>CM051528.1:57612451-58812451 GCA_028017165.1 Herpetospermum pedunculosum
TGGACAAATTGGAATGATAGAAACTCAGTCATTAATGGTTCTCCTGTAATGAATTTAAGCATGAAAATCACCTGGACTTCTAATTACTTTTCAGAGCTTTGGGATCCTTTGTTGAAGTCCACTGCCTGCACCTGCTCCATCTTATCAAGCTCTACTAAAGTTCGGACTCCGCCTCCTGAAAATTGGTTTAAAATCAACACTGATGCTTCATGGTTTTCTCCTTCATTCGAAGCGAGTCTCAGAGTTGTGATTAGAAACTCTTATGGTTGCCTTATTGATGCACATGCTAAGACGAAAGGGTTATTCTCCAGCCCTTTGTTTGCTGAAGTTGAGGCTATTTACTAGGGGCTTCGTCTTGCTTCAAAATTGAAAATCCGTCAGATTGTTTTGGAATCAAACTAAAGTCTGGTCATTCATGCCTTGAACTCTACCTTGTCTCTCTTCAATGGATTGGGTGTTGGGATTTATGCCCTAAAACCTCGTAATTAATTAATAATTATTTTATAATTATTTTATTAATATTATTAGCAATTTATAATATTCATTATATATAAAAATCCAAGGTTATTAGTGTAATCTTGAACAGTATGTAGTTGACATACGAGAGGATCATGTTCAAGGAATAACCTAAACAGTCTATAGTATATGAATAAGGTTGGGTGCCTTATCCTGATAACACTATTGATACGACCCACTTTGTAATTGTTACAAATGATTTGATCCAAATCATTCATGTAGAGACATGTGAGTGGGGTATCCTGTTACCTCTCCAAAAGTACATAATTTAGGGACTTATTTACCATGGAATCGTGTAATCTCTTAAGCATTTTTGTTAGAATTTAGTTTAATACGTGCTTAAATATGAGAATTCAAGGAATGAAGCTAAATTAGGACTTATTTGTAAAAGGAACAAAAAAGAATAGAAAACGATGCTAAAAGAGTCAAAATGTACATTGCAGGAGAATTGCTGAAACATTGCTGTCTCCGCAATGGATATTGCGGTCACAACGAGGAATCCGCAATGATAAGTTTCTGCTGCTAAGTTTTTCCCAACCGTCTGCCGTCACAGTTGCGATCTTTCAGCCGCCTAAGCTTTCCTCTGCTGCCACGTGGAGGATCGTCGTTTAGAATGGATGGTTCTCCATGACTGAAGGTACCTGCAAAAAGCTATAAAAGGAGGTGAAAGGTGAAGGAGAAACACAGCTCGGAAGCGTAGAGTTCCCCGCCTCAACGCATTCTACAGATCCAATTCCTTACCCCGTTTGTTGGAGTGAAGAAATCAGCACTTGGCGCCGATAATTCGAGAGGAAGAAGAGAAGATCCTTCTTCTCTTCTGATTGAATTCATCCCCAAGAATCGCTAATCTTCCCCTTCATCCGAGGCGCTTGCGACGAGGAGATCCGCGCACACTTTAATCAGCTTTCTTACTGCTTTCTGTCCTTCGTTTCCAAGTGTTGCTTTGTTTCAATTCGTCTTCCTTTGTTCAGTTCTTTACTGTTTTACATACTTTCGCACATTGAGCTTTGAATCTTACTTTATAGAGGAATCGTTTAAGTCTTTGCAAGTTTTCATTTCGTATCTGTTTTTCTCTTGTTTCATTTAAGTACTTTAAAGCATGCTTAATCAATCTAGTTTTTCCAATCCCTCATCAACCATGAGTAACTAATCACACAAAAGGTTGCTAAAGATGAATCTATAGGTTAGAAATACGAAAGTTCAGCATGTAGGATAGCTTCGAATGCATTGAATGTATGTGTACTTCATCCCATGGGCAATTTCGATCGGCCATCCATTTTGTCTAAAGAACTCCTAACCTCCGGAAGGAGTAAGAGTTCAGAGTCGTCCATTCATGCTAGCCTTTCATGGTAGCCAGAAAACGACCTAGGAATAGGCGTTTTCCTAGCACAATTCATTGGCTTGCTTATATAAATAGATGCTTAAGTCTTACTTGGATATGAGTGAACTAAAGGATCTAATGCATGTAATCGAGAGATGCATGAGACTAAGCTAAATTTATGCATGATAAGTTAAACTACTGCTGAGTGAACGTATGAAAAAGCCTATAGAGGAGTCTTTAGTTGACCTTGTTTCCTTATCTCACCTTCAAATCGTTGCTAGATTAATTGCTAGATAATTGTTGGAACCGCAATTCTATAGTTCTGTTTTTGCCTTAGCCATTTTTCCAGTTTTTTACTTTTGCGATTTTATTGCTAGAACATTGCTAACTCCGCAATTCTTTCCTCTCCACATTGAAGTTAATCTCTTTACTTGCTTTCGTTTATGCTTGCATACTTCGTACATTCTTTGTTAGTTTGGCACATCAACCTCAAATCTACCCCATTTAAGTGACCCCCTCTAATTTAACACCTCACTTCATTAGTAACTAAACTCAATCTCTGTGGGAAAACGAATGAAAAAATACTTATCACTTGCTGCAGACCATGTATGCTTGCATGTTCTGAGTGCTCTCGCATTACATTTTATTTACACACTGAGCACGCAACATATCCTATACAATGAGTTTGTATAATACTAGACCACGAAATATATGATCTCTCTTTATAAATTCGTTATTTGAGAAGATTAATATTTCACAAGATGATCATATGTGACTCGATCTTAATCCTAAGTGAGTTATTAACTTCTGTCTGTGAGGGCTCGTCCTTTGATTTGTATGGGTGAAAATGACCTTTATAGTCGATTCAATAAGCCTACCATTTTGGGGACTTGACCAAACAGGGAGCTGGGAACATAAGTTTCACAAGATGGAATTCACTTCTTTCCATATAGGAAAAGTAGATGAGTAGTTCCCTTAAGTGCTGATTTCAGGACTTGAACAATGGGGCCCCACCCTCTCACTGGCCCGAGAGGGACTTAGTTTATGGTTGGATCATAAACATGTTGTTCATTAGAGAATCAGTGGTACTCAAGGTATAATATGTAATTACAGGGGAAAAATGGACTTTTGACCTAGTTGTAATTACGAACAACTCGTGAAGGACCGACATGCATGTAATGGTTATATCCATGGACACAACTTGTCCTACAGTGCATAAGAGTGCAACTCTAGTCCTATAGTGGATTGACCTAGAGTTAATGAATGAAAGTTAATTAATTAAAGAGTTTAATTAATTAATTTTGTATCATTGGAGGTTATAAATATGTAGGTCCATAAGGTCTCATTGCTAGCTCATAGTAGCACTAAAATGATCAATTTAGTTGAAAGAAAATTTTGAAATATTCAAATTAATATTTAATATATTTGATATATTAAATGCAAAAGAGAAAAATATATTTAGTGTATTTGATACATTAAATATTAGAGAAGATAGTTTATGTATTAAATACATTAATATTGAAAACTATATATACATATAAAATTTGAATGAGATTCAAATGAGTTAAATGTATATTATAAAAGATTAGTTTTATGACATTTGGATGAGATTCAAATAAATATAAAATACATATTTTAATATAATAGATATTAAAATATATTTTATTAAATAAAATTAATTCTTGCCTATAAATAGGATTAGTCAAAAGGTTGGCCAAAAACACATTACTCAGTTTCCCATAGAATAGTTCTCTCAAAATCTCACATTCTTTCAAGGAGGCTTCCACAAGTCTTGGTCCCGTGTTCGGGTCATAGCCATGAAGATCTCGTGGAAAAGAAACACAAGAGAAGATTGTGTGGTCTTCAAAGGTATTATACGTAACCTTGTATTTTAGTTTAATTCTAAATAAACCAAAGAAACGAATTCAACGCTCCGCTGCGTGGGTTTGAAGAGTTCATTCCTTTCATTGGGAACCTTGATTGAAGAATCAAAGGCTTTACAATCTCAATTTGAACATTTCATCGTTGTGCATGTCCCTCATTCTTGTAATATGGTTGCTGATATTACTGCTTCTTTTGCTCTTTCTCCTCCTTTCCCTGGGTTTGGCGGGTTAATTTTCCTTTGTGGATTGCTAATTTAGCTTCTGAGGATACCTCACCTTGTAATTTGGTGCTCCATTAATAATACTATTGTTAATTTAGGCTCTTAGTATTTCTCACCTTGTAATTTGGTGTTCCATTAATAATACTTTTCTATTGAATTTTAAAATAAAAACAACTTGTGGGAATGAGAGGATTTGACCTCATTTTTTTTTCGCCAGGGTATATGGGTTAACTAATTGAGTTGTGCGGTTAACCTCCTAAAAAATCATTTTTAAAGACGATTTGTAAATGGATGAAAATAAGAGATGTCGGCTAATGATATGTCTGGAAATAATACCCCTGAACTCTGTCATTTGTTTCAAAAACACTAATATTCTTTCAAAAATTACAAATTTATCTTTGACCTTTCATAAATGTTTCATGGAGTAGAAATCAGTTAGAAACTTAGGGTCGTTTAGTTTAAAGATTTGTAGATGTCTGAGAATAAAATATGTGCGAATGATATTTCAAAAATCAGATTTTGAGAATAATATGAGAATATATGATATATGTGTTTATTTTGCGTGCTTATTTTTAGGAATATGAATTTTACATTATAAATATGGATTAATAATCGAATAAAGTTAATTCAAATAAATAGTTTAGCCAAATCGAGCATAGTTCAATTGGCATAAGGTTGTCTTTATATAAAAACGAAGTTTAAAAAAAATAGTTATGGTTTCTAAATTTAATAAAAAAAAAATTTGTGGACATTTGAGGCCGTTTGAGTTGAAGATTTGTAGATGCTTGAAAATAAAAGATGTGCATGGAAAATGACAAATACTTTTAAAATAAATGTTATATCTCTATTTTGTGTGATTATTAATAGGAATATAAATTTTATTACATTATAAATAAAAATTAATAATTAAATAAAATTAATTCAAATAAATTTATTTAAGTTATTATTTATTTTATATTAATATTCTAAAAATGAATTTTATATTAATTATCTCTAATTATTAAATTGTTTCTATATAATTAAATTTCATAACATTCAATTTGATTAGCTTTTATTTTTATTTAGTTTTCATTAATTAATAAAAATTAATTCACATCAATTAAATTTAATTAGATAAATTGATTCTAAACTCTCTTAGAAAAATAATAAATTTAAACCTTATAATCTAAGTTATTTTTGGTTAATTAATATATTGAATTGATTTTAGTTAGTAGTCAATTTTAATTAATTAATTTATATCAAAATAAAATATTTTAACTATAAATCATAAAATTTTAAATTCTTGTTATACTTTAGTATTTTAGCACGGATCAATTTTATAATTAATAATAAGTGTTATTTAGCTACAATCTAATATGATTGTATACTTAATAGTATAAACTCTATATATAAAAAAAAAAAATATATTAGTACAATTTTTTATTGAAAAGTGTAAAAAAAAGAATAGAATTTTAAAAAAAATAGTTGTGATTTTTAAATTTAATAAACTAGGCTAAATATAAAATAAATAAAGCAAAAAAAAAAGATTAAACCAATACATTTAAAAGATGGAGAAAAAAAAAAAAAAAAAAACAAGTCATGAACTTTGAACAAAGTCATGAAAATTGATAGCATAGAAAGTAAATGGATGGACATAGAAAGTTACTCAAATGATGCCTAAAAATAAGTTATTCACGAACAAAATGTTAAAGTCACGTACCAAACATGAGCATAGTTATACCATTAGAAAAGTTATGTACCAGACATGAGCATGACTATTAGATGACTATAAAAAAAACTCATGCCTACCCTCAAAATCATCCAACCAAACGTGGTTCACATTCTCAAAGTCATCTAACCAAACCGTCCTTTAGGATATTAGACAAAAATCGACATGGTATTTTTAAAACTTTTGAAAAAATTGGAGTATTTTTTAAATAAATGACAAAATTTAAAAGTGTATATATATTTAAAAAAAAAATAGTAATAGACACAATCAGTAGAATTAAAACAGACATTTTAACATTATATTTTCTCGTCACGAAAAAAGAAAAGAAAAGAAAAAAGCAGACATTTTCTTACAGGATTTTTGTTTATTTAAGACTTTCCAAATCCAATAGTGGGCCCGGATATACTTGTTATTAACGGTCATCAAACTGAACCGGCCGGTTCTGGTTCAATTACGTTCTATTCAATACGTCAAAACGAACAACCCGGCCGGTCGAAATGGATTGGCCGAACGATTTCCTTCTCTTCTTCTACTACTACTACATCTTCAACTTTTCACACACACAAGCCTTCTTCTTCTTCTTCTTCTGCTCCAACCTCCCAAACAATGGCGTCTCTACAAGAATTACTCACTCGAGAAGGATTCGAGGGCAGAAATTTCCCCCGAACACCCTCGAGGCCCAAAGGAAGAAGAAGAAGAAGAACAGCTCGTGATGATTCCGTAACTTTGCCCATATACATATGCTACGACAAGAAATTCATCGATTCTTCAAAGAAGAAGCTCGATAAACCTCTTGTGCCAAATGGGTCTTCGTTATATTCCTCCAAACGAGTCGGTTCGGTCTCGGAGACCTCTCTCTGTAAATCAATGGAGGAACCCGAACCCGAACCCGCCATTGATGAAATTGCTATTCGAGCTGTGGTTTCGATTCTCAGTGGGTATGTGGGGAGGTACTCGAAGGACGATATTTTTAGGGAAATGTTGAGAAAAAAGTGCAATCCGTGTTTGGCACGAAAGGGGGAAGAAATGGAGAGTGGGATTTGGAGTAATTTGGAGATGGGTATGAAGAGTGTTGACAGATTGGTTGAAGAAGAAGGCCGTGGAAATGAAAGGGAATTGAGAATCAAAGCTTCGAGGAATTCCATAGGGCTTTTGAATATGGTGGTTTCTTCTTTGAATTCTGCCAAAAAAACTATGAAAAATACTGTTCATTCTCATCTCTCTGCTTCTGCTCAGCTTTATTTAGCTATTGTTTACAAGATAGAGAAGAATGAGAAGGTTTCTGCTAAGCATCTTCTTCAAGTGTTCTGTGATTCTCCATTTTTTGCTCGAACCCATCTTTTGCCTGAGCTTTGGGAGCATTTTTTTCTTCCCCATCTGCTCCATTTGAAGGTTTGGTACAATCAGGAGCTTGAATTTGTGTCTAATTTGGAATGTGAACATAATGAGAGGAAGATTAAGGCCTTGAGTAAGGTCTATAATGAGCATATGGACAGGGGAACTGTTCAATTTGCTTTGTATTATATTCAGTGGCTCAAAGATGGAGTCAAAGCTCCTCCTGTTCCTGTGGTGCCTTCTCCTTCAAAATCCATACACGGGGCTTCCAGAAGGTCGTCGGATTCGTACTTTTCGCAGCCGTCCTCGAATAAGAATCTGTAAGTTCTTCAAGATTGTGTTTGTTTGCATTGTTTGAAGTTAAAGGTCCATCTGAATAATGATTTGATTAGTTTCTTTTTCTGTGGTGCTTTGTGTTTTCATGGTTGTTATGGTGATGATGAAAGATATCATGCTGTTTTTGGTCCAAGTCTTGAGCAGCAATTGGCAGAGTTGAGAAGTGGAAATGTGGTTGTAGCCAAGGCAAGGAGTTCTAATGAAAAGGAAATCTTATTTGCAGACAAGAACTACGAAAGTAGTGCTTCTGTTCATGTCTGTAAACTCTATCTCCTTCTTCAAAATGAATGCATTTTGTTGGCTTCGTTAAGAAAATCTAAATGAACTGTTTTTTCTAATTATTTCTGCAGGATGAACACAGCAACCGTAGAATGTCATCTGTCCTTGATTATAGAAGTCATAATACCGACTCATGGCGCGAGACCGTGAAATCCGACTATTTTCGATTCTTCACATGTCAGAATATTACAAAAGAATACTTGGAAAGTACTAATGTGATTGCCAAAAACAGCTCTGTCAATGTGGAAGGAAGAAACCATCTTCTTTCTAATGATTTGAGCAGGGCCATAACCACAATCTGCTCCTCGGATATCTTGAGCGAGTGCGAGATAGCCATTCGTGTGGTAACTAAAGCCTGGTTGGATGCTCATGCTGACTCTGCCATTGAGGTTGCGATATCGAAGCCACCGGTTGTCGAGGGAATGCTGGAGGTTTTGTTAGCTTCTGATGATGATGAAATTTTAGAATTGGTGATTTCAGTTTTAGCAGAACTTGCTGCAAAGAATGAGGTTATTCGGCAGATGATATTGAACTCTGATCCACAGCTTCAAGTGTTTCTTAAACTCTTGAAAAGTAGTAGTCTATTCCTCAAAGCATCAATTTTACTTTACCTATCAAAGCCACAGGCAAAACAAATGATTTCTGTCGAATGGCTACCGCTAGTCCTTAGAGTATTGGAGTTTGGAGGCCAGTTACAGACGTTATTCTCGGTGCGGTGCAAGCCACATGAAGCAGCATTTTACCTTCTAGACCAACTTCTGAAAGGGTTTGATGAAGACAGAAACTTGGAGAATTGTAGACACTTGATTGCTCTTGGAGGATTAAGCCTGCTGCTGAGAAGATTAGAGAGAGGTGAGATTGAAGAAAGGAAAAAATCCGTTTCGATAATTTCGTGCTGCATCCGAGCTGATGGAAGCTGTCGAAACTACTTGGCCGAGAATCTGAACAAGACTTCACTTCTTGAACTTATTGTTCATGAAAGCAACAAAAGCTCTGATAGGTGTGGTCTGGCTTTACTCGTGGATCTACTCTGCCTTAGTCGGTATGAAATGTTTTCGTTTCTTCTTGCTGTTATGTTAAATTTTATACTAGCTCACCTGTTAATCGAGCATCTCGAATAACTTAACAGAAGAACAAGGATCACTAAACTCCTGGATGGACTTAAAGAAGGATGGAGCGGCTTAGGCATCATGAACATTTTGTCGGTGTATCTTCAGCGAGCTCTTCCTGAGGAGCAGCCTTTAGTTGCAACAATACTATTGCAGCTTGATTTCATGGTAACTTGAATTTCAGAGTTTTGATTCTATGAAAGCGTTGTTAGATAGCTTAAATTTAAAGAAGCGATAGCCGGAGTCGGTTTCTCTGTTCTCTTCTGATCTTTTTTGGCCTCTTTGACAAGCAAAATGGTACACTTGTGACTTGTCAACGGTTATTGCTTTTAAATAATTTGAATGGTTCCCACATGAAGTTGCAGTCACATTGCAGGAAGACCCCCTCAACTGCAGCATATTCAGAGAAGAGGCCATCGTGACGATTATAACTGCCTTGAACTTTCGATTATCTCGAGAAAAGGCACAGGAAAATTTGGCTAGAGCTCTCTTGATTTTGGGAGGTCGATTTTCGTGTACTGGAGAACCAAGTGTAGAAAATTGGCTTTTACAACAAGCAGGTTTCAAAGAGAGCTCTGGGGATTCATTCCACAGCAAGCATGTTTATGATGATTTCGTGCAATCGGTGAGCTTCGCCTCAAAATCTCATTTATTTTTACTCGACAACGTTTCTTTTAGTTAGATTCTCATATTGGTTTAAATATACAATTTTGCCTCACTTCAAAATTCAAATGATTAGTATGAAGAGGAAGAGGATGTGGTGAATTGGCAGTTGGAAGCAGCTACTGTGTTTTTCAACCATGGACATAAGAGTTTATTGTCTGCCCTTTCAACATCGATGACGAGTTGTATCCCAAGTCTAGCAAAAGCAAGTCTTGTCACTATTTCGTGGATGAGCAGATACCTGTTTGTTGTTAGAGATGAGAAGTTATGTTTGATGGCACCCTCAATTCTAGTACCGCCCTTGATAAAGTACTTGAATTTCGACAAAGATGTCGAGGATCGAGTGCTCGCATCATATTCATTGCTTAACCTCAGCAAGTATACAGGTAAGAGTTCTTTCACTCTCTACATTTTCCAAGTATAACACCAAAAAAATCTTCACCATTCTTTTGTTTCCTTGGACAAACTTTGTGCATAGAATGCAAGCATATCTTTCGATTGTTCGATGAAGAAGCTCTAGACCGTCTTCAAAACCTTTCTCTAGTGACATGGACAGCAGAAGAGCTAATCTCGATCGTCAAAAGAGGATCGACGCATCAGTATACCGAGCAAGAGAACTCACACACTCAAAGAAGCACAAGAATATGATTCAGGTTACTCTTTTTTTTCTGGTTTAGGCCATTTCCTGCTCATCGAGATGATTATATATATATTATTTTTCTTTATTCTTCTGTTCGTTCGATTATTATAAGTCGAGCTGTTTACGTGTAATTTCTAGTTACATTTTCGGCCTACAATCCTTTTGTACATAGGAAGGTGTAATGCAAAAGCCATTGTTAATGTGAAAAACAGAATAATTTTGAAATGTGAAGCTGAGCTGTTGTTTATAACTGGGGTTGTGTTTGTTTTGGAGTAAGCCAACCATTAGCAAATGTTGCTTTCAGAATTTGGTGGGAAGTTTCTATCAGTGTCTTCTCATAAATGGGGTGAGATCCATTATAGATGCATTATAATGGAAAAGGCAAGTGAAAGTGGGGGCAATGGCTTGTTTGATGCTCACATAAGAAAACAATCTCTTGAGTTTCTTCTTCTTGTTTTTTTCTCTATTGAAGCTCTCATGGCCCCCAAGTCTTTGCATTTTGGGTAGTGGCAAAGCTTGGCATGCCATATTTTGCACATCTAAAGGCATGTTCGGGATCGAGATGACTTTTTCAGAGTAGTATTTTTAAGTGAAGTAATTTTTCTTCAAGTACTTTTAGAGAACTCTAAGGCTAGAGGTGTGAATGGGGTGTTTTGGCTTGGTTTTGGGCGAATTGATACTAACTTATCTATTGATTTAAGAAAAGTAAAAACTAGTGGTGAAACCATTTTGCAAGAATTGACAATACCAAACATCAAATCCAAACCAATCTAATTGCTAATTGTTTGGTCTTATAGTTTATAAAATTGAGTTAGTCGAGTTAGTTTAGTCTTTTCGAATATGAATTGCACTCTTATTTGAAGTGATTTTAGGTGATTTTAAAGTTTTCAAAAAGACTTTTGATCATGTAGTGAGACATATTTAAACATTGAAGGTGCTTTCAATTAGGTAAAAGAACATTTCATTAATCTAAAAGTTATGACAAACATACTATATAAGAGGAAGTTTATAAATGCGAGTTAGTTGAGTTAGTTTCATTAGTATTTTCAAATATGAATTGCACACCGATTTGAAGTGGGTGATTTTGAAGTTTTCAAAATCACTTTTGATATTGTAAAGTGCTTTCAATGGGTAAAAGAACCTTTTATTAATCTAAAAGTAATGATAAACATGAACATCCAATACAAGAGGAAGATAAACCAACCTCGAATTGACTATTGGAATTTTAAAAGTCATTTGAAAAATATGATAGTTTAGAAATTTATTCCAACAAGAAAAAAGAAAAAAAAAATCTGTTTTTTTAAAGACAATTTCATAAAAATATAAAGGAAAATTGAACTCGTGTGGTAAAATAATTACAAATATAACATTTTTTAAATTTTTTTACAAATTTATATTAGTGATAGTCACTAATAGCAGATCAATGACTATCATTGATAGCTATATATAGAATTTTGTTCGATTATCAGTTGTTTTTTTTTTTTTTTTCATATTTATAAATGTTTTATATTTTACTATATTTAGTATTATTTATGATTGCTATGCAACCACCAAACATAAACTTATTTTTTTTTTCTTCTTGATTGACATTGTGATGTGGATATGAGAGCTTTTTCACCAAGTTGAAATATATGATTATAAAGGACCATAGAGAGATGAGACAAAAAAAACTTGAGTTCCCACTATTCACTAAGAAACAAGAGAGAAAGCTGTTAGTTTGCCAGCCTATATGATGCAAAACCCACCACACTTTGTCTAATGCAAGCAACCAAATGAGAACTTCAAAACCATCCAAACTAAACAAACAACATCCCAACCATATGACATTTGATGAAAGCCAAATATGATTGCCATGAGAAAAAAAAAATAGTACATTTGTGTCATGGGATTGTGTAAAGAGTGGAATCTAAGAAACTATTTTTGGTTGGAGGTTTGAGATGTTGCTATATTTTATCTAATGAGTTATGCTTAAATGTATGTGACTTAAAAGAAACTATTTGGTAGGAAGCAATTTGATAATATTTTATCATTTTTCGTTTTCTATTGCCTATTTTTGATATATATGCGTGTTTAGCAATTACTATTATTTTTATCATTTCTCCTTTTTAAAGTTGTAGCATTTTTTTTTTTTGTTTCTTTTTCGTTGAACAATATGTGAGGGTGAAGATTAGAAACTCTCACCACTTGATCAATAGTTCATACATATCAGTTGAATTTTGCTCATGTTGATACTTTTTGGTTGAAGTTAGAATGACATAACTCGTTTAACTATGTTTAAGTTTTTTTTTTTTTTTTTTTGTTTCTTAATGTTTCAACCATCTTGTAAATTGTAGTTTTTTATTGGGAAAATTAAACTAATGGTCCCTCAGGTTTGAGTTTGGTAGCATTTGGGTCCCCAAGATTTCAAACTCAACAATTATACCCTAGGTTTGGATTTGGTGCATTTTTTGTCCCTCCGTCAAATTTTCGGTTAAACCTTAACAGAATGCTCTGTGGCAACTATTTTAAATTTAAAATATTTTTTAATTATTAAAAAAAATTAAATTTTTTTTTTTTAAATATATATATATAAAAGATAGCAAGAACAACAAAAGTGATACTTGAGAGAAGAAGAAATTAGAGAGGAAAGTAGAGAGAAATCAATGTATTCAATTGATTTGAGGTGTGTTTGAAAGGCTTCACACAACTCTATTTATACAAGTATTTCATGACTAAACTTAGGTCATTGATGGCCAACTTTGAGAGTCACAATTATAATCATAAAGAGAGTGAGTCATGGGGAAGACTAGCTAAAATGATGAGGTTGAATGACTATAGATATCTTCATGCAACAATCTAATATTATAATATTATTTTTTTTTTATACGTAGATGATATCCTACTCATTGAGAATGATGTAGGGTTCCTGACTGACGTTAAGCAATGGTTAGCGACTCAATTCCAAATGAAAGATTTAGGAGAGGCTCAGTTTGTTCTAGGATTCAAATCGTAAGGAATCGTAAGAACAAAACGCTAGCGCTGTCTTAAACATCTTATATCGACAAGGTGTTGATACGATATTCGATGCAGAATTCAAAGAAAGTTTTGTTACCTTTCAGGCATGAAATTCAACTGTCGAAGGAAGAGTGTCCTAAGACACCTCAAGAAGTTGAGGATATGAGACGAATTCCTTATGCATCAACAGTCGGTAGTCTGATGTACGCCATGTTATGTACACGACCCGACATATGCTATGCAGTAGGATATCACTAATATATCACCTGAATGAAAATGAAATTGAATCCGTTTAATATATCACCTGAGTAGGATATCATCTAATGTTATTGTGAATTTTTTTTAAAATTGAAATTTTATCGATTTGTTCCTTTAATTTTGTTATAAATTTAGAAATATTTTTTATATTATTTCCTATATTTATACTAAAAAAATAACATAATCTACTTTTTAGGCAAATTATAAAAATAATTATACAACAAATCTAACAAAAAAAAAATCATATAAGAAAAATTAAACTACAAATAATCTAAAAGAACTCACAAATGCGTGTGGCCTCCGGTATCTCTTGTATATTTGAATGGATAAACTTGACCTTTTCCTATCAAAAAAACACAATAATATCATAAGCATTCCTCCTCCAAATAAAGAAAAACTCAAACAAAATAAATAATATATAATATCATAAGCATTCCTCCTCCAAATAAAGAAAAACTCAAACAAAATAAATAATATTCAAGAAAAAAAAAACTTACGAACAGAGAATAAAGTATGGAAAACAGAGAGATGTTTGAAGGATGAAAATCTTGGATTCAAAAAGATTTTTTAGGAATGAAGTAAGTATGAAGAGAAATCGGATGAAAAAAAAATGAATGGGGATGAAAGATATGGAAAGAAATCGGATGAAGGAGGAATGGAGGGGTTTTTAAAAAATAGGATGAAGGAGGAAATGAATGCAGAGGAAGAAATCGGATGAAGGATTTTTAAAAAAAAAAATCCAAGGTCGTCTTTTGAAAAGACGACCTTGGATCTTGGAAATTGAAAAGAAATTTATTCATTTTCCTTTTCGGTTGGACAGGGGAAGCAGGCTGATTTTACCGCACAAGGAGGTCGTCTTTTCAAAAGACGACCTACCACCTGGAAAATTTAAAACGAATAAATTGGCAGGTGGGGCAGAATTAATATCTGGACAGATGTGTAGGTCGTCTTTTCAAAAGACGACCTACCTTCGTGGCGCCACATCACCTAGGTCGTCTTTTGAAAAGACAAAAGACGACATCTGCCTCGTTGTCGAGGTCGAAGACGACCTCGAATT
This sequence comes from Herpetospermum pedunculosum, assembly GCA_028017165.1. Taxonomy (NCBI): domain Eukaryota; kingdom Viridiplantae; phylum Streptophyta; class Magnoliopsida; order Cucurbitales; family Cucurbitaceae; genus Herpetospermum; species Herpetospermum pedunculosum. The sequence continues at coordinate 57,626,772 of CM051528.1, forward strand.
AAAACTGCTATATTTTAAGTAGTTTGAAAAGTGTATTATTTTTATAATAAGTTTTCAAAATAACAATATTAATAAAAAACAGCCTAAGTGGAACTATCTAATTTTTTATTCATTTTGGTTTTAAACTACTAAGTTAAAAATAAAAGCATTAATTTAGAGGTTTAATTATAATGTAAATCTGTTTGATTATTCGCATCAAGAGTTTGATTCAACCACTTGAAAAAAAAAATAGAATAATTTTATTAATATTTGCAACAAGTAAAAAATGAAGATAAAAATATCTCTAATATGACTAATTACCAATAATCAATTATTTATATTACTAAATTTTAAAATAAAATATCATATATATTTACTTTAACTAATTTAAAAATATTTTTTTATTTTACTTTAGTATGCTAATTTTAAATTAAATATATATTTTTTATTGGTTGATTGCATAAATAGTAATTAAGTCAAAAATAATTATAAATACAGTAAATATAAAATATTTTGTAAATAAGACAAAAATAAGTGTATTAATATATTGGTAAAAAAATTTCAAAATGTGCTAAAATTGCTAAATGGAAATTTTAAATTTACACTTAATGTAATTTTTTATTTTTTATTTTAATATCAGTAAGTTCAAATTAAATTAATGTTTTTATCTTAAACTCAGATATTGGAAATTATATATTCTTGGTCAAATTAATTTTTTAATTCTTAAAGTTTAATTTTAATTTTTATTTGGCGTTTTCAAAAAGAACATTTTAGTCCTTTAATTTTGAAAAATGATTCTAAAATCTTGTCATGTTAAATTGAGTAACGTTTTTTTTTTTTTTAAAGTTAGCCAACAATGCATTTGAGAAGCCATGGGGACCGGAGAGGCATGGGTATAAGGGAAGATGAAAAAGGAAGATAAAAAAGGAAGATAAGACACATGAATGGATAATGAAAAAATAGAGTATTTAAAAAAATTAATTAATAATAATTATAATTAGAAAGTCTCAAGGGAGGAAAAAGAAAGAGATAGAAGGAGAATTTTTTTTTTTTTGAGAGATATTAAAAAAATACAATAATAATTATTTTTAAATTTAATTAAAATAATAAAATTAAAAATAATTATTAAAAAAAAAAAAGATAAATTACCTAATGTCCCTCAAGTAGCACTTGGGTCCCTTTCAATTATACTCCTGATGTTTGAATTTAGTTCGTTTTTTTTGGACCCTCCGTCAAAATTTCTGTTAAGTCCTAACTCAGCCTCATCATTGGGTCGGGTCGGGCCCGTTTTTAGTCCCTCCATCAAAATTTATGTTAAGTCCTAACTCGGGTCGGACCCGTTTTTAGTCTCTCCGTCAAAATTTTTGTTAAGTCCTAACTCAGCCTAATCATTGGGTCGGGCCGACCCAAAGAATCAAAGGTCCAGACTTGACCCAGGCCCAAGCCCTTCGGGCCTAAACCATTGTTTGGGTCGAGCCCTAAAACATAGGTTCATAGCCTAATTCATGGGTCAAAATTAGATTGGGCCTGGATCAACCCGGGCTTGGGTTGACCCTTTGAATAAAAACATTATTTTTAAATATAAAATTTGTATGAGATTAAAGTCTTATTTATAGAGAATAAACTTCCTCAACCTCAAATCTGGTGGGACAAAAATATGATAATTTTTTGGAAGTAATTTTTCTTTAAATAATTTTTTCTCTCTTTTCCATGTCCAACTTTCAAGGCCATGCTTGTTAATCAATGTCATGATTTTTTTTTTATTTCCTATGTCATATGTCATAATGACACGTAGACCACATAGGTGTAGAGTAGTGTAGTTGGACTTGATATAACAAATGACTTTTTATTTATTTTTTTATTTTCTAAATTATTATTATTACAATTTTTATAATATTATATATATATATATATAATATTATTATATTGGATCTCGCCTTTGGGTCGGCCCAACGAGCCGATCCAAATACGGCTCGAACGGGCTGGCCTATGGACTGATTCAATTAAAAAAAAAAACAGATCTATATCCAATTCAATACATGAAAGGACTGGGTTGGGCCGGGCCGGTCAATCGTTGACTATGGGTCGGGTTTGGATCGGGCTTGGGCTGGACTTGGACCGACCTTTGAACTTCGGGCCCCATGATGAGGCTGAGTCCTAACAGAATGCTGACGTTGCACCTATTTTTAAAAAAAGTTTTTTTTCTCCTCTTTTAATTAAAAATAGGTGTCACGTCAGTGTTAGGACTTAACATAAATTGGGATGAAGAGACCAAAAACGAACCAAATTCAAGTATAATTGTTGGATTTGAAACCTTATGGACTCAAGTGCTACCAAACTCAAACTTGAGGGACCATTAGGGTAATTTGCCAAAAAAAAAAAATACCCATATTTTTTTTTTTTTTAAATACCCTAAAACCATGGGTTGACTAGTGTACTATTCAACTCTTATGAGTTTGAGTTTAAGAAACCAACCCTTCTCCAAAGAACATTTTTTGTTTTTTGTTTTTAAAAAATAGAACACCAAACTTGTTTGATAAGTGTTTTTGGTTTTTGAAAACATAAAAGCCATTTGTTTTGTAACTTTTATAAAATAAAAAATAATTATTCTAAAATAATGTTAATTTATTATAATGTAAAAATTGCAACATTTATCAAAATTTAATTAAAGTCCAATTATTTGATGAGATTGAAAATTTAGGAGAATTTGTAACAGATATCAATTTAGAGTAAAATAATTAAAAATATAGATTTTTTAAAATTTTTTTTGCGAATGAGGCAATTTCTATCACTGATAGTATGATATATCGTTGATAGAAGTCTATTGATAGTAGTCTATTACCTCAGCTTTTTATAGAATTTTGTCAGTAATAGTAGTCTATCAGTGATAATCATATATCAACGATAGAGTCTATCAGTGATAGCCACTGATTTTTTTGCCATATTTGCAAAATGTTTTAAATTTTGCTAAATTTGCAATTATTTTGGATCTGATTGCTGTTTGTGCAATCCGCCCAAAATTTAGGGTAAAAAATGATTTCCTCTAAAATAAAAAGAATTTATTTTGTCGATAGTTTAACATATTAGACAATTTTTAGTCCACGTTTAAACTCTAAAGTCAGGAAATTAAAATATGTTAACGGTGTAAAGTGGATAAGTAGATTGATGTAACATCACAATAGTATTAAAATATAATATACTAGAAAATTTTATTTAAATATATAATATATTATATTAATAATATTTGTATACTAAAAAAAATTAATAATATCTTTTTTTTTAAAAAGAAAAAAAATTGTTTTTGAAATCCTTCTTTTTTGGTTTTTAAAATTTGTTAAGCAATGTAAAAACATTTTCAAAAACTTAAAAGCCAAAAACAGGAATTAAATGTGTTATCCAACGACCTCTCGAAATTGGTAGAAATAGTCACTAGTAGATAAATCATGTTAGTTGAGCTATCTTCTTGTTGACAAATAAGCAGCATATTATCATCCCTAGATCGATGATTCAACTTCCTACAATTGTTTAATTAAAAAAAAAAAAAAATTACAAAAAAAAAAAAAAAATGAAAACGTTAAAAGAAAAAATGGAAACGTTAAAAGAAAGGGGGAATTGCAAAAATAGTAAAAATAATTAGGTTAATTGCATTTGTAGCAACTATGCTTAGTCTTTGCATGGATAGCAAAAAAAATTAGTGTAATCACGTGTTAATCGCGTGTTAATCATTAACCTAAAAGTTGAAAAGTCGAAAATACCCTCCTCTAACAATTTAAAGTAATCACAATGTTAATCAGTAACGTATATGCTTGCATGTTGATACACGTATGTTGATACACATCTGATATATTTTTCCATTTCTTTTTACATTCAAAATATTTAAGCTCAACCCAAATGAAAAAATTGAAGCCCGTTTATAATGAAAATGTCGAAAATACCCTCTTCCTCAAAGTAATCAACTTGTATAATCATGCGTTAAACCTAGAAGAGTAACTTTTTGAAACCTTTACGATTTCTCTTATCATTGTGATTTTCCTCTCCCTTCAACGTCGATTGATTCACTCTTGTTGTTGTGTTCTACTCACCAAGTACAAGGTAATAATTTTTTGAAATTACCTGTACTTTAGATTCACTCTTGTTTTAAACGAATGTGAAGCCTTGATTACTGTTTGTTTTTCACCTTTTTTTTTTTGGTGTATCACTCTTGTTTTAATTTACTATTTGTCAATAAATTGATTGAAGGTGAAGTCCGATTACTGTTTGTTTTTCTTCCCGTATTGTTTCCCTTTTTCACTAATTACATCATCTTGATAATTTAGATTACAACATGATATCCATCAGTAGCTCTTGATTATTTGGATGATAAACTAAACTTTCCAGTTAATTTATACAACACATAAGGTGAATCAGTTGTATAACTAATACACCAAATCAAGGGTTTATCAATTGTACAACTGATACACCAAATATACGGTAAATCAGTTGTACAACTGATACACCAAATATAAGGTATATCAAGTGTCATTGATACACCGAATATAAGGTAAATCGATTGTATAGCTGATACACCCAATAGAAGGTAAATCCGATGTACAACTGATACACCAAATAGAAGGTAAATTTGTTGTACACAACTGATACACCAAATATAAAGTATATCAAGTGTCACTGATACACCCAATATAAGGTATATCATGTGTCACTATACACCAAATGTAAGGTAAATCAATTGTACAATTGATACACCAAATATAAGGTATATGTCACTAATCCACAAAATATAAGGTATATGTCACTGATACACCAAATGTACAATTGATACACTGAATATAAGGTATATGTCACTGATACACCAAATAAAAGGTAAATCAATTGTATAATTGATTTACCTTATATTTGGTGTATCTGTTGTTGGACAACTGATACACCAAATATGAGGTAAACGTGTCGTACAAGATACACCAAATATAAACTAAATCATATACACCAAATATAAACTAAATCAGTTGTATAACTTATACATCAAATATAAGGGTTGCCAAATTAAATCAGTTATACAACTGATACACTAAATAAATGTAAATCAGTTGTCATTGATACACCAAATATAAAATAAATTAGCCGTACAACTTATATACCAAATATGAGGTATATCAGGTGTCACTAATACACTAAATAGAATTAGTTGCATGACTATACACCAAATAAAAATGTTAAGAAGGATAAATTGAGAATATAAAAAAATAAAAAATCTATAAATTTTGGGAAGTAGCTAAATTTTTAATTAGTCTAATTTATTTTGCTATTTTTATAATTTTCCTAGAAACTATAAATATTATTTTTAATGGAATGACAAGAGGCGGTTTCTTCTAGAAAGATTCAGCAAGCGGTGGCGGTTGCAGTTGCCGTGAACGGCTGTCTCCGATCGACACGTATATATATAAGCTTCCGCCATTACTGCAACCACTCACAAAGCTCTTCGTCTTCTCGAAGCTTCTCAACTTCTCTTTACAGTTTACACACAGAGAGAGAGGAAGAATCCTTCATCTTCTACACAAGGCAAAGGTTCAAAGCCTTCCTTTCGCTCCAAGTAAACCTTCTGTCCTCTTACTTTCTACTTTCTCCTGTCCCCCAAGTCATTCCGACCTCTGTTTTCATTCTGAATCTCTTCCTTTCCTGCTCCAGCGACTTCAATCGCTACTGGATTCGACAATGAGCAGAGACGACTGTTTCACCACGCAGCTGATTGACCAAAATGGCGACTTCAATGCTGCTGGCTTGGGGGATTTCGTCCGGAAGATCAAGTTGGCTGATTCTGGCCTTTCCTATGCTGTGGTCGCTATCATGGGGCCTCAGAGTAGTGGTATGTTTCTTCAGGTTGCAATTGTACCTACCTTTTCTGTGCTTGCATTGCGATCAATTTTCAGCTATTTCAATTCATTTGTGTTTAGAGCAGATGTTCTTGTGATTGTTTTCCAGTTTGATTGCACAAGTTCGGTCCTCGTTGTTATTGGTTCCTAATACTGCAATCTAATGTAGTGTTGTTGGTCTTTGTCGGAATGTAGGTTTTAGGGAGTTCAAACTATCTTTTCGATTCCTGCACCGATTGTGTTCTACGCGTGCTTCGTTTGTTTGATAGATTGTTTGGCTAGAGAGTCGGGTTTGTCGATGAGAATAGATAAAGTTGGGATGAGAGTGAGGCGAGGTGATGCTCTCCTTATATAATTATATACATATGCATTTTAAAATGGCGATAGTGATGGCGATGTTGAGGAATGAGAATAACATTGCATCAGCATTGGCAGGGATCTTTTTTAGTCCTTGTCCATTGACACGCTAAATATTAGTTAGCATGGAAAAAGAAGGAAAAAAATGTCACTAATGCACTATCTTGAGAGGAAAAGTCATAATGTTGGACGTAGTATTGCATCATTCGTCCCTTTTGTCTTTAGGCTCCGAGGAAGTTAGTGTTGTTGTTGTCTAGTCGTTTGGGAATGCCTAAGATTTCTCTCTCTGTCTCTGTCTCCATTGTTTCTTGGGAGTAAAGGTCCATAGATTATAGATTCTGCAACATTATAGTTTATCTACCCTCTTTAATTTTAATTAATGGAGGTGTTGTGTTTTTTGTAATAGTTATCTAATAGGAACTTCTTTTGTATTCCATTTCATCATATCAATGTCTGGTTTCTGTTTCCTATTGGGAAAAAAAAAAAAAATCTCTCCTCATTTTATGCATCTGATGTGCCCAATATACTATGCTAATACTCTGTTCTCCTCCTCCCTCTTGTATTGTCAGGGAAGAGCACGTTAATGAATCATCTTTTTCACACAAATTTTTGGGAGATGGATGCGTACAAGGGAAGGTTCTTTTCTCTACCCTGTGTTTTTTCTTGACACACCCACAGAAACCATATATTTGGGGTTATGTAGGCATATAAAATTTATACTGGTTCCTAATTCTTATTATATAACTATGTTCCTTTGCATCTGTTACCATATAAGAATACGCTAATAAATAATATAATTTAGGGTTCAAACTACCAAGGGCATTTGGGTTGCGAAGTGTGTTGGCATTGAGCCCTGCACAATTGCCATGGACTTGGAGGGCACTGATGGAAGAGAAAGAGGAGAGGTAAAAAGTTTGGTTTTGGGATTTCTAAGGTTAGGAAATTTAAGTGTATATCTTTATCTATTGTAGAATGTATATAATTATCTATTGATATAAATATTTTAGTTTTAGGAATCTATTAGTTTGGCCATTAGTTATTTTTCTTCATTCTAGTATATTGGGATTCCTAAGGTTGAGTTTGTTATTTAGTTAGTTCGTTAGTAAGTAGTTTACTCGATTTGGCGGGTTGGAGGGTTTTTATTTTAATACTTTATTATTTTTTTATAACAATTATTTATTCATAAAATCTCCCTAACTTGGGTTTGGATTCGACTTCTATCTATCCCTATTCTTTTGACTCTTTTTTTTAATTTTTTTTTTTTTAATTTTTTATTATACCTCTTTCAAAACAGGGAAAACACAGTAGTTAACTCATGAATTCCTGCATGGGTTTTTACATGCATTTCAGTGAATGGGTTAATATGAAATGGAAGAACCAATAAACGTTTGTACAAGTGTTATTAGTGTAACACATTTTATCCAATTCAACTTATTGTCCATGTTATAATATTTTTTTATACTCTAAATTCTTTCTACTTTCAGGATGATACTACTTTTGAGAAACAAAGTGCACTATTTGCTTTGGCAATCTCTGATGTTGTTTTGATAAATATGTAAGTTTTGGAGCTAAGCATTCTTTGTTTCCTTTGAATTTTTATTAATGTTGTTGTTATCACAATCATGGCTATTATTACTATTTTTCTAATAAATGAATTTATTGATAAACAAAACTACAAAAGAATGAGACATCACAGGAAGAAAGGAAAACAACTACAAGAAGGAAATCCATACTTCATGTAAAGTAGAAAGTGGATACCTTTTCTATTGGACAAGTGATGACTCATAACTACCAAGTAGAACTTGAGGGGTGAAAAATAAGCTCTCTATTAGAAGATTCCAGGCAGTTGATGGTTTGATGAGCCTTTGTAGTAGAAAATAGGATTCTAACATTTTTTTTCTAAAATAGCGGGCTTCTTCAATGGCTCGCTATTAGAAGATTCCTCGATAGAAAATTAAGGGATGAAAAATTAGCTGTGTTAGAAGATTCCAGCCAGTTTATGATTTGATGAGCATTTGTAGGAGAAAATAGGATTCTAATACTTTTTTTCAATAATACAAATTACAGGGATTCTTCAATAGGTGGCTGTGAGTCGTAAGCAGATTATCATGCTATAGCATGTATATTAGTTGTGTATTATTGAAAATATCAAGGTTATGTTTAGGTACCACTAGTGGTGTCTTTTTATTATAATTTTACTCTTTATTACGATAGCTTGCCCATATTTATAATGAGTCTTAGTGAATGTAATACATAAAGTTTTCACATATTTAAAGAGGCTCGTAACCTGGCTGCAAGTTTCTGACGAGTAAAACTCTATGATAGTTTCTTATTTAAAAAATCCTACTTGGTAGCTTACTCTTTCCAATCGGCCATAATTTAGCAAAGAGAAAAAGAGTATATTTACAAACTCTTTGGTGGTGGGTTTGTAGGGACACAAGAAAACAAGCTTGCAAGTTTCTCCCCTTTCTTTCTGGATCTCCCAAAATTTTCTGTCGAGAGAAAGAAAGAGGTTGTAAGCCCCTTTCTTCTCACATAGCAAGCTAAATTTTGATCATTTGCAAGTCCTTTCATGGGTATCCCAGGGAGAGGAAACAATTTTAAATCAAATTGCAAGCCCCTTTCTTCTCACATGGGAGCACTATAACACCAGCTGATTTTTATCGCTTGCAAGTCCTTTCATGGGCATCTCAGAGAGGGAACAATTTGACGTCACATTGCAACTCCCTTTATAGGAAGCACTACAACAGCAGCTAAAATTTTATCAATTGCATCTTGCAAGTCCTGTCATGGGCATGCCAGATTGCAAGCTGTAAGTGCACCATCCAGAAACAAGCTGATTGTTGTCAGGGCAAAAACTGGCAGCTTTTTCTGGATGGGACAAGAGCCACCAATTGTTTACTTTGTTCTGTGGCAGAGGTTATAGGCAAACGAACTTCAGATATATTTCTAAATCTTTGTTTTGATGTATGAATATGGAGATATATATATATTTTTTTGTTTGGTAAGAAACGCATGTATGAATATGGATATGATCCCAGTTGCAAAATGTTTACTGAGTTCTGTTTTCCTGATTACATGGAGTACAAATGATTCTGATTTCTCGTAAACCATGTACAGATGGTGCCATGATATTGGTCGAGAGCATGCTGCAAATAGGCCTCTTCTGAAGACAGTCTTTGAGGTCATATCTCTACGGGTTTATTTTCTGTTTGTGGCAGCCTTCTCTAAGTAGCATTTTGTCGTATTGTTTTCACTGCTAATTGTAGGTAATGATGCGGTTATTCAGCCCTCGTAAAACAACTCTACTATTTGTTATACGTGACAAAACGAAGGTTGGTTGTTGACTTACCAAGTTCTAATGTTCTGTGTTCCTTTCAAAGCTCACAGTTCAGTCTTGTTGTACGTGTTTTCTGATACTCTTGTACATGGATATCCACGCAGACCCCATTTCGGCATTTGGAGTCTATTCTGAAGGAAGATATTCAGAAGGTATTCATTTCTTGGGTGCTGTGACTGCACTGCAAAAACTTTAGACATTCTTTCTGGAGAATTAAAATAAACATGCTTAGAAGATTAGTCCTTACCATCTGTCTCCACTCTTTCAAAATGTTGGTGGAGATTCTATAATGCTGAAGAAAGACGAGTATTGTTAAGTAACTGGTAGTTGTTTTGCTGGAAATGTTCTGGAGATGGCCTCATAATACAGAATTCCCAAGTCTGGTCATTGTTTGCATTTACAAGCTAGGGAAATAAAATTGACTTGTTTAGATTCGATATTTCAACCAAATGGATCTCTGTTCAGACAATTGAATATTTGAACTTTCAAGGTTGAGCATTGTAAACTTATTTGAAATTTCTAGTCAGAATGTGGTCGAGGTAGGTCTACTTGGACCATGTTGTCCCCTTCTAGTAAAGCTATTTGAGGGCCTTCATTTTAAGTGTCCTCCTCCGAGTGATTTCTTTCCCCTTCTTGGTGCAGATATGGAATGCTGTTCATAAACCAGATTCCTTTAAGAATACTCCCCTCAGCGAATTTTTTAATGTAAGTTACCATGGTTGGCATTGTTTATCTTTATTTCAATGTCTATTCGTAGGCATCATCATGTCTATCTAATTGAAATATTTTGGCTTGAAGGTGGAAATCTTTGCTTTGTCAAGCTATGAAGAGAAAGAGAGGAAGTTTAAAGAAGAGGTAGCGTTCTTACAATGGCTGGCTTCCTCACTAATTTAAGGATTTTACCAGCTTTTAGTTTATTTTTTAATTAGGGATAGCAAGCGGGTATTTTGTATTGCATTGCAATGTCTAAGGATTCCCTTCCCTATTTGTTAATCATTAATTCAGAATCTGTGGTACTAATATTTGTTTTAGAGCTACAACCCTTCTTTTCTTCCTTCCTTCCGCTGATATCTACTGTTAGATTCAGTTGCTCAACTTGTGTGATCTGTCTTATGTAGGTTGCTCAACTGAGGCAACGGTTTTTCCGTTCTATTTCTCCAGGAGGAATTGCAGGTGATCGACGAGGTGTTATCCCTGCTTCAGGATTTTCTTTCAGTGTGCAGCAAATATGGAAAGTCATAAAGGAAAACAAGGACCTGAATCTTCCTGCCCACAAGGTTTTATTTTTACTTTTTCTTCCTCAAGATGAAATAAATTTCATTAGCAGGGTATACGAATGATATATATAAAAAAAACCATTTTTAATCAATATCCCGTGAAGTATCTATGAAGTGCAAAGTATCCTACTCCAAGTACAGTCCAAACACAAATATTTACCGTAGGGACTTTTTGTACTCTCCTTTCATGTTTCTCATTGTGTTTGCCATGAGTCCACGACTGAGTTGATGTCAATACTCCAAATTGTGTAGCCTATGGCAAATGGTTGTCCCGTGAGATTAGTCGAGGTGCGCGCAAGCTGAAAATGGTTCCTCTTAAAAAATTGAAACAAAAAGAGAAAAAATATGCAAGTTAAAGTAAGGTGCTGGTGCTCCAAGACATATCCACACAAGTCAATGAAGATGAGGAACAGCATATTGAAGATGATCAGATTCTTCATGTGTTTTATGACTCACTTTTTACGAGTTTGTATATAAATGAGGAATTGTGATGGGTGGCAACTAAGTGGAGATTATTTAACCTTTCCGTCATCATATTATCGTACGCACAACTTGATTCTGAGGGTGGAGATGATTCAAGGTTCTCGCTGAGACAAAGATTGAGGCTCAATCCATCAAGCTCTAGTATCTTTATTATGATGATTGATGAGGAAAGTGATTCTAAGAGTAGAAGAAAAAGAAGAAATTGGATGGGCTTCCATCATTTAAATTTCTTTGATATTATCAGAACTACGTATTGCATTTCAGTTTTTGCCTGGGAAAATTCATTTCCAGCTTCTGATGTAAGATTAATTAATATTTTCAGGTAATGGTTGCGAGTGTGCGGTGTGAAGAGATTGCCAATGAGAAGTTTAGTCACTTAACCACTGACGAGGTCTGAGATATTCAAACCCCCTTCTCTGCGTCTCCTTTTACTTTGGAATTTTTCTAGACTGGCTTTGATCTCTTGAATTGGCTTTTACTCAGAGGTGGTTGGCATTAGATGAAGCGGTCAAGAAGGGTCCTGTATTGGGCTTTGGGAAAAAGCTGAGCTCGATCTTAGAATCCTATTTCAAAGAGTATGTTTTCATTTGATTTAGATCATTTATCATTTATTACTTAAATTAAAGCACTTTGATCTCCTGTTATTTCGACCTATTCTATTATTCAGGAGTATAAGTTGAATTTTAGATCTACTAACCTCAGAATCTGATACTTCCTATCCATGACTGCTGAAAAATGCAGAGAAAAAACAATAGTAGTGCAGTGTTTTTTTTCTTCACCGAACAGGCTGGGAAGAAAAAATAGCCAGCTGCTAATACTTGTTAATGTCACTACTCACTAGCGTTCACTTATGTTCATAAGAGGAGGATCGGTGTAGAGTTTCTTGAGTGGTGCATGTTTGTTTGTTTGTTTTTTAAATAATTTAGCCAAATTATTGCAACACTTATTTGATTTATTAGGACAAGGAAAACTGTTCTAAGTTTGATGTTTTGCGATTCTTCTGCAATTTTATGCATAAACATATGCGGTGATTTTTTTTCTTCTTCCATAGATATGATACAGAGGCAGTGTTTTTTGATGAAGAAGTTAAAAAAGCTAAAAGAAAACAACTGGTGTCAAGGGTGTTGGAGGTTAGTCTGGAACATTCTATTCTATTGCAAAGCTCCCCCCTCACTCTCCTCTTCCCAGCTGTGGAGAGAGAGAAAGGTTATATAGGTGATGGCATGTTAGATTTTCAGTGTGTACATATTATCGCTGATCAGTGTTTTAAAAAGCCCACTCAGGCGCGCGCCTTGGTGCGCCTAGGCTCAAGGTGCAGCCTCTGCGCCTCGCTTCAAGGAAGCGAGGCTCACTTAATAAAGCCCACTTGAGGCGCGCGCCTCGGTGCCTGTGGGGTGCGCTTCAGCGCCTCGAGCCTGACTTTCCTACCTTTTTTTAAAAAAAACGTCTGATTTGAAGGAAGAAACACATGAATATTCATTGAATCTTGAATAAAAGTTCTATTTTCTTGAACTTTTCATCATCTTATTATTCATCTTACTATTTTCCTTTCATATATAAAAAAATATTTACACTTATCTATCGTGCGCCTCATAAAATAAAGCCCGCGCTTTTCTTTGCGCCTTGCGCTTAAGCCCAGGAAGGCTATTGCGCTTTATTGCGCCTTGAGCTTTTAAAAACACTGTCGCTGATTTACTTCCTTCAAGACTGATCTAGTAACTATCTTTAGTGCCATTTGTGAAGTTTTGTCTAACGGATTTCATAAACAGTATTACTTGTCTTGGCGGATGCATTGCAAAATTAGAAGCATAATCTGTTTCAACCTTTTGAATTTGATTTGTGCTAGGGACATTAATTTTACTCTTCAACATCTTGTGAGGGATTATCTACTTAAAAAGTTTGCCAAGCAGTAAAACAGATGACAGAAAAAAGATATGGCTGACTTAATTAGAATAACGTCCTTACATCAAAAGCTTAACTACATTTTGTGGATGCTAGAAACCCGAAAGGGTAGTACTCAAAACTTGTTATAGCCCAGATGAGATCAGATAAAGGGGATAGAAGAATAGACACCTGAATTCTCTAATCTAAGCACATTTGCTCAACAAGTAATCTGATTCTAGCCACTGTGGATTGACCCACCTAGTGATTTGTTGCAGTTTATGTATCCTTAATTAGTGATTTGTAAAGGTTCAAATGTATCATTTTAAACCTAGCTTGGAACCACGATCACAATAATTTGCTTCACAAAGAAAGGCTCTCTTTTCCCTTTGCTTTCGGTTTGTAGGATTATGATTCCTTAATTAGTGATTTGTAAAGGTTCAAATGTATCATCTTAAAACTAGTTTGGAACCACGATCACATTAATTTTCTTCACAAAGAAGGCTCTCTTTTCCCTTTGCTTTCAGTTTGTAGGATTATTATTTGATTCCAGCTGGTATGCACTTTGCAGTTTGTGTATCCTTCTTATGTTGTCATGTTGGGACATCTGCGGTCTAAAGCCTTTGAGAATTTTAAAAAAGGCCTTGAGCAGTCTATGAATGATGGAGAAGGATTTGCATCAGTTGTTCGCAAGTGTACCAAAACTTGCATGCTTGAGTTTGACCAAGGGTCTGCAGGTGAGATAGCATATTATAATTTATTCTTTTATTAATTGCAATGTTCTTTAGAAGTATACATATGATGGTTGGTTTGTTTGAGCATTCTGGGAGATCGAAGTCGTCTATGGCTGCTTCATCATTTTTTTTCTTCTTTTAATCATTTTGGCACAAGTGTAAGCCAAAAACATGATTTATATTGTTTAATTTTTATTGTACATTGAGATAGTCATACTAGTTATTGGAATCCATGAATAATTTGTCCCGCATTGAATTTTTACATTTTAATTATTTTGTGGGTATGTACATTTTAATTATTTTGGAATCAATAAAAATTATATGCATGTAACCAGCTTACTAAGCAGGAACATTTAAGTTATGACGCCCAAGATGGTCTATTCGTGCCAAGTTTAGACGTGTCACGTGTGACAAAAAGGAGTTCATGAAGACTTTTGTCATGGTGCCAAAAGAATTCTTAGCATTTCTTCTAGCATTAGGAACACTCATGGTGAGGCATTAAGGCCAAATCCAGCTTGTAATTTCTACATACAAGAATGATTTTTCATTTTGTGCAATTGAGTTTGAGTATCTTGAGAGCATAATCAATGGTTTGACACCAACCGGAGCTACAGAGACTTACAGGAAAAAGATCACAATGGTTTGAGAGACCATAATCAATGGCCTCTATAACCATGAGGAAGAATAACTAGCTGAAGTAAAGATAAGAGGGAGGTGAACTCCTTGATCAAGGAAGGACAGGACCTACAAACTGGAGGTCAAGGGGAGTTCCTCCCCTTTGGAGACAGGGATCTGGGGAAATTGTGAACAGAGAGGACTTGAACTTTTTGGGGAAGGGCCACTCTAGTAAAGGTTATTTACACTGTTTCTTTTGGGTTGGTCTAAAGTTTTACCATCGCCTACTGTAATAATACTTATAAATAAGGGTTGGTCTAGTGGTCATGAACGACCTTGAAACTATTAATGCTCTTTTAGAGGGAATGAGTTCAATCATTGGTGGCCACCTACCTAGGAATTAATTTCTTACGGGTTTTCTTGGCAGCCAAATGTAGGATCAGGCGGTTTAGGTGCACGGTAAGCTGGCCCGGATATAAAAAAAAAATAGTACTTATAAATATGAAAATAAAAATAAAAATAGCACAAAAAATAATATGGACACGATCAGTTTTTGTTGAGGGCTCCACCCCGAACCTTAGTCTGTTAGCTCTTTTTGTGTGGAATATACGGTTACGATGTTTCTTATTAAAAAAAGAATAATAATATGTATGGACACGATCTCTCTCCTTTTCTTTGTTAAAAATGCGGTGTTGGTGATGCCGATTAATTTTCAGAATTATTTTGTGCTGCATCAGTATTTGAAATCTCAGTTCCTTAGGTTGCATGTTACATTCAGAAGCAATTGTGTGATATGAGTAGAAAACATATTATCATATGCTTGATTCCATTAATTAACCAATCTCTCTCTCTTAGATGCCGCTGTGCAGCAAGCAAACTGGGACCCTTTGAAATTCCGGGAAAAACTATGCCATGATATCGACAGGCATGCATCTTCTGTTCAAAATGAAAAGCTTTCAGGAATGATAGCCAGCTACGAGGCAAGTTTCTGACTTAATGGACTTCCCTTTCTCTCCCCCTTTCACTTTCTCCAGATTGATGCCTTCTATAAATTTTGTTATGTTAATAAAGATATGCATTTTAATCTATAGAAACGCCTTGATGAAGCACTGACTCAACCAGTAAGATCCCTACTTGAAGCTAGTGGGAAGGATACCTGGGCTTCAATAAGGAAGGTTCTTCGACACGAGACTGAAATTACCATATCAAAGTTTTCAGCTGATATTGCTGGTTTTGAGTTGGATCAAGAAAAAGTTGACAACATGGTACTAAATCTAAGGAACCATGCTAGAAATGTGGTGGAAAACAGAGCAAGAGAAGAAGCAGGAAAGGTTCTAATGCACATGAAGGATAGGTAGAAAGTGACATGTTTGATTTGTGACTCGTTTATCTCTCTCTGTATTGGTAATTCATTTTCTTTGGTTTCTTCCTTCAGGTTTTCAACGGTCTTTTATCATGACAATGATTCATTGCCTAGGACCTGGACTGGGGAAGAAGATATTAGAACTATTACTAAAGATGCCCGTACAGCGGTGATTTTCTAGGATTTCAATGATTAATCTTAATTCCACTCTATTCTGCCTGTTAATACTTTAAAAGACAAACTATTACTGTCTTGCAGTCCTTGAAGATTTTGTCCGTTTTGGCTGCTATACGTTTAGATGAGAAACCAGATAAGATTGAAAATATTCTCACATCATCTTTGATGAATGAAGCTGTTGCAAGTTCTTCATCCAACGATAAAAGTTCAGGACCTTTTGACCCTCTTGCCTCAAGTACATGGGAGAAGGTACTGTAGGATGATCGTTGTTGGCTTGCTTGTGCAGTAATATTATTATGAAACAATCTACTTATAAAAAATGCTCATGAGTTAGGTTTCGGAAAAGGATACTCTGATTACTCCTGTGCAATGCAAGTCCTTGTGGAGGCAGTTCAAAGCAGAGACTGAATATATGGTTGCTCAAGCTATAACAGCACAGGTGTTAACTTTTTCATGCACTTTTTTGCCCTTTCTCTACTATATATTTTGGTCTTCATTTATCTGATTTTACATCGGAGTTGATTTCAAAGTGTCAACTTTTCTTTTTTTCTTTTTCCCCTTTTGTGTTGGTGTGGGGTTCAGTACATAACGAATAGCATATACCTTATCTATTTGCTCAAGTCTTCAATTTTTATGAAAAACATCTCGAAGACAGGTTTAAATCTTCATGATTTGAAAAAAATCTGACGATGATGATTACTTAGTTTTTAATGTAGAAACACAGGAAGCTTAGTTTTGCATTAATTCCATTCCTCCTTGCCTAGTTATATCTGTAAGCTTAAATTAGTGAGATTTTTGCTTGTTATTAACATTACACGCCTCCTATTTTCAGGAGGCTTATAAGAGGAGTAACAACTGGCTACCTCCTCCATGGGCAATTCTGGCAATGCTTATCCTTGGCTTCAATGAAATTATGCTTCTATTAAGGTATGAGCAGGATTCTATTATCTTTAGTACAAGTTGCATAGTAATTGATGTTATTTTTATCTCTCGCTTTCCAGTCCATAAATCATGTTTACTTTTCCTTCTCCTTCGTTTGTTAAAAATATTAAATGCAACAGGAATCCGCTCTACCTCGTCGTTATATTTGTGGTATACCTACTCTCAAAGGCCCTTTGGGTTCAGATGGACGTAGGGAGGGTGTTCCGAAGCGGGACTGTAAGTACTACGCTGGATACTTCATAGTGTTCTCAGATCATGGTTGTTACGATATTGGTTTCTATCTTGCAACACAAACACAAGCATGCATGATGCACGTGACACTTGAGGTTTGTTTGGAATGACTTTTTAAGTGCTTAAAAAAGTGTTTTTAAATGCAAAAAAAAAAATGTTTTTAAGCACTTAGAATTTAGAAAGTTATTCCAAACAAGTCTCTACTCTAGTACTCTTACATCTTAACATGTATCAATAATATATGGTTTTCATTTGTATAGATCACTTAGTTTGAAATTTGTTTCGCGGAAGGTGTTTTTACGGGTTCTTAGTTATGATTTTGCTTATTTTGACTTCTGCTTCTCGCATTTTCGGGCAGTTGGTCGGAGTCCTTTCCATTTCATCTCAGTTGCTTCCATCTGTTATGAACATACTTAAAAGACTTACTGAACTAGCTCATGGACATACAAATCCCCAAGCAACAAGACCCTCACCCCCATCATCAAACTCCCAGAGTTACAGGAGTCAGACACTTCAATCCAATCCATATACTAACACAATTCTGGAGCCATCAGCTGTAACCAACGTCGAGTCTTCAGTATCATCGAATGTTGAGTCGTCCTCTGATAGCGAAATGGAATACTCAAGCCCCAGTGTGGTGCACAGGCAGACTAAAAGCCTCCGAGAAGCTGATCGGTTCTAATGAAAGTTCATTTCTATGCATAAAAGGTTTCAGACTACCATCGGCTCATCGAAAAATAGAAGTGGGTTGAATGTAAGTATACAATACGGGTATAGGAAATAAATTTGGAATCGATACACGTTATAAAACGAGGCATAATGTATTATGTAATATGTAGTATATCGTATAAAGTGTATAATGTACAAAAATTTATACATATAAGTGACTTGCTGTGTTCAGAGAGATTGGTCTACAGTGCTTAGAATGCCTTTGTTGAGAGATTGCTTCAGATCCCTTTTCTTCACCTTCACACTTCATGATCATGGATATGACTAAATTATGCCTTTTTAAACAAAGTTTTAACATTTTTCGTTTTCTGAGTTCAACTGCTGATTTTTTTGACCTCTTAGTTGAAAATATAAATTTTGACCAAATATAAATTTTGACCAATTGAGCTATAATATCTCATTGTCAAGTTAACTAAATAAATTTGAGTAATAGTTTTATGGCGTATATTGTTTTTTTTTTAATAAAAATATAATAAAATCAATTCATAGAAGATAATTGTTGTGTTAAAAAGTTAATTTATTAGGTCAAATTACAAACTTAGTCTCGCAAATATTTGGTTTTATAGTTTTAAAAAGTGTATTAGTCTCTATAGTTTTAATTTAGTCCATTTGGATTTAGTTTCAATTTGATTCTTATGGTTTAGTCAAACTTTACAAACCGTTTATATTGTTATTAACTTTGATAATTTGTTTTTTTTACCTAGGTTCCGTTTGATAACCATTTTGTTTTTTATTTTTTGGTGGGTCCTATGTCATAATGATACATATTGTCCAAACTGTCCAAAATACCCTTCCACCATATTGTTCAAACGGTCCAAAATACTCTTCCACGCCATTTAAAAAAAATAGAAAATTGACAAATTTAATTCTAAATCAAATCTTATACAATCAATCAAATCCAAAATTGGTTATTTCATTTATAACATTTAATTATTATTTTTTTTGTTTCCTTATTTTTCATTTTTCTTTCTGTTGGAAACTATCTCAATTTTCGTTTCTTCCCTTTTCGTCGGGTTTCATATATAATTGTATATATTAATCTAAACCTCAATTTTTCATCACTTTCCCTGCCGTTGGACTTCGTTGTTTTTCCTTCATATATACTACGTTTATATATATTAATCTAATTTGAATTATCGACGCTCACCTATTCAAGTCTCCGACTTTAACTGTTTATATTAAACATACCCTGTCTATATTAAACATACCATTGAGTATTCCTTTTACGTTTATATATTATAAATCAATACATATATATCTCGTTTATACTAAGTTTATTCCTTTGAATCATATACAACACGTTATTAAATTTATACCACATTTATAAAATATATACACTAATATATATACCTCATATTATTAAATATAAACTTTATATTATTAAATATATACCACAAAACATACAAGTGAAATGAAAAAAAAAACCTAAACTTCAGATCGCTACCCCCACCCGTTCCAGATCCGCATATCGCCGCTCTCGCCGTCTCCAAGCTTGAACCCCACCGTTGTTTAATTCTGTCTCCGTTATGCTCCTCTGAATCCGCGCTCCACTAGATGCGTCTTCGTTCAGATCAACGCCCTTCGCCTGCTCTAGACCTGCCATTCGTTCTGATCGCGACGACTTCGTTCAGATTGCGACATCGGTGGCTTCGTTCAGATTTCCATGGGCGGCGATAGTACAATAGAAAACAGATTTCATGATGGAAATCAAGATGTACGGCGACAATGGTATGACGTAAATAGGGCGGTGAATAAAAAAAAAGAAATGAAGAGAAAATGATTAGAGGGAAGCAAAAACGTTTTTGAAAAGAAAAAAAAAAGTACTAAATGCCATAAATAAAAAAATGTCATTGATTGTAATTTTTAATTATCACAAGTACAAATTTGTTTTTTAAGATTGAAAAATTAAAAACAAAATAATAAATGTTAAACTTTTTTTTTTTTTTTTTTTTTTTAATGAAGGGTAATTTGGTAAGATAATTTAACCATATATATATTAAATAATAAAAAAAAAACCTACGAAAAATATAGAAATAATAAAAAAAGTTATATTAGACATTTGAGAAAATATGATTTAAAAAATTGTTCCTTCGTGTAATTATCACCTTTAAATTTATGCTTGTTTTTTTTTCCAATATTTCTACTATGATTTTCTCTTTCTTAAAAACACATTTAAATTTTTAGTCATTGAAAAACAAAAATAAAATTTTGAAAATCTTTGGAGGATGTAGACAAATCAAACAAAGAAACTCAACATGAAAGTAATGTTTATAAGCTTAATTTTCAAAAACAAAAAACCAAAAACTAAATAGTTTTCAAATGGGGTTTTAGCAATTGATTATTTAGACAATCTGTTAGTTTAAGATTATTGATATCAAATTGAAGTTAAGCCTAAACCATGAAGACTAAACTAAAAAAATTAAAATATAGAAACCAAATCGAAACTTTATCTAAACTATAGGGACAATTTTATATAATTTAACCAAATTAATACAAGTATCTACCACTTATATATGTAACTTTTATCCTTTAATAATCAAACTCGGTCTGGAATGAAACTTTGAGACTTGTAAGCGCAATACTTGAGTGAATATGTGACGTTGAATAATAAAACTTTGCATCATAACAATACAAGGTATCAATAATATATATAGATATATATTTATATTTATATACGAGTCTCTTCAAATATTACATTATAAATAAGGAAAAAGTTTCAACCCTATAACTCAAAACCCGAAAAGGAAGACATTACCGGACTGCTCTTCAACCCTATAACCCAAAACTCGAAAAGGAAGACATTACCAGACTGTTCTTCAACCCTATAACGTAACCCAAAACTCGAAAAGGAAGACATTACCGGACTGCTTGAGCTATATACTCAGGTCGGCATACACGAAAAGTAAGTAGTATATAAGTAGAGAAGATAGCAAATGGCCAACAACCAAGTGAGCCAAATTGACAAAAGAGAAAGAAAAGAAGAAGCAAAACTAACTAAATCTCCATGCAAATGGGATTTTGGGGAAAATAATAGTGTGTATGATTCACCACATGGAGTCCCCCATGGCTTGGTCCACAACCATATCCATCTCAAACATGGGCCTGGATTGTGAGCCCATGAGCCTGGATGAGGGCGACCCACTGTTACTTGGGCTTGTTGGGCTTAGCCCATAGTTTGAAAACGATGTTGTCTGACGAACCCGCAGGTGCACCACCTCGGCTTGAGCCAGAGCCAACTGAGTTTGGAGGGCGTCTATCTGCTGTTGCAGAGACGATATGGCTCCGACGCACCCGTAGACCGGGTCACGCACCCGAGCGTTTGCTTCATATACCAAACTGCTCACTGCATCTCCTCGTTGGTCAACGGGCAACTCCTGCAATATTTTACGATTAGAAAAGTATAAGCAATGACAAAAATATCGATATCAATATTGTGAGTTCAATTTTATGGATATATAGATCAAATATCAATATTGACGAATAATTCTGTAAATCAATTTTTTTAAAAAAATATTTAAATTAATATTTAAGTTCATTTTTCTCCGAAACTAAGTTATAGATCTTGTTATTATAAATATTTACGGGTATTTATAAAGATATCAGAATTCGGAGATATCTATTAACTCTTAGTATCTATATCGAACCCTTTGATTTACGGATATATATATTAACACATATCAACGAAATATTTTCATCATTGAGTATAAGTGAACCTAAAACTTTATTGTCAAGGTAAGTATGTTAACCTACAAGTTTGATTATTATTTTATCTTTTAGAATCTTATTGTACTAAAATAGAATTTCTAACTTATTTCGTTTTGATATCTAAATTTTCAAATATTATATTTTAATTCTTAATGAAATTTCAAATGTTTTGTTTTAGCCTCCTAAAATTTCAAAAAATTAGAAAAACTATTTTAACTATTGTCATAAGAATCTTAAACTATTTCAAAATTCCTAACTTTAAGTACTTGTCTATTATAACATTTACTCATTAGTTAGGTAAATAAAACAAACCTTTGTATCATATTTTTGCTGAACAAAAATTAAAAAAGAATGTGACAATAACTAGAATAATTTTTATACAAAATTCATGGGTAAGAAACAAAATCTTTGAATTGATACCAAATAAACAAATGTAATTAGTTAAACCATCAAAGAGACAAAAATTCTAATAGTTAATATTATAAGAGAAATTGTAACCCATGTCAATTTAGAGTAAAATAATTAATTATTTATTTATTTATTATTTTTTTTTTTTATTTATTTTTTTTTATTTTTAGATATGACAATTTCTATCATTGATAGTATGGTTTATCGCTGATAGTAGTCTATCACCTCAATTTTTTTTTTTTATAGAATTTTAGTCTATTAGTAATAGTAGTCTATCACTGATAGTATTCTATCAGTGATAGTCATATATGAACGATAGCTTCTACCAGTGATAGTTCACACTGATTTTTTTGCCATATTTGCAAAATGTTATAAATTTTGCTAAATTTGTAATTATTTTGGATCTGATTGCTGTGCAACCACCCATATTATAAATTATTCTTAAGTTCAATTGGGATTCTAAAAAGTTTGAAAATTGTGCAATATTCTTGTTATTTAGTTTATAAAGGATGGTATGGTAGTTTCTAATTTGTTTTTTTATTTGTTGGTTGTCTCTCCACAAACAAGCAAAAGGAGGTGGGTGGCCCCCAAAATTAACCCAAAAAGTCCACATAAAAACATTTTTCCCCTTCTTTTTTAGCATCAACTCTTTTTTCTTTATAACAATTAGACATTTGTTAATTCAAAAAATTCAAATGAATAATAACCTCATGTGATGTTCAAGGCAAATTGAGGGAAAAAAAAAAGGTTAAAAGCTAAAATCCAAAAGGCTTGTGATTAGAGTTAGTTTAATTAAAATTTTAGATTTGAGAACTAATTATTTAATTATAGTCTATCATAGTGACCTAAGTTAGTTGACTCAAATTTATTATTTTTTTATAAAGATATTTAATTAATGCGGTGGAGATCGAATCTCTGACCTGATCATTAGTTCATACTTTGCGTCAGTTGAGTCGTGAATACATTTATCCAAATTCATTAATTAAGTACTATTTTTTTTTCTGGGTAGCTTTACACAAAAAAAATTATTGATTTTTATATATTTGTAACAATATTAACACATAGTAATAGCTTATTTTTATATTTTAAATTATAACAATAAGCTAAATTTGCACTTTAATATTATTTTATTTAGGAATAATTACAAATAACATCCATGTGGTTTGCATATATGCTACAAACTATATGTTCCTATAGATAATGCGTGTATCAATTTTGTTATTAGCTTTCGTTTGCAAAATTAAACTTAAATAAAAAAGTATTTGAAGTAATATTTAAAGTTCTTGAGTATGATTATCTCTAATTAATCATCACTGTATATAAGGCTAATTATGTATTTTAGTTAATTTGTTAAGTCTACATCATCAACTTGAATTTACCTATAAATCTCTTTTTTAAAGAGATGTTTGAATATTTTTTTCCTTGAAAAAAAAAATAAAAAAAATTGATGCTTTTCTTAAATGAAAAGATGCTCATTTTTCTATTTTCCACAGCAATATTTTATTAATTATTAACGGTTGAAATTAAATGAAAAAAATTGATGCTTTTCTGATATCTTATGGCTGATAGAAGTCTATCGCTGATCACTTCAGCTTTTTATAGATTTTTGTCAGTGATAATAGTCTATTAGTGATAATAGTCTATCACTGATAGAAGTCTATCAATGATATGATAAAGTCTATCAGTGATAGAAACGAATTTTTTTGCCATATTTGCAAAACATTTTAAAGTTTGCTAAATTTGCAATTAGTTTGGGCCTGATTGCTATTTGTGCAACCAGCCCTCTCTCTATATATATATATATATTTGAGTATATTGGGGTGGGGATATATATTTATTTGTCGTTATCAATTTTTTTTTTTAATCTTTTCAAAATTTAAGTTAAGTTTTAAAAATTTTAAAAATAATTTTTAGAATTTAAAATTTAGTTAAGAATTCAAATGTTTCTTTAATAAAGATGAAAATAATGGTAAAAAAATTGTGAAAAAACAAATCCAATTAAAAAAATATATATATAGTTAGGCCACCATAACTAAAAACTCACCAACTAAAATTTGTCAACATTTTCTTGATGGTGTTAACAATATAATCTAAAGTTTCTGGAGGGATGGACTTTATAAAGTTTATGACAAATAAATACAAAATATTCAAACTAGGGACTTACTTTATGGTTTAATATTAAAAAAATAAAAACTCTATTTTGATACTAAATTAGGATAGGTCAAGTTTTCTTCCCCTTTTTTCTTTTCTTTTCATTTTTTTAATAATTTGCATTTCATAATAATTAAGTTTTTCTGTTCTTGTCTAAAAACTGCAGCCACACAGACACAATCATCAAAGTTGGAGTAGTTTTGGTCAAAGATTTGTTGCAAAATTCCTAATCCATTTTCATACTGCCCAATGGGTCAAAAAAAAAAAAAAAAGAAAAAAAAAAAAGTGTTTTCTTCTTTGTTTTTTTTAGATTAACCTCAATTTTTTTTTTAAATAATAATAATTGATGTTTTCAACTAAGTTATGCTATAAATTGAACCATATAATTAAACTTTAAAAAAAAAAAATATCCTTTAATTCAAACAAAGTTTGTGAACTCACAAATTCTCTCCAAAAACATTTAAAATGAAGAGATGGTTTAAACCTAATCTATAAACCCTTATAATAGATATCAAAATTATTGTCTCGATTGATATAGCTGAATCTGAAGTAAAATATGTCAACATGAACATAACAGATTAGCTGACATAAAGCATGTGCACTCGACTAAGAAGTTAGAGGTTCGTAAAAGAAAAAGAACCTGAAGCATTTTGTTGACATTGCTAGCGCCGAAGACTTTATGAACATTGGCGAATTTGCGGGGTTGGTCTGCCGGAAAATATGGCGCAAATACACACTCTTCTGCACATCTTCTTCTCAATAGCTTGCATGCTGCGCATGGCGCTGCTCCCCCTTGCTGTTTTTTTTCATTATTCTCCTTCATCCCGTCCTCTCTTCTTTCGCCACGTGTCCGTCGGTTATTGTGTAGGGTACTTTCCCTTTATAAAACAATATATATAGGACAGCCCCTCCTCCTCCAACACACCAAATTTGAAGCTCAATTGGACACTTACCAGTCTCCTCTTGATCTATGATTCTATATATATAAAAACTAAAGGTAAGGAGACCAAAGACCTGGACTCCAAAAGAGAAAACAAAGGATCTTTTGGTGGGGCCTATATTTTTTCTTTTTTTATTTGTTTTTTATTTTTGAATATATATTTGAATTTGTGGATTATTATGGTGGACAAAAAAGAAAAGGAAAAAAAAAAGTGAAAGAAAGAATATGGCGTGAGGAGGGATTCTATCGGATTAGATGATCACTTTAGGCACCCCCACACATTCATTTTGTTTTCTTTTTTTTTTTTAGGATTCATTTTTTCTTCTTTCTACATAAACATTATGATGTATTTGCATGCGGTGGATTACTTTAGTGGGAATTATATTATATATATATATATATATTTTGTTTTATGTTAAATTATCAAAAATATCGTTGAAGTATGAGTTTCGTTTTAAAAATATATCTGAACTTTCAAAAGTTTCAAATTAAATTATGAAAAAAGTTTCAAAAATGTCATCAACGTTTACAACACACATAATTACGATGTGAACAGTTAAATTCTAAATTATATTTGTGTTACATGAAAAAATATGAAAAATATGGACGTCTGAAGTGTTAAAAATAATGAAAACGTAGATATTTGATATATTCTCCATAGATTTTGTTATAGTTTTGTTTTATTTCCTGATCTTTTGAATCGATTGTTACGATAAATCAATATCAAAGAACAAATAAGCGCAAAAGAAATCGACACAGATTTACGTGGTTCACTAACATCGTGTTACCTACGTCCACGGACAGAAGGGAGAACAATATTATTACGAAATAGGAGAGAATTACAAAATGAACAGATAGGGGCGGCTGAAGTGATTAGAATGTTTATATATATATGACACACTTTTAATGACCTAATACAAAATGAGTCAAAGTCCAAAACAGATAAGTAAAAACCTAAATCAAATTTTTTTCTTTAGGGGTGTTGTCCCATACCCCCATCAGCGAGACCCGTACCGACCAGCCGTAGAGGGTCATAACAGATTCAAGACATTCCAACCTCGATAAAATAAAATTTTCATAATTTTTTAACACTTCAGGCGTGGACGTTTTTCATTTTTTACGTATCACACAAATACAAGTTAGAATTTAACCGTTCACACTCAAATTATATGTATATTGAAGATATTTTTAAAATATTTTTTTTTTTTTATAATTTAAAGGTATTTTAATTTTTTTTTTAAAGTTTAGAGGTATTTTTGAAACGATAATTAAAAAAAATAAATAAATAAATGGGAAGGGAGAGTGCAGAAGAAGACAAAAACACATTATACCAAATTAATGATTATGAAACGCGTCGTTTTTTTAGTACTATGCCCTCGAATCGAATTGTACATATAAATTAAAAATAGTTTAGAAAAAAGACTACGAGTTCAAGAGCCAAAAGAGAAGAAAGCAAAGAAAGTCTCAACCAAAATCGAATTAGATAGTGTTAGTTTATATTAAGTTTTATGCTTTATCTCTAAAAATATAGGTATCTTTATACACTATTATTCTATTTATAGACCCCTAAGTCTATATATATATATTTATGTATAATTCTAATACAATCTAATTTCTTCACATTCCATCCATTTTTCTGCATCTAACATGGTATAGATATAGGTGTACATGAGTTATGTTGGATTGGGTTGGAGGAGTTGAGATTGTCGGATTCATGTTTTTTTCTTTCTTAATTATTTAAAATACAATTTTACAAATTATCATTTTTCAATTCCTTCCTCTCATATATAAAAAATAAACAAAAAAATAATCGAAATTCTTAGATCAAATACACATTTTTAGTCCTAACAAAAAATGCAATCAATTTAAACCGGAAGGATTCACATTGCCTTATCAATGGAGAGAGAGGAAGAGAGGAAGAGATGAAGAAGATGAAGTGTAAGAATTAGGACAAGGAAAAGAAAGAAACAGTTGCACACTACAAGAATTTATGGCTATCCCGACGCACCAAAGCGTCGCAATAGACACCATATGCGTCGGGTAAAGGCTAACCCGACGCTTACATGCGTCGGGATAGAGTGTCTGAATAGCGGGGTGGCAAGAGAGCAATCCGACGCGTTGCGTCGGATAAACGGTCTATCCCGACGCATGGTCAACGCGTCGGGTTAGGCTACTTTATACGACGCACCGTGCTCGTCGGATGAGGTATACTTTACCCGACTCATCGTATGCGTCGGGATAGATGTTTGTTTCAATGACGGGCAGTGACCGTCATCTATAGTTAAAAATTTAACAAAAAAAAATGGTTGCACACCGGGCTAACCAACAACATTTGTCTTTCTCTATGAACAAAATAAAATCTCAATAGGTTCCCTCCCAAAATAGCTTCTAAAATTCTAATTAAAGAAAGATCGAAGACCTATCATATTTCATGAGCTCAAAAACTACATAGACATCTCTAAATTCCCTCTTAGAACGTAAAAACATGATGTACTAAGTTTCAACAATATCAAGATGTTTCAATATTGCTAAGCAAAATTTAACCACATGAAAATTTCAAATAGAACTCAATATGTGATAAGGTCAACATCATAAGTTACTTTTATTGCAACTTTTTACCTAGTTTGTTTGTCAATAGTTGCACAAGTAATTACATAACTTCACTACTAATAATAATAAGCAGGTGACCTTTACACCTTTGGCCTTCACACCACAACAAACATAGGTCATAAGTGCCATTCTTGGGAACAAATCTTGAATGGAAAACTTTTAAGGTTATACTTATACCTTCAAAAAAAGTGAAGAGAGAGGCAAATGGTAGACTTGGGAGGTAGTCTCCCTCCTCCAACTCCTCGTCAAAAGGCAGGCCATCCTCTTGTGTAGCTTTGGCTTCAGTTAAAGTGCTAAGATATTTCCATCGCGGCTGCTCTGGGTTATATTCCTGCAGCCTTCTCCATCCCAGTCGTTCACAGTTGTTATCTGTTCCATCGTCATTGGTGCTAGAAAGATAATGTATCTGCAAACCACTAATGTGCATCCAAAGGCCAAATTAACAGGGATGACAATTAATTGGTCAGCCTTGCTTGCTGTATGCAAAGAACAGGCCATGCAATTCAAATATTTTACAAGTCACTTATGAAAGTACCAAATACCTTGACGTATCAATTTGTTGCCACCTTCCAAAATCCAAGCTAGAAAGCAGAACAACATTCTTCTTCCCACAAGTTACAATAAAATCAACCAAGTTCTTTGCAAAATCGACCATTTTCCCCTGTTTGAACAAATCATATTTTGATTTAAATATACTTATTATTAACATTAATGCAACCAAAGCAAAGAAAAGGAAATAACAAACTAAATAGTCCTATATATCATCTCCTCAAGATAACAAAAAGGGATAACAGTACAATATAGACTAGTATCTCTCCCTTGCTATGTTATCTCTCTGAAGTCTGAAGTCTAAATTGGTGGGCGACACTGGAACTGCGCATTCTAAATGTAAATTTATACTTGGAGATGATACAAACATTATTCAAGAATCAAGATAGAGTACAATACTTATTTTATGCATTTTTGCAGAAATTATCCACAGTTTTAATCTCATTAAAAGGAATTATACACCCTCTTTACATAAGATAAGGCATTATATACTTTTTACACAATTAGTGAGAAGAATGAGTAAGCAAAAATACATGACAAATTTTGATAATATGTAAATACGGTTGGGACTTGGGACATTAAAACTTACCTTGATCACAGGTGACCTTTGCTGGACAAGGGTCAATGCCTTCGATGTTGATTAATAAACTGAAAACAAATTTAAAAGAAAAAATTTAATGCATAAACTCATTCAAGTCTTCTTGGAAAGGAGTTGCCAGCAGACATAAGAAGTTGATATAACAAAGCTAGAGTTAAAATTATAAATTCCAAAACCACTTCAATAAATTTTAATAATAAATTACTGTCAAGCAAGACAGACCTTCAAGAGGGAGGGCAAGCTCCCATGGGGAAGTGGCTCATAAGCATTGTTACCAATCAAGACAGACCTTCAAGAGGGAGGGCAAGCTCCCATGGGGAAGTGGCTCATAAGCATTGTTACCAATACAAGGCAGAACAAAAGGGTCATCCAAATAACCAATTCTTGCTGCTCTCATCGAGGACACCAACAGATCCACTGCTAACTGCCTCACATTCCCAATTGACAATGTTGGCTGAAAGAATCAATTACCAAAACAAAATACACAATTTAGTTTAAAAATAAATTGATAGCTATTTTCCGAGATTTAGAAAACACATCTGTTGTCTGCATATCAAGTGCAGAGCTCTTCCGGCCTTTTAATATTATAAACAAGAAGAATAATGTACAAAGCAATGCACATGCCTGTCAATATCAGAATGAGCAGGCACAACAAGTTTTGACTACCATTTCAACGGCAGCAAGTAGGTAGATTAAATCCTAATATTTGGAAGAACTGTTTTTCACCTGACTTTGAATTTGTTCTTGTGTTAGGTATTCTTCTTCTTCATAGGCTAATTTAGTTATTACTCTGATAAGCCTTTCCTCAACAGAATCAGGAGAAGTTTTGGTACTATCTCCCTTCAGTTTGTGGGATTCCTCTGCAAGGAGTCCAAAGCCATTTAATTTGGCATAAACAGAAGCCTAGTATTTAAAATACATACGAGGTAGAATGTAATTTGAAGCAAAGAAAGAATATGGATCAAGAACTTTCAATTTGAAGCACAGAAACAATATGGAACTGGATGTAACAAATGCAAAGAAGTGAAAATGATCAGAAACCATTGACTCACCTGTAGCAATTGATTGAGAATCTTGTAGAGCAATCCAGATCCAACCCTAACTCATGTAATGTCTACACTTCATGATCTTGAAATTATAAAACGCAAACCTATCATTCATTTAGTTAAATCTTAATTTCAGGGATCAATGAAGAACAAGGGACAAGATCAGACGATGGTGAATAAATACAAGAAATCGAACTTCCAAACAACGAAGAGATACCTGCGGCGGCGTTTGGAGACGATGGCGAGAGAAGAGACCTGCGGCAGCGTTTGAAGACGGTGGCGAGAGAGGGAGACGCGTGCGGTGGCGTTTGAAAACGTTGGCGAGAGAGGGACTGTGTATTTTGAGTATATAATTTGAAAAGCAGAATTAATTAGGGCTAGGATCATCACGTACATCGTAAGCTTCATTGATTTGATGAAATTGCACGCCGCAGTTGGTTCCTCTGCAAACGTCTGGATGATACTGAAATAATCGAAACAACGATGAATCAGATGAACAAATCCAGAAATGAAACAAATTCCGAAACCCGATGGGAGAGAAATGGAATCGAACCTGAAGAGCGAGGTTTCGGAAGGCCTTTTTGACCTCAGATTCAGATGCACCAGGTTGAATCCGGAGAGTCTGGTAAGGATCGACCGTAGAAGAAGAGGAATAAGAAGAACAAGAAACCCTAACGCGATTCCTCGAACTGAAACAATCCTTCCTCTGGCGAGTCCACGACGAGGAAGACGAAGAACCACTCCGGCCGATGATACCAGCAGTAGAAACGAACGCCATTAACAACAACAATAACAACAAAAATCCTCCAAAAACAGAATCGAAAGAGAGAAGAAGAGGCGATTGAAGAAGAAGAGTGAAAAGGGGGAAGGACTGAATTAGGTTAATGAAGCTTACGATGTACGTGTGTAGGCGTTTTGGTGAGAGAAGGGGAAGGACTGAATTTGACGAAATAAAGATAAAGGCTGAATTTTAGCCCTAAATGGGCCTAACTCGACGCCTCAGGCGTCGGGTAAAGGTGTGCGTCGGGTAAAACTCATTTTACCCGACGCTTTGACCGTGCGTCGGGTAAAACTCATTTTACCCGACGCTTGGACCGTGCGTCGGGTAAAACTCATTTTACCCGACGCTTGAACCGGGCGTCGGGTAAACCCTATTTTACCTGACGCCCGGTCCGAGCGTCGGGTAAAATTCGTCGGAAAAACAAAAATTTCTTGTAGTGGCAAATATGAAATTAGTGTTAATAGATGATATCATTTATGTTTATATATATATATATATATATATATATATATATATATATATATATATATATATATTAAAAAAAAATCATGAATTCAGGTCGATTCGGGTTGAACCGAGCCAAAATGGCTCAAACAGCGAACCGACTCGAAATTTCGAGTTGGCAAAAAATCAACCCAACAAAAAAAACATATAACCCAATCCAACCTTTACAATTCGAGTTGGGTAGGGTTGGGTTGCTCGGGTTGTCGGGTCATTTGTACACTCCTAGTATTAGAATATTAAATTTGGGGTTTGGAATTTGTTAGCGCAAGAATCTGGCTCCTCCCTTCGGGTCAGAATCGGTGCTGGCGACACTCCAACACAGACATGCAAGGAGAAAATAAAGGTAAACTTGCACCGGTGAGGGGCTCTCGGCCCAACACGCTCTGATCCTTAAGTTAGTCAAAGAGCACTGAGAAGGCCGAACCATAGAGTTGAAGGTGGATTGTCCAAGAGGGGAGAATCTCAGTTATCTCACAAAGAAGAATGATCTTTCCTTATATTGTGGGTAAAAGGCGCGCATGGAGTGCACGTGCTTGTGGAGGTCGACCCCTTCCCTTATGATGGATGAGGGGACTGGTGTTGTCTGTCAGGCCGAGCACCTGGGGCGGTGGCAACTAATCACAGGCCGAGCACCTGGGGCGGTGGCAACTAATCACCGCACGTTTGCCGTGGCGGTGGTTGTATAATTTTCTGGACGTCGCCTTGGATGTGGCCGGCTCGTCAGCGGTGTCCCCCCGATTTCGCCCATACCAGATTTGATAACCGCCAGAGGCTGATGTGATGTCATGCAGACCTTCACCCTTATCGGAATTCTCCTATAACAAAATTGAATTTGGGGTTTAGAATTGATAGGAATCGGTGCAATAATGTTGGGTCTTTTAATTTTATCTATTTTAGTTTGTGCATCGATTTGAGCGTGGGTATTTGGACATCGGGTCCATTTGTGGGATTGGAATCTCGGTGGTTTTTGGTAACATTGGGTTGCTGGTTTTTGGTAACTTTTATTTATTCTCATAATGTGTTAATATTTTCATTTTGAATAGAAAAAATAATAAATAAATGATGCTAAAAGTTATATTATATTATTCAAATTGAAACTTTTTTACCAAGTCAAAAGAATATAAAATTGTATTTTTTTTGGGTACTCTAGAGACCATATGCCAATAATGGAATTTAAAAGGTTACTCAACTCAACCCCATTTAGGTTACTATCTATGGTTAACCACTTCACTTTCCTTTACACAAATCAATGTGAAAAGTTTTCAATCTTAACTTCATCTGCATGCTTTAATTATATTTTTTTAAAGAGATAATAATAAATAAATAAAAAAAACATACTTTATACTGTTAGTGGATTTTTTTTTTAATAATATAATTTTAAAAAAAATTACACAAATATAATAATTATGAAAGTATTTATTAAAATAGATAGTTAAATGGTATGTCGAGACAGAATAAGATAAATCGTGTTTATGAACACGATTATGGTAAATCGTGTACAACAGACACAATTTACATACAAATATATTAGTTGAAGGGGTAAATAATAGTTGTAAGTCGTGTATCATGGGCATGAATTACTCTATAAATCGTGTTTATGGTACACAATTTAACTACTCTACGTTTACAAATATTTTTTAGAATTATTTTTTAAAATTACATTATTAATAAATAAATAAAAGTCCTACCTCAATAGTTAATACTTCTGCAGAAGAAAAATAAAATCAAAACACAGTACTTATCGATATCTTATTGAGTGTTACTTTATATAATAGGGTTGGTTGTGCAAATAGCAATCAGACCAAAATTAATTGTAAATTTAGCAAATTTTAAAATGTTTTGCAAATATGACAAAAAAATCTGTTCACTCATAGACTTCTATCAGTGATAGATTATTATCACTGATAAAAATCTATAAATAGTCCGCGATAGACTTCTATCGGCCATAGAAATTGTCATATCCGCAAATTTTTTAAAAACATGCTATATTTTGAATTATCTTATTCTAAATTGACATCGGTTACAATTTTCCTTATTTATTATTATTATTATTATTATTATTTTTTTTTAGAAATTGAGTGTTAATTTATTTCAACTCTACATTTAAATAAATGATCATAATAAGTTTTTTCTGTTTTTTTTTTTTTTTTTTTTTTGGTGTTTGCATAATTAATTTTTTTTTTTCTGTTTTTCTTTTACTTAACTAACTAAAATAGATTATTTTTATGAATGTTGGTTTTTAAATTGTTTTTTTTATCCGTATGTGTAGAAGAGTGTGAGGTTTTTTTTTTCTTTGTTGACAGTGATTTTTATTTCATCTTTATCATTTACAAAAGAAAAAAAAAATCGAAGACAATAAAAATAATTTGAAGCATATAATACCTTACATTATTTCTTTTTATATATATATATATATATATATCAATTTTTGTTAGGAATTATATTTAATTTTATGAATGGTAAGATTGAGATTTTTTTTATTTTTATTAATGTAAGTATATTTTACAAACTTCCTCAAAGGAAAAAAAAAAAAAACGACAGATAAGTATAATTTTACTCTGACCTATAGTAAGATAACATAATATATAATAAAAAATTAGAGCAATTATTTCTCCAAAATACTAAATACTGTTACAAAATTAAATTTAAGTAAGTATCCTTAAAATTTTCAGTGCCAAACCAAACCCATAGCTGAATTATCTTAAAGTTGTGCGAAAAAGAATTTATGTATAAATCATTTAAATGTTTTACGATTTAAAAATTAAATTTATTTATTAATTAATTCCTTTTATTTTCTTTAAAAGAAATCTTATAATATTTATCTTATTATATTTTTAAAATGCCAGTCTAATTTTAAAAAATAAAAAATGTGGTCAAAATCGCTCTTTAATATTTAATTAATATGTTTTCAATAAAAAAAATAAAAAATCAGAAGAAGATAATCAATTTCACAAATGATAAACCATTAAATCTTATAATTTATAAGTGATTTTCCATAAATTATATTTATATTTTATCTTTAATAAAAAATCATAATTTAGATTTGGTATTCAAAATTATCTTAGATAAAATCCTAATCTGAATTAAAAAAACATTATTCTATATAAAGAAGAGTTTAGCGCCAACCATTCTCACATTTGAAAACTAATTAGATAAAGAATGGGATTCTCAAAGCTCTCTCCCAAAGCTCTTGTTTTCTCACTGTTCATCTTTTTTGTCTTCCTAAAACCTTCCTTTGCAGCTAAAAAGGTCAATTTTCTATTTTCTCATGTGTTATATTAGAATTTTTTAATATTAATAATGTATTTTAAATAATTTATTATAGAAATAGAGTAATTTTAAAAGTATTTACAAAACTAGGGTACCTAAATCGTGTATCATGGACACGAGTTACCCCTAAATCGTGTACCATGGACATGAGTTACATGTGACGTGACAAATCATAATTCGTGTTAATGTTACACGAGTTACACTCTAAATTGTGTACCATGAACACGAGTTACTCCGAAATCGTGTTCATGGTACACGATTTAGGTACACTAATTTTGTAAATATTTTGAAAACTATCTTATTTTTGTAATAATTTTATTAAAAGAACATTATTAATATAAAAAATGCGTTATATTATGATGAAATAAATACTATAATTTTGTATTATTTTTCAATTTGTTTAGTCATATGTGGTGCTGTTGGGATCTCATTCACATGGGTTGGGAGTTTCAGAAGTCCAACTTCAACATGTCACTAATTCCCACTACAAATTGCTTGGATCATTCTTGGGGAGGTTTTAGTTTTTCTTTACTTTTTTTTTTTTTTTCATTAATGATTCATTTAATTTGTAAATTTTAAGCAGATATTAATGGTGAATTTTTTTTTTTTACTTTTGAATATTGCAGTAATAAGAAGGCTAAAGATGCCATATTTTACTCCTATAAGAAGCATATCAATGGCTTTGGAGCAGTGCTTGAGGAGGAAGAGGCAGCTAACCTTGCAGGTAAAAAATCAAAAATTGTAACATATGTCAATTTAGAGTAAAATAACTAAAAATATAGTATTTTTTAATTTTTTTTACGGCTATGGCAATTTCTATCACTGATATGGTCTATCATTGATAGAAGTGTATCGCTGATAATAATCTTTTAAATTTTTTTACGGATATGACAATTTCTATCACTGATATGGTCTATCGTTTATAGAAGTGTATCGCTGATAGTAATTTTTTTTTTATAGAATTTTGTTGATAATAGTCTATTAGTGATAGAAGTCTATCAGTAATAGTCATAAAGTCTATCAGTAATAGTCATAAAGTTGATAGTTATAAAATGTATTAATAGACTATATTTGTAAAAAGTTTTAAACTTTGTTAAATTTGTAATTATTTTTGGCTTGATTGCTGTTTGTGCAACGAACGCAAACATCAAACCATATTTTAATCAAATACTTTAAAGTTTCTAAAATTTTACCCTTTTTAATTTATGTTTCGAAAATCATAACGTTTTAAATGTTTAATTTTTTTTTGCTAGTTATGTTTATGATCTACTCTAACCATTTACATTCTTTTCCAATTTTTGAAAATATATAGCCAGAATTAAAAATCGA
Source organism: Herpetospermum pedunculosum (assembly GCA_028017165.1). Classification (NCBI taxonomy): domain Eukaryota; kingdom Viridiplantae; phylum Streptophyta; class Magnoliopsida; order Cucurbitales; family Cucurbitaceae; genus Herpetospermum; species Herpetospermum pedunculosum. The sequence continues at coordinate 57,662,638 of CM051528.1, forward strand.
AAAAATAGTTATTGTTATTATTTTATTTTTAGCTAAGATTTGAAGGTTATTTTTTCAAAAAATTAGGGTTAAAAACCAAGGCTATTTAACCTAAAAAAATGCTATCCCATATACTACCATTTTTTTAAATTTAATTTCAACTAACTAAAACATAAAATTGAAAAATGGTATAAGTATATATATTACTTTTCTCATAAATATACTAATTAAGATTAATTCATGTTTAATGTCAAACCGAGCATGTCTTAATTGAGATAAAACGATGTGTGGACGAAGATCATAATGAAGTTAAAAAAATTGACGTGACAGAGCACACAGAAGTTGGAGCAGTATTGGCAAATGAAATGATGGAATTACATACAACACATTCATGGAGCTTCATGCATTTGGAGAGAAATAGTTCAATTCCCTCTTCTGCTTGGAGAAAGGCCAGATTTGGAGAAGACACCATTATTGCAGGCCTAGACACTGGTAATGTTTTTTTTTTAAAAAAAACCCTAATTTTTAATCCTTTGTTAATTTTGTTTTTTTCTTTTTTCATTGTTGAGGATCCCACATCGGAAAGATGAAGGGACCTCACTCACAATTCGGTCCAAAAAATGGGATCCCGACCCAAGATAGTGAACCCAAGAGGCACCATGTTGAGGGAACATGTTGAGGATCCCACATCTTAAATATATTTACGATAGTGACACTCACAATACCCATTATGTCTAATAATTCTAATATATTTTTTTAAATGTGGGATTTTGTTTTGAGTAATTAAGGTGTGTGGCCTGAGTCCATGAGCTTCAGAGATGATGGTATTACTAAACCTATCCCTTCCAAATGGAAAGGAAGCTGTGAGAATCCTCAAGACCCTCAAGGATTCAAATGCAACAGGTTTGATTCTTTGTTTGTTTTTTTGTTTTTTGTTTTTTAAACCAATTAAAAATATTCATGTTTATAATTAGGAAACTAATTGGAGCCAAATTCTTCAACCAAGGCTACATAGCTCACATGCGATTAGTAAACTCACACTTCCACCTATCCCCGGAATTCAACTCCACACGTGACTACGCCGGCCACGGCTCCCACACCCTCTCGACGGCCGGCGGGAACTTTGTGTCGGGGAAGGACGTGTTCGGGTCGTCAGGGTTTGGTTCGGCCAAAGGCGGGTCGCCTAGGGCTCGAGTGGCAGCCTACAAGGTGTGCTGGGGACGTCGCGGCCACTGCTCCGAAGCCGACATCCTGCAGGGCTTAGACGAGGCCATTCACGACGGCGTCGACATCGTCTCTTACTCTGCTGGTCGCGTTCCTTCTCCTTACTACCAAGATGGCTTTGCCATCGCCTCCTTTCACGCCGTTAAGAACGGTGTCTCCGTCGTTTGCTCCGCTGGAAACAACGGTCCAAACCCCAGATCGGTCGCCAATGTTGCACCCTGGTTGCTCACTGTTGGTGCTAGCTCTTTGGACCGTCGGATCGAAGCTGTTCTTCAGCTCCATAATGGCCAAAGTTTTCAGGTTTTTTCTTCTTCTTTGGAATTTCTTTTAACACCCATTAATTTAACCTAGTATAATTAGAGATGGAAGGCTTGTTCTATAATGTTGAATAAAATATTAATTTATAGTAAGTTTTTATTTCTATATATAATTATAAAGAAAATAGTAACAAAGATATGTCAATTTAGAATAAAATAATTAAAAATATAACATTTTTTTAAATTTTTTTGCAGCTATAGAAGTTTATCGATGTCAATGATAGTAGTCTATTAGTGATAATCATGTTTTAAACTTTGCTAAAATTGCAATTGTTTTGGATCTGATTACCCTAATTATAAAGTGATATAATTAAACCAAGGAAGAGAGAATAAAATTATATAGAAACCTGACCCTCCTAAACATTTTTTTTTAACAAGGTATTTTAATTAATGCAAGGATTGAACCCATGATCTTTTAGTCAGAGGCTCAACCTTATGCCAATTGAGCTATGCTCGATTTGACCACTATTTAACATTTGATCATATGTGAATGATAACATTAGGGAGGGAGCCTTTCAAAGAGCTTACCAGAAGAAAAATATTATCCATTAATTAGCGGAGCTCAGGCCGCCGCCATCGGAGCGTATATAGGCGATGCCCGGCTCTGTAAGCCCGAAGCTCTAGATCCGGCAAAGGTGAATGGAACAATTTTGGTATGCTTAAGAGGAGAAACCGCAGTAATCGACAAAGGAGCTCAAGCGGCCCAAGCCGGCGCTGTGGGAATGATCCTTTGCAACGATCTGTTCGGTGACCAAATCTCAGCTGACGTTCACGTGCTTCCCGCCATCCACATTGGTTACCAAGACGGTCTCGCCGTCTTTAACTACATCGACAACACCCGGTAAGATCTTATCTTTTCAATTTACCGGCTTGTTGAACTTTGTATACTAACTTTGTAACTTTTATGATCAGGAATCCAACTGCGTATCTTGTACCACCTACGGAGAAGTTTGATTTGAAGCCAGCTCCTTTCATGGCTAACTTCTCATCAAGAGGACCCAACGTAATCACACCAGAGATTATCAAGGTAAATGTGATTTTGATAGGAGAAATAGTATGTCTAGATTATGTTATAATTTAGTAATATGAGTTGTTTTTGTTTTGTTAAACTATACAGCCTGATATCACTGCACCTGGAATGGACATTATAGCTGCAACAACGCAAGCACACGGTCCCTCTGATGATCCTTTCGACAACAGGAGGGTTCCTTACCTTAGCATGTCTGGAACATCCATGTCTTGCCCACACATCTCTGGCATCGTTGGCCTCCTCAAGACTCTACACCCCGACTGGAGCCCCGCCGCCATTAAATCTGCCATTATGACCTCTGGTTCGTTAACAAATCCGCTATTAATAGTACTCTACTAACCATCAAAGGTTGACCTAGTGGTCATGGATGACCTTAGAACTATTAAAGCCCTCTTAGTGGGAATGAGTTCAATCTTTGGTAGCCACCTACCTAGGAATTAATTTACTACGAGTTTTCTTCTAAATAGTGCAGAGGGTCAGTCAGGTTAGGTTTTCTTCTAAATGGTGTAGGGTCAGACAAGTTTTCTTCTAAATGGTGTAGGGTTTTCTTCTAAATGGTGTAGGTTCTAAATGGTGTAGGGTCCGGTATGTGAGTCTTGGTAGCCACCTACCTAAGATTTAATTTACTGCGGGTTTTCTTGGCAACTAAATGATGTAGGGTCAAACGGTCTGTGCGTAAGCTGGCCGGCCCAGACACTCACAAGTTAATCCAGACACTCACGGATAAAAAAAATAGTACTCAGTAATTGTTTCTCAAATATTTTGAGTGGTTTCTTAAAATGGAAGGACTTGAAATGAAGTTTTATTTAAAAAAAGAAAAATACAGGCTAAAATGGTTAGATTTGATATTTTTTTTATGATTTTGAAATCATTTCTAATACTTTCCTCATTCTCTCATGAGCAGCGAGGGTGAGAGACAACACCTTGCACCCAATGCAGGACGGTGGGTCACTGCGAGGCAAACTAGCGAGCCCATTCAGCTACGGGTCGGGCCACGTTCAACCTGTCCGCGCCATGGATCCCGGGTTGGTTTACGACCTGACCACCGAAGACTACTTGAACTTCCTCTGCGCCCTCGGGTACGACCAGAGGATGATGAGACCCTTCTCCGGCGGGTCCTACCAGTGCCCGCCATCAACCAGTCTTCTAAACTTCAACTATCCGTCCATCGGAGTCCAGAACTTGAAGGGTAAAGTCACGGTCACTAGAAAACTGAAGAACGTTGGAACTCCGGGCTCGTACAAGCCGAGCGTTCGCAGGCCGGAAGGAGTTAACATCACGGTGGAGCCGAGGGTGTTGAAGTTCGACAAAGTTGGAGAAGAGAAGAGCTTCAATCTTACACTCTCCGGAGCTTTGCCGGTAAACGCGGTGGTTCATGGGATTCTGATTTGGTCCGACGGAAAACACTTCGTTAGTAGTCCTATTGTGGTTTCTTCGGGCTCTTTCATTTAGATTTAAGTTGTTTAGGGTTAGTTAGAGTATAATTTTAGATTAGTTTGAATTTTCTTTTTAAATTTATATTGTAATTTAATAATGTTTCTATTTTTTTTTGTAAATATATTTTAATTAATGCGGGGCAATAATTTTTTTTTTTAGAATAGGGTATTTTTTTTTTAGAATAGGGTAGTTTTGATTTGAATATATATGTTGAGAAATATAGTGAAGTTTTTGATAAGATGTTGAAAGATATGATTCAATTCAAGTCTACTATCTAAATATAGTACTATTAATTCTCCTTTTAATTGATTAAATCTTAAACTCTTTTAATTTTTTATTCATAATTAAATAATAATTAAAAAAATAATATAATACATTTAAAATATTAGTTTTGAACGAAACAAGATTTTAAATCAAGTTTTATCAACCAATTTATTATTTATTAATTTAAATTGTAAGATAAATTACAAATAAGATAGTATCATAAAATAAAATATATTTCAATTATTATTTTATATTTAGAATGAAAAAAAGTAAACTTTATATATTTTAAAAAAAAAACAATTATAATTAGCAGATAAAAATTATAGAGAACAAAATCAACAAAGTATATTTAAAAAAAATGAAATTAGATGAGTATCTACATTTTTAAATCGAGATATTAAAATTGAAAAATTAAATTAAGGAAATATGAAAAGTCAAATGCAAATGCAAATGCAAAAAAAATAAAAAAAAAATAATAATAAATGGTACGTATTTATGTATGAACCTTGAAATTTTAGTTTTGGTGAATAAAAGTTAAATGCACCACAAGTGGATTAAATGAAGAATATATAAAAAGTTTTTTTTTTTTTTTTTGCAACGATATTTTAATTAATGCGAGTATTGAACTCATGACCTCATAGTCACGAGCACAACCTTATGTCTATGCTCGGTTTGGCCTACGAAAAATTCAATTAAAATAATCACAGAGAGAGAAAGATGTTATATATTGTTTCTATTGAACGATGATTACTAAACCTAAAAGCTTAAGTTTGCTTAAGTTGTTGGATTTGGGCAAACTTAGTTCCCTTTTATCTTTTTTTTTTTCTATACTAAACATCACTTAGTTTAAAAGTAGTCAAATCATTATCTCATACATCAAATAAATTTACCCTAATCCAACAACTTAAGCTTTTAGGTTTAGTAATCACCGTTACAATATATAACATCACTTAGTTTAAAAGCAGTCAAATCGGTATCCCATACATTAAAGAATATTTACAATATTTACAGGTAATATATAAAAAGTTAAGAAGATAAAAATGTTTTTGCATTTATTTATATATAAATTAATTAATTATAAAATTAATGGTGGAATATAGAAACCATCAAAAGTTCTATTTTTTTGAAAAGTAATTATTTTCTCTCTTGGTTCATAATGTGATAATTGGATGGTTTTTGATTTCGTCATTAATTATGGCTATTTTTAATTTTTGATTATTTCGGTCTTTTGTATTTATTTTTATTTTGAGTTCTTTCATAGTCAATCTTAATATCATTATTTTTTTTTCTAATCTAAAATTGTAATGTCAATGATGTTGAATAGGGTATTCATTTTATATAAATGTAAGATGATTATGAATTAATTCTCTTTTTCTAATCAATAAGAAAAATAATACTATTATATCATATTTTTTTTTTCTTTTTTAAATCATTTTTAGTACATTAAAGTGGGGATTCAAACCATAGACCTCCCGGTAGCCAAGACATACATATGTCAGCTGAGCCAGACTCGCTTTTGACCTTTTCTTTTTTAAATACTTTGAATGAGTAATATAATTTTAATGTTAAAAACACATTTGTAATAAGCAAAAAATTAAACGACTCAACCTGAGGTGGGAAATCCTCCAACCAAACCATATTATGACGCAGAGTCAAAGCTAGTTTTGCTAATTGATGCGCCACCTCATTCCCTTCGGGTCGAATGAAACTACAGCATTCCCTGAACGGGAGACAAAATCGGGAGCACGAATTTGTCACCCATCACCCTAACTCCTGATAAGTCTTCAACCGTCCCCTGAAGTAACTGACAAATTCGAGAGGAGTTCGTCTCTAGTACTATCGAGCGAAACCCGACCTCCTAAGCTAATCGCAGCCCCTCCGCATGTTGCCAACCCCTCCAAATAAAATATACTAATTTTTAGTCAACATCTAACTTTCAAACGTGACAGATATATTAGATATTGTTTTTTTTTTCTTTCATTATTATGCTATTTTTAATATGTGAAAAAAATAATTAATTATTAAATATTTAAAACAAATTAAAAATTTACATGTAATCATCTATAATATATGTCAATAAGAGCATAGCTCAACGACAGGATGTATCAGCTAGTGACCAAGAGAGGTCCTCGTAGGTTCAATCTCCCACCCCAACATGTTGCATTAAAAAAAAAATCATCTATAGTATCTATAATCTAAAAACACATTTTAAATCATTTTATCCTTTCAAGTAAATTGCAAATATGTCATTTCTTTTATGACCATTTTAACCCCTAACTCCTTGGTTGAGTTACAAACATTTATGATTTAACCAAAAAATTTTTTTATCTAAAAAATCAAATTGTTTGTAATTGAAAAATAAATTCTCTTTAAAAAAATGATTGTATTAAATTCACAAATTGTTACTACTACTATTATTATTATTATTATTATTTTTTTTTTAGAACACTAAATTATTTATTATTGACATAAATATTATACTTAAACATATGACTATTGAAAGTCCATATGAAGCCAATAAGAGCATAGCTCAACTGACATATGTATGGTCGCCTAGTGACTATGAGATCCTAGGTTTAATCATCCACCCCACATGAAAAAAAAAAAAAAAAAAAAAAAAAAAAAAAAAAAAAAAAAAAAAAAAAAAAATGAAATATAAAAATAAAGATCTCCAAATGTCAAAAAAAAAACCCACATATATAACAAGCAAAAATAGATTGCAAGGTGTGCAACACATGATGGGTAATGAATTTGTTAGTGTTCTCAAATAAAAAAAATATAATAATAATAATGTAGTTGATGAATGAATATAGATATTGAAATTGAAAAAAGTTTTGAATAGTTTTCTTCCATTTTTTTCTTCTGAGAAAACTTGGAAAAGATTCCCAAAAAGTATATGAACAACCATCACAAATGGTAGTAGATGAAAAAAAAAGTGAAAAAAGCAAAAGGAGTGGGATGGTGAAGAAGTTGAATAGAACACAAGTAAAGTGGACATGAAAGAAAAAGAAGAAAGGTGGAAGGAAAAGACAAAAATTAACCCAAAAAAAAAAAAATTAAGCGTGGCAATTGGATTGTTTGGCACAATGACATGTTTGAGAGTGATTTTGACCTGACCAAAATCAATTTTTTCATTGCCAAAATCACTTTCTTTCAAATAAATATGTTTGGCAAAAGATAAAATTGATTTTAGCTAAATTTAAAATTATTTAAAACTGATTATTGAAACATTAGGTGATAGATGATTTTTGTTGAGGTGATGGACCATGAATCACTACTTAAATTTGACTTCATTATACTCAAATGTAATGATACAAATTTACCCTTCGATTTAAGAAAATAATTGAGAAAAAACTTGTGAACTATATAGATGACGGCCATGACCGTCATTGAAACAAATATATCCCAACGCATATTGTTAGGTAAAATGTACCTAATATAACGCATATAGTGCGTCGTTTTAGACTACTTTACCTAACGCATGGTGTCGGGTTGATATTTTCCGACACTCTTTTTTCAATGCACGTATGTGTCGAGAATGACTTTTTCCAACGCATTTTGAGGCTTTTCCGACGCATTTTTTGGTCGAAAAATCCTTGAATTGTTGTAGTGTTAATTATCAGGATGCATGGTGGGAATAATCTTCTTTTCGGATTTGGCTGATGAATTTTAAAGGTTGGAATTCAAACATTGTTATCTAGGATTAGGATGAAGCTTCAGGGGATATGATCAATGTAAGCAAGAATAATCCTACCCCGAGCGACATAGGAAAACGAAAAGGAGAGAAATTTTTGGATTTTTTTTGCCTGAAGTATTATATGAGAAGATAAATTCGTCAGTCAATAATTAAATAATTTTTTAGTTAAATAATGTTTTTAATTAATGCCCTTTTAGTAATTTAGCAATTCTAAAATCAATTTTGAAATCAAACAGAGATAATTCAAAATCACTTCTCATTCTATGAAAATCACTTCAACCAAAAATGAAAATGATGGTATGAAAATCAATTTTACAAAGTTAATTATACTTAAATCACTAATTCAACAATCACTCTCAAACATACCCTAAGAAACGAAGATATGAGAGGGTTACATAAATTATAAAAGTGAAAAATATATTTATTATATATTTGATACATTAATTAAAAAAAACTATATACACACATGGAATTATATATTAAGAGATTAATTTTATGACATTTGAATGAGATTAAAAGAAGTAAAATATATATATATAAAGTATTAAAATAATTTTTTTTTTTTTTTTGGGTCTAAATACGAAGTTAGATTTAGGTAAAGAGAATCTCTACCCACTACCTCACCCTCTCTTTGCAGAGAATTGTTCTCTCAATCTATCTTTCAAAGCTCCCACAAGCCTTGATTCCGTGTTCGAGTCATAACGAGGAAGATCTTGGGAGATGGAACACAAGAAATTGTACTTCTTCAGCTCCCACAAGCCTTGATTCTGTGTTCGAGTCATAACGAGGAAGATCTTGGGAGATAGAACACAAGAAATTGTACTTCGTAATATATGCTTCAGTTTTTTTTTTGTTTAATTCTACCTAAAATCAAAGCTATCCCAAACTTGGTTTCTAAATGATTTAGAAATCATAGACTTTCGTTGCGGTGTGAAGAGTTCATTCCCTTCAACTACCGCAACAAATGGTTCACTATTAAAGAAGTAAGTAAATGAAGCCACAAAGAACTTAGAGACTATAGCAACAAACGATAAACATTGGGGAGACAGTGACGTCATAATTAACTTATAGTCAAGCCACAAAGAGCTTAGTTGGAAAGATAGAATTAGATGTCATGGCATCTATGAATGCTCACCTAGCCTATTTGGGCAATATGATAAAAATCTCAGCCTGTCAAATCAGACCAATGTTCACTACGACAAAATTTGGCCTTTATCGATGACAAAAAAATGTCAACAATCACGCTCATTGACGTGTTTTAGCCATCAATTAAAGTGGTGTCAACTATCTAAAAACGTTAACATCTCCATGATATTTGACGGTTAATAATTGTCAACGATAACTCTATGTTGACATTGTATGACCATCAATAAATGTATTATTGACATTGATTAGTCGTCAATTGTATCTCAAAACCGTCAAGTTTAACATGTTTATTGACGTTTTTTGGCCGTCAATGTATATTATCATTGATGCTTACTCAAACCGTCAACATAATTCTTTATTGACATTTTTAAGCCGTCAATAAGGATATTTTTATTGACGTTATTTAGCCATCAAAGATGACAATGGTATTGACGTTGTTTAGCCGTCAATTATCTATTTCATATTGATATTTTTTAGCCGTCAGCCTTACGTATTTTAGAAAATAAAAATAAAAACATGTTGGTCATTTTGACCCAGCTAGCAAAACATTTATTCCAAACTAGCTAGCAATCTCAAATTTTTATTTTCACAACTAGTTACGTACCAATTCTCAACCATAATTTTAGAGGTGCAATATTTCTCACAACGCTAGCAATTTCAGAGGTTAACCACATTTTCATCTAGATCCAGATAGCTGCAATAATAAAAAAATTATATTTGTAACCACGCATAAGATAAATCAACTTATAGGATTTCATTAACTAATCAACAAAAGTTTTACACGAAGTGTTGTCATATGCAGAGAAGTGTATCATATGTCTAACAAGTTTTCAAGCAACAAAGGCATATAACTCAAGTGTTAATTATATTACAAACACGTACGCATGATGTGTTCTTCAATGAAACCACACAATTTAGTTCTAATCTCGTCGAGTTTCGTTTGACTATATGGAGTTTGCCTTGTCAACTACAAACAAACAAGTAAACACAATACATGAACAAAAATATAATAAAGGTAAAAAGTTAATATAATATGAATATAAAGAAAATGTGTACCACGTCAGTAATCACCATGCTCCCCACCATGTTCCTATGGGTTACTATATCTCGTATAAATTTCATGACGTAGTACCCACACTCCTATGACTCGGTTGTCAAGCACACTGCGTACATAGTTCAACACTTGTAATAAGAAAACTCATTACTAATCAATATAATTATTATACCATTTAAACATAAGTTGAAGTGATTACCTTAACAGTTACCCAATAATTAAAAGGTTGAGCTCGTGTATTTGATTGTGCATAGAACATTCTAATAGCCCTAATACAATGATTCATAAATAATTCATAAATAATTACAATGATTTTAATAGCTCTAATTCTAAAATAGTCAAAACGAGCATAGCTCAATTGACATAAGTTTATGCAAATTTTTTCACGTCATTTCCAACACCATGTGAGAGAGAGTTCATTGTAAAAATTGTGCAAATTTGTAGTGATATAGCTAACAATATATCCAATGTTGTCTATAAACAAAATTATCACAAAATAAGTTGGAATATAAAAAAAATAAAAAAAATTAATTAGAATATGAGGAATAAGTTCGTCATCTTGTATGCACAAAATCAACCTAGAAGAAGGAGTCAAGAACTCAAGAACTCTGTCGAAAAACAAAAAAGGTTGACCCAATAATGAAGATATCGTCCAGAAAGAAATTGTCAAGTGGTTGGATGCCGATGTAATTTACATGTCAGATAGCAACAACTTTATCCCAATACAATGCGTCTAAAAAAACTGAGGGACATTTTACATGATTTTCATATGATGAAATTCGTGACAATGTACACGATTACATGCGTCTTCCGTATGACATCAAGATCAGATAAAGTCGTATACCATGTACGCGATTTACCGCGTTGAGATTCGCAGACATTGTATACGATTTCATTAAATTGTGGGCAACCTATACCATTTATCTACCTATTTCTGTAATTAGTTTCAAAATTACTCTATATTTATCATTTTTTTTTTTATTTAAACTAGATTATTTTTTTAATTAGTTTCAAAACTAATTTTTTTTATTTAAACAAGATCCATATATGTAGGTATGTTCTCAGTATCTTTCTAATATTGACTTAAAAAAACTTGAACGTATTAATTTTGAAAAAAAAAAAAACTTTTTCTCTCTCCTTCTCTACCCAAAAAAAAAAAAAAATGAAAGTCATTCTTGCAAGAATTTATTTATTTATTTAAAAAAAAAAAGAGAAGAATACAAAAATTCAATCTTTTTCTCTTTTTTAAGTTAAAAAATATCTTAGGGAGAGTCATATAATATCTTAACTAATGAAAGTTATGTTTATGTTGAAATTTATGTTTAATCTCTAAATTTTAATTTTGCCCTTCAAATTTGATATAGTCTTCAATTTAGTTTATATGATTGATTCTAAAAAAAAACAACGTTGTCGTGATATGCCTAGTTGAATAGACGGATGAGCATGTAACATCTGTTAAGGATAACATACTCTCTACCTATTTTCACATTAGTATGATATTCTCTATTTTGGGCATAGTCACTTTATTTTGTGTTTCACCCGAAAGGCTTCACATCAATGAAGATGTTGTTTCTCACTTATATACACTCATGGTTTTTCTCTTTTCTAATCGATGTGAGACTTTGATCATACTCCCAATAACATCACCATTTGATTTAATTAGTTTTTTTTTCTAGTTCAACAACGTGTGAGAGTTAGGAGTTGAATTATAATAATGTCAACAACATCATTCTACTAATAATGATACGAAACCTCCAAGAATAAGCGTGAGAACCTCTTGATTATACGGACCCCCAACACATTAACTTGAAAACCCCCGTAGCCAATTTGGTATCAACCCCTAAGAAAGGCTAGAAAACAGGTTACTTAGATGATCTAACAAACCAAGGATCGGACAAAGCTTTTGGCTCCCATCAACCCTCGATCTTCAAAGCACTCCACAAACAAGACAGATCAATTCTCACTTGAATGCTCCAAATATTCGTGCATTCTATCACAAGAACACACAAGAAACCCAAAACACTACATTTCCATATATTCTTATCAACTTCTCTTACATTAGACAAAAGAAATTCCTTTTATAGACAAAGAATTATAGTGCATGCAAATTAATGATTTCCCCAACCACCTAACTTCTAGTTTCCAACAACCCATATTAAAAGATTTTCCCAACTATCTAATTAAAGGAATTCTCCAACTACTTAATTAAATGCATGTTTTCTAGGAATTCAAATTTGAATATTACAACATTAATAAAGTCTTCATATCATTCCATGCATTTGAACTTGTGACAAAGTGTAGCCATGCATTTCTTTCTTTGTTGACTTTGATTGTCCTTGCTCCATAACAATGATTTGACTTCTTTGACCTTCACCACGAATATGAATTGGATTGTCAAGATAATTCATATCAAATAATAATGTCAACAATAGTAATTAAATTGAACCATAATCTCAAAAGTTCACATTACCTACTTTAGGGATTAAATTTACCATTTAACCTAAAGTTGAAATATTATGAGGATGGAAGAGAAAGGTTAAAAGATAAGCAAGTTTTAAGGATTGAAATTTTGTTAATTAAGATTGCAGTCAATGGCAGTTATATTTATGAATGATTATGTTTTGTGTCCTTTTTGGAGACACTAATTTAAAGCTCCCACTATCTTTTTCTTGCAAAAATAGAGACACATCCCTTCATCATGGGTTCAAATTTTGGCTATGACGTGATCACTATTTGGATATGCTAGTTTCATTTGGTTTTCGACATGAGTTAAACAACTAGGTAATTTAGAGTGGGGTTATTTAAAAAAATAGAGTAGTTTGGAAAAGAATTCAAAAAATGGTATTTTTTTTTTTTTTTTTTTTTTTTATCTTAGTGCGCGGGTTGAAAAAATGCATTGCCTTTGATTGCGCGGGTTCAGCCAAATGTTCAGATCGATAAATTTACAGGTCTTAATAAACCGACCGATAAATTTACAGATGAGGAAATTTATTGGATTTATTTTCCCTATAAATTTACCGGTCAAAAAAATCCACCAGTAAATTTACCGATCTTGAATTCCCACCGATAAAATAAATAGAAAATTTATCGGTCGAAAACGTTTGGAATGAGCTTCTTGAAGAAGCGCATTGCCTTTGATTGAGCATATTCATCCAAATTCTAGACCGGTAAATTTATAAATGAGGAAATTTGTTTTCTCTCTAAATTTACAGGTCTGTAATTCCACCGGTAAAATAAACGGCCGGTTGAAGTAGATTTAGGGAAAAAGAGGAAGATTTTTTAGATTAAAAGGATAAAAAGTTGTTAAGATTTCATAGAATTTTATCACTTTTTTTATTAACAAATTGTACTGGTACACTTCTTTTTTTCCCTAAAACTACATTGCTGGAAGCATTTTGTTTATTTTATCGGTGAGAATCCAAGACCAGTAAATTTACTGGTAGGTTTTTCGGTAAATTGACAGATGAGGGAATTTACCGGTCTGGAATTTCACCCACCAGTAACCGGTCGATTTCGAATTCCACCCAGACCGTAAATTTACTGGTGGGTGAAATTCCAGACTGGTAAATTCACTAATCTGTAAATTTACCGGTCGGAAAAAACCTACCAGTAAAAATCTTAACAACTTTTTATCATTTTAATTTGATAAAAATAGGATTTAAAAATTTATCGTTCTATTTTAAGTTAGAATTATCACTTTGCCATATTTTCATATTAACAAATTGGAGGAGTAAAAACTTATTTTTTCCCCTAAATCTACTCCAACAGGACTAAAATAAGCATTCTGTTTATCGGTGGAAATTTCAGACAGGTAAATTTACGGGTGGATTTTTTCGACCGGTAAATTTACAGGGAAAAAAAATTTCCTCATCTGTAAATTTACGGATCGGTTTATTGAGACCGAGAAATTTACCGGTCTAGAATTTTGATGAATCCGCTCAATCAAAGGCAATGCGCTTCATCAAGAAGCGCATTCCAAACATTTTCCAAACGGACAGTAGCAGCTACGGGGAGTGAAGACACGCGGTCCAGTGACAATCTTTGACTGGTCCGAGTGCGCGGGTTGAACCCGCGCACTCTTAATAAGACAAAAAAAGAACATCATTTTTCGAATTCTAATTTTCAAAACCAGCCTATTTTTCTAAATAGTTTTAAAAAAGACCCCACTCCAAATTACCCTAAATAACTCATCGAAACTTTTTGAATGATAATATGTATTTTTAAATTTAATTTTGATCTACTTTTAAATATTTTATATTTTTTTAAAAGTTAAATTACAAGTATTGTTTTAAAACTTTCAATTTTATATATGCAATATATTACAATAGAAACAAAAGGGGTACAAAGAAACCAAACACATAAATTAAACAAAGAAATAGACAATCAAACAAATGCAAAACAAACAAACCAAGAGAATGGATATGATAATCAAGCGAATATGTCCCAAGGAGACAACACAGACAAGTCATCCAAGGAAACTGTTGATACCGATTTTGGTGCCAACGGTGAATTTGTATTCGTGTATGAACGGATCTGCAAGACAACAACAAAGTGATCTAACGCCGGTGTGGCGTTGTGCCACGAACGCTCCGACGATCAAGTTAGCTACAAGATCGAGAGAATGTTTGGAATAACAGTATTTTATTCGCCAAATAGTGCATACCTCTATCTTCTGTCGTCTCCTTCACTTATAGTAGGTCGTAGTGTAACCGAAACGACGTAATCAATTTACCCAATTTATGGCTTTATGGCCGTTACGATTTATGAGATGTCCGTTACTATTCCAACCATTCGGGGAGCGTCGTCGGCCCACTCTAGGGGTTGAGGCGAGGCTCAATCCACCGTCGAGCCGTTAGGTTGACTTGCTGGTCAACCTTTATTGGCTGTGGGGCTGATGCGAGGATCAGTCTTCCAGAGGCCATGGGCAGTCCTGCTGGACCGCTCTTATGTTGGCGGTTTGGAGATTGATGCGAGGATCAATCCTCCCTTTAGCCATGGGCGGACCTACTGGTCCACCCTTCGTTGGCATGTCGATGCTGATGCGAGGATCAGTCCGTTGTCGAGTAGGTTGACCTGTTGGTCAACCCTTCATTGGCGTGTCGAGGCTGATGCGAGGATCGGTCCCTTGCTGTGGGATTCATAAGTCTATTGTCCTTCTTCGCACGGTTGTACGGGGGGTAATGCGGGACGATATTTCTGCGTGGCACCCAAGGGTCACCCGTCAGTCGGCACCACGCTACTTGGGCCATTGTTGCGTTTCCGCGAGAGGCGCATGTGGCAAGGGGCGCGCGCGGCGTGGGATGCGTGTGGCGAGGAGCGCGCGCGGAGTGGGGGGCGCGCGGCGCGGGGGGTGCGCGGCGTGGGACGCGTGTGACGGGGGGGGGGGGGCGCACGCGGAGTGGGGCGCGTATGGCGAGGGGCGCGCGCGCGGCAGGGGGCGTGCGCAGCGGGGTACTCGCGGGCTGACCCGCGCCTCGGGTCAGCCCTCTTCCTTGGGCGCGTGCGCGCGGCGGGGGGCGCGCACAGCCGGGCACGTGTGGGCTGACCCGCGCCTCGGGTCAGCCCTTTTCGCTGGGCGGGCGCGCGCGGCGGGGGCGCGTACGGCGAGGGGCGCGCACGGCCGGGCACGTGTGGGCTGACCCGCGCCTCGGGTCAGCCCCTTTTCGCTGGGCGGGCGCGCGCGGCGGGGGCGCGCACGGCGAGGGGCGCGCGCGCGGCAGGGGGTGCGCGCAGCGAGGCACGTGTGGGCTGACCCGCGCCTCGGGTCAGCCCTTTTCGCTGGGCGGGCGCGCGCGGCGGGGGCGCGCACGGCCGGGCACGTGTGGGCTGACCCGCGCCTCGGGTCAGCCCTTTTCGCTGGGCGGGCGCGCGCGGCGGGGGCGCGCACGGCGAGGGGCGCGCGCGCGGCAGGGGGTGCGCGCAGCGGGGTGCTTGTGGGCTGACCCGCGCCTCGGGTCAGCCCTTTTCCTGGGGCGTGCGCGGCAGGGTACGCGTGGGCTGACCCGTGCCTCGGGTCAGCCCTTCTCCTTGGGCGTGCGCGCGCGGCGGGGAGCACGCGCGGCGAGGTGCGCGCGCGGCAGGGTGCGCGTGCCATGGGGTACGTGTGAGCTGACCCGCGCCTCGGGTCAGCCCTTTTCCTTGGGCGGGCGCGCGGTGGTGTTTTGTGGGCTGACCCGCCCCTCGGGTCAGCCCTTTTCCTTGGGCTTGGGCGTGTGCGCGCGGCTGGGGTGCGTGGGCTGATCCTCGGGTCGGCCCACTCCTTCATGCTGACTTGGGCTTCCGGTTAACTTCGAAATTGGTGCTATTGGGCCAGGATGGGTTAGGCCCATTTGAGTTTTAATTTTCCGCCCGTAACAGAAACACTCTTAGGCCAAGAAGAACAACGTAGTAGATGCTTAGCCCGCTACAGGACCCGCGAAGGGAGAACTCCAGAATCATCAACTCTCAAGTTTCGCTCTTTCAAGAGATGGTAGATAGTACCTACCAAGCCACCCTTCAAATACGAGGACGCGGATGCTTGCCACGACTGATATGACCAACTATGAATAGATATTTTACTTTTTCTTGGTCAGTCGAGGGAACAACCACAATGTAACGCCTCAAAATCGAACTATCCGATAGACAGATCCAGTTCCAGTTCTTGGCGAATAGAAAATATGATGGGAACAACGACCCAAACAAGAATGTTATCCCAAATAGCTTCACAGCACGAACATAAGTTCCTGAACTTGAAAAAGTTTCTAATACGTCTCTAAATTTTTCATTTTGTGTACATTTAAAATAAAAAATTAACGGATCTAATAGATATACAATTGAATTGTGTGTCTAATAAACCCTAAACTTTCAATTTTGTATACAATAGATCAATAAAATTTAAAAATGTTGAATAGATCTACTAGACACAAAATTATAAGATTAGACACCTATTAGTCACAAAAGTTCTTATTGTTATATGTTTATTGTTTTTTTTTTTTTTTAGTACATTGGGGATGGGGGAATTCGAATCACAGACCTTTTGGTCATCAAGTCATACATATGTCAGCTAAACTATGCTCGCTTTGGCTTATATGTTTATTGTTGTTAACATAAATCTAACTACGTTGCCAACATGAGCATAGCTTAATCGACATATTGTGCGACCTAGTGATTAAAAGGTCACAGGTTCGATTCCTCCACTCCATATGTTGTAAAAAAAAAATCTAACTACATCAGTCCGAACCTCAAACCTTTTAGTTATAATTTAAGATGTTGTGCTAAATATAATAGGATACCGAGTTGTGATTAGATAAAAAAATCTAAAAAATGAAATTGTGCTAAATATAATAGGATACCGAGTTGTGATTAGATAAAAAATGAAAACGTAGACGCTTAAGGTGTTAAAAAATAATGAAAATCATATTTTATCGATTCAAAAGATCAGGAAATGGAACAAAACTAGAACAAAATCAGTGAAAAATATAGATCAAATGTCTACGTTTTCATAATTTTTTTAACACCTCAGACGTCTACATTTTCATTTTTTTTATATCACACAAGTATAAGATAGAATTTAATTATCCACATCAAAATTTTGTGTGTTGTTAATGTTGAGCGCATTTTTGAAACGTCTTTCGTAGTTCAGGGATATTTTTTTCTTTTTTCATAATTCAGAGGTATTTTTTAAACTTCTAAAAGTTCAGGAGTATTTTTTAAACGGAACACATAATTCATATTTATTTTTGAAACATTTAAAAATTTAGGAGTATTTTTAAAAACGAAACTCATAGTTGATAGGTGTTTTTGATAGTTTAACTTAATTTTTTTTAAAGAAAGCAACCAGTTTGACTCTGATGTTAAACTGTAGTTTGTTCAACACATCTTAACTTATGAATGAGCACTTGAATAGATGATAGCAAACTTGTCATCTTCACCTACAGTTAAAAAAGTCATCTTAGTGAGAAAATTAACCTAAAGGGAAATGAAAGAATGGAGGCTGTATTTTCAATATAGAATAATGGAGAGATTACATCATTTTTATATAATACCCTAGGGTTAGGGTTGATTTTTATGAATAGTCCGGTTCTCAACTGACAAACAATAGTTTGTTTGTATTGTTTTCTTCTCATTTAAACTGTACTATTGAGTTGATTTATTTTTGTCTTTCTTGACAAATTTTATAGGTCCTTGAAGTGAATACACTTCACATCAATGTTTAGAGTTTTTGTGCTTCTACTTGGGATTCTACGGATGGTAGAGGAGTGAGAAGCTTCTGGTTCATCCATTTTTTAAGTATGAAAATCTTTGGAATTTTAGTAGAGATAATTCAATCTTGTAAAATATTTCTTAGTGGTTTGTTCGTTTCCTAAGTACGAATGGTAGAAGAGAATTGGTCTTCTAATATGGTTTTGTAGGTGCAGATTTTTGTGATGTTTTATTGCTATCACTTCAATTTGTAGTTATGATACATTCAGATTAGTTTATGTAAAAGTGAATGATATTTCAATGATATATGCAACTTTTTATTTCAATGATCGTTTTGTGTTAAATTTGGAGTGCTTTAATTTTGTTACATGTGTATTTGCAGGTATGTTCATCCATTACTTTTATGGTTTTGGTGAACCGTCATGAAAAGAAACAAAGGTTCATCAAGGTTATAAAATTTAATAATAATGACAATAACAAATATAAATATATTTAGGTTTACGACAAAAATAAATTGTCATAAAAACATATTTTTTTGACAAAAAAATCTTGTCATTGAATTAATTTTGTTGACATAAAATAGTTGTCGTCTTCAACCTATTAGTGACAGTAAACATAAGTCATTATTGATATTTGGTTGACAAAAAAATTATGTCATCAATGTAGATTAGTTGACAAAATTTTACTGTCATCAATGTAGATTAATTGACAACTTTACTGTCATCAATTTCGATTAGTTGACAAAATATGATATGAGTGAGTTATTTAGTGACAATGTTTTAGTGTTATAAAATAAAGTCTCTTGACATGAAATAATTGTCATTAATCGTATTATGAAGACATAAAACAACTGTCACGAAACAATGAATAATGACAGTTTACAGTTTCTGTCATCTATAGAGTAAAGACGGTGGGACTATAACCGACTGAAAAAAACTATCATCTAATGTGTTAATGACAATTTTAATTTATCATTATATAGTCCCGATTTCTAGTACTGGCAAGAGTTATTAAGATTAAGATCTAACTTAATCTTTAAGCTTGGTCCCAAATAAAAATCAACAAACCTTATATTCAATATATATAGAACTAAATTGGACATGTTTATTTATTTGTATATTTTTTTTTCCAATAATTTGGACGTTTTTCACTCTATATATATTGTTACACGTTTAAAAACATCTCCCCTTTGTTGTCTTTGTTACCTAACATTGTTTTCCTGCTCCGCCTAAGCTAGCAGAGAGTGGGGGCTCGATTCTGTTCTAGGTCAGATTTTCAAACAAAATATCAAACAACCACTTGGTGCAACGGGTGAGTGAGGGTTCGATTCTGCCTTAGGGCAATTTTTTTTTTAAAATATCAAACTACTACTTGGTGCAACAGGTGAGTGAGCGCATCACCTAGATAACCCAGAGTGGGGGTCGATTGATCTTGCACAGTGCAAACAACCACGCACGGGACAAGAATGATTTAAAACTTGCACCTGTGCAGAAAACCACGCACGGGACATGAATTTAAATGCATTATTACCGCCCAAAAAGGCAAATTTATCGAACAACCACGCACGCTAGCTCAGAATGGGGGTTGATTGATGCACCTGTGCAAACAACCACGCACTCGCATGGGGCAAGAATGATTTAAGCATTATTACCGCCCAAATTTTATCGAACAACCACTTAGTGCAGTTGACCGCCCAAAAAGGCAAATTTATCGAACAACCACACATACTAGCCCAGAATGGGGGTTGATTGATGCACCTGTGCAAACAACCACGCACGCGCATGGGGCAAGAATGATTTAAGCATTATTACCGCCCAAATTTTATCGAACAACCACTTAGTGCAGTTGGTGAGCGCTCCGCCTAAGTAGTAGAGAGTGGGGGTTCGATTCTCGAACAACCACTTAGTGCAGTTGGTGAGCGCTCAGCCCCGATATCTGCCTTAGGGCAGATTTTCAAAAAAGCACAGAGTGACTTATAGCTCAATTGACATAAGGTTGTGCCTATGACTAAGAGGTCATGTTCAATCACATTAATTAAAATACCGTTGTAAAAAAAACCTATTTTCTCTTGATTTCAAATAAAATTATATTTTAAACAATGTTGTTGGTGAAAATACTCTTTTTTAACCTTCGAGTTTTTTTTTTTAAGAGGATTTTTTAACCTTGGAGTTTATCTTAAATATGTGGTGAAGTTATTATATAATCCTAAAATCAAGTTAGAAATTTCAATTTAAAAAACAACCTAGTAAATGATTCCGATTACAACAAACAAAATATACCATCAAGAATATTTTAACTAACAAAAAAAAAAAAAAATCTATTATTGCTACTATTACTTTTTATAATAGTAATAATATTGCACAAGATTATAATATATATATATATAATACCTTTAAAGCAAGTTGGCTGGGAGGAAAAAAAGAAAAATAAAAATAACATACAAGAAAAAAAAGAAAAAAAAGGAGATTCGCATCGATGTAATTTCATTTAATCCACGGGTTTAAACATAAGCTTTTTTAATTTAATCTTTTGCTGATGTCATCAGCACTACCAATAAAGTAAAAAATCTATTGTATTTTTATGCTTATCTCTCCTTAAATTCGTGATTCTCTTTATCACGATCTCGAACATTCACTATTTTTTCTCCGATATCTGAAAATCGCACGATGATTTATTTATTGAAAAAAAAAATCATATTTTTGAAAAATTGAAAACTTATGTTTTAAAAAACTGAATCAAATGTGATTAAAAACTCTTGGGAGGTCACCTATACAAATAACTAAGAAAACAAGTGGACAAGATTAACCACTTTTGGAAAGAATGTGGGCAAGGGTCTTATGACCGAAAAGAAAACAAGTTGCATTTTATATAGAAAAACATTTGTATGAAGTTTTTTTCTTTTCTTTTTTTTTTTTTTAGAAAAAAATAATTTATAACCTTAAACTTTAGGGGTTGTATCAATTAAAACCCTAAATTAACGACTGTATTAATTTAAATCCTGAACTTTCATAAGTGTATATCAATTTACACCCTCGATTAGAATTTTATTTTAAAAACGTTAAATTAAACACGTGAAAACTTATAATTTTAGAAATTAAATCTCTAAACTTTCATAAGTGAATCAATTATATGAAAGTTTAGGAGTTTAATTGATAAATTATGAGTCTTCAAACGTTTAAAAAATAACATTTTTCTAAGTGAATGTGTAAATTTATTTATTTATGAAAGTTTAGGGTTTAAATTGATACAATCATTAGTTTAGAATTTTAATTGATACAACCTCTAAAGTTTAAGGGTATAAATTGATTTTTGTCATTTTTGGTAGGAAGCATCCTTACTTCAAAAAACAATCTTTCAAAATGTTCCAAAAAAAAAAAAAATACTATATCAATATTCTCTTCTCCATCTAACAAGGCTTGTAATAACAACAAATTAAGGAATTTTATTTACTTAACTTACGTTATTCTTTTCTTATCGATTATTCTATCATTATTTCGATTTATTCTTTCTTCAAGAACGGATCCTGAAGTTTATGTTAGAGGAGTACCATTCAAATAAGGTTAAATTATAAGTTTCGTCTTCAATTTTTTATTTGGATCTATATGATCCCTCCAAACTTTAAAAGGTGTGTAATAGGTCTCTAAACTTCAATTTTGTATCTAACAAATTCATATATTTTCAATTTTTTATCCAATAGGAACATATTCTAAATTTTAAAAAATTAAATATTCTATTAAACATAAATTTTAATTTTGTGTCTAATAGATCCTCAACTTGTTCAACATGTTGGTAAAAAATCACGTATCTATTAGATACAAAATTAAATTTTTAAGGCTCAATTAGATATAAAATTAAATCTCTATTACGATAAATCGAATAACAAAAAACAAATAAGCGCAAAAAAAATCGACACAGATTTACGTGGTTCACTAACGTTGTGTTAGCTATGTCCACGAGCAGAAGGGAGAGAACAATATTATTACGAATATCAGAGAATTACAAATTACAAACTAATGACGGCTGAAGTCATTAGAATGTTTATATATGACACCCTTCTAATGACCTAATACAAAATGAGTCAAAGCCCAAAACGAATAAGTAAAACCCAAATCAGATATTTTCTTTAGGGACGTTGCCCACATACCCCACCAGGGCGCTTCGCCCCGGTCAGCGAGACCCCCGTACCGAAACAGTCATAGAGGGTCATAACGGATTTAAGGCATTCCAACATTCTTTAATACGTCAAATCGAGTATAGCTCAATTGGCATAAAGTTGTGCTCGTGACTAAGAGGTCATAGGTTCAATCTTTGCTTTAAATAAAATATTTTTGCAAAAAAAACATTCTCTAATAGAATAACTAATTTTTTTAAAAATAAAATAAAATAATAATATGTAAGTAAATAATGAAATTCAAAATATTCATCATTTATTAAAATAAACTTGTTATTTTTTATTTGCTCTTATTTTTTCTAAACTAATTTGTTAAAGGGTACAAATCCTTATAATTATGTTTTAAGTATATTAAAATTAAATAATATATAAAAATAAATTTACAAAATTAAAAAATAGAACAAAACCTATAAATAAGCATTTAGTCGAGATTGAACTCAAGCCCAAGGCATGCCTCCACCAACGACTCAGCTACATACTTTGAGTTAAAATGGTATTGTTATATACAAATCTGTAAAGGGCACGTGCCTCGACCTCTACATGCATCCGCTCCTGCTTTCAAGGCCTATATAAATATTCATGTAATTCTCTTTTTATATACAAAATAATACAATCTCGATCAAACGCAGCGTAAACCGGCGAATGAAGTTCTTTAATTTTACGTTAATAACAATTATCACTTAAGGCCTTGTTTGATAATCATTTTGTTTTTAAAAAGGGAAAATTAGAAGAATGCCTACAATAAATAGTCGTTAATGAAAAATGTCTAAAATACGTGTTTTGTTTGTAATATATGTCTAGAGATTTTTTAGGAGCAAATCTTCTTGTCTTGATTCTCCATTATGCCCTTTTAGGATTCTTTTTTTTTTAAAAATATTAGTTTTGAAATTAGTTGATTTTATTTTAAAATTTAATTAGTTTTAATAGTTTATTTGGTGAGGTGGATCATTTCACATTAAAAGAAATCGATTTTTTTTTTCCGTTAGCTAATGTGTCTACCATTATGTATCTCTATGTGGTCCTGTGAGTAGATCCGACACACACCTTCTGTTGGGGTATACGCTTGGACACACTCGTGGAGATATATAGTCATTGCGTCACACACATACATTTGGTAGGGGTATACAGGTGGAGTTTGTCGTGTGTAATTACGAGCTTCGTTCAATTTGAGAATGTTTTCCTAAAAATAGGGATAACCAATACACTCCCCACCCTACAAATGAGGAGATATCGATCAAAATTATACCGTTAAACAACAAATACGGAAAATATAACATTTTTCAGAATCTGAATCTTCAATCTTTTGTTTTTTTTTTCCCTTTTCCTTTTCCATCGCGAAATATTTTTCCCCTCATCCTTTTCTAGTTCTTCTTCAAGAACAAAAAATCGTTCCACCGAATCCCTCAAAAAATCGTTCCACCGATTTTTATAATGTGGGAGTTCAACCGAATCCTTAAAAAAGGGGGATCACCACGTATTATTCAAATTTTAAGAAATCTTGGAGCGAACCGTGCACTTTTAATTCAAAAAAATCACATGTTTAAAAAAAAATGTCCAGCTACCGCAAGGTAAAACCCTAGATTACTAACCCGAAACCCCCTACCTAAACTCTAACATTACCATTTTAGTTGTTCGTTCGAAAACAAAGATGAAGAAGAATTGTGAGAGAGGGAAATGCTTACCAAATTAGATAAATCTGTCGGTAAGACTCTAGGTCAAATGCGTGGTGTTTACGGTGAAGGATGTCGAAGAAGGTAATGTAAGCCACTTATATGCGTTTCTGAGGAAGGATTCCTTCTGCCTCTAGGTCGAATGGAATGCTTGTAAGCCGCTCCTTTGTATGAGTTTTTCGGTGAAGAATGTGTGCCAAATCAAATGTCAAAAACTCTTCCTAATCACCTACTAAACACACAATTTCTTAGGAGAAATTTATTTTAGGTTGCGTGTTGCAGGTTTGTCCCCGCAACCTATAAATTATATCATTTTGAATTATAGGAAATCATTAACTAATTTTAAAAAATAGCACTCCCTCTTTTATTACTCTGTGTTGCAGGTTAGAAGTTGTTGGTCGACCGATGTCTGACTCTTTATTACTCCTGTGTGCAGTCATGCACACACCTCTAGTGATAGATTCTTCGTTGGTTGTATCACTTCTTCTGGGTATACATATTCGGTCCCTCAGTGTTGTGTATGTCCCATTTTTTACTCTGTGTGGAGGCATGCACACACCGCCACTGTTGGGATTCTTTTTACTCTGTGTGCAGGCACGCACACACCGACCGCCACTGATGAATTCGTTGTGGCTGTATTACTTCCTCAGGTATATAGACCCATTTCTAAATTATTTGGGGCTGGAGGTATAACCATGTAACTCTCATGGGATAAGTGTCTTTTATCATTTTTAACATCTCCTCTATGTTAAATCCACGTCTAAAAATTGTTTTCTCTCTCTTCCCAATATTTTATATTTTTAAATGTTATATTTTTCATTCTCAAAATTAGGAGAAATTGTGGAAGGGTAAACTTGTTCATTTGGTTGTAAATTCCCTTACTAAATATAGGTTTTAGACATAATTCAAAAGAAAAAGGTGATTAGACATTTTTCATGTTGACTTGCTTTATTTTAGACATTCTTCTGGTTTCCCTTTTAAAAATCGAGCTTATAAATACGGCTTCTACCTATGGACTTCTTTATTTTGTAATTTGTCTTTTACAAGTGTTTTCAAATCCAAGCCAAGTTATAAAAACTAAAAAATGGTTTTTTATTTTGAAATTTGATTAAAAATTAAAATGTTTGGTTGGAAAATATAAAAATCATTGTAAAAAAAATTGTATTAAAGCAATTTTTAAAAGTAAAAACCTAAAAAAACAAAATTGTCATAAAAGGAGACCTTAAAAATACAACTTTAAAAAAATCATTTCAAAACATACTCAAAAGTCTTTATTTCTCTCTGTAAGATGGTAAAATCTATTCACACGACTATAATATATAAAATATAAAACCCATCAAATCATGTCGAATCCCCTCTCCCTCCTTAATGATTTAAATTATGTTCAAAGCCTTGAAGAAAGCTTTTCACACAATCTTGTATTAAACTAATTTCTAAAGAAGCACTTTTTAGGGTATTACTTGAAAGGGTCAATCCATAAAGGAAAGGGGTTTTGGGTGGTTAAAGAAAAAAAAAAAAAAACAAAACAAAACAAAGTAAAACAAAGGAGCCAATGGGAATGTAATAGAATCTGCCACTAAGGAAACAGTAATAATAGCAACATGGCAGGTGAGTTAGGTAAAGGAGAAGGGAAACTAATCAACTACTTTGACAGTTGAAAGACAAAGATTAAGCAGTTAGGTGTGTGTAGACAAACATGTTTGGGAGAACAAAACAATTAATTGCTCTCTCACCTTAATCATGAGGGGTTTGGTCATATGGATAGGCCATAAATAGTAAGAGCAACTTTTGATTTATATTTTATTATGAACCTAATCGATTCATTCCATAAGTTCTTATAATGAAGAATGTAGTTCAAGATTCTTTTGAGTGTGAATAAATGTCCAAAAAATTTAGGAGACTATTTATTTTCATTGACATTGCACGATTTAGTATGAAATAAGTTAATATAATTGAGAGCAATCACAACATCTACATAATGGGAATAAAAGTAAAAAAAAAATTCAGATATAAAAAGATTTTCACATCACTACAAGATTTTAGAGCTTTTTCGACGCACGAACGCGTCGAAATAGACCCTCAATGTGTCGGGTAAACTCTAACCCGACACATTCATACGTTGTAACAGGGAGTCGAAAGAGAACAACGCTCGACGCATGGCGTCAGACAAAGGGTCTAACCCGACGCATGATCAAGGCGTCGGGTTAGAGCCCTTTATACGACGCATTGACCATGCGTCGGGTAAGGTATCTTTCAAAATACCTTTTACCTGACGCCCGGTCCACGCATCGAGTAAAATACCTTTTATCCGACGCATGTTCAACGCGTCAGGTTAAAGCCCTTTTATACGGTGCATTGACCATGGGTCGGGTAATGTATATCTTCCAAAATACTTTTTACTCGACGCCCGGTCCACGCGTCGGGTAAAATGCCTTTTATATGACGCATGTTCAACGCTTTGGGTTAAAACTCTTTATACGATGCATTGATCATGCGTCGGGTAAGGTATCTTCCAAAATACCTTTTACCCGACGCCCGGTTCAAGCGTCGGATAAAATATGTCTGAAAAATAATTTTTTCTTGTAGTGCATGTAATAGTGGGAGTATTTGAACTTTCTTGGTCGACGTTATATGTCTTAACCATTTGAGTTATGCTCATGTTAGTGAAAGATTTCTATGTGTTTTAACTCTTAATCTTATTTTATTTTATTTTTTTTATTTTTGTTAATTGCTACTGTGCTATAAGTGCTATAAATTAATTATGTAATTTCATAAGTAAAATATTTTTCTCTTTTCTTATTTTATTTTTATTTTTAAATGAGAAAATGGATTGTTTTTCCAAGTATGAAACCTAATCTCCATTAAGAATAATTTTCAAAGTCGTTTAAATTATTGGAGAGGGAGAATGAGGTGAGGATGAGACAACGAATCTCTATAGAATCAAGAATAACATGGACTGCATTTTTAATGTCAAACTTTCTCTATTTTCATTTTTAGACGTAGTTATTTGATATAAGATATATAGTCATTTTATTTTTTTTGCAAAGGTATTTAATTAAGGCGGGGATTAGAATTCATGACCTCTTCGTTAAATGCACAATCTTATATAATTGAGTTATGTTCAATTTGACAAAGCGAGGACGACTTGGCACTAACCAATAAAACATTACCTAGTTTTTATTTTTTTTTTATTTTTTTTTTTGCAACGGTATTTTAGTTAATACGAGGATTGAACCCATGACCTTTTAGTCAAAGGCACAACCTTATGTCAATTTCGACAAATTTCTTTATTTCTTGGAAGATAGAGAGGAACAAAATTGGAGTGAATTTTCATTTTTTAGTAGCAAAGTAAAGCAATCTTTTTTGAGTAAAAAGTGGATTTCAATGGGAAAGTCCTTGTTTGTTTGGAGGGAAAGAGAAAAGTCAAGTTAATAAGAGGAAGAAAGTCAAGAAATTTGGCAATGATTTGTGTCATAATTTCTTCCTATCAATGTCGGCAAGAAAATTGATTTTCATGGCATAATTACTGTCATGCCCATTGGTTTTTTAGCTTATGATATTTGAATATAATTAAATCAATTAATTTGAGCCGAGATTTGTAATTCATTTTGTTAGAGAATAAGAGATTGTAATGATTTAACTTGACTATTATGTAGTAGTTTGTTCAAGTCGTTTCAATGACTTGTGATTGTTAGATTAAATTAGGTTTTATTTAATTTGAGTTTAGTAAATTAGTGTTTTGTTTATTAATTAATATGAATAAACTTTTTAGGTTTGTATTAGCCATTCTATACAATATAAATCCTAGCCCTCTTTTTGTATTTTCTTTATCCCTCCTAATTCCATGGCAATATATTCATCGAATTTCCAAACTAAAAATATATATGCTTTGAATTTTGAAGAGAGCAAAAGAGAAAAACAAGAGCTAGAATTTAAATGTTAAAATGACTTCTACCTGGTATAAAATAAGAATTATATTTAGGGATTTGAATGAAACATAACATAATTTTTTATTACATTCATCTCGGGTACAAAACTAGGAAAGAAAGATAATTTATAGTTTTATCATTTTATCCCTATAAAATATATTACGTTTTACTTATAAAAAAAAAAAAAAATTAAAATTAGTAATAATATAGAAAGTATTCAGTAATTTATTTTATTTTTAAACAAAAGTCAAGCTCTACATTTCAGAATTCCAAAATCTTTTTTCAAGTTTTTATTATTAATTTTTTTTTTGTATTCAAACCCTCTTCTATAGATTCGTTGCTCGTCGTCATCGATAACCCACGTCATTCACCGTCGGTATCCCATACCATACCATTCGTCGCTGGTAACCCACCAACGTCGTCGTCGGTACCCATAGGTCGTTGTTACTTTACGCTGATGTCATCTTTTGTGATTTCGCTGTCGAATCTCTAACTTCATTCACACCGTCGTCGTCAGTACCGCACGCCCAGTCGCAGCCGATAACCATATGTCGTTGTATACCGCACTATTTTGTTTTTTTTAGTTTAGGTTTTTTTTTTATATAACAGTGTCTATATATATCGGGTATATATCATGAATTTTTTTAATGGTTGGTGTTTTATGATATAAATAGGGTATGTATCAGGGTTTATATATTTAGAGTGTATATACTATAGTGTATATCAAGGTATTATTAATGGTTGTAGTTTATGTGACTGTTTCAGATATATAAAAGGTATATATCAATTTAAAATTAGGGTGTGTATATATTACAATTTATATATTAACGGTATATATTTGTTTCAGATATATTGAGGGTAACTGTACGACGACGGAAACCATTTGGCAGAGACAGCAGGTGACGAAAACGGTCGGCGGAATTTAATTAATGGAGAAAATCGCTTTTGGTAACAAATGAAAATGGTGGTTAGAGAAAAGAACCGAAATTGATGGAGGAAATCATTTTTGGTAACAAATGACATACAAAATAAAATCTTATTTAATAACAAAATCTAATTAATGATAATTGATAATTGTTTGAGTAAAATCACTTAATTAATATTGTAAAATTAAAACAACAATAAAATACATAATTAAAAGCACCTAGTTAATATTGTAAAATTTAAAAAGTAATAAAATATCTTTATTTTCAAATTTTAAATGATGGGTAAAATGGTAAGATTAAATTAAAAAAATCAATAAATGATACTATAAATACTTGAAAAATATAAAAATGATAAAAAAAATTATAGTAGACTGAAAATATGGATTAAAGAATAGTCGATTTGTGAAAAATGGTATTTTAATTAATGCGAGGATTGAACCCATGACCTCTTAGTCACAGGCACAACCTTATGCCAATTGAACTATGCTCGGTTTGACATTTAATGGAGTTTTGTTGGGAGATTAGAACGACAATATTTTTTCAAATTTTGATTATTGGAGTTTTGTTGGGAGATTACGTGTAGAAAGACATAAATAATGATTGAGATTTTAGGAAGGGTAAATACGGAATGAAAAATATAGAGGGGAGAGAGATTAAACTAGAAAGGGACATAAATCAAATTTTTTTAAAAAAAAGGGACATCTATCGATTTTGATAATAAAAAAATGTCATCTGTCTCTTTGCCCCAATAATTGAAGAGAAGTCTTCTTAAATGCCACTTATAGGGTGTTGATTTTGAAAACTGTCAACAAAAAAAAAAATCATCTGAATAATGTCCACATGTGGGTGTCTCATGATCAATCTCCTCCACCGAACTCTCCATTTAACCCCTCTAGATGGTTTAGGGACAAATTTCAAACTTGTTTGAAATTATTTTCCGTAAAAAAAAACTCTAACTTATTACTCTAAAACCATTTGAGTTGGGATGCATGTCAATGTTACAGCAAAACAAATCTAAACAATCACCACCAAATCCTTCGATATTTTCCACTTGAAATCATAAAAAAACAACAAACACCAAATCGATTCAACATGTCATTCTTGTTACCACTGATATCAAAACTACTCTCCAAGATTCAGATCAAACAGTAAAAACAATCGCTCTTTGTAGAAGAAAGTGTTGAAGTAGAGAAAAAAGAAGAAGATATTTTTCTTTTGGTACGGAAGAGTGATTTACAAATAAGGAAGAAGGGAATTTTGAGCACAAAAAATATTGAAGGATTGATTTATCAAGATACTCATCCCACACTCATAGTCGTTTTAGAACGCTAGCTAAAGAAATATTCCTGAAGACATATTCATCATCCAGCAGATTCTTATAACGGTGGTGTTCTTGCAAATTCCTATCATTTTCTAATAGAAAAAAAAAATCAAAATCATCTCCTCCCAGGTTTTTTTTTTTTTTTTTTCTGTTTTTGGTTCAATATTAAATAATGTATTTTTTTTCTCACTAGATCTTCATTTTCTTCTTTATTGTAATTTTTTTCAAACTATATCCCATTCCCTTATTATAAATTTCTTTGCAATTTTTCTCAAACTCTATCTCATTCTCTTATTTGAAAATTTCTTTTTTCACATTAGGTTACTTATGCTTCAATTTTGGATGACAATTTTTCTTTCATTTAGTGTTGAGAATCCGCTTGCTTGAAGATCTGTTTGACTGATGTTGGCTGGTGTTGTTGTGCAGAGGTTGTTTAATATTTTTTAAAGAGAAGGATTAGCTGCGAACAGGTTAACCAACTCTAATTTTTGTTTCGAGGGAGAAATTTTTTTATTTTTCGGAGGAGTTTTCGCTTATTGTTCTAATCACAGGTGTGTTTTCTGATCATTTGTCTTGCTCGTTTCACTTGTGTGAATTCGTAGAATTTTGCTTATTGTTTCAATCACGACTTCGATTTACCTAAAATATTGATTTGAAATCCTATCTTGAGAAGCAGACATGGAGTTGCAATGTGGAAACATAAGAAATGGATGAGAATGTCTACAAGCAAAGCAAGCTTCCCGAGCTCAAACTTGGTATAATCTTCAAAATCACTCTTCTTCTTTTCCGCTTCTCTCTCTGTATTTGGATTGGTACCATCATTATATTCATACACATACAATCTCTACAAAATCACTCTTCTTCTTTTCCGCTTCTCTCTTTGTATTTGGATTGGTACCAACGTTATATTCATACACATACAGTGTATTTGCATACATTGTATTTATGTTTTATATTTATCAATCCTTCCCCATTTTCTTTTATCCAAGTGTATTCAAGTGAATTATGATTATTTATTTTTCATATACACTGTATTTTTCGTCCCACTAATGCAAATACACTTTCCCTAGTGCCTTTTTTTTATCGACACATGGATTATATTTTTTATTGTTTTAAATACACGGTATTTTCTCTCCCAGTAATGCATTAATCAATATTTCTAGTCTTGTTATGCATTAATCAATTGTTATAATTATCACATGAAATATAATTTTATTTTTTTAAACATTCTTTTTAATTTGTGGTAGACTTGTTTTGAAAAAATTGAATTAAAGTTTAGATTTTTTTTTAATTTAAATTAAGACTTAAATATGATTTTTATTTTTACCTTCCTTTTAAAGATTGTTTTTTAATTTGACAATGATTTTTTTAGCTCACTGATTTAATGCACAATTGGAGGAGTAGTTCAAAAATGGGTTATAAAGGGTTGTTTTGTCTTTATGATCTCCCGTGGTACACACTAATTATAGTTTATTTTAGACATTTCTCCAATAAAAAAATATTTTAGACACCAATCAAAATGACTATTTAATTTTGTTCATTCTTCTAGTTATCTCATAACTAAACGCCAATAATAAGTGTCTAAAAATAAATAGCTAACTCGATGACGAATTGAGTTTGGAAAAATATCTAAAATCTATTTTTAGTACGAGATTGAAATTGTGTGAGGACAAAAATATCTTCCTAATATATTTTGCAATTTAATAGAAAAAATAATAGAGAAAAAATTGAATTAATTGACATCTAATGAGCAATATTTACATAGATATAAGTTACGTGGATTGAATCAAATAGATATAAGTTACGTGGATTGAATCAAAATGAAGGTGTCACTACAACAAAATATACATTTAATGATGAACCAATAGCGATGAAATTAGCCAAAGCGAACATGGCTCAGCTGGCATAGGTATGTGTTGATGACCAAGAGATTTGTGGTTCGAATTCCCTCACCCTCAATGTACTAAAAAAAAATAGTGATGAAATTATAATCGTCGCATAAATTGTGATGTAAAAACAAAATGTCGCAAAAGTTGCGACAAAATTACCAAACGTCATACCCTTTGCAACGTTTTTCCATTTCGTCACAGGCCCAAATTAAAAGAGTTATCTCAGTTTTCTCGCTCAACATGTTAGACTCCACTGACGTTTTAGTCCAAGTGGGAGTTTGTTGGGTTTTATGTCCTAAAACACGTGATTTGTAAACTGAATGTATATTCTATTTTGCAATAAAGTTGTTATTGAGGTTTATTCAGTAAAGTTATTATTGAATAAAATGAATTGTGTTCTTTTAAACCTAAATCCAATAAACTAAGAACCCTTGGCTATATGATGTATTCTTGTACTTCATGTGGTGACATGAATATGGATCAAGTTCGAGTAATAGTCAGAACGATCTATAGTATAGGGATAGGGCTGGGTACTTTCCTGGGGACACTATGGATGCGACCCATTTAGTAAAGGACAAACGATGTGATCTAAAATCGTTCATCTAGAGATATGCGAATGGGGGCGAGTTTACATAAGACCGGACCGCAAAATTAAGTCATTTTTTCTTTATAACTTCATTTACTGAAAAAGACTGACTTTTTCATATGATGACCTAAGTAACTCGATCTGAATCTTGAGCACACTATGAACTCCTAGGAGATGGAATTCACTCCTACCCGCTTTTAGGGTTTAGTAGAGAGGTTGTTCCCTTAAGTGTTGACTCCGGGTCTTGAACAATGGGCACACCCTCTCATTGGCCCGAGAGGGATCTGATTTGGTGGTTGTACCACAAATCAATTATTCGTTAGAGGATCAGTGGGGACTTAAGGGACAATAAGTAATTACGGGAGTAAAACGGTTTATTTGACCCAACTGTAATTACGAACGACCTGTGAAAGATCGACTTACTAATGATGGTTATATCAAGAGGACATAAATATATCTACGGTGAGGATAGTGCAACGGTTGGGCTTTAGTGGAGTGTCCCGACGGTTAACGAATGTTGATTAGCTAGGCTAAAGAGTTTGGCCGGTTGATCTCGTATCGTTGGAGTTCATGATCGGTAGGTTCTTTTAGGTCCTCATTGCTAGCTCGAATTAAGCCATGTAACAATATGAGAGAAAAGAATTTGAATTTATTCAAATTCGGTTTTGGAAGAGAGTTTGACATATTTAAATGTGATTTAAATATGGGTTCGGTCAATACATGAATAGGGATTCATGTTCGAGAAGTCGATTTTGAAAATCGGGATTAGTCTTATTATGTAATTAATATTTGATATTAAATTAAATAATAAAAAATAATTAATTAAATTGTTTAATTAATTAAGAATTATTTTGTTTATTAAAATTAATTTTATAACAAAATATTTGAAAGTGGGTTTAGCGAAATTGAGTTTTGAAGTGGATTATGACTAACCTATTTCATGTACAAAACTCATCCATATTTGGACACCTCATTGTTGACTAATTCATCTATTAGTGTGGTGTCAAACTAAGCAAGCTTGCATGAAATTTGTTCATGCTTATAAATGGATGAAACTCAAAATGTTTGAGTTTGGTTCTTGTTAGGAATTTTTTTTCCAAACTTTCTCACCTCCTCCTCTTCTAAATTTCTTTCATTAGAGGGTCCCACAACCTTGTTGCTAAGCCTGCGTAGGGGTGGCCCAACATCCAACCGAAAATCGATCTGACCGACCGAAACCAACCGAAACCGACCGAACCAACGTCGGGTGGTCGGTTTTCGGCCATCATCGATCGGAGTCAGTTTTGAAAATTAAAAAAAAAAAAACGATTTTCGGCCGGTCAGTTTACGTCGTGCAGTCGAGAACCGACCGACCGACCAACACTTAAATTTTATTCGGATTAAAAAAATAAAAATAAAAAATTAGGTTTCGGTCGGTCGTTTTTTTTTTTAAGTAAAAATAAAAACTAAATTTAAAAAAATATAAAATTTAAACTTTAAATATTTTGACTTCAAAACAAAAAGAAAAGTTATTTGAAAAAACATAATTAAAAAAAGGAAAATATTATAATTATAATAATTTAAAAATATAAAAATATAAATTATAAATTATAAATTATTAAATTTATTATGATTATAAAAAATACTAAATAAAAAAACGACCGAAACTGACCAACCGACCGACCGTTGGTCTGCCGACAATTGTTTTTACAAAAAACCGTCGGTTTCCATTTAAAGGAAACCGACTTGTCGGTTTTCGGGGCCGGTTTTCTCCCAAAACCGACCTCGACCGACCGATGGCCACCCCTAGGCCTGAGGATAGCTGGGAAGACATTAGAGGTGGTCCATGAAGCGTTCGTGAGGAGAAACAAGTAACGAATTTGGAGATTTTGAACAACAAATGTATGTGTTCATATTTTTTCTGTTTTTTTTTTTCCAGTTTTGAGCATGCTTTTTGTATGGCTAAATTGATGAAATTAGTGTGCTCTTGATCTAAATTGCTTCTGCATTTGTGATATGCACTCCTTCATTTTCTTGATCCCAAAATTATTTTTACAAGTCTTATGCACATTTTAGTTGTTAGACTAACAATTAATTTGAATTAATGTTACGGACTTAGTGTTAAATATTGATTGACATTTTATTAACAAACAAGACTAAATTAATCCCCAATTAAATTCTCATTTATTAATACAAACAATAATTTTCATGATTTTTTGTATTTTTCGTATTTTTTTCCCAAAATTGTAAAATTGGGACCTCAACCTTTCCAACCTTGGTTACAGATTATAATTTAGTCTTGTTTGTTACAGATTTATTTTTGTCAATTTCACCTCTCTTCTTCTTAATACCTTATATTTTTTTTTAGCATTTCTTTAGTTTAATTAAAAGAGTAGAACCTAACACCAAGGGTATTTTTCTCCTCACGAACCTGTTTGGTTAAATGAAGGAGAAAAAGTGAGGTACACGAAGATGGAGCTGAAGATTGAAGAGATTCTTTAAAATGTAGACAAGAAAGCGATGGGGAGGAAGAAGTCGAATGCATTCATTTTTCGAAAGCAAAAACGACGGTAGGTGTATGTACATACATCGCGAATGTAATAGAAACGACGGCAAATTAGAGTAGTGACTCTCGACCAAATTTGGAAGCAACGTAGGAGGTTAGCTAGGAAGATAAGATAGAGCTGAGATTGAAGAGAATCGAATGTGCACAAGCGTTTCAAAGCGAATGAGTTTTTTGGATGATGGTTTTCAAATTGCTTCATTAAATGATCGATATGGTAGGTAATGATACGCTTGATTTGACTTTTTCCCTAGCCAACTTAATTATAATCTGTAACTCACATGCATGTTAGAGTTATTCATTTCATTTTAAATGAGGGTATATATACTTGTATACTCATCTTTAAACTTACCTATACACACCCTAGAAGTTATCTAGGGCATCGTTTTTTTATGTTTTACGGGTATTTATAAAAGATATCGGAGATATCGATTAATCTTTAATATTTATGTTGAACCCTCCAATTTACGGATATATCAAGATATTGACGGATATTGTTGGCTTACTTTCCTAAGGATTCAAAACCACAAACAACCCTAAACAAAATGTTCAGGTTATTTGTGTTCTAAAGCAAAGTACTACTTGAAAGTCTTGTGAAGTGCAAGTCTTTTTAGTTTGTATAAGTTCTAAGTTATTTACTATTTAAAAAGGATGGGTGGGTTAGAATCCTAAATACAAAGAATGGGGAAGTGAAAAGAATAGATTGCCCTTGTATCCAACACAACCAACCATTACATATACTCATGTCAAGTTTCCAAATTAAATACACAAATATTTCACAAACCCCATCATCCCATTCCTCAAACATGCTCCAAAAGTCAATCCCTCTTCCACTTTCCCCATCTCTGTCAAAACCAAAACAAAACAACATGAAACAAATAAGAAGATTGTGAATGGAAACAATAGAGAGAGAGCTCATAAAGGAACACAACTAATACTATACAAGACCATTTTCATGGATTGTGTTTTTCATGTTAAAAGACGATTCAACTTAGAAGCTTAAGCACATGGATTACAGTATATTTAACTATTTGTTCATATTGGGAGTCCAGCCAAAGTCTCACATTGGTTGGAAAATGGGACGATTATAGAGATATAAGTGAGGGACAACATCTTCATTGGTATGAGACCTTTTGAGTGGAACCAAAATCAAACTCATGAGAGTTCAGTCCAAAGTGGACAATATCATACGAATGTGGAGATATATGGAGGTACGTTGTCCCTAACAGTTCATATTATGAAGACTCCTCTTCACAGTTGTAGGCATGGAAACTATTAATACCAACAAACAATTATCAATATCAATTTAGTATATAATGACATTACAATATTCAAACACACAACCATGTGTTCTAATACTATGGTAAATCACTTGACTCAAAAACTTGGTATATCTAATAATCAAATGACAAGACAAGTCATGGAAACAACAAAGATAGCTGGTAATTCGTAAAGAAACATAACCAAGTCCATTTCACCACTGAACCTAGAAGCTTATCCAGATAGATTATATAGTATGTGGTATATTTAATCGTTTGTCCATATTCAAAAGGCTTCCTTCACTTGTGAATTCAAAAATCAGCATACAATCCAGCATTCCGAGCACAATCCGAACGGAGAACAATCTATTCTAATACTACATTAAATCACTGAAGTCAAAAGTTTAAGCTGATGGATTACGATTACGAGTAGTTACCTGAAGGATGAGAATTAGACATCCTTGGCAATGAGTTCACCATTGACAAGCTCTCTGTAAGCAGCAATAGGCCAGCTGAAGCCTCTGAAGACCAAACTGGTAGCCAAAGGAACATCAATGATGATCTCCTTCTCGGTGGGCTTCTTATCATTTCTAATGGCAATCAAGTAGCTCCTTCCAACCCATCCAATCCACCCAGCAATGTAAAGGAACAAGAAACCAGGAGTGATAAACTCACCCCAGTGCCTCTGGTCACCACTCACAATCAAATGGGGCAACCCATCAGCCCCACAGAGCAAGCCCTGATTACCATAGAAGGCGAATCTCCTCTTCGTCTTCTCGATGGTGGCATTGATGGCGAGGGCGGGGGCGCTGTCGGGGGCGTAATTCTTCAAAGAGGATTCCAATTTCTTGATCTGCTGCTTCTCCCGCTTGGCGAATTGCTTGGAGTCCTTGCAGGGGGTGAGGCCGGCGATGTCGGCGACGGCAGGGAGAGGGGCGGAGAGGAGGATGGAGGAGAGAGCCAAGGCGGCGGAGAAGGCCTGAAGGGAGGAGGATGCTTGATTTTGATTTTGGGTGGCGGAACAGAGGATTGAGGAAGAGGGTTTTGGTTTATAGGCCAATTGGGAGCTGAATTTGGGGTTCAAAAGGGGTTTAGAGAGATTTGTGGGGATTGTGAGAGACATTGTGATGGGTTTTTGGTTCTGAATCTCTTGTGGGTTCTTCTGGAATTGCAGAAGCAGAAGAAGAAGAAGAAGAAGATGGAGATTTGGAGAAAGAGTGTGGAAGGAACGGTTTTAGATTCAGAGAGGATCATAAGATTAGTGGTGGAGAAGAAGGTTATAGTTTTTGGATAAGATGATGAGAATAAGGAAGCTGAGTTGGGTTGTTGTAATTGGTACACCCTTTGTTTAGTTTATTACTTTCTGATTCTCTCCTTCTATCTTGGATAAGAGAATAGCCCACTTCATTTGTCCTTTTTCAAAAAAAAAAAAAAAAAAAAAAATTATTTTCTTCTTGAGAAATTATGAAATTATCATGGTGGAACATATTTGCAAGTTTGTTATATGGAAAAATAATTTGTAAATATTTTAATTCTTTTGGTTAAAATGTTATTTTTCTAGTATTTTAGGATTTGGTTCATTTTAGGCCATGTTTACCACATCGTACTGAATTTTTCCCAACAATCGTAATGAATCAATGAATTAAGGCTTTAATCGTAATTGTAGTGTTTGCTTGAAGCTAATTCAAACGTAATCTGAATTTTATTGATAATGTTTACTTGCACGTAATCATTTGTGAGTTTACCATAATACTCTCTTTCACTTTAATCGTGTTCAGAATCCTGTGCTAACTCGTTGTCCGAGCGTTATTTGTGTGCAGACTCATGTGGATACTCGTAAACCCATTTTCCAACCTGAATCTTCACTTCCCTTCGTTTATTCTTTCTTCTTTCTTCGTTTTTCGCAATTGAAGCTTCAATCTCTTCCCTCCTCCATTAACTTATTTCTTTTTCTTCCTCGTAAAAGAAAAACAACCCTCAATTTTCAAGGGTTTCAACATTTAAGTAATGTATGTTGATTGAGAAATTTCGGCCAACCTGCAGGTGCCACGTCATTATTCACAAATTGATGACAAACCTAGGACCAATCTTAAATTAACATGTGTCCCAAATTAAATTTGAAGACAAAATTGACAATTCTAAAGTAATGTCACGTGTCTTCATCATGATCATTTGATCAAATAAGTCTAACCGATCAAATTGAATCATGGGGAAACCAGAGGAATGTCTACAATTAAGCCACCCAACATGAAAAATGGCCAATCAGTTTTTTATTTTGAATTATGTCTAAAGCCTAAATTTAGTATGAGATTTTAGAACCAAATGGACTTGTTTACCCTTGTCAATTTCTCCTAATTTTGAGAATTAAAAATAGAATATTTTAAAATATCAAAGTTTAGGAAGAGAGAGAAAACAGACTATTGACGTGGATTTAACAGAGAAGATTAATTAAGTATAGAGAAGCCGTTAAAAACCAGAGGGATGACACTTATCCAAATTTTCATACATGGGTATACACCACCCCCAATAGTGTAAATAACGTTAAAAATGAAAATGAGCCTATATACTTGAGTAAGTAATACAGGCAGATTGCATCCATCAGTGGCGGTGTGTGTGTCTGCATACGAAGTAAAAAGAATACCCACAAAGGGTTGTATATACCTGTTACATCTCCAAAAGTGACCTTTTTAGGACTTATTTAGCTTAGAAAGATGTACACTCTTAGGTGTTTTTGATAGGATTTAGCTTAAACCTATGCTTATATATGAGATTTAGAAGAAGGTAGCTAAATTAGGACTTGTGTGCAAAAGGAAAGAAAAGGATTAAAAACCGAAGTTAAAAGAAGGAAAAACGAGCATTGCGATAGAATTGCGAAAACATTGCGGGAACCGCAATAATTCAAGTGAAAACCGTAAGTTGACTGATCTTTTTCTGTTAATTTCCGTTATTTCAGGGATTCGTTCTTTCTCCTCCATCCATTCTGATATACGACGTTGAAGATTGATGGTTCTCCTTGGCCCAAACGCACCTGCAAACTACTATAAAAGGGGGTCAAAGTCGGAGGTTCAAGCATCATCCGAAGCGCAGAAGTCCTCTCGCAGTCCATCATTTCTCTCTGTTTTCCTTTGCCGTCTGTTGGAGTGAGAGTCTCAGCTGTTGGAATCGATAATCTGATAGGAAGGAGAGAAGATTCTTCTTCTCTCTCGATTGGATTCATCCAAGCAAGGCTGACCTTTCATCCCCTTCATTCGAGGCGACTGCAACGAAGCTTTTCAGCACCCTTTTACTGTTTTCTGTCGTTCTTCTTCTTATTTCCAGTTTTGATCATTGTTGTTCTTAGCTTAGTGTTTTAGTTACTGCAGTTCGTTGTTGTCTGTCTCTGAATTTCTGCTTCTACGTTTCCCTTTGTCGTTCAAACATTCATAGTAATCAAAGTACATTTCTGCATTTCACAGTTTCCACTTTCTGCTGCTACGGTTTTGTCTTGCTGTTTTAAGCACATTTCTCTTCTAAGCATGTCTGTTTTATCTACCCTTTCTGTTCTCCATATATCCATGAGTAGCTAAGTCACTTAGGGGCATGCTAATGACAGAACTATAGGCTAAAAAACGTGAACCAAGCATGTAGGATCGCCTTCGAAACATTGATTGTATGTAAGCTTCATCCCACGGGCAATTTCGATTGGCCATCCATTTTGTCCAAAGAACTCCTAACCTCTGGAAGGAGTAAGAGTTCAGAGTCATATAATCATGCTAGCCTTTCACGGTAATCAGAAAACGGCTTAGGAATAAGCGTTTTCCTAGTACAAACTAAACACTCCCGTTTTAACAAGATGCTTAAGACCTTACTTTGAAGTCGAGTAAACTTAAGACTCTAATGCATGGAATCGGACGATACTTGAGATAGAGTGAGTTTGATGTATAGAGAGTTGATCCAGTGCTTGAGAATCGTAATAAAATGCCTATAGGATAGTCATTAGTAGCCCTTAATTCACCCATTTACACACTTTCGCTGTTATTTAATTGCGGTAACATTGCGGTCCTCGCAATTCTGTTGTTTTATCATTCTGTTTAGCTGTTTTCTTCTTCGTTTATTAATTCCATCTCTTGTCTTTTGCGTCTAATTTCAAACTTGCATTTGTTTATGTTATATTTCTTTACACATTCAGCAAAACTTAGATAATTAAAAACCAATTTTACCCCATCAAATCCACCCCATCTTTCTTAACAAATACACTTCGCGAATAGCTAAAAATGAGTCTCTGTGGAAAAAACGAATGAAATATACTTACTACTTGCTGTGAGACCATGTATGCTTGCATGTTCTAAGTGCTCTCTCTACCCTTTTGCATATTTATCTTTACACATTGAGCACGCAACAATACCTATAGGTAGTGTTCTAGCCAACCAATGACGGTGTGTGTGTGACTGCACACAAACTAATGCTGGGGCGGGCTGTTCCGTTTGTGCAGCTGCAGACAGTACAAATTAGCATTAACAGTGGGGGTGTGTGCGTCCGTGCACACCTAATAACAATGGGGTGGAAATGAGTTTGGAAGTTCTGTGTATTAATGAATAATAAAGGAAGCCAACAACAGGGAATTGTATTTTTTTTAAAATAAGGTATCGCTTCCCAATAATGGGAATGATGTGTTTTATGGGTAGATGGAAATTCATTTATGAACACGCGTTTACTCCATTCTTCAAAAATCGCCAATTTATGAACACGCTACCTTAACCACGGACGCCTTCTTCAAAAATCGCCAACGCCAAATCGTGAACTCCATTCTTCAAAAATCAGCAGCGAAGGGAAACCGAAAGGCCCCTACGTTAACCCTAAGAGCAACTGAACCACCGACGCATTAGACGAGTTCGTCCGACCTAGACTCGCAATTCCTCTCTCGCAAAGTCGTTCCTCCATAACCTACTTGGTAAGCATTTCCCTCTCTCGCATCTTTTTTCCTCCATGTGTTTACCAACGAACGAATTTCATTGTAATGCTACTGTAGGGCAACGTGATTTCGGGTTAGTAGGTTAGTATTCTAGGGTTTGAAGTTTCGAGAGTTGTAGATGTTTTGTTTAGTTTAACATATGATTTCGTTTATTAAAACCAAAGGAAACTCCAACATTTCAAAAAAACTAAAAAATAGCCGGTGATTCCTTTTTTTAAGCGATTCGGTTGTTCTCCAATTTTATTAAAAAAAAACGGTTATTGGGGATGTACACGTTAAATATAACAACTTCGTATTTGTTGGTGGAATAGTGCATTTATAAAATAACCGTATAAAAATATGGTAAGGGAAGAGAGAAGAGCAAGTGCGAGAATTCAAGCGGTTGGGGGGTGCAGTAGTAAGAAACATAAGAAGCAAACTGAACCAATTTCTGTAGAAAGGGACGACATGGGTTCATCTCGTCCCAAATCCCATCAAAAAACACTATAATAGAAAGGGAAAAGGATGGTGGTTGCAATTGGGTTCTGCAATAAGGAAGTATTCAAGAATGCAACCGGACAAATTGAAAACTTTAAGTAAATGTAGGCGGATTAGTTGTGACAAAAATTGAATTTTGACTGGTGTATGTGTAGATCCATAATTTTCGGAAAGTAATAACAACCAAAAATGGACCTCCTCCTTACACAAGGCAGGTACAGATGTAACCCCCACGTAATATATGTCCCCCACGAGTGTGCCCCCGGTCCCCCCCCCTTACACCCTTGTGTGTGCGGGATCTACCCTCCGGCCAACACAAAGATGCATAATGGGATACAAAAGATAACGGAAAAAACAACCGTGTATTTTAACCTGCAATTAAGCCACCTCAACAAATAAGCTATTCAAACTAATTAATCCTTAAAAATAAATAAACAAATTTTGAAATATAATATTGTTAAAAAAAACAAATGTTCAAAGGGTGTAATAGAGAATAAACACACAGAGATTTACTCCTAAAAAAACTCTAGCCATACATTACAACCTAAACTCAAATTTAGACAAATTCCATTAACCGTATTTTTGTGTAGACATTCCTCTGATTATCCCATTGAATCATATTGCAATTGGGCTCAAGATCAAATGGGTCAAAAAACTATTTAGATGGAAATTAGGCCCAAAGCTTACAAAACTCAAATCCAGATGTCTGGGCTCAAAAGCTCGTGTAGGCCCAAGCCCACTATGTGCCCATGGGAACTCTATATATAGAGAGTTCATCCTTCATTTGAAAGGTTGAGAAAATTTTGACTCCTAAGAGCTTAGAGAAAATGCATAAGCAAAGAAGACTCTTTGAAGACCGTAAATGCTCTGAAGATCAAAGATCCACCGAAGACTTCAAGTGAAGACCAAAATCTCTTCGAAGATCTCAAAACTGTGAAAACAAGTTGAAAACCTTTGAAGCGCGTCAAGACTTCAAGACTTCGACCAGTTCTCCAAGAAGATCGACCAATCAAGGTTTATCATCCACGAAGATCCATAAGCCCAAGACCAGACCAAACAAATCAACACGCTCGAGAACAAGTGCTCCAGCCCTCGAGACAAATTTGCATAGACTTTGCCCAGTCAATGATCGATCACCTAAGAAGATCAACAAGCTCAAGACCGACCCAAACGCGTCAACACGCTCGGGAACAAGCGTTTCAACCCTCGAGATAAATTTACATTTGAGAGAGAATCAATGGATAAATATTAGAGATTGTACTCCAATATACTGATACATACAAATCAATACAAATCAAGTTCATTTACACGTCCTAAATTTATTTATCGAAATCTCGTGTGAACAATGTGTTTCTCTCTTTGCTCCACAATTTGTTATCTTTTATCCAATACCACAATTTGTTCATTTTTTTTTTTTTTATCAAAATGAGTTTCTCTTTTTTCTCCACAAGTTTTGGAGGAGAAAAAAAGAGAAATTAGATTGACGAGGAGGCGTAAAAGAATTTGTTGAAAGGAAAAGAAAACTCATTTCTTGAGAGAGAGAAAGAAAAAGAAAATCCATTGCTTGAAAGAGAAAGAATAAGAAAACTCATTTTTTGAAAGAAAAAAAAAAGAAACTCATTTCTAACGTATGGGCAGCGGCGGCGAGATTGACTAGAGTGAGGTGGGCGGCAACGAGGTTGGTCGGAGAAGGGGAGAAGAAGAGAGAAAGAAGAAGGTGCAGTAGATGACCATGACTTCCTTTAATTTGACATTTCAAGAAAGAGAGAGAAATGGGCAAACATAGAAAAATAAACAAAAAAAAAAAATGGAGGGACCTACGTAATAATCGGTAGGATTACATATTTTGAAGTGGGACTCACACTTTTATTACGTTTGCAGATTTTGGTAAACGTTATCCAACGTAATCGATGTAATTGAAGGGGAGTAAACGTGATTTTAGTTCATGTGTTTTCAAATGTTCAAATTTGGGCTAGTCCTTCCAATAAATCTTACAATTAATCTCTAGTGTAAAGTCATTGGTTAACTTTTTCAAATATATATATATATATATATATATATATAGTTTCTATTAGCTTTCTTTTTATAAATTTTGAAAAGATATTCAAATTGTCTCTCTTCTTGAATGTAAATTTTTATTTTTATTTTACTAAATTCAATGAAATTAAACTTCAAACTAACCCTAAAGACTAGTTTTAAGATATTAAAAGTACGTAGACTAAATTTGGACATTTAGAAGTACAAAACGAAAATAGAATGAATCTCAAATTACAGATACTAAAATGGTAATTTGACCTAATCTTTTTCTTGCATATCACTCCTATATAATTCTTGTATCATTGATCAAGTTTAGATTCTTACGGTTGTACTGTTTTGTAAAGTATTATTATTATATCATGTGACAAATATACTATTGTTTAGATTAGAATTGGTGTTATCACATAAGCTCTTATTTTGTTTGGTGTGTGAGTTATTTTCTTCTGTAATCTAAGTTCTAAATGTGAGTTTTATTATTCTTTTTTTCACATATTATTATTATTATTTAGAGTTCAACGTGGAAGTTCAAATATGACATTTTGGCTCACCCACTTTCATTGAGGCTCACCAATGAAATAATTGTTCAACATCCGAATTTCAAATCCTAGGCTCAGGACATTACATATGATGGATATTGTTCTGCTGTACTTAGTATGCTCATGATGTTTTGAGTTATTAAATTGTTCGTGTTTTACATTGTTTTTATCGAGCTTGAATTTCTGTTTAATATGATAATAGTTTTTTTCCAAGTTATTACTTTTATGAACT
Organism: Herpetospermum pedunculosum; assembly: GCA_028017165.1. Lineage (NCBI taxonomy): Eukaryota > Viridiplantae > Streptophyta > Magnoliopsida > Cucurbitales > Cucurbitaceae > Herpetospermum > Herpetospermum pedunculosum. The sequence goes on from CM051528.1 coordinate 57,707,493, forward strand.
TGTCACTCACTAGAATTTTTAGCTCATTTTTAGCTCATTCTTTTATCCTTACTTTTCTACGAGGGTTTCCTTGAGTTTCAACTAGAGTGAGGTGATCGAAATCTGCCACCAATCTCGTCCAATTATGTATATCATCTTTTTTATGTACATGTTGCTAGACATTTAGGATGGGGATGGAATTTAATGAATGCTTAAGGGGCCGTTTGGGCCTCCAACTACCCACTCAGCGCCCCAAACGCTCCCTAAAAGTTTTATAGTATATGCATTTGTATAGCAAACAATGACTATGAATAAAGGTAATAAGTTAGCTATGGGAACTTGACAATAGATTCCATTACACACTCGTGATTTATTGTCGTCACATCTCGTCTTACGTTCAATATGGTAATTAATATGGGGTGGGGAGTGACTATTTAGTATCCGAGCATGAAGATTCTACGTGACATGAGCTAATGTAGTAAGAGATAGGCATTGCATTGTAGTTAGATCGTGTGTCGTGGTCTATTATCGTCACAACTCGTCTTAGGTTCAATACGGTAATCTAAGGCAGAGTGTGATACCTTCCAAAATCCATCACTTTTATTTGGCGCTCTTTCCAAAATTGCATTCCTATAAACGTGAACCTGAATCATAAAAAGTTGGACATTTCTACAATTTGTCCCGTTTGTAAGAAGTCAGAAACAACAGACCATGTCTTATTTTTTTTTTAAGAGAGCAAAAGAAAATTGGAAGACTTTACTACTGAATTTTCAAATGGAGTCAAACCCAAATATACAAATCCAGGACTGATGGATGGAACTCTCGAAGGGAATGCCAGAAAGTCATTTTGACTTCGTCTGTGTTGGAGCTTGGGCAATTTGGAATGATAGGAATAAACTAGTTCACAAGAAAGAGGTATCGGATGTGGATACGAAATGTGAATGGATTTGTGATTATCTTCGTGGTCTTTCGAAAGGTAAATCGTCCAACAAAGACCTCATAATAGAGGTGAGTTCTATTTGTATGTGGATGTGGCATGTAATGTCGTTACGAAAACAAAACGTATGGGTTTTCAATGACACTCGTGTTGCGGATTCATATGGCTTTCAAGTCTCCTGGATAATGAGATCCGTGGTGAGAAGTAGCCAATTCGTGTTTCTGCTAATTTTAATGAAGTTATGTATCAATCCCCAAAAAAAAAAAAAAGAAAGGACTGTGAATGAAACTCTTCAAAAGGAAAACAAAACCAGAAACAAATTATTCAACCAACTCCTTCAAAAGGAAAACAAAACCACTAAAACCATGATGAAAAATGATTAATGCAAACTAATATACAACAAATACCATGAAAACCAAATATGATAGGAGAAGCAATCAAACACAAAGCCCACATGCAACAACCTCTGCAACACAACACCCACCACTGAATGCAAGCACTGTCAATCAAATTGAATTGCTTCATTGCCTAGCAATCACACAACACACCCTTGGAGAGAACTGCTAACACAACACGCCTACCACTGAAGGCTGATAACACAACCGAGAAGCAATCAGACCGAAAGTAAACACAATGTCGGCATCCTAACGAAAGGCTTGTTGTCAATTTCTATCAATTTCAAACACCCTGATAATTTTAGAGTTCTGATACCATGTTAAACTTATAAGAGAGATAGAGATACAAATTAGACTAAGTTTTATTCGGTATAGAATTGCATAAATAAATACAAACCTAATCGACCTATTAGTAATGAAAAGTAAATCCAATAACACAATTCAAATACAAAGCAAATCTAAACCAAATAACCTACATGTTACATAACAAAACTCAATATTTGAAAGGGAAAAAAATCCACAAAGATTGTACTGATTCTTTAAATCACAAGCATCATATAGAAACTAAGCAAAATCCAGAAAGACAATAGTGATTCGACATCAACACATCCAAAATAGCACAATATATTAAAAAAAAAAGTATTTTTTTTCAGTATCAACCATTAAGTTAGAAGCATAGAACACAGTAAATTTGCCTTGTTATATGGACAACCATTCTAATACACTTTAGAACACAAAACTTGCCCCTGTTGAGTTTATACAGTTACCATCATCAAAAATTCACAAAATGGGTAATTCCCAGCATGCATTACAGTTTTTTTTTCCCTCCGGTTTTAGGAGGTATACGGGCTAAAAGCTCAACTGACTGAGAGATACAACTGAATCCTAGACTGAAATTACATGTTGAACTAAGAAAAACCAATACTTAAAACCAAATTACATTTATAACTGGCAAGGTAAAAGCATAATATAACGATCCTACAGTACAGTAGAAACATAATATTAATTACGACCAAAAGAACAGTCCTCGTGGCTTTCTTCCATGAAAAATGGCAGAAGCAAGCTTATGTCCGCGCTCAAATTCTTGATCTCGGCCAAGCATGAGCTTTTTATGATGTACTGAAGTAAACAGTTACCTTCGAGTGGTAAATACCCCAGTTCCCAGGTTTGGAGGAGAAGCATCCATCCATAAAATTCGTATCTTTTATGACGCATGTTCGACGGCATCGGTATACTCCTCACTGCAATGATTTGTCCAGTACTTGAACTACCCAGGTCATGCATGCTATGCTACAATATAACAGAAATGGATCATTGACATCAACTTATATGTGATTCTCATGGGCATGTCTTTTGAGCTCCCTATCTCCATAAACAGATCGGTTTTTGCGGTTTCCATCTTCCAAAGCATGGTGATGGTTATTAGACATAGAATCGTTCCACTTCTTTCCGTCAGAGTGCCGATCAGGGGACCGTCCAGCTTTTCTCTTGCGGCTATTCAAAGCTGGGGAAGCATCGTCTAGCATCTCCCCTTCTTCAACTACATTCTCAAGTTTGGTCCCCCATGAAGTGTGACTCTTGGTTCCTGCATGATGTCCACTTAAAGATTCCTCACGAACCTTTCCATCATCTTGGTTATCGACCTTAGACCAGCTTTGACCCCTCTCCAGCCTGTTTTTCTCATCCTCTGCCGCCATTTCTATACCATCTTCCAGCTCTCTTTCAATGAGATCATCGTCATCCATCACATCTTTCTTCTTGGACATCTCTCCACGTGATTTTCTTCTTTTCTCAAGTGCTGCCTTGACCTTGTCTCTATCGATCATTTTGATAGCTTCTTTTGGCGACTGCCCAACTGGACCTTCCCGAACCTCAACATTTCGACCAACTATACTGCTAGACTTGTGAGATACACCATCATCCCTCCATTCTCCTACCTCCGTTGTCTCACTTTTACTATTATTCTTTTCTTTCTCTTCTCCAACGTGCTCTACTACAGACCTTGTTCTTTCCGAAATATCTCTGCTATTCTCCTTGTAGGGCAATTCGTCAGTTTGATGACTATCTGTTAATTCTGGGTCCACCTTGTGACCAGTAATGGCACTACCCCCCTCCGTAGTAGTCCCATTGTTCTTACCAAGATTCTGGACAGCTCTTTGAGGTACCCCATGATTGTCTGCATATGAATGGTCAGGTGCTGAACAAGATGATACTAGCTTTGAAGTCTGTTCCTCAATTTCGGCTGTAGTTTTTGCTACATTATGATGACTCGGACCCCCACCAGTACTTCCATCTACTTCACTTCCCTGAGCTGGTGGCACCCGATTTTGCTCGTATAGTTCTAGCATTTGATTGCTAACCTCTGCAACAAATATAAATAAAATGATTAGTTAGAATTTCCAGTTGCTCAACTTAAAGACTTTGAAGAAACAGATCTACTATCATAGATGACAGTATATCACATTCTTGATCATTCTTCACAGTATTCAAGAAATGAATTGGGAATATCTAAAATCATCTGGTTCAGGTTGGTTTTTTACAATTCTAAAGGGACGAGAATTACAAATATCAGAGCCACAAACAGCAAAGGCTGTCAAATTTGGTCAGAGATTATCTCAATTGACAAAATGAAGGGACACCAACCCTCCAATTGGCGAGGAGTCACGTCAAATTCTTGCCACCAAACCTTCTCACCATCCGATGGAAGCTTCACTTTAAGAAACTTGGCAGCAAGAAAAATGGCACCGGCTGCAATGTGATGGGGCTTAAACTGCAGACAGAGTGATGTCCTCAACCTGCTCGAAGAACCAGGGTCGAGGAGTTTTTTGATAATAAGTGTCAGAAGAGTGAATAAAGAGAAGAGGCTATCTAATAGGAACTGCAAGACTCGTGAACAAACGAATAGCTTCTTGATCTTACCCATCATTGACAAAATTCCATGCAACTTGAGCTAGTGCATTCTGGGCAACCTTAAATTTTTTTATTGCTTCAACAAGTGGTTTGTAAGGATGATGAATATTCAGGTCAAAAGCTAAGGTCGCGAGCACAACTCTCTCACCAAGTAAAATTAACTCCTTTTGTTGCTCATAAACTTCCTGCATGTTTTAAAGAGATCGATTAAAAAGAAGTGAAACTACAATATTTAGCACAATCATAATTCAGAAATGGTGTGTGCGTGCGAGAGAGAGAGAGAGTGTGTCAGAGAGAGAGAGAGAGAACACACATATTAGGAAGACCAACCAGACAGGAAACTATTAATTTAGTAAGCCAACAAATTAACAGGTTGTAAACAGCATCAGTAAGAGACAACCTTCTGTTTGATCCTCTGGGCTGCAGCAGGATTTTTCATGTGAATAATCTCATAAGATACAATGATTACATCCTTTAGTGGGCGAGGCGTCTCTTCAACCTTCCCAGCAAGGAACATACAGACAGTTGCAATGGTCTGCATATCATACTAATAACATAAGTCTAAATATCCTGATAACCACTCAATATCCATCCTTTCCTCTTTAACATCTAATAAAAACTACTTACGAATTAAATGATTGAATCATATGCAGCCTACGTGATAAACGAACAAGGGTTTATTAAACTTCAGTAAACCATAACAAATACTACACAAAGGGACAAAAGATCCTTTCTGAAAAATATTTCGACTGAATAAATAATAAATGGATTTTATTTTTCTTTTGAGAATATTACCACACGTGGGGGTGGGGATTTGAACCTACAACCTCTTAGAGGAATTAGGGATTCCTTAACTGCTAAACTATGCTCATTTATTAAACATAATAAATGGATAAAAAATATTACAACAAAATCATATATTCATGTGCGATAGCAATTTTCAGGGAATTAAACCATAAGTAATTTGCACACAGTTACTATTGCCGAACATAAATGCAGAGTTTTCAACAAAGAGATCATACAGTACATTTTAGAGCAAAAACAAAAGTTTATATTTCATGACTCCATCTCAATCAAACACTTTTCACTGCTAAGAAATCTGAATGTCCTATGTTATGAGTCAAAACAACCAGTCTTTTCTTGTACTAGCAAAGACCTAAATGGATATGTCGCCTCTACATAAGCAAGAATTAAACCAATAATTGATTGACACCGTGAAAAAAATATAAGGTGCATAACTTTGTTATAATTAATCTAAACAAGAAACATACCCTTCTGTCATTCTTTGCATGGGATTGACGAAGAAAGAATCGATGACAGAATATTATAGCTGTGGCTATCGTTACTTGAGGCCTGCATTAAATATGATTTTAGAGACATACTAGTTAAGAAACAAAATTTGAACCCTTATATAAGATAATTATCCATAATATTATGATGGAACCTTATTAAATATGGTTTTAGAGATATAGTTAAGAAACAAAATTTCAACCATTATATAAGATAATTTTCCATAATATTATGATGGAACCTTATTATATTTCTTTGTGTGTGTAATGGTATCAGGTATGAACCTATCTTTTACATGACCACTCATGAGGTATATCCTAATTCCTAACTTAATGAATTCAAAACTAAGACATTTTTTTTTAATATATAATATATAATAAACAATATATTGGGGAGAAAAATGGAGGAGAAAGAAACTGAACCAACACATATTGAGTAGGTCCGGTTCAACCAATCCACTAAAGCCCTTTGACAAGGTCAATAGTGTTAATTCTCTTACGTACAACCAGCCAAGCAATGGACCTTCCGAGATATTTTAATCTTCCAAAGCAAGGAAAACAGAGTGGGGACAATGGGCCAAGGTCACGCAAAATATATATATTTTTTTGATAGAAACATCAAGGAAGTATATTCAATGAAGAACCGGGAACAAACAAAAGGCCAGGGTGGACGAAAAGCTCCCAGAAGAGGGAAGAATGAATGGGACCCACAGAGTGAAATTTCAAGATAGTCATATGTTAAAGACGAGGAAACAAAGAGGATGTCATTGCAATAGCCAACAAATTAATCAAAGATTAGAGGTCAAAGAAGAAGAATAGAGCACAAATCCTCAACATACAACTTGGAAAGAACATAGTAAGGTGGTTTGGGGCATTGTGTCATGGGTTACAACCACAAGTGCATTTCTTACAAACTTTTCAAACCAAATGGCAAACCTACGTGAAGTGTTGGTGGAGGGGCTAAGATGAGAAGACACCCTTTTCTCCCTTCATCTTTATTTTTGCAGCCAATATCTTGGGTGACTTAATGAACAAAGGAATAGACATAGGCATCATAAACAACCTAAAAGTTTTTTCGATAAAGAACAGAGTTTTCATTGAGAAAAAATGGAAGAATACACAGACATCCAAAAAACGAAGCCCACAAAAGGGAACCCCACTAAAGGAATGGGCTCCAATCAAGCAAAATAAGACCTAAAAAACAATAACATAATAATCGCGTCACCGACGCCCACAGAGAAACATAAAACTTGACAAGATACCACACAACGCTAGGATCCCAATCAATCACTCTAAAGGTCCTATCATTTCTCTCACCCCACAACACTGCACAGACCCTAGCCTGCCACAAAAACTTCCCTTTCTCCCGAAAGGGCAGATGGAGAAGGAACTCCTCGATCATCTCTCTAAACAACCTAAAAGTTGATCGTTGGCAAGAAGCAAGTCGTCACAAGCCAACAAGCCATCTCCCATGCATAGATGGTACAATTATTTTTCAAGAAAACCTAGAGGATGATTTGATTTAGAAGGCACTTTGAACTTGACCAACATCTTTGACATCATGCACTTAAGTGAGTGTTCATGCTACAATACATGACTCAAGTGTGCTACTGCTAGTTAGAACTTAAATCGCTTATGGATGTCTTTGAGTGATAATACTAAAAGTAAAAGCAACAACTGGTTGTTGATCTTAACTCTTATGCGAGTGATGCCCAAAAATACCCCAACTTACTTTTTGTTGCTCACTAAGAAGATCGAGCAATGTATGAGAAATTTCCCAAGGGGTAACAACACTTACGAGGTAATCTAGTAATGGGAAGGTGGTCCACTCCCTTGGTTTTAGGGTGCTCGACATTAGGAAATTTAAGGAAGAATTGGCCTTTGGTTGCTAGGTGGCTGCAATACTTTTCTTTTTTGTAAAATAGTGGCTGCGATACTTGATTATGGAAGAACATGATCTTTGGAAACAAGATTCATGGTGAACTATTTTGGGAATTTGAAAAAGCAAAGAACCTAAATGATCATATCAGTGAACTTCATGGTGCCACTATTTTGGGAATCTGGCATGAGAGGAACCATAAAATTTTTAAAGCAAAGTTAACGATACAGTCAACTGGAAGATACTATTATGTTTATAGCCTCTATAAAGGTACTTTTACCCAAACTCTTCAGTAACTATTAGTTCTGGTAAAGGGGTAGATTTGTAACCTTCCCCGTTGGCTGTTCCTCAAGTATTTTTTTACATAATAACATTTTTTAACCAACATATGGTTTAAAGCTCAAAAATGTGCATTTTAACCTATGGTACTTATAACCAAACTGCAATATGAACAAGGGTATAAGATGAATGGGCATCCTATTCCTATGAGACACTAAAAAAATCAAATTGCATATTTTAAATAAATCCCAGATACACACTTGCACAACAAATTTTCCATTTCCAACATATATAATATTTAGGTAAAATCAAACAGCAAAGTCTTACACTTTAAGCCTCATGCCCAGATCTTGCAAAAATGTGCAGTATGACTTCCTTAAATAAGTCTCCTTCTTCAAGTCAATACCATCTCTTCTTGATGGGGAATTTTCTTCAATTTCCTTTCTGGACAGATACCAATGACCCGCTTCATCTTGCTTGTCTTGAGAACTCCTTGAGGACCCACCATCAGATGTTCTATGATGTGTTGACTCAAATGGCAGAAATCCAGACATGTGTATCTTCCAATAGTCTAGAACAGTAGCAAGTAACTATATCGAATAATTCCCTTAAACTTATGCACCTATTTCCTGCCAACAAGATCAAGATAAGTAAAAATTGAGATTGTGGATACTATACTGAAAAAAACATGAAGAAAACGGAAACCAATTTCCGCATTCAAAAGAGATATTGCAACTAACACTTCCAAAGGATTCTCCAAGAGATTAAATGTTGAAACTAGGACCATGATTCCTAGTTAGTTTGTATGTTATTTTGACTTCAACAAACTTCATTTCAAAATTTATGATCCATGTAACCGAATATGTCTCTTCCATCCCCTAGCAATCAGTTATTCTCCTCTAATGAACTTGACAACCATAGGTCACGAATGGGGATAGTTAGAAGCACAAATTCATCTATAGCAAGCTTACCCATTTACCTATCCTCTTCGGTCACAAGCCCCTCCAACTCTCTATACCCTTTTCGCAACTTTCAATAATTCCTTACCAGTTAAGCAAAAAAAAAAAACCCAACTCTAACCCCAAGCGGGAAAACATAAACAGGAAAACCCACTTAAGAAAAGCATAAGATATCGATATTTACCTTTGCATTATTCAGTCTTGCCAGGAAGCTCATTGACACCCCGATTTTCGTTATCCGAGAATAAGCTCTCAGAATTCGCGAAATCCAAGAGCTACCCACCCTGCCAAAGAGTAGAAGGACGCCATTAGCGAGATCGAGGGATACAGATTGAAACCCAAAAACGAAGTGAGAGAGAACGAGGAGAAGTTCAAAAAAAAAAGTAGGGGATTAGAAGAACTTACACATGGAAAAACAATAGCGCGAGAGAGAGGAGTTGCTGGAGAGCTTGAATCAGAGAGAGATTGAGAAGGAAAATAGAGAGGAGGATGAATTTGGGGAAGGAAGAAGGAGGTGGTGCAGTGTTCTTGTGCCCTAGAGGGAAGGGTTCGACGGAAGCTGGGCATGCGACCCTGCAAACTGATTTATTATGAGAGAGAGAGAGAGAGAGAGAGACAGCCAAAGACTGAGAAACTCTCTCTGTTAAAACTTCTCAAATCACTTTTCTCCTAATATCATTATTATTCATTTTTTATTATTATTTCTTTTCTTTTATAAATATATACTTTTATTGATTTATAATAATTTGTTGTCATTTTTTGTTAAATTAAAGATAATCTTTAAATATTAATTAAATTTAAAAAAAAAAAAAAAAAAAAAATTGTTTGGTAAATTGGCTAAAAGATTTCAAAAAATGATTTTTAAAATAAAGCATAAAATTGTTTTTGACTAAAGTTCTATAATGGTTAAAATGCATCACAATTTAAGTTTTTTACCTTTTTTTTTTCAATTTAAGCTACGAGTTTTAAGAAATAGGTTTAAATAGTCTTAAAAGTTAGTTTTTCATTAGTTGATATTAATTGAAATTTTGAAAGTTAGTTGGATTTTTTATTATTATTATTAATTTATAATATTAGCTACTTTGTTTAAGCAAATAAGACGGGTTGAGCCAACTCGAACATAACTCACTTACTTAAATATTGTAACATTCAATCCAAAAATTAGAAGTTTGAATCACTTTTGATTATGATTTGTAATATTTAAATTTAAGGTTTTATTAATTGTTTAATGGCGTATGAGAACTTTTTAAAAAAAAATGGCGTATGAGATAAAATAATTCACTTATAAGTGATTTATTAAAAGTGAATTTCATATAATTATTTAATATTTGATTTTACATTTTTTAACTCAATTTTCATACATTCAAAAAGAAATTGAACGTTCGAAAGTATGTTTGGTAGTGATTTTGAACATAAGAAAAGAAATTTTGACCATTTTTAAATCACTCGCAAACACTTCGTTCATATATATGTTAGTTTCTAAAGTTATTGCTTTACTTTTGAATTTTGATATATGTTTTGTGTGTGAGAGAGATTTATACAAAACTTCTACCTGACACATGCAATGGAGGTGTAGACGGTTAAGTAAAATCCAATCCACATAATGAAAAAGACATATATTGTAGAATCGTAACCATAGAATACGACCCTGATCGATATGCTTGGTCTTATATACTATGGGGATGGTGAGAAAAAGGTATATTTTACATCCTAGAGTGGCTATAATTGGAGATATCATTGTTTTTAGTACAAAAGTTCCTACAAAAATGGGAAATGACCTACCTTTAAGTGTGGTTTGAACTATTGATTTATGTAATTGAAAATAACCAATTAGGTTTACGACAAAATCCAAAAATCGATCATTGGTCCAATTTAAGTATCTCCCCATGATATATCTAAACATAAAACTGAAGAGTAACAACAACAAGTGATTGAGTTCAGTAATTCCTCATATAAAATTATTGACTCGGAGATATAGTAATATGGAAAAAATTAAATTGTTTCAAGCACGAACATAACCAGAAGTGTCCCTTGTTTCAAAGAGAGGAGAGTGAGTTATTTCACATCTCATTATTCATTAGATTTTTTTAATGAATGTCAACTAAGTATTGTAAGTAAATTACTCTCGATTGTTCAATCATTTGATAAATGATCACTATGAGTCAGACACAATAAAATTTGATCAATCATTTTTTCTAACGTTAAGTTGGAGAACTAAACTAAGAATTCACCTTCTTTATCATTAATCAAATCATTGTTCGAGACCATCGATTATATTTTATCATCAATCCAATCACCGTTCACATGGAATATGATATTTATCTAGTGTGATGTATGTAATATATGAAAAATGGGGAGTGTTAGAGTATTTTTATTGTTTGATCATGTCATATAGGTCTGAGTCGAACATCCAATTGCTTTGATTTGAATTATTTGGAGGATGCCTTACTGTTATGTAAAAAATATGGACAATCAAACCTATTTCTCGATTCAATAGAAGCCCGAAAAGATGAATAGGGTCCCAAATAACAAGAGATATGTAAAAAACAGGTTCGATTACGCATGTTCCTAATCCTAAATGGAATGTAAGGACATAGGGATCCATATATAAACATAATATCGATTTCAATATACTCGGATGACCCATTCTCATAATTAGAATGTATATCTAGCTCTATTTCGGTCTGACCCGATATGGAATGAACTCGAATAATTGAATCCCCGCTTTCGAGACATTTTGTATATGAGCCTCTTCAAACAATACATATTGTTATTGATTCGATGATTCCTTTCAAGATTAGTCACGGTCTTACAACCTCAAAGATGCTAGCTGCACTTAAAAGTTGTCATTCCAAAAATAAAGTAGAAAAATGATATAAACAAAAAACAGGGGGAAAAAATCATAGTTTTTTATCCAATAAAATGCAACGAGATCTAGTATGAGTTGACAATCAGAATGTATATGAATAGAACTTATAAGAGGATCTTAAAAAAATTGTTCAACAATTTCGACTAGGTCAAACGTGAATACCACTTGAAGCCACTTACGGAACACAAGACAAAGACTCGCTGACACATCACCAAAAAGAGAGAGTGACGGGGGGAGGGAGAGAGAGCTAGTTAAGCACTTATTCGAAATAAAACACTCCTAAATTGTTTAAAGCACTGAGGGGCGTTTGGCCCAAGGAGTTGGGAGAGTTGGAGTTGTTTAGTCTGACGAGTTCGAAAGTATGTGTGTTTGGGGCATGAAGTTGTTGAGCATGGAGTTCTAAAGTCTGAATTTATTTTAGGCACAATTTTTTTCTACAAACTTTCAAAATTTCATTATTAAGGATTTCTTTCGATTCTAAAAAATCCTAAATGATTTTTTTTTTTTTATTCTATCTATCATTGACAATTTTTTGTAGCAACAAAATAATTTTGAACACAATACATCACATCATCAAATATATATTTGATATATTGATTATCAAAATATATATATATCCAAGGGAAATCAACATCTGGCGATTTATTTTAGCTATTTTTTTTTACAATTTTTTCTATAATTTTCCATATTTTCATTGTTAAGAATTTTTTTCAATAAATTTTAGGAATGCGATTTTTGCTTTTCCTTCACAAATTTCTTTGAAGATAACAAAAATAAATTTGACCACAATACTTCACATTAATTATTCAATATCACTCACATTAATTATTCATTTTATTTAGATAATTTTGAAATAAAAGAGAGTTGTGTTAAATATTACATGTGAATTTAAAATATTTTATCCATTAATTTAAACGGATCTAAATAAGCTAATGTTTTTATTTTCTTAATGGTAAGAATACTACATTTTGAATTTGGTTTAAGTGTCATTGTAACATATGTCAATTTAGAGTAAAATAATTAAAAATATAACACTTTTTTATTTTTTTATTTATTTATTATTATTATTTTTTTTTTTGCAGATATGACAATTTCTATTGATAATAGTCTTTTTTATAGAATTTTAGTCCATCAGTGATAATCATATATCAACGATAGCTTCTATCAGTGATAGTCACTGATTTTTTGTCATATTTGCAAAATGCTTTAAAGTTTGCTAAATTTACAATTATTTTGGGCCTAATTGTTGTTTGTGCAATAATAAAAATAGGTTGAATTTAATTTTTAGTCCTTTTACCCATTTTCCATTTTGTTTAAATTAAGTTTTTGATTTTTTTTTAAAAAAGATTAAATATATTGTGGGAGGGAATGAGAGGAAAAGAGAGAAATGTATTGTCTAAAAAATAGGACAGACATGAATAGTAATTACTGCAGAAGTCTGAAGAATTTAATAGCAATTACGGTTGAAGTTTGAGAAGTTGATATTTTTTTTATCCGTATTCAACAAATTTGTAGCTCAAATGAAGAGTTAACTTCTCCTCCCCGGCAAAACACCCCTAGTAGTAATGGCCATACAACTAAACATAATGCAAAAATTTGAAAACATTTCCACTACTTAAAATTATTTTTCTACTATTTCACACTCTTGTATTATCACTCAAGAGTCGAGAGTGGCTTAATTTCAAACAAGTTAATTGATTCGATCCAGAACTTCGTAGTCGAAGAACCAACTTCATTGGCACTGAATTCCTTAAGCCACAGATTTCTCCCCAAATTAAAAAGTTGATGAAAAAAAATATACATCTCACTAAGATTACAATGACAAGTGCAATCCTAAACATCTCATCATTTAGAAGAAATCTAGACGTGCTGCATAAGTTGGCAGGGGAGAATCTTTTACTTCGACCAGCTTCATAAATATGCCTCTTAGTTATTCTCTTGAGCTGCAACATATCAAAATTTGATTTACATTTCCAGTCCCCTAGGCCTTGAGCGAGTTTTGCGTCGTTTTCGAAATCATTCCATAACAAGCCAACCAGGTTTGATCAGGATATCTTGTTTAAAGTTCCGGCCAGTGACCGACGTCGACTCGCCCTGACGACGGTAGCACTGCAGAAGGAAAGAAATGTAAAACAATAAAGCTCTTTAAAACTAACCAAGAATATAACAAGTTCTGTACATGAGATTGGAGTGATACAACAAACTGCTGGTACTCTGGTGATTGTTTGTGAAAGCTTTCAAAACCTGAAATCTTATTTTTAAAAAATCCATTAATTTGATCTTATAACAATTATCCAAAGAAGTATGCTCATTAATCCTCTTCCATCCCCAATCCATCAGGGAAAGTATGAAGCAAAGTCATTTGAAATGAATCTAACCGATAAATTTCGTACAATGGAAAACCATCAGGGAAAGTATGAAGCAAAGTCATTTGAAATGAATCTAACCGATAAATTTCGTACAATGGAAAACCGTTTCAATCCATTATTCTCTGCTTCTGAAAATTGAGAGGAAAAACATAAGGTGCGGTATTATGCTTATAAGTTAACACAATTTTTTTTTACTTGGTGACTTTTTCTTTTGTAGAGTTCAATAATATCTTGGGTTAGGGATTTAAACTTCTGACATCTTGATTGAGGACATATGCGTTAACCAGTTGAGCTATGCTTAGATTGACAATTTTATTCGGTGACTTAAACATGAAATAGACTCGTGATCATTTTAAACTTATCGAAAACGAATATAGATATATACTTCTAATGGATGGCAGAAGTGCCATGGTACCAACCTTGTAACAGACAATTGTGTCATCCGGATACATTGCAAACAATTTAGTTCCAAGGCGTGCATGACAAGAATCGCAGAGGCTCTCATCATTAATCTGAACATGTCTTGATCTTTCCTCCAATCTGGCCAACCTTGCCTCAAGGTCTAGAGCACGGGAGGTATTGTGTACAATCTAGAAAAAAATAAGAAGTAATTAAGCTTCCGTATTGTAGGGTGTAAAAACACAAACCAAGTTGGTTCACTCAGTTTGACTAGTTAACTGGTTCATATCGGTTTGTCTCAGTCCTTTTCTAGTTAATCCACCCCCATCACTTATAACCCATTACATCTGTTATCTAATCATAAACAAGAGGAAGAAGTAACTGGGATGTGAGGTTGGAAGGTTCATAAGCAGGAAGAGAGGAATGGACGACTGCTACTTCAGCCTTCAGTGCCTTAATAGCGCTAAAAGCTCCACAATGACACTACTAAAAACATTAATTCCACCACTAATATCTCCATTATTTGTTTTAAGTATGGTGTACTGTTGTGTGATTTATAAGATTCCAGTAGTTCACACATTTTTCAAAATTGATTTAATCAATGCATAGTTGTAGTAAACGTCACCAAAAGACAAATGTTTTGTTTTCGTTTTTCCTTGAGATAAAATAAAAATAGCCAAAGCAATTGGGCACCATGATTTTCAAAAAGTAATGTCATAGACGGAAAGAGGATCAGCTCAGTTAGTTAATGCAGAAAATGACTACTGGTAGTTTAAAACAAGGGGAAGGTGCCATCAGTTAAAGAGGGAAATAAGAGGGAAAAAGATAAGTAAAAAGCTGTGGAGAGAGAGAGAGGAGGAGAAAGAGAGAGTGAGAGAACCTGTCCTTGACAGTGATGATGAAATCGAGCTCTCAACATTTTTAATATTGTTTCTGAAGCGATTTGAAGTGGCATATCTGGGGACAAAGTCTGCACTTGAAACCAAATTTTGATAAGAACATAAAAGGATATAACTATTTACAAACAATCAGATGGGGAATAGAAAGGAGATTTACAATGGGAGGAGTACAAAATCAAATGGGTTCAATGATTCATAACAACAACTCATTCACAGTCAGGAATCTAATCTTCTTCTTTTTTTTTCATTTAATTTATATAATTATCTGCCTTCATTTTGGCTTTTCCTTTACCATCTCGCCTTCAATTCATTAACAAGCAAAGCTAAACGTAGTTTGTTATTTTTTCCACGTTGTTGAAAGAGAGAAATGGTAGAATATTTCAAGATATATTCAGTTGGTATACTTGTCTACGGAGTTTCGTGATTATCCTCTACTAACACTACTCTAACTAGTTAGGGTTTAGGGTTTGGGGTTTAGGGTCAGGGTAGTGTGTTAGTAGAGGATAATCACGAAACTCCGTAGACAAGTATACCTACTGAATATATCTTGAAATATTCTACCATTTCTCTCTTTCAACAACACGAAAAAATAACAAACTACGTTTAGCTTTGCTTGTTAATGAATTGAAGGCGAGATGGTAAAGGAGATCCCTCTGCTATTGCCGTTTTGTATTCTTTCACTTATCTTAATTAAAGTTTGGTTTATAAAAAGAGAAGAAGTTGTTCAATTTTTTTTTTTTGAATTGTTCAAAAAAAGAGAAGAAGAGGAAAAGGAAAAACTAATGTAGTTTCTGTTTCTTCTCTATGGGTTTTTGTAATTATTCTTTCATTTTGAGAGCATTTCTGTAATCTTCTTTAGGTGGATTCCTTAACTACCATTTTTTGTATTCTTTTTTATTTCAAGGAAGTATATGTTTATATATATTATATAGGAATGGGCATATACATAGAATGGGTGCATGCTTGAGGGATGGAGTATCTGATACCTCTAAGACTCGCAAAGGATCCAGCAATTCTCCATGGTTGTGGAGAAGGCGAACAGCAGCTTTAAACATAGGCTCCTTACCATTTTGAGGATCCAAATACATATCGAGTAACCTACAGTTATCATGTTGTAAACACAAAGCAATTTTAAAGGATGCACTGAGATCTTAAACATATCATTGAAATTGAAGTGCTTGGGGCACGTAAAACAGAGAGAACAACAGACAAGCAAACAGAAGAAGGAAATTAACTGCATGTAGGCATCTGATCTGCCAATTTCAGCACAGTACTGCTCAGCAGCTTCACTGTCTTCAAGTTTCCTGACGTATCATACGATATTCTGTGAGTAATTGATTATCATGTTCATGTAAATATATATTTAATAAGTTGAATAATGCTCCAGGTGTTTGTACTTTATAAATTCACACGAGAAGATATTCAAAGTGCAACAAATTACAGCTAACTAGGCAGTTGCTCCAAGTGAGACAATTCTTCCAATTTCCAATGAAACTCTCTTATTTAAGAAACCAATAAACAAATTAGAATAATAACGGAAAAAAACCCTCCTCTTGGTGTTCTCTCTCAAAAGACCTGGTTTTTCTTGACAGGACAAGAACATTGCCTCAACTGGAATGCTTTTATACATCCATTGTAACTTCTTGATTATGTGGTCGTTTATTTACCTGCTTTCTTTTTCACTCCTCTATGGAGTTTGTATCCTTGAACATTAGTCTCTTTTCATTTCCTTAATGAAAAGTTTTGTTTCTTGTTCAAAAAAGAAAAAAAGAAAAAAAGAAAAAAGAAAAAAGAAATAGAATAAAAAGATTGTCTAAACAGAACATAGATAAATGCAAATAATTTTTTCAGCAGGTGATTATATGAATTGCAAAATCTTTCCTACGATCCCCCAAAATCTAAAGCTAGGTTTCTGGATTAGCAATTCATATTTAGGGTTCATAAGAATAAAAAGTGTGTCTAAACATAACATAGATGAACGCAAATAATTTTTTCAGCAGGTGATTATATGAATCGCAAAATCTTTCCTACGATCCCCCAAAATCTACAGCTAAGTTTCTGGATTAGCGATTCATATTTAGCATCTTTTTAAACTTATGAACTGTTTAGAATCTCATACGAAACTTACAAGGCTAGAATCCGGAGAACTAATGCTTCTTGCCCTAGTTTCCGGTATAGAATAGCCTGTTCAGTCATACAGGGAAAAACCATTAGAAAGAAACACAAACCAATAAATAAATAAATGCCAGCCTGACATGACCTTACATAGAAGGAAAATTTGGCATCATCATGCGTAGAGAATTAAGACACGCATGTGTAAAAAATGAATTGATACTCAGGTAAAGGATAATCAATAAAATAATATCAAAACAACCTTTTCCAACCATAATTCTGACCCTTCAATCAAGTCTAAAACCTCTTCTGGATCATACAAATCCGAAGACTGTAAAAAGATCTGTAACCTTTCGCGGATTGGCTGTTCAAATATTGAGTCAACTCTCTGATCAGAAATTTTTGTTTCTGACGATGCTCCTGAATCAAGGTTTTGAGTACTTTCGACTTCAATTGCTGATTTGGCTAATGAGAGAGCATATAGTGAGTGGAATTGAGGATCGCAAGATTCTTTCTCTTCAATCAACCACTGAAGGTACCTAAACAGATGTTTTTTTTATAAGAAACAAAATACCAAAAAAAAAAAAAAAAGATTTTATACAGGAAACAAAATATGACTAACACACTTTTTTCCCTATAGTTTGAGATTGAATTCTATTTAATGCCTAATACTTTAAAAACTAAACATTCAACCCTTGTTGTTTAATAAATGATCGCTTCTTTTTTATTTGGTCAGTTTATGGTTTTTACTTTTTCTCCTTTTGGCAGGTTGTTTCCTCGAGCATCTTGTATCTTTTCATCTATCAATGAAAAGTTGTTTCTTATTCAAAAAAAAAAAAAAAATCTCTTCTTTCATGCCATTGGATGACTTAACAGTTAACATCTTCAATTAGGTGGCTGACATGACATGGCAAATATTATGGAAATTGTTTTAAATGATTTGGCAATTGGCATCCTAATTATGCCTTCCCTCTCATACTTCATCTTTTCATAAAATTACATAAATCTCCTAACCCAAAAAAAATATTTCCTAAAAGAACTACCATTTGAATCCACGCACTCATGCTAAGTTGTACTCTATGAGAGATAATTTTCCATCAAATGTTTCCTATCAACCACTCTAAATAGAATCAGGACAGAGAAGAGAGAAAAGTACTTACAAATTTATTGATGGTGAAGTAAATTTATGGAGGTTTGATTTCTCACAAAAAAAAGGAAGTAAAATGAAGTAAATTTAAGACGCACCTTTGAAGAATTTCTACCTTCTTGGGATCAATAGCCCTTATTATATCATCTGAAATTAGGGGAGGAAAAGGTTGCATCAACACAAATGTGTGTTTTGGCGGTCGGGGGATTTGAATAAAGATAAAGACAATCATGATGCATTTATAATAGACTTAAAACTATTACATCGGAGCTAATATATCAAGGGTTAAAGGAAGTAAGTGAATAGAAAAGCATAAAAAAAATCAAATATGCAAATGAATATACCTTAGAAGAAAGAGTAGTCTTTACAGGTGAGGAACTGACTTAAGGATGTTCTCTCTCTCTCTCTCGACACTCTTGTATCCCTCATGCAAATTCAAATATACAAATTAATCTAATTTGAGTGATGCTCTCCCTTCGAGGCAATTTTTTTTTACAACATGCGGGAGGGAGATTCAAACCTCTGGCCTCTTGGTCACTAGTTCGTACATTATGACTGTTGAGCTATGTTCATGTTGGCAATCCAATTATTAAGGTTGAAGATAACTATAGAGGATTTCTATTGGCAATGATACGCTAGTTAACAATAGTGGTTCGTTGATGGTAGTTTTTCATTGCACTAACCAGTGGTAAGTGTCAGGGTGATGGCACTTTTGTAGGGAAGATGCATTAGGTTTGACGGGTTCAATCTATTGCCAGAAGATTTCCCTTAGCTAACATACCTGCTTGAAACTGGAGTCTGGATAAGGCTACCTGCTTTTTCTCCTAAACTTCTTAAGGAGCCTTCTGACATATTTTCCACCCTGATTTATCCTCATAGAATAGGCTTCCTGTTTGCTGAAGCAACAAGTTCCTTAGTTCTCGAAAGAAGGTAAAACTTTGAAGGAGTTTGGGTTTGGGCTTCCTCTGGGCCTCAGGCTCTGGGACATGGAATTTTCCAGCGAGGGTTTGCAAAAGGAATTACAATAAAGGAGTCCATTTCGCTCAAGAATCTTCCTCAAGTGTACAGACTCCAATTCCATCAAATTCAATAAAGTCCCTCAAGCGTTCTAATCCTTTATGAATTATTTCCTGAATGTTAGAAGAATCTGAACCATGCAAATTTGTGTTGGTCAAAGAGGAGAAGTAAATTTGAAATGAAGAAGTTGAGAAAAATATTTGGGAAAAAATTCAAATAGTTTTTGATCCATTCACTTCTTCAAACGAGTGAGATTTTAATTCTGTACGGTTATCAGTCACCTCAACTGATCTTGCACTGAATTCTTCTTCAATTAAACATTCTCGAGTCTATAGTCCTTTGTCCATTATTTCTTCTGATTCCATTGTGAATCACTAAAACTAGCATGCCCATGCAAATCTTCTTTAATTGAGTGACCGGAAAACACAATTGAAAAAAATGGTGTTTACATTTACACCAATACAAAGCGTTGAAAATGATTTAGTCCATAAACTATTCCAAAGTAGAGAAAGAATCCTGAAAGATGCGAACATTTCTTTCTCCCCAAATAAACCAAAGGAAAACTCTATTAAAAGCTAACCATAAAGTTTTCTCATCGCTACGGAAAGGATGATGAACAAAGATTGTGGCAAAAAAAATCAAAAAATACAATTCGGCATAACCTCAATACTTAGAAGCAATGAAGAAAAAGGTGAGCAGGATATTCTGAGTGAGCATTACACATAATACACCATGATGGAGAAAGATGCATATAAGGCATACGCTATTGTAATTTGTCCGCCGTATTAATAACAACAAGACTAAGCTCCCCGAGAAAAACTTTAAATCTTCTTAGGATAAAAATCAGACTAAATCGCCTTATAAAGACTGTTTCTCACATTATCAGAAACCACCACCAGAAAGAAAGAAGGGGTTCGCTTTGTTTGGGATGAACTCGCAAAGACTCGACCCGGGGACTACACCACACTACACTTGGCTCTACACATTTACAAAGCAAACCCCTGTCTCTAAAAGGGACTTAACTGTGAAAGTATTGGAAGGATCCAATGGCCAAATCCATGAATCATTGCATCGATGAAGAGTAACTGAAGTTAAGAGATGAGAGAGGGTGGACCACCATTCGCATGTTTCCAAGTCATTAAGATTA
This sequence comes from Herpetospermum pedunculosum, assembly GCA_028017165.1. Taxonomy (NCBI): domain Eukaryota; kingdom Viridiplantae; phylum Streptophyta; class Magnoliopsida; order Cucurbitales; family Cucurbitaceae; genus Herpetospermum; species Herpetospermum pedunculosum. The sequence continues at coordinate 57,728,079 of CM051528.1, forward strand.
CGTCAAAGAGACAAGTTCCATGCATTAGATGAAACCGTCCATGCTTCATTAACCATTATAAAAGGCCGAATTGTAAGGCGAAAGAGACGAGGGAAAACACTAGCAAGAACCCCACAACCTAGCCAAGAATCATGCCAAAAAGAAGTTGTAGCTCCATTACCCAATCGCCTTTGAGCTCTGCTTGAGATAAGATTAATATTAGAGCAAATGAAACACCAAGGAGATTTGAACAAACTGTGTTGTATAATACGAGGCCAAGGCCAACAAAGCACTTCAGAAGAATTAACCTTGCGCCAAAGAGCATTAATCTCATGTAAGAAACGCCAAACCCATTTTGCCAAAAGAGTCCCATTACGTTGTTGGAAATTGTCAATGTCAAGGCCTCCTAATAGCTTAGGAAGTTGCGTTTGTTGCCAATTCACATTATGCATACCCCCTCACCTCTAGATCCTTCCCAAAAACAGCAAGAAAGGAAACGTCATTTCCCCTGACCAGATTCTTGCTGTTTTTCATTATTCATGATCAGGCTCCTTAACCTTGCTCTAATATTACAAGAATTCAATAAAACATTTAAAAGTATGAACTCCAAAATGATCGCAGATACTAAAGATTAACCAAGAAAAGGTGGTGTGTTTGGCTACTATTTAAACCTTAAAAGTGCTTATGGATGACTAAAAGTGTTTCTTTAAAAAATTGGTAGCATTTGGTTAAAATTTTAAAGAGCTTCTGAACCACTAAAACACTTTTCAATTTTTTTTAAAATCGAAAGTGGTTTGAGAAATTCTAAAGATGGATAACAAGTACTTAAAAGTGCTTTTAAGGGAAGCATTCAACGAATTTTACTCCAAAAGTGCTTACATAATAATTTTCACTTAAAAACAAATATTTCAAAAGGCGCTAAACATACACTAAGTAAGCCAATTATTAACAAACTAACCAACTAAAACCAGTTAACTACTAAAAACTACCCACAACAACAAACTCAAGAAGAATTTACAAAACTACTCCTAATTACGCTATATAAAGTATTCAATTGTTACAGTTAAGAGAACAATTGAAGAACGGTTCACTTACTAGGGGAGTCAAATGTGTTATTTAGCCTGCATAGATGTAAGACTGCTGGAACTACTTAGAAAAGTATCCCATAGAAATGAAAGGAAAACTATGATTAACTTCAAGTTTGCAAAAATACCTGGTGATAATTGAGATGATCTTTTTTCTGATGTCAAAATCTGAATGGCAAAATGCTGGTTGATGTCTGCAATCTAATGGAAGCATACAGTTCAAATTAGCAAAATATTGCACAACACCTCGACATTCTTTGCAAATTTTTAAGCCCACACAACAGTAAAGTTGGCATATACCCATCCGAGGTGCTGAAGGACCAATGCTTGATCAGATGACTCCTCAAGAATCTTCGATGCCTCTGCTGCAGCCGTTTCCTTACCAGATATATCTACAACATTGTTATCCAGAGTACCCTCAACCATAGAGGAGTCCTTCAAAAGGCGAGATGGATAATTTCTTCCCAAGATACGCCAAATAGCAAGAGCCTTTGAGCTCATCCCTTTACTTGCATAAAGGAAAGCAAGTGTACGCAAATGTCCAGAGTCCTCTAATAAAGTTTCCAACTCCTCCTGCACCGCCGATTGAAGTTGTCTGTTTTACAATGCATAGGACCACTAAGGTTCTGCAGTTACCACATCCTCTAATAGGGTACTTTCTAACCATAACTATATTGAAGCCATAATTAAACAAATGAACTGTTCAAAAGACTGATAAATTAAAATTTTCAAACAGCATTTAGTTTTATGGAAACTTTTCTAATCCTCTGTGACTTTCCAACTTTTACGATTTCAAATTAAGAAATTGTTCTGTTACAGAAACCTCCATGCTTAGTCTTCATACTGCACTCTAGAAAACTAAACTATTAGTAAGAAAAAGTTGGCCAAACCTATCTTCTATGACAGCAAATATGCTGTTTCAATGTACCAGTTTCTTTTTTACTTGTATTGTGCATCATTAATAATTGAATTTGTACTGAATAAAACAGGAGAAAGAATATTTTTTTTTTATAAAAAACAAAAATTACTAAAAAGAGAAAAATTGCAAGAGACCCAGGAGTAGATATATTGGTGAAGTACAGGAGGTCAATTTTAAAAAGCAAGAATATTCATCAAATACAAGAAATTTTCTTATTATTGTACATGTGATACAAGAACATGGACTTTGGACCCCTCTGACAAAGTCCCTTCGAATCTACCTAAACTTCAGAAGCATTTTTTACAATTTAAAATTTTAACCACTCTTTACCTTTCATCCAATCAACTAAAAGTTTCTCATTTTTTTTTTTTTTTTTTTATATCCAGGAGTGTCCGGGCCAGCTTGCGTGCACCTTGACTAATCTTACAGGACAACCGACTGACCCTACTACATTTGGTTGCCAAGAAAACTCGTAGGATATTAAATCTTAGGTAGGTGGCCACCATGGATTGAACCCATTATTATTTTCAAGGCCCTTATTGACCACTAGGGCAACCCATATGGTTAAGTTTCTCATTTCCTATTAAAACAAAATGTAGTACGGTGAAGTATCAAGAGGTGGTGAGTGCTGAGAAGCTGTAGGCAATAGTTGGTTTTCCTATTTTTCTGAGTTAAGGGGAATATAGTGCAAGAGGAAGTAAAACATGTTATGGAAAGGTATCTCTTTCAAATTGTTAGGATTTAGGGTTTAGTTTAGGGATTATTCTTTCCTTATTTGTTATTGGTTATTCTATCCTTATTTGTGTTTGTTCTTTCCTTATTCGTCATAGCAATCTCTATATATATCTCTATGTAATTCTCTCTCAATACAATGAATAATATACTTTCCATATATTATAACATGGTATCAGAGCTCCTTCTGAAACCCTAGAAATCAAAAACCCTAAGGGTGGCGGCTGGCGCTTGGCGGCCGTCGCCCCTCGCCCAATTTCGTTCATTTGATTTTGTTCGTCCAAGAACCCTCGCTTTTGATTTGGTTTTCATTCTCCTCCCTCACGCACACTGCCGCACATCTCAATCTGTCGCCGTTGCAGCCAACTCCTTCAGCCAACAGCCGTTCAGGATCCAAATCCTCCGTTCGTTAGCGTTTTCCTCCGCCGCATCAGAATCCAACTCCGCACCAGCCCCAGATCCAACTTGCAGCACCGCCTCTGCCCAGATCGTGCAGCCACCACCGCAGCTCCTCCACCGTTCGTTAGCATTCTCCTCAGCTCCTCCTTCACGCACACTGCCGCCGCCGTCGCCCATCTCCGTCTGCCGCCGCCGTTGTTTCCTTCGCGCACTGCCGCAACCGTCTCCTCTGCGCACCGCCGCAGCCGCCAGATTCGTTCTGTCTAGACCTTTCATTCACCTCTGCACGCCGCCGCCACCGAAGAGCTCTTCCTCTCTTCCTTCAGATTCGTTGCCGCAGTCCTCCTCCATCTGGCACCTCTTCCTTCGATCGAATAAAAGACCTATTTTGGTCTCGGTTTATTTCAGTTCAATGTTCGGTTTTGGTTCAAATCGGTTCAACCCCGGTTCGGTTCTGGTTCAAATCGGTTCAACCCCGGTTCAGTTTTGTTTCAGTCCGGTTCAGCCCGGTTTCGTTTCAGCCTGGTTCATTCCAGTTCGTTTCGTTTCAACCCCGATTCAATCCGGTTTGGTTTCGTTTCAACCCCGGTTAAATCCGGTTTGGTTTCGGTTAATCTTATTCAGTTTACTCTGATTCGGTTCGGTTTATTTTGGTTCACTATGTTCGTTGTGCATCTTCCTCCGCATGTTCGCGCAAACTCTCCGTCGTGCAGATTCAAATCTGCATTTGTTCGTCCAAATTATCTAACAAACTCAATTTGGTTTCTCAACTACCATTTTGAGTTTGAGGGAGGGTGTTAAGGGTTTAGTTTAGGGATTATTCTATCCTTATTTGTGTTTGTTCTTTCCTTATTCGTCATAGCAATCTCTATATATATCTCCATGTAATTCTCTCTCAATACAATGAATAATATACTTTCCATATGTTATAACACAAATAAAAGGTGTGGAACTAAAACTATCCATAGAATAATTGGTGGAATAACCAACTACCAATTAGCACAACCTTTTTCCTGTGTCCATGTCCATGCCGTACAAATTTAACACAACAAATAAAAAATGGCTTCTTACATACGACATGCATGAGCACTAGATCAACAGAAGGGATCTACCTCTAGCTATTGAACCTTTGGCCATAGAGAACCATTCCATACATCCTTCAACAGAAGGGATCCCTGATAGTATCAAAACTGAGGAAGATTTGAATGACGATCCATCCATTCATCTATCCTCTTTGTTCCCTTGATTGATCAAGCACGGAATGTGCATTATGCCCCTATCTACCAAACAGAGTCAGCCTACTGCTACCAAGAAACAAAGGAATTGGGACAGAGGAGTCATGAATCTCCAATCAACTATCAATTACGATAAATGCACTAACAAGTGTCTCACGGGTAAAGGGTCGTAAAAGCCTAAATGATCAGTTATTATTGGTTTGTCATAAGCACTAGATCTCCGCAAAAGAGATCCCTTACCGTTGTCCCTATCAATGGTCTTAGTCACAACCCTTCTTTTATTGTTCTTCTTGATACTATTTATCCTCACATCTTCATGAGCTATTTTTGGAGCTTTAGTATTGTCGTTCGGTTTTACATTGATGCATCGTTTGTTAGGGTGACTCAGCTGGATTGGTTTTTGTGGTAATTTTATAGCCAAATCCCTCTCTCAACGATCGATTTGGATAGAAAATTACCTTCAATAGATCTTTTTACTCATTCGGGAGCTTCGCCATCTCTGCTGGTTTGATTTGCTGTTGAGATTGTCTCACTGACTCATCTTATTCTTTTGTATCGTCGGGATCTTTTTTCGCCGATTTGGAACATCATTATCGTTTTGTATCTCTTTTGTTTTTTTTTTCTGCTATTGTTTGGTTTTGTTTCTTGTAATATTCTTCATTATATCAATGAATGATTACTGTTTCTTATCAAAAAAAAAAAAAATACATACGACATGCATAACATAACAAGTTAAAATATGGAAAAACACGCGTATGCATTATTATCGAAAAATAAACACAATAAAAGAGTTACATACCACAACACAACTGTTTGCCGAAGATGCCAGTTTTTCCATCTTGTCAATAGAATTTAAAGTTCTATATAGGCACATTAAAAGAGTGTCAACTCCCTCTCTAACGGCTGACGTCAAATCTTTTTGGCGGGAAGCCTCTAAGTACCTATATTGACAGATAGAGATATTACTCTTTTTTTTATATAAGGAATCAAAACTTACTACTGAATTTGTGAAAAGTAATGGCTATCGTAATATTGACAGGAGAAGATATTACTATTAACCACGGAGGTGAACATCTCAATAATTATTGAGAAGTAAGTTACTAACATGAAAATTTAAGCTTTTTTCCTTCAGAATTACTATTAACCACGGAGGTGAACATCTCAATAATTATTGAGAAGTAAGTTACTAACATGAAAATTTAAGCTTTTTTCCTTCAGAATTATTTTATAAGACAGAGTAGCATTATATCAATGAAAAGAAATTAAAAAATGAGAGGAAACATAAGGTCCTCAACAGACAGAGTAGCATCGTCTCTTTTCATTAATTCAATGAAAAAAATTGTTTTTTTTGTTTTAAAAAAAAAAGTCCACACTAATCAAAATATCTATTGTTCTCCTTGCGCTTTGGAAGGTTCGAATCCCCAAGAATGTTAGATGTTTTGCCTGCAGATCCCCCATGGGAGAATTAACACCAACACCACGGATCATGTCCAGAGATCGTCTTCTGCTATGCTTGGTCCTCAGTGGTGCAGAGTGTGTAAGAAGGTTGCGGAAAGTCTGGACCATGTTTTATGGGATTGCCCGTTTTAAACGATTTGGGATAGTTTATTGGTTCGGTTATGCATCATGGGCGGTTCAGCTCGGTTTTTCATTTTTTTCTTATAAATTTGGCAGTTCGGCGTCAGTTCGACACTCAAACTAAACCAAACCGTTTACACCCCTACCCTTTGGGCTTCCCACATCTGTCAGTAAGGACTCTAGTGATTACCCTTTATCTCTCATTCTTTGAATGGGAGCCCCTTTTTGTAATATTCTTATGTTTTTTTCTGTTTTTTGTTGTTCTTTTGGCTCCTTCTAGAATCTAAACTCGGCTTTGCTCTTCCGTATTGATCTTCTGTATTCTTTCCTTCGTTCTCAATGACAGCCGTTTTTTTCATTTAAAAAAAAAACCTAAAAAACTTGCTCTTACCTAAAAAATCAATAAATCAAATAAAAATACCTGATAATATGTTTTACTGCTGACTCCAACAAATCTGTCCTGCTTGGTGGATTCGTGAGAAAATCATCATTTACAGCAGTTTCTACTCCTACTTTCTTAAGAAATGTGGCTCTTTGGATGGCAAGCAAGCCATCGTCTATAACATCTTCAAAAGGAGCAGGGGGAGGATGCATTGCCCAATACCGATTTCTAGGAATCTGAAAATTCAAAGTTTAAACATTAGAACTGCAATATTTTTTTTGTTTGAACCAGAAGCGGAACTTTTCATTGAAAAAATGAAAAGAGACGTTAGAACTACAATCAATATTGGAAGTGTGTATTTTTTTAGAAAAGAAACCAATAAATAAAATGAAAATAATTCAAACTCTTCAATTTTCAATGAAAATTTTTGTTTCTTGTTCAAAAAAGAAAAATCAAACTCCTAAATTGTGCATCTAGAAATAAAATGGACAACCAAAATTTTCGCATTTAGAATATAAGGTAACAAAAGAATTACCAAAATCTACAACTTAAATACTTTTATGGCATTAATGAAAGTTTTGCTTCTTAGAAAAACACATACAGTAAGCATTTTCAGACCAGCCATATATAAAAATTTAAACTTTATCCCTACCATTGTCAACATCTTCATTTTTCTCTTTCAAATTCTCTAGTTCCTTTTCATCTAGCCCAATATAAAGTTGAGCTGCAGAACCTTTTTCCAATAAGATTTTTTTTGTTGTAAGAAACAATTTCATTGATGTGAATGAAATTACAAAAGCGGCTGACAGCATCAACTTATTGGGCCAATAGACATGATGCAAGGAAATTAATAATTAACATAAAGAGAAAGTACCAGCAGGGACCAACGATTTGGGTCTTTCATTACAAATGGAAATATTTCAGAAGGCTGCATTGTCTCAGATTGCAAAAACTGATTTACTGCTTCCTCAAATTGCAAGTCAAAAAGCAAGAGAAATCCAATTTGAGCATGAACAAAGTATAGCATATCCTTGGACATTTCACCTGCACACTCTAGGTCCTCCGCCAAAGAGATTGCTTCCTTAAAATTCTTCCTTCTCAGCAAATCTTTAATTTGTTCATCACAAGGCAATTTTTGATAGCACATAACCTTGTGATTATCAAGCCAGACAATAAAAGTTAACAACAAGGTTAAATAACAACTTAGAACTAGCTGAGCATCTAGAAGCAATTAAACAGGCATCAGTCATGAAGATATTTACATATATTAAATATTGTGGAGAAAAGTCATTGCCTCGAATACGGATCAATTTACTTTGATCAAAAGCCGGGTCACACTGCCATTGCTTTGACTAAAGGCCCATGGAAATACATAGACAGATTAAAAGAGACAGTCTACAAGAATATCACTTGTAAGGTGGGCAATGGTGCTTGCACTTGTTTTTGGACACATTCGTGGTTGGGGAATAGGCCTTTGTGGTATACTTACCCCTCCATTTATGCTCTCACGCTCAAAAAAAGATGCCTCCATCTCTGATTTGTGGTCACATGCAACAGCATCTTGGAATTTATGGCCTAGAAGAAATCTTACAGAATCTGAAATTGATGAATGGGCTAGATTAACCAATGACCTATCAATTGTTGAACTAACCGATCGGGAAGACTTATGGGTTTGGTAAAACCTTTTTGTAATTATAGTTTAAGCTCTCTTATAGCCCATTAGAAAAGTTTTTTGTAATCCTATGGGATAGGCCACCTCTTTTGTAATTTCATTCAATCAATGAAATTCTTTGTTCCATAGCATGCATATCTTAGTAGGCATTATAATATATTAAAAAAGAAAAAAGAATCACATGCCTTGTATAAAGTTTTTTAAGGATCATAATATTTATGTTAGTTGAAATTGTTTCCCTTCTCAAAAAAAATAATATTTATGTTAGTTTTATTGCTCCATCTTCAACAATAACTAGTTGGAACCTTACCTATACATGGAGTTTTAATAAAAGGTAATAAACGAGGTTTCAAGACAAATGTTTCTCATCTAAATTGTAGATCTTATCCACCTCATAGTTATAAAAGAGTGTGGCTCAGTGATTTATCAGGCCAACCCTTATAGCACATCATGTCTCTATATTACATATCCAGTTCCGAGTTTTTTTCTGGACCAAGTTTCAATGCTATGTTATTAGTTGAGTAGAAGAAAACTCTTCACAACCTGAAGGTTTACATTTTCATTGGCTCAATAAGAAGATTAACACAAGGAACTAGAAGTGGTGATTTTCAGCGGACTATGAGAAACATTCTACACCTATTATTTGTTTTCCTTATGCTAGATGGAAGAATTTAAGATGTTTTTTTTTTTGTTTTTTGGTAAGAAACCGAGCTTTTATTGAAAGAAATGAAAGAAAAGAATTTAAGATGTTGCCAGCTTACTTCCTTACATTAGGTAAGAAATCTTGGGGCCCCACCCCCTTCAGATTTGTCAACGCTTGGCTTAACCATCACTCCTTTACACGGTTGTAGATACTTGGTGGAGCAACAACCCCATTTGTGGTTGGCCAGCGCATGGTTTCATCCAGAAATTCAAAGGCTTCAAAGTTGCATTAAAAAAATGGAATCACTTTACCTTCAGCCACTACAGAGCAGAAATTTACGCTTCACAAAGAGATCTTGTCCATTGACTCCAAGGAAGACATAGGCCCTTAAATGACACCGACATTCAGCAAAGGTTAGATATCAAAGTTGACTTGCTCTCCCTCTCCGATAATGAAGAATCCATGTGGTGTCAAAGATGTAAAGCAAATGGCTGGTTGAGGGTGATGAAAACACAGCTTTCTTTCATAGAATAGAAGCTGACAGTCGTAGAAAGAACACCATTGTGGAAGTTCTCTCAAAAGATGGGAATAGCCGTCAAGGGGAACTGAGTTTGTTGATTTTTACCAGAAACTCTTTACAAAAAAAAGGTTGCCAAAAGATTCTTACCCAATATTCTGGATTGGAGCCCCATTTCCACCACCCAAAGGAATTTTTTAGAGGTTCCATTCACGGAAGAGGAGATCTACAAAGCAGTAAACGACTTGGGTACAAACAAAACCCCGGACCGGATGGTTTCACGACTAAATTCCTTAAAAAATTATGTAACATTCTTAAGAACAACATAAAAGGGGTGTTTGACGATTTTTTTAGGAATGTCATCATCAGTGCTAGCCTGACCCTCAATGAAACCTATATTCGTCTTATTCCAAAGAAGCTTGATGCAAATGCGGTGGGAGATTTTAGACCCATTAGCCTCGGCGCCTCGCTACTTGCCTCTACAAAATTATAGCTCGAGTTTTATAGGATAGATTGAAGAAAGTACTTCCATCTACGATTAATCAATCCGCTTTTGTGGTCAATCGTCGAATTCTAAATGCCTCCCTAATTGCTAATGAAATTATGGATAAGTGGAAAAGACTGAAAAAGAGCAGAGTGGTCAATAAACTCGACATCAAAAAGGCGTTCCATATGGTTGATTTTTTTTGTTTATTTTATGTACGTGAGTGTCTGGGTCAGCTTGCGCGCACCTCGACTAATCTCATGGGACAACCGTCTGACCCTACTACATTTGGTTACTAAGGAAACTCGTAGGATATTAAATCCTAGGTACATGGCCACCATGGTCTGAACATATTCCCTCTAAACTCTTTATTATTTTCAAATATGGTTGATTGGTAATTCTTAGATGATATTCTCCGTGTTAAAGGTTTTGGGGTTTAATGGAGAAAGTGGTTAATGGGATGCATCTCTTCCACAAACTATTCCATCATTATTAATGGCAAATCTAGAGATAAAAATCATGCTTCTAGAGGCCTTCGTGAAGGTGATCCCTTATCCCCCTTTATTCATCCTTGTGGTTGATTGTCTCAGCAGGATGCTTATGATGGCAGAACAAAAAGGCTTGATCAAAGGCTTCCATGTTAGTAAGGAGCCTCATTTGCTATCCATTACTCATTTGCAGATGACACAGTCTTCTTCTTCTCACACAACAACGTACACCTTGGCAACCTCTTCCGATTTATTACATGTCAGATTTTCTTATGCCCACTAGTATTTGTGTAGAATTTGAAAGGATTATGAGGAATTGTTTTTGGGAAGGTAATAGTGGGGGAAAGGTATATCATCTTGCTTGTTAGATGGAAGTCAGTTGCAAATTCTCAAGAAAATGGTGGTTGAGTATTGGTGGTTTGAGAAACAAGAATCTTGCTTTGTTAGCAAAATGGGGTTGGTGATTCTTTCATGAGAACCTTTCTCTTTGGAAGAAGGTGGTCTCTAGTATACATGGTTCTAATTTTTATGATTGGAACACTATTGGGAACTCTGCTCTTCGTAATCCTTGGATTAGTATCTCAAGGGCTTGGAAATTGGTGGAATGCTTCGCTCCTTTCACTCTTGGGAATGGTTCAAAGATTTCATGTTGGCACGATCTTTGGCTTGGCAACAACTCTCTGAAATTGGTTTTCCCTCGACTCTTCAAGATATCTTTTCTCCCCATCGGATCAATCTCAGAGTTTTGGGACTCTTAAGACTCTTTATATGGAGTTTGGAATATTACTTTCAGAAGATTTCTCAAAGAAGTTGAAATATCATATTTTATAAGTCTTCTTGAAGCAGTCTCAGTTGTTCAAGTTGGTTCCGCAATGGACACTCGAAGATGGAGTTTAGAAACCTCCGGATCTTTCTCAGTTAAGTCTCTTTCGAGCAAGCTTAATGACTCTAGTCCATTAACAAATGACTTATTTACAGCTTTATGGAAGACAAAAAGTCCTAAAAGAATCAGCATTCTCCCTTAGATTTTGTTAGACAGCAGTCTCAATTTCGTCGATGTTCTTCAGAAAAAATCTCTTAAATCCAATTTGCAACCCTCGATTTGTTTCATATGTCGATGCAGTGGGGAAACACTCCTACATCTATTTTTTGGGTGTGCTTACTCACAAGTATGTTGGTTCAAATTGTTTAGCTCTTTCAATATGAAATGGGCATTTTCCTCTAATGTCTCTCAGCTTCTTTTGGGTCCTCTTCTTCCCCCTCGACCTCTCTTACCGTGGCTTAATGCGGTTAAGGTCATCCTTTCGAAAATTTGGTTGGAAAAAAACAAGAGGATTTTAGAAGATACTCAAAGTTCTTGGCATGTTCGTTTTGACTCGGCTCACCTTAAAGCTTCACTTTGGTGCTCTCTTTCGAGATCCTTCGAAGATTATTCATTGCAAGATATTACTTTAAATTGGGATGCTTTTATATTTTCTTTGTAGTTTTATTTCTTGAATTGTCTCTTTTTATCGCTTTATTTCACTCCTTTTGTGGAGTTTGCTTCTTTGAGCAATAGTCTCGTTTCATTATTTCAATGGAGAGGTTTGTTTCTTGTTCAAAAAAAAAATATATGGATCTAGTGAATTCCTTGTCCTGTGTTGCATCACAGACCTTTGCATTACAAGCCACAATAAATTTTGCTTTTAACTTAATAAATCGGCATACCTTATTAGTCGCAGCAACGGCAATAACATCTCCACCACCATCTTCCTCGTCTGAAACAATGCAAGGCTCAATTCCGTTTCCATTAGAAGTAATTGTTTGAATACAACAACCAGTATTCCTGTGATATAACTTCAGCTGTCCACTACTTGCAACAACCACATACGAAGATATCTCAGCAACAGAATTTGGGATATCATGAAACACAAGACTCCCACCAATAGGTTGACCATAAGCGTTAACAGTAATGCCTACTCTATCCACCAGTAATAGCACCTTCCACTCTTTCCGCAACAATTTAAGACATGGAGAACTCGATAACTCTGGTAATTTGAATATTAAACTACTCTCTCCGGCAACACATGAAACAAGATAATAGCCACTAGCCGTTCCCACAATTATTGAATCATTAAGCCACACCATTGTTGAAACTCCTTCATTACACTGTACCTCTTTCAAAATTAGAAGGGACTCATTGGCATCATCACCTGTTCGACGACCTAAAACAACTTCGAATAGAATCAACCTTTTACCAACTAGAGCTGCAAAAACGCAATTACTTTCTTGACGCGGAGATTCTGATTCCTTGATTTTCAAGCCATTTGTTCGTATCCCACCTCCCAGTCTCTGGAAAAGCCTTTGACTTGGGCTGGCAAATCCAGAATTATTATCCCCCTTCCCATACAAGCTAGAACACTCAGACTCACTACTCCTAATTCGTTTGGCAATCAAAGAAACTCCTTTCAAACCCGCCAACCTCTTCACTGGCACTAAAAGAAGCGAATCAACAATATACAAAAACCCATCGGAGCAAAGTACTAAAACCTTTTCAATTCCACGAAGCACATGCAATCGAACAACTGGGGAAACGCTAACCGCAACACTCCTCACAAGCGAAAATCCCTCCAAGCCGGCTGGTTCAGAACCGAGAGGGCTAGAACTTGAAAATTTCGGCGTTGCAGAGAACAGAATGAGAACTCCAGATTTAGTTCCGGCGTAAATTAGGGTGTCGGAATCAGAGACGGTGGAGACAGCGAGAGATCTAATTGAAGTACGAAAATGAGTGGAAATGTCGAACTCTTCACCGAGTGGTTCAAGAACAGCCCTTTCGGGCTTGGCCATTGGGTGGGTGAGAAGGAAATTGATCGCTCCAGAATGCTAGTAGTTCAGAAACGCCATTAATGAATGGAAGATGAAAATGGAAGGAAAGTAGCTGAACTGAACTGGTGGTTTGATCGGAAATTTGGGCGTTCTTTCCTTACTAATTTGCCAAAATGTCATCTCAACGTTTAGAATGCCCCATTTTTTTTTCTCTCTTTCTTTTTATTCCATTCATCTTTCTTAGTCGACAATCATCCTTCTTAGAATTTTTATTGTTTGGATGTCAACATTTTTTTTTTTTTTTTCCAAAATTCAATAATGGGATCTACCCAAATAAAAATTTGGGAATAACTACCTAGATGACTTTTTTAAAAAAATAATGTAATTTAAATAAATCTCTTATAGGGTAGTTTTAGAAATTATAATTTAAATAATATCAAAAAGAAATATTATAAAACTATGGTGGAAGACCAAAGTATTTACCAATCTAGGATAGTATTTTTCGGGAGCAAAATCGTGTACATATTACTCGATTTCTGAGCCATGTGACACACATGGCTAGTGATGTGGTTGTCAGACCTCGTAGACAATGTTCATGATTTATATTGTGGTAAATCGTGGACGATTTACACATTAATTGTAACGCCCAGGAACCCTAAAAAGGTTCGTGGGTTTTTTTTAAAACATATCTTCCTTTCTTTTTTTCATTTCGTTCAGACCCCCTCCCTCACGCACCCTCTCCCTCAAACCCATCTTCTCCTCCCACTCATCCTCTACAACGACGACAACAACAACAACGACGTAGGTTGTTCGTTGGGGGCGAAAAGTCCAAATTTTAGCAAGATTGCAAGTCGTTTATGTTGAAGTGAGCAATTTAAGGGAGAATGAGTCATTTGTAGAATAAATCCTGTGGTTAGTAATGAGTTATGGAAATTAGGTGTCACTTGTTGCCTTGTAGTTAGGCTATATATTAGGTTTGTTGTTGTACATTTACGGTATAAATATGGTGTAACTAGTGAAAGGAAATATATCGAAGCATTATTCTCCATTAGCTTTTCTACATGGTATCAGAGTTATACCGAAAGTAGAAATAGAAGTTTTATTTTGTTTTATTTTTTTTCCCTCCTCGCTTCTACAGCCATGACCAAAACAAACTCTTCCTCCTCTATTGTCCCTCATGAATCTCGAATTATTGTCCAAGATAATACCTCATTTCCATCTGGAATTATCCTTGATGATACGAATGTTCCGTTATGGTCGCAACTTATGGAGATGCGTATTGGAGCTCGAAACAAATTTGGATTCCTTACTGTTGACAAGGTTGATAATCCAGGTTTGTCGAAAACTTATCTTACTACGAATGGTGCATGGATTATTGATACGGGTGCTACTGATCACATGACAAACAATTCTACCCACCTTTCCTCTGTTCGTTCTTCAACCCAACTTCATATACTCACTGCCAATGGAGGAGTTGCACCTGTTACTGGTGAAGGATCTGTACATGTGTCAAATTCCATTACCTTTGATACTGTGCTTGTAGTTCCTTCTCTTTCCTTCAACCTTTTATCTGTTAGCAAAATCACAAAGGCTTTAAATTGTACTGTAAATTTTTGGCCTGATAAATGTATCTTTCAGGATATTGCAACACAACGGACTCTTGGCGTTGGTATTAGACATGGGAATTTGTACTATCTTGATCTGGACACTACGAACAATCAAGTAGTTTGTCAAGCAAATAACACTAAAGGGAGCCTAGGAAATACAGATATGGTATGGTTGTGGCATCGTCGCCTTGGTCATCTATCTTTTCATTATCTTCGAAAATTGAAACCCAGGTTGTTTTTACATACGGAGTCCAAGTTTAATTGTGATATTTGTGAAATGGCAAAGAGCCATAAAATTTCTTATCAACCTAGTTATAATAAGAGCACTACACCCTTTATGATTATTCACTCTGATGTTTGGGGACCTGCTCAAATTCCTACTATATCAGGTGCTCGTTATTTTGTGACATTGATTGATGAGTGTACTCGTATGATTTGGATATCTCTCTTACGAAACAAAGGAGAAGTTTGTTTTGTTTTTCAAGATCTATATAAAATGGTGGCTTCTCAATATCAATGTCGAATTCAAGTACTTCAATTTGATAATGGTGGAGAGTACATAAACTCTGATCTGAAGAAGTTTTGTCAAGAAAATGGCATTCGACATCAAACTTCGTGTACTGGTACACCGCAACAAAATGGTTTGGCAGAACGAAAGAATCGTCAAATACTTGAAGTTGTTCGAGCTTCTTTGTTTGGAATGAAAGTGCCTCGAGAGTATTGGGGTGAAGCAGTTCGCTCTGCTGCATATCTTATCAATCGAACCCCATCTCGAGTCATTGATTTCAAAACTCCATATCAAAAACTCCACGAACTTGTCTCAGCACCAATTGGCTCGAACCTTGAACCACGTGTGTTTGGTTGCACTGCATAAGTCCACCAAGTTACAAGCAAGCTAGATCCACGAGCTATTCGCTGCATATTTGTTGGGTATGCAGATTTAAAAAAAGGATATCGGTGTTATGATCCCAATGAAAACAAAATATATGTAACTCGAGATGTTACATTCCATGAAGATATTCCTTTTTTCGGTAGTCATGAGTGCTCTCTTCAGGGGGAGACAACACGTAATTTGGGTGAAGACAACACTCATGAGCTTTTACATGCCCATGTTGATTGTTTGAATGATGATGTTCATCCTAACGATGTTGAGGATGTTGATGGCATTCGTGAGAATCAAGATAGTACAAATCAAGATAGTATGAGTTCCCAAATCACACCAACAGCCATAGAAATTTTGAATGTGTCCCCTCAGGTAACATCATTGCCCTTATCTCTTAAAATACATGAGTCAACTCTTGAAATACACGAGTCACCTCCTCCTCCTCTTGAAACTGAACCAAGATATCCGATTAGGATAAATCGAGGGATTCCAAGAATTCAATATGACCCTGTTTTTAAAGCTAAATCTAAATACCCCATTAACAATTATACCTCTTCTCATCGTTTGTCAAAAACTCATGCACTTGTTGTAAATCAATTATCCCCTGTATCTATTCCAAGTAATGTGCAGGAAGCATTGATGAATTCAAAATGGAGAAATGCTATGAATGATGAAATGGAAGCATTGCAGAAAAATCACACATGGGAACTTGTATCGCTGCCTGTAGGGAAGAAAACAGTAGGGTGCAGGTGGATTTTTACAGTGAAACTCAACCCGAATGGAATCATAGATCGCTACAAGGCCAGACTTGTTGCTAAAGGGTATACACAAAAATACGGAATTGATTATGGGGATACATTTGCACCTGTAGCAAAGATGAACACCATACGAGTACTTATTTCTATAGCAGCAAATCAAGATTGGTCGCTGCGACAATTTGATGTTAAAAATGTGTTCCTCAATGGGACTTTGGAAGAAGAAGTATATATGGATCCTCCTCCGAGCATAAATTGTGCTGGTAAAGTATGCAAACTAAGAAGATCCTTATATGGATTAAAGCAGTCCCCAGAGCATGGTTTGGAAGACTATCAACTTTTATGAAGAAGATTGGATACAAACAAAGTGGTGTTGATCATACTCTCTTCATCAAGCAAAACTTTAAGAAGGTAACTGCTCTTATTGTTTATGTTGACGAGATGGTTGTTACGGGAAATGACTCAAACGAGATAGTTGCTCTTCAAGAAAGTCTTGCAACTGAAATCGAACTTAAGGATCTTGGGCACTTGAAATACTTCTTAGGCATTGAAGTTGCAAGATCAAGCAACAGAATCTCTCTCTGCCAACGAAAGTATGTGCTAGATTTATTAGCAGAAACAGGTATGCTTGATTGTAAACCTATTGAAACTCCTCTTGAGGTGAATCAAAAGCTAACCATTCAGCCAGATCAAACTCCAACGAATAAAGAGAGATATCAAAGATTAGTTGGAAAATTAATATATTTATCACATACGCGTCCTGACATAGCATATGCAGTAAGTGTTGTAAGTCAATTCATGCATGCACCAAGTGAAGATCACATGGAGGTTGTTTGTCGAATCTTGCGATACCTGAAATCTTCGCCAGGAAAAGGGTTGTTTTTCCAGAAAAATGGAGATCTAGAAGTCAAGGGATATACAGATGCTGATTGGGCTGGAAGTCACATTGATCGAAAGTCGACGTCAGGCTACTTTACCTTTGTTGGACGTAACCTAGTTACATGGCGAAGCAAGAAGCAAAAGGTTGTTGCAAGATCAAGTGCAGAGGCAAAATTTCGTGGAATGGCACAAGGTATCTGTGAGTTGCTATGGATAAAACGTATTTTACATGACCTTGGTATATGTTTGTCAAAACCTATGATGTTATTATGTGATAACAAGGCAGCCCAATTGCAAATAATCCTGTTCAGCATGACAGAACCAAACATGTGGAAGTTGATCGACACTTCATCAAAGATCATCTTGACAAAGGTGAAATTAGTCTTCCATTTGTCACGTCAAAAGAACAGCTAACAGATGTTCTAACAAAGGCTGTAACCGGAAAAGTTTTTCAAAGCTCACTTACCAAGTTGGGAATGATTGACATATATTCACCAACTTGAGGGGGAGTGTTGAAGTGAGCAATTTAAGGGAGAATGAGTCATTTGTAGAATAAATGCTGTGGTTAGTAATGAGTTATGGAAATTAGGTGTCACTTGTTGCCTTGTAGTTAGGCTATATATTAGGTTTGTTGTTGTACATTTACGGTATAAATATGGTGTAACTAGTGAAAGGAAATATATCGAAGCATTATTCTCCATTAGCTTTTCTACAGTTTAGGCGGGTTCGGTGGGTGAGTTTCATTTCAAACTCTTATAGAATCTTGGTTATGCGCTGAGATTTAGGCGTTAAGATATGAACTCTTCATCGTGTAGTTTTAGATTGCCCAACGTGATTTGAAGTTAGCAGTGGTGAATGGGTCGTTTGGGCATTTCCTTAAAGTAAGTTAACAACGTTCGCAAGTCATTTTATTGGTTGGGTTGCGCTTCCAGTTGATTGATTAAATTATTTTCGTTATTCATGTGAAGTCAAGAATCACGATAAAAAGTCTTATTAGAAGTTTACGCAATCAATGTAAGTGGTTTAACCCTCAGCTCAGCACGCCTAAGAACTTTGTTATATAAAAATTGGCGGAATTTAATAAATTTAACATATGCTCTTGATGAACAGTGTTTTGTATGCATGTTATCCAGTCAGGCATGTCACATTAGTTCAGTTTAATGAATATAACACATGCTCTTGATGAGCAATGTTCTGTTTGCAGGTTATTCAGTCAGACATGTCATGTATTAACTTAGTTAAATAATATAACATATGTTCTTCTTGATGAGCAATGTTCTATATGCAGGTTATTCAGTCAGGCATGTCATGTTAGCTCAGTTAAATAATATAACATGTGCTCTTGTTGAGCAATGTTTTGTTTGTAGGTTATCCAGTCAGGCATGTCATGTTAGTTCAGTTAAATAAATATTACATGTGCTCTTTGATGAACAATGTTTTGTTTGCAGGTTATTCAGTCAGGCATGTCATGTTAGTTCAGTTAAATAAATATAACATATGCCCTTGATGAACAATGTTCTGTTTGCAGGTTATTCAGTAGGCATGTCATGTTAGTCCAGTTAAATAAATATAACATATGCTCTTAATGAGCAGTGTTTTGTTTAGAGGGGTCTCAGTCAGGCGTGAACTACGTTAATTGTGTTAAGTTATTTAGTGACAATTAACTTCCCTCGGTAAGACGTGTACACCAATAAACTTGATACCTTACATCAACTTCAGGTACGCTCACCATTCAAATATGGTGCAGTTCAGTAGTCACGCTCACCATTCAGGTATGGTGCAGTTCAATAATCACGTTCACCATTCAGTTATGATGCAATTTAGCATGTACGTTCGCCATTCAAATATGGTGCAGTTTAGCAAATACGCACATCATTCAGAGATTGAGTGTTTTAGTAGATGTTATGTTTTGTTCTACAGTTCAGTCTCACATACACACCACACACAACTTGAGATAAGTTAGTTGTATACTCAGTCCGAGTATACTTGTGTTAGAACAATTACAACTTTTCTTATTTTTTTCAGTTTGCATGAACTTTACATGTGAGATTATTCCAGCTAGGCTACATACTGAGTATTTTATATACTCACCCAATTTTGGTTGTTTATTTTTTAGGCGTTAACTTAAACATACAAGAGCCCCCGACAAAGGTGTTCTTGCTAGCAAGGTCATGATGACAAATTTGGGTCGTTGCATTAAATTTTTTCGGTTGTATACTTGGTTTATATTTATGAATTAATTAATTGATCGGGTTTTTTTTAATAATAAAATAATAATTATAAAGTTCATTTAATAAAATAAATATTTTTTTCTCAAATAACGAAATTGGTTCGAATAAATGTCTAACAAAATAATAATGTCGTTAAAGTTAAGTTTGGCGAAAATTACAAAAAAACTAAATGGTAAAAACATATAAGTCTGGCAAAAATTACATGAAAGCGGTAAAACATAACTTGATATCAACAAAAGTCTGTCGAGAATTGGACTTTTGGTCTTCTCGAATGAGCTCCACGACGAGGCTGAGCTACATTTAATTGTGATTCATCATTAATAACTTGTTGTTCTTGTTATGTTATGTCACTTGATGTTATAATAGGCGGTAATGAGTCTGGTGCATAATACTTTGGTTGATGACCAGAACTTGATGCAACGTTTGTCTGTTGGTGAGTGCACAAGAGAAGAAATAATTTGATCGACTATATGAAGTTTTTGGTTTTCAGCAACAATTAGCCTTCTAGCTTGTTGAATGGTATCAGTTGTTGTCCTGTTACGGCATATTCCTCACACATAGAAAAAAGTTTGGTAAACTTTGTTCCACTGAAAGTTCTTGTATATTTCGATATTCATTGTTCATGATGTCGTTTCATACTCGTATCACAAAATGCGGCATTGTTTGCCGCATTTCAAATTGTCTTAACACCTGATTTGGTTCATGTTCCTCTATAATATGAAAGCATATAAGAGAGTTTACACTCAACCAAATGTCTTGTCCATTGCGACAATAATCAAGCAATAATGTCATAATATATGAGGTGTATATGGTGTCCAAATTATATGAAATTTATAAATGAATAATAATTAAAGTCATGAAAATCAATAATATTATATATTTTGTGTAATAAGTCGATCAAATGTAATTTGATACTGAATCAACATGTTTGTGGATTGTTTAGATGCACGTAAAACGTTGTTTCATCTACACATGCATATAATATAATTAAAATATTTTATCATATAATTTTATAATGAAATCAAATTCAATATTAATAAATAAATAAACAATGTGAATAAAAGATGCAAAGTAAAATAGACCTTACTCATCCATGACTTAAAGACGAAGCATCTAAATTACGAGTTGGACAAGTACGCATGTTGCGTCTTTCTCTCTTGCATAATCCCCAATGCACGTTATTACTAGGTTCTCGCAAATTCATCTCATTATGAATGCGCGGGATTTTTGGCCGTCCATGCTCCCTCAACAAAATTTTGTTTGGGTGAATTATTACATCAAAATTTTCCTCCGGTCAGTAATCTTTATGTTGAATAGGATGAATCTGAGATTCGTAGCATCTTTGGTAATGTGTTATTTTGTAAGCGCTTCATCGACAAAATTCAAATGCCCCAAATGAATGTTATTATAAGTTGCAATTACACGAGAGCACGAGAACTTGAAACACTGCCACTTGTTGCAAGTACATATCTTGTCTTTCAAACAAACTACTTGTGTTTGTTGACCTTTGTAAGGAGAAATCATGTTAAACCTCATTTCAATCTCAAACATTTGGGTCACTCTGGACTTCACAGTATGTGAAACAACTTATTTTCCCCATTTTTTGAGCTTTGTTAAAGCATATGTTGTGTATGTTTCACGATTACTTAACACTTCACTAATTTATTCTCAACGCTTTTCAAAAAACTCAATGGTTCGATAAAAGATTAACTTCACCAGTGTTGTGATGAGTAACGATCTAGCTCTTTTAAAAACTCCATTAATAGATTTAACTACATTTGTTGTCATCCATCCATATCGATACCAACTGTCATGTGATTGTGTTCACTTTTCTAGATTTATATGAGGGAAAAATTCAAGACACTTCGGGTGTAATCACTTTAATTCTATCATAGATCGCACAAACTTGCGCTTTTGGTGTTGTCTTCCTGCTTTATACATCAAATCTTTCAGTTGCTTTGATTTGCATTTGTTGTTGAAGTTACAAGCCACATCACGAAGACAATAACGATGATATATTTTTTGTTCACCCCCAACCATCTTCCTCTTTACTCACAGCAACTGCCATGTCGATCATAAATTAAACATATATCATCTCGTTGGGTAACTAATGTTCGTAAGGCACATAAAAACCATGACCAACTAGAAATATTTTTCTCTTCAACAACGACAAAAACAATCGGAAATATAAAGTCATTTGAGTAAATGGATGAGACTATCAACAATTTCTCTTTATACTTGTCATAAAGGTGTGTATCATCTGTCTAAATGATGGATATACAATATTTAAAGTCTTCTATTGAAGGACCAAATGACCAAAAAAATCAACGAAAAATTTGATTACCTGGTACCTAAGTTGGAATGAAACCCCATAACACTTTAGTTCTTACATTATAGTACACGAGCATTAAATATGAGCGTTTTTCATATGATTGCTCCCAATCACCAAAAACCTTAACTAATGTTTTCGCTTAGATTGTCATACACATGTGTAGTTCACACAATATCAAAAACTTATTTTTAATAGTTTCTTGCATAAAGTTATGGTAACACTAAGATCATATCAAACCATGTTCTGAATTTCATTACACATATAATGTGAGTCAAGTTGTGAATGATCTTATGTGAGCTCTGAGTACAAACATAAAAGACCCTCTTCAAGTTTGGTAATTTCAAACATTTTATGGGTTTCAAGGAGACGATAGTGATGTCACGGGGACGACGAAGACCGAAGTTCTAGAGTAGACGAATGACGAAGATAGAACAAATAGCGACGACGACATCAACACGAGGCGACGTGGGGAGGAAAAATTGCAGACTACAGAGGAAGGAGAAGAAAATAGTTGACGACGTGAAGAATAAAAGAAATTAAGTTAGGTTTTAATTTGGGGACCATCAAACTCGTGTAACGTGTACATAAGTTTCATATCCTAAATTGGGTACATGGTACACGAGTTCCATGTTCTCTACGTGGCACTTAAGTGGCAGATGAACGTTCAGGTGTTGCGGCACGTCACCTAAATCGTGGACATACGTCTTACTTGCGACCAGCGACCATGAATTACCTGAAAAACTCGTGGCCTATGTATACGATTTAACTGTCTTACTTTTGCAAATAGTTTCAAAACTACAATTTTTTGTAATTATTTATTTAAAATACATTAAAAAAAATAAACTCTATATAGACAGACTTCACAATAAACTCATTTTTCATTCATGTCCTAAATCTTCAAAATTTACGCAAATGTTTGTCAATCCTACTTTTTATTCGTAAAGGTATTGTCGCAGTTACATTTAAACTCTTATGACTAATATGACATATTAAAAAAAAAAAGGAAATTCAAATAAGGCAAAAATTAACGTGAATTTTTAATAATGTTAGATTTTTAAAATCTCCACTTTCTTCTCATAATCACACCTAAAAAATCCACATTAATCACACATCTCTCTCCTCATAAACACGCCTAAAAAATTCGTTATCTCAGCAACATATATACTCATATTATCTATGGAGTATATATTTACAAAAAATACATATATTTTCTATAAAAAAAAATACATATTATCTAAAAGTATATATGCAGTATATATAGTAGGTATATTAAAAAAATATATATGTTTAAATAAAAAATACATATTATCTCTAAGTATGTATAAATATATGTGGTGAGTAGATATAAAAATACACATATTGTCTAACAATAAAATACATATTATCTAAAAGTATATATGCAGTATATATAGTAGGTATATTACAAAAATATATATGTTTAAATAAAAAATACATATTATCTATAAGTATGTATAAATATATGTGGTGCGTAGATATAAAAATATACATATTGTCTAACAATAAAGTACATATTATCTATAAGTATATCAAATATATGAGTATATACTCATATATCTATATTATATATAAAAGAGTATATCGATATCTTACTATATCTAAAAGGGGCTTAAGAGGAGAAACTTTTTCTTCTCATTTTGCCTCTTTCTTTTTATCTCTCATTTTTATTTTTATGGTTAAAAACGTAATTTCAAAAGTTTGAGAATTTTAAAATTAATTAATTTTGTTTTTGTTTTTTCATTTATTATTTAAAAAGTTATTTAGATTGTTCAACTTCTCCAACTCTCTTTCTTTTATGAGAATAGAGATATTAATTTTATGAGAATTTATTTTAAATAATAATAAAAAGAGAGATTCATTCATTGTATACGAATTTTACCTAAACCTTTCATTTTCCTCATTATAGTGTCATGTCATAGTACATCACCTTATTAGTAATCATTTTACCTAAACCTTTCATTTTCTTCATTATAGTGTCATGTCAGTACACCACCTTATTAGTAACCGTATAACTTTTTATCTCCATTTTATTTAATGTCATGTTCCTCTCTCATTCAAAGACTTCAATTTTAGTTTGTCTTTCCATAATCTTTATTTATAAATTGAGAATTTTAAAATTAATTAAATACTTTTTCATTTATTATTTAAAATGTTATTTCAATAGTGAGATTGTTCAACTTATCAACTCTCTTCATTTTATGAGAATTGAGATATTAATTTTATCAGAATTGAGATATTAATTTTATGATAATTTATTTTAAATAATAATAAAGAGAGAGATTCATTCATTGTATACGAATTTTACCTAAACCTTTCATTTTCTCATTTTAGTGTCATGCCATAGTACATCACCTTATTAGTAACCGTAGAACTTTTCATCTCCATTTTATTTAATGTCATGTTCCTTTCCCATTGAAAACTTCAATTTTAGTTTGTCTTTCCATAATCTTTATTTATAAATTGATTTCATTTCAAGAAAAAAATGTGGAGGAAGTTGAAAATATGAGAGCAAATAATACAGGTATGTATACTCAATCCTAGCTAGAGGTTGGAACTTTTAAACATTTTTTTAGTTAGCTCACACACCCTGACCAGAGGGAGGGTGTGTGAAAGATCTTTGCATTTGATTTTGTTAATTTCGTTGGTTAATTTTTGCAGTGACATGCGCACTTCCAAACTCCTCAGACCAAGAGAAGGAAGAAGATGTGTCCATCCAAATGTTGTGAGGAAGGATAACATGCATAGCATCGCATGGAGGGTAGTCGTTGAAGAAAAGAGGAAGAAGAAGGGAAATGAGGATGGAGAGATTTAGGGTTGCATATGTTTTTTAAATATGTTCTTTTAATTATTAATGGTGTCTTATGTGAACTTGTAAAAAAAAGAAAAAAAAAACAATGGGCCTAGTAGACTCTAGATGTTTTTTTTTTTTTTTTTTTTTTAAAAAATAAATAAATAAATAAAACCAACGACTTTTACCAAGTTTGTCATTTGTTTAGTTATCGCTTTCATCAATTATATTGCTTAACATCCTTTGAAAAAAGAAAAATATATTCATATATTTCTTAACATTTTAAACCCAATTTAGTTTGAATTTTATTTATTTATTGTTTTTATTTCAATCCATTAAAGTATCATTTTCTCATTTTACCTTCTGTTTTATATATTTTGATGGCAATTTTGTCATTCAAATGGAGATAAACTTTCTCTCCTCTTTTTATTCTTAATTGTTATATTTTTTACTTTTTAAATTATTACTTTAATTCCTAAAAATACAAGAAGAAAAAACAATAAAGTCATCATTCCACAATTTTTTTATTTTTTTTATATATATATATATTTATTATTATTATTATTATTATTTTTTTTGCAAAATCGAATAAAACAATCAACAATCAAGTGATTCTTCCACAATTTTTTATAATAATTTTTTCTAATTAAATTCAATCTATGAATCATTAAATGTGGGTATTTGATAGGTTAGATTAGATATCTCAAAAAATAAAATCCTTAATTTATGGGTATTTAATAGGTTAGAGGTATGAAAATACAACCAAACATTCTAAAATAAATGAAAAACATGATAATTGCTATGAATTTTAAAAATCTTCACTTTCTCTATTGTATTCGTGATTGCATTTGTTATGATTTGATTGGTGGGAAGGAAAATCCAAATGTCGTGTGCAAATTCGAAGTTGACAATGTATGATCAAGTTTTTACCATATTGTAGTTTTTTTTTTTATATATAATTTTGGATGGACATGGTTGAGAGTATTTTATTTTATACATAATTTTGGAAACTATACTATATTGTTTTACTTAATACATTTTGTTTTC
The DNA here is from genome assembly GCA_028017165.1 of Herpetospermum pedunculosum. NCBI lineage: Eukaryota > Viridiplantae > Streptophyta > Magnoliopsida > Cucurbitales > Cucurbitaceae > Herpetospermum > Herpetospermum pedunculosum. The sequence continues at coordinate 57,753,537 of CM051528.1, forward strand.
ATTTTTTTCTTCTTTTGGGTACATTTCTTTTTTCTTCCTTAGTTTCATATAAACAATATATTTATTGTCAACAAGCAATGATACTTAAAATTCTTAATAAAAATTATAAAAATTTATTCGTACTCAAAATATATTCCACAACCTTTCGTTTACTTTCTAAAGAGAAATGAATGAATATTAAAATGACCTCTCAATCCTTTTTTTTTTTTTCATTTTAAAGGCTTTTGCGGTTTAACTTCTTTAACTTATGAGAAAAAAATAGTTATTTTATTTCTTTAAGTGGTAATTTTTTTTTTCAAACATACTACATATATATTTTCTAAAATCAAATGTATAAGATTCCAACTTTATTTTAGAATATCAATTTATTTTATGTTATTTATGTAAATGCCTCTTTTTTAAAGATAATAAAATAAAATGACAAATTTCACGTAACGCAGGTGTTATAGACTAGTTATATATAAAATGGGTTATAGGGAGGTACTTTTTCTTCCTATTTTTTCCCTTTCATTTAAATTATTGTTATATATGTTTGTGACAATTACGTCATTCAACTAACAAACCCTAAAAAAATCAGGTTGAACTCTCTCTCTTAATTAATTTGTTATTGTTTTTCTTTTTTTCATTTATTATTTAAGTTTTCTTAATTCACTAATGAATCATTTCTTAATGCCTTAAATCTCTCCATATCTCTTGTAGCCACCTATTTTTGCCCGACCCTTTTTTTTACTTGATTTGCTAGTTTAATAATGTGTATGTGTATTTTATGGCGTTTGCGGTTTAATTTGATTAATCTCCTAATCTTCTTCTTATTTCTTTTGCACCTATTGTCTTCTTCTTATTTCTTTTGCACCTATTGTTTTGTTTGGGTAAAATTAAATTTGTGGATTTGGTTCCATTTTTTTTATGGTATAAACTAAGTTTGACATAGTTTTCAAATTTCACTATCAAAACCCTAAAAAGTATACACATAAGTGAAAATGAATTGAGTTATAAAACTCTCTCTTTTTCTTCATACAAAGAAGGCTGAACCACACTTCTATTAAAAAAAGAGAAATTGTGTATGGTAACGCCTACTTAAAAATTGGTTTTTAAAAAATGTACAAATATATATTCATTTTCCCAAATAGGTTTTCACACAATTCTAATAATTCTAAGACTATTATGCCCTCAATTAATTTTCTCTCTCCTTCATAGATAATTACAAATATATATTCACTCAATTATTTTATTAATTATTTATAAAAATAACAATCCCATAATTTTAGGATATTAATTGTTTTCTCTCCCTTTATTCTACCATCTTTGTTTTTTTAGTCAAATTCTCTCTCCCTATTAAAATTCCACTATTTTAATTAATTATCATCTTTAATTTCTAGTCAATTTCACAATTTCAAATTTCGTTTAGCTCCATTTGATCTATCATTCTTCCACATCATTTTCCAACGGCTCTTCATTTTCTAGCTTCCACATCAATCCATCATTTCATTCTAAATGAATATGTTTTCTTCTTCTTTGAATCTAAATAGTTACATATTCTAATTCCATTTTCATGTATAATTGAATTTTATATTTAATGATTATATATGGTACTTTATTAGTTTATATCCTATTATACCATGTATATATTGGTAGATAGATTATACTATTTATGTTATGATTAAATTTTGCAGTTTATTAAATTACATATCATTAACTTATGGTACTATATGAAAAACAAAATCATTGAATTATGAAAAAACAAAATTTCATTAACTTATGGTATAGATTTTATGTCTAACTATATTGATTACATATGGTAGTTTATTAATTTACATATCCTCACCATATGGTAGTATATAGTATCACGATATATATTAAAATATTGCATATCTAACTGAATATTATGTTAATAACTGAGTTTATTAATTTACATTAACATATACCATGTATAACTAATTACATATCCTTAACAAATGGTAGTATATCAATATATTTACTATTATACAATGTATATATTATCAAAATACAGTATATATATTAAAATATTACATGTCTAACTGAATATTATGTTAATAACTGAGTTTATTAATTTACATTAACATATATCATGTATAACTAATTACATATCCTTAACAAATGGTAGTATATCAATATATTTACTATTTTACCATGTATATATTATCAAAATACAATATATATATTAAAATATTACATGTCTAACTGAATATTATGTTTATAACTGATGACATTTTCATTTACATTGACATATATCTAATTACCTATCCTTAACAAATGGTAGTATATTAATATATATGTTATTATACCATGTATATACGTATATAACTGATTAGAATTTTAACATATCATTTAGTATTTAATAATATAGTATAGCTCACATATTTTGTATTCAACTGTTTGCGACAAACATAATTTTCGTCGCATACTACTATAAATAATGACGTTTTTTACTCGTCATTGTTTATTCCATAATTTATTAAAAAAAATATTGCTGGTTGCCCTTGCCCGAACCTGAATGTTTACAAAGCTCTTATTGAATCATAACTATTTCCAATACCATTTCTAACCATTCACAAGTCAATTCATAAACATAAAGTCACAACAACAACCATTAATAATCTTCTCTCTTTAATCTTCAACAAAAAACCACAAGTACAAAAAAAGATCACAATAAACATAATACACAATCACAACCCTCACTCTTATGCCAACTTAAGAGTTAAACAAATTTCTTCTCTTTCCAAACATAAGTAAAGTGACAATGACAAAGATAACTCTCAATATCCAATTTTATGTTTTATAACCTAATCAATATCAATAGTCAAAGCTGCAAAGTATCATTATACACAAATAAACATTTGTTGGTTATTAAAAGAGAGCAACCATTTAAAACACTTAGACAAACAAATCCAATGAGTGATGACAACTTCTTAGCTCCAACAATCATTCATTTGTGCATACCTTCTTTCATACGTATCTCAAATTGTTGTTCTATTGTCCTAGCCAAATTCTCAAAAACTTCAATAGGCTAGATAATAAAACTAAAAAAATACAATATAAGAATTCTACTAACATCGGAGTGTGTATAACCAAACTCTAAATCAAACTTTAACCACATGATCAATAGCCTTTCAAACTCATTTTGAACAAGCAATCTACTAACAAAAACTATTTAATCACACTTTGATCAAATGTAAGTTCCAAATCTAACTGCAATCACATAACTAGCCTCCAAATGACACTCTAATGAAACAAATATTCTCCAAATTATATTTTGAACACATAATATATGCAAAATCACTTCAAAAAATTCAATAAAAAAAATAAATCTTAAATAAGTTAAAAAAGAACACAATGCAAGCATTGTACATACCTTCCAAACGCTTGACCAATATCCTTCTTTGTCTTTTGAAATTTCCTTCAATTGGAATGTTGTGGTTTAAACAAAGCGCTACAAAAGAAAGCTTAAAGTTAGAAAAAGATCTCTTATGGGCAATAGTCATGGAAATAAGAAGACTAGAGAAAAATATTGTTGGTTGCCCAGACATGAATGTTCAAAACATTCACAATTCAATTCTTAAACATAAACTTACAACAACAAACATTAACCCTCTCTCTATTCCTCAACCAAAACCATAAGTTAAAAAACAAATATCAGAGTAAACATAACACAATCATAACACTCACTCTTATTCCAACTTAAAAGTTAAACAAACTCCTCTCTTTACAAACATAAGTGAAGTGTGATGAAAACTTTCTAGCTCCAACAATCATTCATTTGTGCATAATGGAAGTGTATAACCAAACAACCAAACTTTTATTCCAACTTCAATAGGCTAGATAATAAAGCTAAGAAAAACAATATAAGAATTCTACTTAAGTGTATAACCAGACGACCAAACTCTAAATCAAACTTTAACTAGGACTGAAAATATGCTTGAGTAAGAAATGGAATGAGTATTCTAGGACTGAAAATATGCTTGAGTAAGAAATGGAATGAGTATTCTAGGACTGAAAATACAACACTTTGTTTTCTAAACTGAAACCAAAGAATTGGACATTTGGATCTTCGTCATACTACCTCCTTTTCTTCGGTGGTCCCTGTTGCAAGGGCTTCAACGACTTTCACTGTTGACTGAAATTTCTCCATCCAAGCTTTCAAAAGACTGCTTTGCTAAACAAACTCAAGGTAACATTGGTTAATTTATATTTTCCGTGTAAGATAGTATACTATCCAAAGTTAAAAATTATGCTAAGCAAGATTACATGTTTCAGGTTTCCAACATGAGTTAAAATTCTCTGCTGAAACACTTTTTCCATTTTTCTCGTAATATATGCTACATCGATGAGAAAAATTTGAACCAATCAAAGTACATGTTAAAAATCAATCTAAAGGAGAGAATCGATTACTGTTGAGGAACTAAGTTGTCTAGAATCAATAATCTTCTCTACGCTTCTTCTAAATATTCTCCTCATTCTTTTTTTTTTTGCAACGGTAGTTTAATTAATGCGGGGATTGAACCCATGACCTTTTGGTCACCGGCACAACCCTATGCCAATTGAGCTATGCTCGGTTTGACTATTCTCCTCATTCTTGTACTTTGATTTTTTACTTCCTTCATAGATGAACCGAGAAGTAAACGAGGAGAAATATGAAAATGGTGAAGAGAATGAATTTTCGGAAAGAGTTATTTTCCACAACAAACCTCTTTAGAGATACAAATAGGTTCTTCAATCTTCGGATGCATCTCCAATTTCTCAATGGTTTACTCCGGCGTCCATGGCATCTCCCTCCTCCCTCGTCGACGGATTTCCCCCTCCTTAATAGATACCGTAAAATCAACAAAACTTCAACTCGACGTTCACTAGCAGACATTTCAATTCAATAACAAACATGGATCATTCAAATCGAAAATAAATAATTAAAGCCGAATAACTTAAAAGAGACAGTATTGGAGTTATTGACGAAGCTATTTCGCAGTGGAACAATGGCGTAATCGAAGAAAATTGTAGATATAAATGAAGAAGAAGAAAAAAAACTCTCATTCGCCCAAGAAACTAAAATGCCCAAAAAACTGACCTGTAATCGCGTGGGTTTCGACGAAAACCACCTGCGGCAGGGTGAAGAAGAAGTGATCGTCGTGGGGACTCGAGCTATCGCTTGTCTTCGTCATTGGAGGATGATAGATGAGTTACACGAAGAGAACAGGTGGTGCGCGGCTGGGATTGAGAGGAATAGAAAATTAGGGCTACCCGTACTTTTTATTTGGGCATGCGACGAAATAACCAAACGTCGCTGATTTTTGCGACGAAATAATCAAACGTCGCTGATTTTTGCGACAAAATAATCAAACGTCGCTGATTTTTGCGACGAAATAATCAAACGTCGCTGACTTTTGCGACGTTTTATTCAAACGTCGCTTATTTTTGCGACGAAATAATCAAACGTCGCTGATTTTTGCGACGTTTGATTATTTCGTCGCAATTGCTGCGGCAATTTTGGTTTACGTCGCAATTTATGCGACGAATATGATTGCGTCGCTATTTGTTCGTCGCTAAAAGGATCTTTTCTTGTAGTGAGGGATAATTATGTTGATTACAAAGTATCAGATATTGTGTTGCATGATGGAATGTCCTTCATTGAGTTTCAACAATCTATCAAGCAACGATTAGGTACTATAAAGATTTTAGATTCCCCTTATATATTTGCTTGTATAAGATCTCAAAGTTTCATTAAGAATGATGCACAAATTATAGAAGATAAATATGTTCAATGGTTGTTCAACATGACTTCATTCATATATTGTCTCAGACGGATAAAATCATGACCCATATCTCCCAACAAACGATCACAAAATGTTGATCTTATTGGTAGACTAGCTTTATTTGCTCGATTTGTTATTATCTTTGTTTCCTTTTCCTGAAATTGTAACCTTGTATTAGTATGTACTCCGTATAATACATATAAATGTATCACATTGTATATAAATATTACATACCTCTTATTATATTGTCACAACCTCATTTGAATTCCCTTTAGTTGTTACTTTTTGGCCTGAATTACTCAAACATCTTTGACTTCTTCTTCTATTTTGCCAGTTAGTGTATTTAACTCTTGTCATTACCTAATTTTTTTTTGTTATATACACTCGAATATATTAATATTTCAAACATATATACAACTAATATATTAATCATACAATTTAATATTAAACTCACATATAATTAAAACTAAATTAATAACTTAACAAATGCATTCTAAGTTATGACAATTGTGAATATACCATAAATCGAGCAAATAAATGTTAGTTTAAATATAAGGCAACTAGGTGTATACCCATGTATATAATGACATATATCCATAAAAATCATTATACATACTTACAAAACAAAAGTTTGATCATTGTAATATATATATATATATATATATATATATATATATATATATATATACATACATATTGAGATTAGCCTCAGTGATTAGATTACCAATTAAATACAACTACTAAATTATGATATATACTCATACATATATACATAGAGTGATTAACCTTAGCGATGAGATTATAAAATTATGATATATATATATATATATATATATATATATATATATTATATATATATATATATATATATACGTATATACTACTAGATTTTCAATTGGGGTTTAGGGTTTTTTTCTTTTATGCATATCAAGCTATATGATGCAAAAATATAAATTTAAACCCAAGATATATACGACCATATCATCGAGCCTAAGACATATAGAGATGATTTACAAAAGATATATTTTTTTCTCTTTCCACCTGCTATGATTTTTCTCTTTCCACCAGTATATATCAAGCTATATTATTAACCAAAGATATATACACAAGATATATACTCATACAGTGTTTCAATTATACCAAGCTATATTATCCCTATCAAACTATATGATGCAACAATATTAATAAAAACCCAAGATCTATACCAAGCTGCTATGATTTTTCTCTTTCGTCCAACATATCATCAAGCTTAGTATTTATATATACTTACAGGTTGTTGAAAGCGTTGGTCGGAGATAACCGACCGTCGATTTGAGTTCTGACTTTTTGAAGAATTTGCTGCTGTTCAATTTCTAACATTTAAGGAATGTGCAACTATTTGGTGGAAAGAGAATTTCTAGCAAATCTACCATAAATCAAAAAAATAAAATATGGAGTCATCATTAATACGAATTGAATGGACAACTATTCGGTATCTACAATAAATTATATTTAATTCCTTAATTGGTGGGATCCATCATCAATCTTAAAATCCTGATTTGTAATAAGGATGGTTATAAATTCTTTTATTTTTATTAAACAAAAATCTTCATAATAATAGAAATGATTTTATTGTAATTGTACATCAATTTTTTTGAAATACTTATAAGATGTTTGGTCATTTGTGAAAAAAATAGTATCTTTGTACATTTTTGTAACACCATACTAATCTTAAGGCTACGACCGTAGAAAGTCCTTAAAAAAATATATAGTAAAAAAAAAAAATATATATATATATATATATATATATATATATTTACAAGGTAGTTTACTAATTTCTTGCTTTCTTTCTAATTTCTTCTCCTTCCAAAGTGTTCCAAGCTCGATTGGAGGTTGCACATGGTAGGGCATATGTCCCGAGGATCCGCACCTTACACAACGAGCATGAATCTTTTTGGTTTGGTCAGTCCTTACACAACGAGCTCGATTGAAGTTTTAGTTATTAAAGAAAAAGGGTGATACAAGAGTTAAAATATGCATAAAAAATAGAGTTAAAGAGAGGGAAAGAGCGTGTAACTTAGAGAGTTTGTAACCGTTTCCTTTCTATAAAAAAAAAAAAAAGAGAGCATGCAGGAAGACGGTTTTGTAAGGGAGAGATGAGTCGGAGAAGAAGAAGTCTTGGTTTTTTTTTTACAAAAATGAAAAAAGTGAGACTAGAGAGTATGTAGGAAGTTGGTTTGATTTTTTTTTTTGTTTAAAAAAAGTTTTTAATTCTTACTTTTTAACTTCGTTGTGCACTTTTTGTTGTAAGGTAGTAGTGTTAGTTTAATCTTATTTTATTAGGATGTTGATTGCCCTGTGGCTCTTTTTGTGTGGTCAAATCATTGGCAGGTCACTGCCATGACGTGTTTTTTAAAGCTTCGGTTTTTTTTTAGTGTATCTTGTATCTTTGTTCCAACGTAATTATTTTATTTGTCATTTTGATTTTACTCATGTCATGTTATGATACATCATATTTTTATCGTCTAACTTACCTTCTCATTTTATAAATATCCGACGACGGAATCTAGAAAGATTTAAGAGTCCGATTTTCTAGAATTCTTGAGGTGAGGAATGGATTCTTTGGAAGTCCGAGATCGATTCCAATATGTTTTATTAAATTTTTAACGTATATGTTTGTAGCATTTACATGTTTATTTCTATGCTTTGATTAATATTACTATTATGTCTAATCTTTAAATTGTAATTTGCATATATGTTTGTTTATACATTGATGTTGTGTTGTTTTTAAAAAACTATCTTTTAATGATGTTTCCAAAATTCAGGAGTTGGGGAGTTGAAGTTGTTTAGTCGGGAGAGTTTTGAAGTCTGCGGTGATGTGTTTGGGGCAATGAGTTGTTGAACCTAGAGTTCTGAAGTCTGAGTTTATTTTAGCTGCTTTCTTCTGCACATTTTTTTTCTACAAACTTTCAAAATTTCATTATTAAGGACTTCTTTCAATTCCAAAAAAAAAATCTAAAAATAAATTTTTTTATTTTTATTTTATCTATCCTTTATAAATTTCTTTGAAGAAACAAAGTAATTTTGAACACAATACCTCACATTATCAAATATATAGGGCTGATTGTATAGATAGCAATCAGGCCCAAAATATTCACAAATCTAGCAAAATTTACAAAGAATTGCAGATATAGCAAAAAAAGCACGCTGACCCATCTAAATTACAAAAAAACCCATACATTAAAACCCTCAAAATCAGACCCTTCATTTCTTCACTTAAATCCTCAAATCAGTCGTTTCCTCTTCTCCGATTACTCCAGCGTCGTAGGAAATACCTAATCAGTCTAGCCTTCAATTCTTCTCCGATTTCTCCCTCCCCAACCCTTCATTTCTTCATCTTCAGTCCTCTACAACGTCTTCTTCGATTATTTCAGCGTCTTCTCCGATTACTCCTTCCTCAAGCCTTTAATTCTTCTCCGATTTCTCCTTCTTCAACCTTTCATTTCTTCATCTTCAGTCTTCTACAACGTCTTCTCCGATTCATCTTCAGTCGTCAACCGACCCTTCAAATCTTCTCTGATTTCTCCTTCCCAACAACATTATGTCAACTGAACACATGAAGAACACAAAAATAAGTTTGTTCAAATGAAGAGACTTATCTTCCAACAAAAAACAGAAGAAAATTGTTGAGGTATATCAATTATAAAAAAAAAAAATCACTATTAAAGAGGTAGAATGCATGAATGGCTATCAGTGATATCAATTATCGTAGATAGAATGCATGAATGACTATCAGTGATAGAATGCATGACTGACTATCCGTGATAGACTCCATTGAAGTTTGACTGAATGTTGAATGTCTGGAACCTTCAAATAAGGTTGAATGTCTGGAAGTATATCAACAACATGACTTCTATCATTGATAGACTCCATTGTCTATCAACTTATAGACTTCATTGTCTATCACTGATAGACTTCATTGTCTATCACTGTTAGACTCCATTTTCTATTAGTGATAGACTTCTACTAGTGATATTTCATACTATGTTTACCATAGGATGTGTAAAAAGAATTTTACATTGTCTGCTATGTGTTTGTCTATCGTTGATTAACTGTTCTTTTTTTTTTATATGCCTATCATATGCTTTATGTTTAGTTATGCTTTATTTTATCACTTATAGAAACCTATTAGTGATTAATATATTTTGTTTCTTCTGTTTATTTTGTTGTTTTAACATATCATAGTAATTTGTTTAAACAAGAAAACAAATTGATTGTTCCAAAGAAACAATGAACGTCCTTACTTTAAATTACAATTTACTTTAAATTAGAGATCATAGGGCCTATAGAGAAATTCTTGGATAATAGATGTATGAAGATGTTTAGGGGTGGACCCTTTGGACATCTATAAGATTTGAAAATGGGGAAGGTCCCCCTCCAACTTCTTTCCCACCTTCTTAGAAGACAATGTAAAACAAAAAAGGAAAATATCTTATCATTCAACCTAGAAGGGAATGTTATAGAATTTGGGTTGAAAGATTTTTTTTCTAATTACTGGATTTTACTTTGATGAATATCCAACTGTGGATATTTATGATGGCAGTGAAGAAGAACTATCTGTAATTAGAAATACATTTTTCAAGAACATTAATAGCTCCATAGATTGAAGAGACATGCAATCAACCATCAATCTAGGTGATATTTGTAATGATGATAGCATTAAGGTTAAACTTGCCAATCTGTATTTGTTGGAATGTTTGTTAATTCTAAAACAATCATACAATAAGTTAGATTGGGGACATATGGCAATGTTGGATGATGAAAGCAAATTCAATGCATATCCATGGGGAAGGGCTAGCAAATTCAATCATACAATAAGTTAGATTCTGAACTTTTCAAATGCTTCCTTGGGACCTCTAGTATTTGTGAGTCAAAACATAAAATAAGTAATATTCTTATTCTCATACATACCTTAAAATTCAGTACAAAGTTGAAGGGATACTACAAACCTCAATCTCATTCATTAACTTCATGCTTCAATGATACATATTACTTGTCCTTTCTGCACTTCATCTCCCACCTACAAAAACATAACAGATGAATATACACCTTCAAATAAATGCAAGTTTGAATCCTTAGACATTTCTGTTCTCCATTCCTTCATCATCTCAAGTTACCTTCACAAATGCAGGTTCTCCAGCCCAGTGCTTCAATAAAATGTGAAGATTCTGTTGAATGTTAAATCTTGCTATCATTTAAGTTGTTGTAACGACCCTGAATTTTTTACTAGGCACGAGGAACGTTACTAATCCCAACTCTAACTTGCATTTTACTCTAATTGTAATGCTCTGAAAATCTCGGCAACATAACAGTGTAACCACAATAATCCAACTACCTTCAATAACATTTAAAATTATCTAACAAGAAGAGTGAACCAATTAGAGCCAAACTTTCTAGTGTCTTACACTTTTACACTAAGTTTCCAGAGCCTAGTTGAAAACTAAGACACAAAAGATGGTGAAAAAATATAGGCTTATTTTTTCTAGTCATGAAGCTCCAAAAAAAATTATTTCACCCATCTCTAGTTGCACTCTTGTCCTAGAGGCAAGACTTGATTGAAAAGACCTAACAACCAATTAAATATATGGAAGACTAGAGGTAGATAATAAACAAATTCTAAAACAAATAGATTTATCACAAGAATTCCCATTGACCTTTCATTCATTCTAGAGAGAAGAGATGTTTAAAATAGGGTCTGAAAAAATCTCTAAAGCACGAAAGTAATTCTATAAAATGAAAGTTTGAATATCAAATAGAGCAAAATAGTTGGTTAAGAGGAAAGCAAACAAATTAATTTAGATTGGCGAACCTTACCAAAACGACTCAACAACTTGCTGGTCGGTGCTCAAAGACGTCCGAACTCGCCGATTCGAACTTCACGGCCAAAGGGTAAACAAATTTTGTGATACGCAGGTTGTGGGTCACGAATGAGAGAAATGTTGAAATCCAATTTCAAGTGGGCAATGCCGAAACTTGCGGATTCAGCCACTAGTGTCGCAGATCTGGACCGTCATCACGCAAAAGCTCGTCGCCGGAGTCGCGTGAGGAAGTCGCACACCGATCGTTTAGGGTGCGACGGAGTGGGGATCGAAGATGGAGAGAGTGGCCTGAGGGAGAGAGTGAGAACATGGGAGGGTTTGTGAGGCTTCTCAAAGGTGGGTCTTCGAAGAAGAAGACCCACCTTTCTTGTTTTATATATTTTTTAATTTTATTTATATAATAATAATATTATATTAAATAATAATAATAATAATATTATTATTATTATTAATAATTCATTACCCGAAAGCTGTCATCGATTTAGGACATTTTAAAACTGTCATCGAATGACGACATTAGAAAACTGTCATCGATTGACGACATTAGAAAACTGTCATTAAGTTTCGAAAAACTGAAAAACTACGTTTTTTCCGCAAAAAATGCGCCTCAAACTGAAGATGACACTTTTTTTCTTCATCTTTCTTATATTGCTTTGGGCCACATGTCATCTATTCCCTTTTTTCTAGTAGTGGTTTGTTATGACCTTACCATACAATACTTCAAAAAGGCTGTAAATAGTTAATCAAAGTCTATTTACCTTCAAGGGTTTCTGATAGTCTTAGTTTATTGGGCTTTTGAAGTTATTCCTAAACTTAGTGAACCAAGTATTGGATTTGCAAAGAGAATTCGAAATCAAACTCCAAGAATTCTGTGTTGGGAATCTCACGAATAAGGAGGTTGACAAAACCTGAATGACAACATATTCCTAGCACATGATGTAAGTTTTTATCTTCCTTAAACTTTTTCATTTTTTTCGTTTGTAGTCTACCACTGATATCTGTGATAGTAGTCTATCAGTGATAGACCACTATCACTGATAGAAGTCTAAAAATGATAAAAGACTATCAAGGATAGACTTCTATCACTCATTAACTTCAATCATAAATTTTTTTATTGATAGTTTATCTGATTAAATTTTTAATTATTTTTTACATATTCAGTTCTATGTGGTTCCAATGGTTGCTACAGAAGAAGAGATTGCTTCAAAAAAGTTCAATTATTTTGTTGAGTTATCACAACAGAAGAAAGAGAAGAACATAATGGCTGAACAAAAAGGTAAAGATATTGGAGGGGGAGAAAATGATGAAGAGAAGAAAAAGACAACAATAGTTGAACAATAAGGTGAAGATATTGGTGGGAGAGAAAATGATGAAGAGAAGAAAAAAAAACATGGAGGCAAGATATCTGATTTAGAAAAAGATATCGAAGAGCTGAAAAAATGACAAAATGAGCTTATTAAAGAACAAAAAGAGATTATGAGATTGTTAGTCTCTTTAGGGGAAGTAGTCAATGAGAGACTTCCACCAAAGTATGAAATGAAAAAACAATCTCAAGAGTTCTAACATAAAAACCTCCCTCCATCTGTTAGCCTTGAACAGATAGATGGTGACACTACCAATCTTGATAAAATGGTTGATTATGCAACCACTTATGCTATTGAAATCAATGATAAAGTGATAAAATTATCAATCTCTATTTCATTTAATTTTTTTTGTCAATAATATTCTTATATCAATAACACAATGAAAGGTTGAAACTGAACCTAAAGAGGAAAAAAAAGAGAAACAAAAAGAAGAGAGTGAAGATGAAGAAGAACAACAAAAAGAAAAGAAAGAAGAAGAAGGGAAAAAAGAAAACCGAGAAGAAGACCAAAAAGAAGACCAAGAATAAGAAGACCAAGAAGAAGAGCAAAAAGAAGAGGAGAAAGATAAAGATGTAAATATTTAACCCTTCTATTTCATTTCCTATAACATTGTCGAACCCTTAGAAATCTACTGGTTATTATGACAAATCAAAGGTAGAAGTATATCAGTGATAGACTTCTATCACTGATAGACTTAGAAGTATGTGAGAGACATATGAGAGTTAGGGGTATCACTACCATGAGCGACTTAGCGCGAATTAGGGATGTGGGGGATAAAGTGATTATTAGATATAATGATGAAGGGCATCCAGTTGGAGAAAATGCAATTAAATTGCAGAGTTATATTGGGGTTTGTGTGAGGACCCAAATCCCCATTACATACGACCACTGGAACCACGTGCCGCGTGACTTAAAGGAAAGAATTTTTGAATGTATTCAGGTATGTTTTTTATTACATCGTTTATAATGTATATTATATCGTTTTGATTTTTTGGTTTAATTCGTATATGGTTGTAGATGTCATTTGAGGTGGACCTTCGTTCGCAATACAATATCATTCAATCTGCTGGGAAAAAGTATAGATCATTTAAAAGCACGTTGACCCAGAAGTATGTCATCCCGTTCAAAGATCAACCATCTTGTCTGGCCCATCCTCCAAAAAAATATAGTTTCATCGAACAAGCTGATTGGGATGCATTTGTTCGAGCGAGATTATCTAAAGAATTTCAGGTAATTTATATAATTTTACATAACCTATAAGGAAAATGTATTTGTATATAGTGTAACTTTTGTAATATACATTTTTTGGATTCTTTCTAGAAACATAGTGATGAACAGAAAGATCGAAGAGCTAGTCTTAAATACAATCATCACATTTCGCGTAAGGGGTATGCGAATTTGGCCGAGGAGTTGGTAAGTCTTAATGTCGTTAGTGTTCAAGCGTTCTAGTACTTAGATGATGTACTTAATATCTTTTTAAATTTGGGTTCAGAAACATGCTGGGAAATCGACACATCGGTCGAGTCTATGGAAAAGTGCAAGATTGAATAAGAAAACAAATGATTACGATGATGATGACACACGTAAAGTGGCATACAAAATTGTAAGTTTAATTTTCAATGCTAGTGTATGTTATGTAATTATGTATATTCAATAAAATTTTATCACTTTGTGATAGGATGAGTTGGAGGAAGAATGTGGAGGAGAAGACATTCTATCACAAGCATTGGGTACACCCGAACATTCTGGACGGGTAAGAGGAGTTGGAGGTTTCGTGACGCCTTCTACATATTTTAACATTGTAAGGCCCAAGTCGAAGGAAGAAAATAAACCAGCTGACGTGGTTTATCCTTCAAAGACCCCAAAAACTAAATCTACCCAAGACGTGGTTGAAAGAAAATCAAAGAATAAAGGTGTTGATTTAGATAAAAATCTTGACGTTGAGACTGAGCAACCTTTAAAGGTAAGCATATGATTCATATAATATTATTATGCATTAGTATATTATATTTTTTAAGTAATTGATGATTTTATTTCATTTGTTTGAAGAGTACACCATGCAACTTAACAATAGACTCAATTTCGAACATTGTTACCGTTGGCACAATGTTTGAAGGGATGGAGAATGAGAGAGTTCATGACATACTTCTAGGAAAACAAAATGTGAAGGTCCTTGTGGGATTTATGGACAAGAAGACATTCTTATTCCTATTCCGGTGAAGGGGAAGATGGAGACTCTTTTCGTTTGGCAGGATAACATAGTTGCTTGGCCTCATAGCCTTGTTATTCCCATAGTCGAGAAGGTATGTTACTCGAGTAAAGTATTTAAATGTGAATGTTCTCATTGGCCTCGTAGTCTTTTGAATCCCACATTTATCGCATTTAACTTATATATTGTGTTTTTTTATAGGATCTTAAACCGATGACACGAATCACACATAGTTTTCCTAGTGAAGCGTTTGTTCCTCCATGCATCAAGATGTTGTATCGGTACGCTGAAACACTCGATAAGGATCGGTCCTTGCAGGTTCCTTTAAGTGAAGATGTCTTTGGAAAAGGGTTAACTCTCTACGTTATGCCAGAAGATGTCATGCAATTCTGTGCAATGGTAGAGATATCGAATACGTGCATTTTAGTATATATTGCGTAAGTACATATTCTTAATCATATTATAATTAGTTACAACTATTACGTTATCTATAGTCTCATGCATATATCTGTGAAAAAATGTGATACAAATTTCTTTGGAAATCATTAGAGAATCAAGGAATACTAGATATGATAACTGTAGTTGACTCAAATGAAATTGCACCCTTTTATGGGACAGTGGAGAGTCGAACCAAAAAGTTGGCATCTATTTTTTCACAACAACAACCTGGACAAAAAGTACTGATTCCATATAATCCTGGGTAAGAGTCTACAACTACCTGTATTTTAGTATTTAATATGTTCATTACATTTATGCTTCTCATTATTGGTTTCTGAGTATTATGATAGTTCTGTGGATTTTAGGAATTTATTGTTGGATATGTGCAATAAGACATATTTTGTAGTATGATTTGAGAAACGATATGTTGGGAGTGTATGTATTCTTTTTTTCAGGAATGTGTTAGTCAATTTTCAAACGAAACTCTACTAAGTTTTTATGAATCTATGGTTTCAATTGCCAGTTACTATATTAAAAATGTGTAGTTATGCTTCTCATTATTGGTTTATGAGTATTATGGTAGTTCTGTGGATTTTAGAAATTTATTGTTGGTTTATGTGCAATAAGACATATTTTGTAGTATGATTTGAGAAATGATATGTTGGGAGTGTATACATTCTTCTTTCCTGGAATGTGTTGGTCAATTTTCAAACGAAACTCTGCTCAAATTTTTATGAATCTATGGTTTCAATTGCCAGTTACTATATTAAAAATGTGTAGTTTTTTATAATGATAATTACATGGTTGGTTTTGATAGTAATCATTGGATATTGTGCGTTGTGGAAGTATATGAGAATACAGCTTATATTTTCGACTCCCTCCATCCTACCATGTTAGAGGACTTGAAACGTATCGTAAATATGTAAGTTTGTTTAATATTAATTGAAGTTGATTTAGTGTATGGTTATTAAGTTTGTTCAAAATTATGCATTTATTAATTTACATGTTTTTCAACTTTATTTAGGGCAATGCGAGTTTGTATGGCTCAAAGTACCGCCGTTCGAATACCACGAAAGAATACTACTAATTGGATGAGCATGAAGGTAAAATAAATGAATTATAATCAATTGTTATTATATGTTTGACCAATTTCAAATATTCTTATTTATTTCTATATTTTGTATAGTGTCCTCGCCAAGAAGGTAGCGTCGAATGTGGGTACTATGTGCTCAAGTTTATTAGAGAAATTTTATATAATTTACGGACTCCTTTGAACTCTCTTGTAAGTAATGCATCTTTACTATTATATTTTAAAATATACATTGTATTTTCTTCATTATCATAATATTTATCTTTTGTTTTCGTGTAGTTTGATAGTAAGAAGTCATTTACACGAGAAGAACTCGACGTAGTACGGACGGAATGGGCAAATTATATTGCAAGCATCGCATTTGGGTAAACTAGTGTAATGTAGTGAACTTTGTAGTTTTTGTGCAAATTTTGGATGTAAATATGAATTATGGGAACACACATGTTTGTACTTAGACTCTTTACAAGAACCAATATCTTTTGTAGTTTATTTGGATGTAAATGTTAAATATTTTGTTGTTTTGAATGAAATGACAAGAATTTAGTTTAATTTCACATCCAACATTGTATTCATTCAATTAGAAGAATTTCAGTTATAAAACGTTCACTGAAACAAAACAGGATTAAAACAAAACAGCAATAATCCATATTAGGTAATGCTCAATAATCTGTATCTGAAACGAAACATGACCTTTTAAGCCCGTCATTAAAACTATTTACAATGACGGTTTTCCACCGTCATTAAAAATACCTTTAATGGCGGTTGGTAACCGCCATCTTAGGGTTAAGATGGCGGTTTTACAATCCAAAACCGCCATTGTAAGGTTTAGATGGCGGTTTTAAACCGCCATCTTATCCCTACGATGGCGGTCACCTTTAATGGCGGTTGTGAACCGCCCTTATACCCTTAAGATGGCACCACCTTAGAGGGCGGTCGTAAAACCGCCCTCATATACCTAAGATGGCAGTTCAGAACTGCCATCGTAGGTCTAATTTGTTGTAGTGACATTACCTTATTTTCCATGTACTCCTCTGACATTTGTACCTTCCAAGAATTTTCTTCGTCATTTGGTTTCCCCTTCCCTTTATCCTTCATCGTATTGTCTTTTTTAACAATCTTCTGCATCACCGATTTTCAAGTCACATGGTTCATTAGATTAAAGGAAAACACATTTATTTCCTTTGGTACACACCTTCTTAATCTTGTCATTTTTTGATCTCTTTTTCGTAAGGGCATCAATATCACTTGATGTGTCTGAATAACATTTAGTAATTGAGTCTTCCTCCCCATTTCCATAAGAACTCTCTTCGCTCTGAACAATATCACAAGTAGATAACTCACAAGTTAGCTTTAAATCACAATGTCACCATAAGAAATAGCAAATAAGTTGTATTACATTACTATCGTCGGAGTGCCTTTTCGTAGCCTCTTGAGTCTTATCTTTCGATTTTCTCGTCCTCTTATTTTTTTTCCTTGCTTACTCCGACAGTATTATCTTTCTTATCTCGTCTCCCTTTTACTTTTTTTACTTGTGATCTCGAGTTCTCCCCACTAATCACCTCTTTTTGCAAGTCCAGATGCTGTATATAAACCAAGAGAATATGTCATTACATAGATAAGCATAACGACAATTGTAAAGCAGTGAATAGAGGCAATTACATCACTGCATTCAACACGGTTTTTATACTCTTTTTCCTTTCCCTTCTCCTTCTTCTTCGGAGATACCTTCATCTTTTGTATATTGCCACCAGTTTCTCTTTGTCTTTTCAGCCCTTTCCCTTTTGTCTTAGGATCAGTTGTCTCTCGGTTTAATTCACTCGTTACTTCATGTTCCGAACCCTGAGCATTGATACACCAAATTATATTGCGAAATTTTGGTTGACAACCTAGATGTATGTAGTACATATAGTATGGTAGGTATCTAATTGGGATTACCTCATCCTCTTCACCTACGCGTATTGGAGACGTTTGCTTCTTTGATTTCTTGGTAGACATTACACCCGCAGCCTTCAAACTTTCGCTAGCCCTTGCCATCTCTGAATGAACTAAAATGTTACAGGAACCATATTTAAACTTATATAGGAACCCGAGTTTTATGTGTTAACAACAATTTGTTTTAAAAAAAAGATTTGAATAAATAAAATACCTTAAAAAAAGGGATCCTAACTAAATATTTAATAAAATATATCCCAACAAAATGAGTTATAATCTAGGTACCTAAAGATTAGATCGGACAGAAGCCTTTGTTGTCGACGTTTGGGCGATGGAAGATTGACAATGGTTGTGCGCGACGGAGATGGTGGCTGTGCTCGACGGAGAAGGTGGCGGGACGTAGGAGCCGATTGCCGGACAACACATTGAAGGTCGTGGCGGATGAAGGTCGCGGCAATGGCTGTGCGCGACGGACTGCGTGCACCACGAAAGGCTGCACCACGAATGGTTTTTATTCGCGGCGGATGAAGCTCGCGCTGGCGGATGAAGACAGAGAGGTTGTCTCTCTGTGCCGCACCACGAACGACCGACGGATGAAGGGAGAAGGGACGCCCGACGGTCGAATCCTTGCTGTGCGCCGGCGGAGAGGGGGTCGCGACGGAGTGGGCTGTGCGCCGGCGGATGAAGGAGATGGATTGACGGAGTGGGCTGTGCTGTTCGCCGGACGAAGGAGATGGATTTGTGCGCCGGTGGATGAAGGCAAATGGTTTTGAAGGTGGATGGATTTGCGGCGGATGAGATGCTTGGGTTTAAAAAATATTAGGGTTTTACTAACTATTTTTTTTTTGCTAAATTATGGTATTTTAAAACATTTTCAAAATTAAAATTTCATGGATTTTCATTTTAAATTTTCTAACTTCTATTTTGTGTTTATCTTTTTTTTTTTTTGTTTGACAAGTATAGTTTCGATTCTCTACATTAACTAGTATCATTAAAGGTAGATGAAGAGGTGCACCTTACCATTAAATGGTTGCATGAAACGTGTTTATATTTTTTAGCGATTAATTAGGGTATATAATCGACGTTTTTGGACCGTGTAATCAGGGTATATATTTGGCAATACACACTGGTAGTAATTTTAAATTCTCATATTCCATATCCAACACTATTTTTGCTATGGTAATTTCAATTTTTCTAACTATGCACCAGCTTTTTTTTCAATTTATTGTTCTGTTGTTAATTTCTGGTTGCAACGTATTTTAACAGGTAAATCTCAGAGGGGTAGTTTGGTCTCAGGTAAATCTTAGAGGGTATATATTTGTTTTGGTTAATTTAAATTTTGCAACCGTTAACCTTTTTTTTGTTATTTAATTATTTGTTATTAAATCTCTCCTTTTTTGTAGGTATTTCAAGCGTTTAATGACTCAAGGGTAGTTTTGTCAAACTACATTCTAAATTAGTATCTAAATATAGGAGTTAGCTAATTTTCAAACCATTAATTTATTTAGCTATTTTTCAACTGTCAAATGATTGTTTCAGCTATTCTTGTAGTTGCCCCAAAAATAAGTGAAGTGTTGGATGTTGGGTCTTTAAAAAAAGAATGCCCATTTGGAAGGCCCACTATTTACTTTTAAAGAAGTTTAAAATTAGGTCAGTTTTTTTTTTAAGTTTTCATTTTTTACATTTACAATCCCTCCCCGATTTTTCCCTTCCCACCCCGATTTCCCTTCCCACCCACTCACCCACCCACCCACCCACCCACCCACCTCATACTTCTACTTCCTTCCCACCCACTCACCCACTTACTCTTCTGACTTCTCAACCCATCAGCGGTCGGCTGCAACCTACACTACAGGTTTTTATTCTTTCTTTTTTTTTCTGTTTTTTTTTTCTTTCTTTTTTTTTTTCTGTTTTTTTCTTTGTAGAATAAAAATTGTTGCAACATTTGAGATGTTGTTTTTTAAAACTTTAATTTAGGATGAACTCTTCTTCCTCGAGTCCTACCAATATGAATTCAAAATGTTTCAATGTTGAAGATGATATGAAACCCTTATGGCAATATGTGACAAAAAATGAAAGATTGAATGAAGGAGGTGAGAATATTTCTTGGCAGTGTAATTTTTGCCAAGAAATTAAGAAAGGTTCTTATACAAGAGTTAGGGCTCACCTCTTCAAATTAAGTGGTCAAGGAGTTGGACCATGTCGAAAGATCACCCCTAAAGATACGGTAGAAATGCAAAAGTTGGAAGATGAAGCAAAAATTCGAAGCCAAAGGAGTGGTCCTAAACAAGTTCCTTTACCACCTTCATCTTTTGGAACATCTTTTGGAAGTACCGGTAGCTATTCTTCTTATTCAACCATGGAACAAAAAAAAAGAAAAGGAAATATGAGTGCACTTGAGAAATCATTTAACATGGTGGGTCGCGATCAAGTGCATGGAGAAATTGCTAGAATATTTTATTCTTCGGGATTACCTTTCCATTTGGCTAGAAATCCACATTATGTGAATTCATATACGATGGTTGCAAATAATGGATTGTCGGGTTATTTACCTCTGGGGTATAATATGTTGAGGACAAGTCTTCTTCATAAAGAAAAGACTAATGTTTTGAGATTGTTGGAGCCTATTAAAAGCACATGGTCTTTTAAGGGGGTAAGTATTGTTAGTGACGGATGGAGTGATTCGCAAATGAGACCTTTGATTAACTTCATGGCAATTACTGAAAGAGGAGCAATGTTTCTTAAAGCTGTAGATTGCTCGGGTGAAGTTAAAGATAAATATTTCATAGCAAATCTAATGAAAGAAGTCATTAATGAAGTGGGACATCAGAATGTGATCCAAATAATCACTGATAATGCTGCTAATTGTAAAGGTGCGGGACAAATTATTGAATCCCAATTTTCAAACATAGTATGAACACCATGTGTAGTTCATACTCTCAATCTTGCTTTGAAGAATATTTGTGCTGCAAGAAATATTGAAAGTAATCAAGATGTATTTGAAGAGTGTGGTTGAATCTCTGAAATTTCCAGTGATGTTATGTTTGTCAAGAACTTTATTATGAATCATTCAATGAGACTTGCTATATTCAATGAGTTTGTATCTTTGAAGTTACTCTCAGCTAGGGGTGTACATGGGTTGGGTTGGGTTGGGTTGGAGGGTTTTTCAACCCAACCCGAAAATTTCGGGTTGGTGAATTCTCAACCCAACCCAACCCAACATTTCTGTCAACCCAACCCAACCCAACCCTTCAATTTTCGGGTTGGGTTGGCGGGTTGCCTTTTTTTTTCTTTTTTAATTAATAGATATTTATTTTTTTATTTAACTTCAAAATGACCATTAATGAAATTACTTAATCCTTATTTTCCTTACAAAATTACCATTAATGAAATTCCTTAATCTTTGATTTTCCTTTCAAAATCATCATTAATCCTGGATTTTCCTTTCAAAATCACCGAATGATTTTTTTTTTTTAAATATATTAAATTCATTATATATATAATTTTTTTTTTAATATATTGAATTCGGGTTGGTTCGGGTTGAACCGAGCCAAATTTGGTTCAACCCGTGAACCAACTCGAAAATTCGGTTTTTCAAAATAGCAACCCAACCCAACCCATATTAAAAAAAAACCCAACCCAACCCCAAAAGTTGGGTTGGGTTGGGTTGGGTTTCGTGGGTTGCGGGTTTTTTGAACACCCCTACTCTCAGCTGCAGAAACACGTTTTGCATCTACAATTATTATGCTTAAAAGATTTAAGCTCATTAAGGGTGGTTTACAAATTATGGTTATTAGCGACAAATGAGCATGCTACAGAGAAGATGATGTAGGAAAAGCAGGACATGTAAAAGAATTGTTACTTGATGATATTTGGTGGGATAAGATTGATTATATTCTTTCTTTTACTGGACCTATATATGATATGATAAGAGCTTGTGATACAGACAAACCTTGCCTTCATTTGATATATGATATGTGGGACACCATGATTGAAAAAGTGAAGGTTCCAATTTATAGACGTGAAGGAAAGCGTCTAGATGAGTCTTCAACTTTCTATGGGGTGGTGTATCAAATTCTAATTGATCGTTGAAACAAAAATAACACTCCACTACATTGTTTGACACATTCTCTAAATCCAAGGTACTCTATTAATACATCTTACTTATTGATCTTAGATGTTTTATTTTATTTTATTTATTTCTAAGCACACTCTAAAATTTGATTTATTCTACAAATTTTAATTAGGTATTATAGCGAGCAATGGCTTCAAGAAGACAATAATCGAATCCCACCCCATCAAGATTTGGAAGTACGTCGAGAGAGGAAAAAGTGTATAAATAAATATTTTAGTTCAGATTAGCAACGCGATAAAGTGAACGTGGAATTTGCCAACTTCTCTATAATGGCTTCAGAATTTGATGACTTTGATTCTATACGTGATAAATATCGTCTTGATCCTAAAAATTGGTGGGCCATCCATGGTGCTGGTGCTCGAACTCTACAGTCACTAGCTATGAAAATAGTTGTGCAACCTTCATCATCTTCATGTTCTGAGAGAAATTGGAGTACATATTCATTTGTGAACTCCATGAAAAGGAACAAGATGACACCACAACGTGCAGAAGACTTGGTGTTCGTTCATAGCAATCTACGTCTTTTATTAAGAAGAACTTATGAATATTCAAAAGGAGAAAATAAAATGTGGGCCATCGCTGGAGATTCTTTTAAGTCATTGGAGGGTGTGGGAATGCTAGAAATGGCTAGTTTATCTTTGGATGAACCAGAATTAGAAGCGATATTGTTTACTGATGATGGCGATCAAACTAAGATTAGTGAAGAGGGCACAAGTGAGAAAGATATGTAGAAGGTTTGTTTGATTCTACTTTGTAGTTCTTTTGTGTAGAAATGACTTATTGGATTTTGGATGGTTGGACATTGTTGATGATTTTGGTTATCTTATGATTTATCTCTATCTTTTTTATTAATTGTATGGAATATATGTTGTTTTGATATTTAAAGGAAGAAAAAAATTATATTAAAAATATTTTTACATATATATATATACATATGTATATATATTATATATTAAAAAATTAACGTGTCGCCAACGTGTCGTGTCCTACTTTTTTGGATGTTGGCGTGTCGCCATGTCGTATCGTGTCATGTCGCGTGTCAGTGTCAGTGCTTCTTAGGCCGCCGGCTAGATCTTAAAGAAAGAGAAGAAAACCGTTCGGGTTAAGTCCGATTTCTTCTCTTCTTGAACACCAAAGGTTGTATCTCTTTCATCTTGCTTTCTTGTTGTTTTCTTTGAATGATCTTTCTTGAATGCTTTGTAATTACCCATTCTTGTATTTGATAACGTCTAATAAAAGTGGCTAGCAAAGATCTTAAAAGGTCTAAAGTGGAGTAGGTCTGTTAAGACCGAACCACTATAAATCGATTGTGCCAATTTCCCAATTCTTTTATTTCTATTCTTTAACATTATGTCCAGCATCTTATTTCCGATTAAACGCTCATAAAATTCCTCCGTTTAGCCTTAATAAAGTTCACATATCAAAGGGTAAAGGTCCGATAATTTGTAACAATGGGTATCAGAGCCTTACCTTGAGTAATCTGTTGTGTTTGCAAACTGTTTTCTTGTTAAAAAAACCTTGAAATTAATTTCTTGATTGTTGTTATATTCTTGAATATTTTTCTTGGAAAAACATTTGTTGTCCGTTGTGTTCTTTATTATTGCAGGATGAGTAGTAAGTTCGAGGTGGAGCGCTTTGACGGGAAAGGAGACTTCGGTCTTTGAAAAATAAAGATGTTGGCGGTCCTCCGACAACAAAAGGTTGATTATGCTCTCATGGACGCAAAGAAAATTCCGGAGAGCATAACTGAAGATTAACGAAAGGAAAATGATAAAGTGGCTCATAGCCTTATCATTCTCCATTTGTCTGACACCATACTCCGACAAATGAGGAGCGAGGACAACGCCGGTAAGCTTTGGAGTAAGTTACAAACTACATATCGATCTGCATCAATAAGTAGCAAAATATTTCTAAAGTCTAGATTCTTTAGTTTTAAAATGGATTCTAGCAAAAGCATGAAAGAAAATTTAGATGAATTCCATAGAATAATTTATGAAATGGGAAAATATTGGTAAAGTAAGAGAGAGAAAGAGCTATTTGGAAAAGGTAGAGAATTAATTGTAAACCAATTAAGAGAGGTAAGAGAAAATGAGGGTTCTTCATTTTCTCTTCTTCCTCATTCATACGCAAAGAAGAGAAAAGAAAGGAAGTTTTGGGTTGAAGAAGGGGAAGCTTCGCGCCGCTGCTGCCGACGAGGAAGGTGGTCGTTGTTCCTTTACGCCGCTGACGTCGAAAGGAGAAGAACCCGAGAGATTATCGCCGTCGCCGCTGCCGTTTGTCTTGTGGTGGTTGTCGCCGGCTAGATCTTAAAGAAAGAGAAGAAAACCGTTCGGGTTTAAGTCCGATTTCTTCTCTTCTTGAACACCAAAGATTGTATCTCTTTCATCTTGCTTTCTTGTTGTTTTCTTTGAATGATCTTTCTTGAATGCTTTGTAATTACCCATTCTTGTATTTGATAACCTCTAATAAAAGTGGCTAGCAAAGATCTTTGCAAAGTGGAGTAGGTCCGTTAAGACCGAACCACTATAAATCGATTGTGTCA
Source organism: Herpetospermum pedunculosum (assembly GCA_028017165.1). NCBI lineage: Eukaryota > Viridiplantae > Streptophyta > Magnoliopsida > Cucurbitales > Cucurbitaceae > Herpetospermum > Herpetospermum pedunculosum. The sequence continues at coordinate 57,778,870 of CM051528.1, forward strand.
ATTTCTCAATTATTTTATTTCTATTCTTTAACATTCTGTCCAACATCTTATTTCCGATTAAACACTCATAAAATTCCTCCGTTTAGCCTTAATAAAGTTCACATATCAAAGGGTAAAGGTCCGGTAATTTGTAATAATTTGTTTTTTTTATAGTTCCATTAAACAACCTTTTCAAACGGGTAATTTAGGGTGAGTTTAGGGTGGGGTGTTGTTTTTGAAACTATTTAGAAAAAAATCGAAAAAAGGAGTCTTTTATTGTCTTATGAGGAGTGCGCGGGTTGCCCGCGCACTCGGACCAGACAACTAAATATAAAATTTTGAGTGGGGTAATAATTTTAACTTCCCTCTCCTCTCTAACAAAATTATTAATTATTTTTCGTTATATTTTTTTTAAATCTCTCCCCCTTTCACGTTTTTTTATTCTCTCTCCTCTCTCATTTTCATCTTATTTCCTCTTCTCCATAGTTTTGGTTACTATTTACGACGAGTATAACTCACAAATTATTATAATTACCGACTATAAGCGTCTCAAAACAATCTTTAATAGATTCTTAAAATGTTGAATTTGTGTTTATTAGATTCCTTATATTTTTTTTTTAACAATTAATTAAAAGCATGTGATAATATATATATATATATATATATATATTATATATATTATCATATATATAACAAATTCGTAAATGAAAGTTAACTCTAAACATTTATTTAAGTTTAGTATGCAATTTGATGAAATTGAAGGTTTCTTATAATAATTGATGAAACTTGACAAGTTTAAGAGTAAAAATTGATTTTTTTTCTCCAAATATTTATATGTTAGTACAACAAATGTGGTGTACTGAGGATTTAAATTTTCGACCTAAAACAATGAGTACACGTAAATTATTAATCAAGTAGAAAAGGTACTCGCTGGCCTAAATTTTTATTATTGAAAGAGACTGAAATATAGTAATATAATAAGTTGGTAAAACCCACAAAAAAAAATAAAATAAATAAAATAAATGGTATTTTCAAAGAATGTAATTTGAACCCATTAACTATTTAAATAATTGAATTGTGAACTTCTTTCCTAGTATTCGGACATTTCACGCTCCAAGGAATCAGAACTATGGAGAAGAGGAAAGAAGATGGGAAGGGGAGATGAGAGAGATTTAAAAAAATTATAACGATAGAGAGGAGATGGAAGTTAAAATTATTTCGTGGACCCCACTTAAAATTTTATATTTAGTAAATAAAAATCATCACGCCATGTGACTTTAATTCAATGGAGGAGGGTGTTGCGCTTCTCCAAGAAGCGCATTCCAAACGTTTGACTGGTTCGAGTGCGCGGGTTCAACACGCGCACTCCTAATAAGACAAAAACAAGACCAATTTTTTTCGATTTTTTTTTTAAATCACCATATTTTTCTAAATAGTTTAAAAAACAACACCCCACCCTAAATTACCCTTTTCAAACCATAAAAAGAAATAGGCAATTCTATTACTTATTTATTTAATAGATAAACGGGTAATGTAAAATTTTATTATATACTAATTTTAGTTAGGTAATCTTTTTAATATTTAATTAAATTTATGAAAGTTTATTTTTTTAATATTCCATGAGAAAATTATGATTTCACGTGCATCGCACATGTTACCAACTAGTATAAAAATATATGGTGGGTATATATAAAAAATACATATATATTTTTAAAATAAAACAAATACATATTATCTATAATTAAGTATATATAGTATATATGAGTATATGCTCATATCATGTATATATAAGGATATCATAGTCTATAAATGTGTTTCAAAGTTGTTTGACATTTTAATATAATATCCAAACCTCATGACATTTTAATATCGAATGGATATAGATCATATAGAGATGATAAACACTATATTAAAGTTATCATTATATGGCTTTTTATTATAGTTCCATTAAACAACATTTTCAAACCATGAAAAGAAATATACAATTCTATTATTTATCTATTTAATAGATAAACAGGTAATCGTTTTAATATTTAATGAATTTTATGATTTTTTTTTTAATATTCCATAAGAAAATTATGAATTTTTCACATGCATCGCACGTGTTACAAACTAGTATATATATATATATATCTATAAGCATATACTACGAGTATTTGCTCATATATGAAGTATATATAAGTATATATGGTGGAGAATTGAAAAATTAGACCCGATTTCCAAAAGATTTGTCAAATATGACTTGATTTTGAAACATTAGCGTTTCTGACCTTAAATTTCCAACTTTCGTTACTGTTCACTTTAGGCCCATTGTGAAATTTCGTCCCTGCCCTTCGCTTTTAAAAAAACCCCAAATTAGTCTTCTCTCCTTCGGGTGAAATGGTTCAAAAGAGTTAATAAATATTCTCTCCCCTCCATTTTCTCTCTTGATTCATCTCTAACAATTTTTTTTATAAATAAAAGATATATTTGACAGATTTGGGAAATGGTTCAAAAGAGTTAATAAATATTCTCTCTCCTCCATTTTCTCTCTTGACTCATCTCTAACAATTTTTTTTATAAATAAAAGATATATTTGACAGATTTGGTTGAACAAATCAAATCAACCAACAAATCTTGATATAAATATTCCTCCCCTCCATTTTCTCTCTTTTTACTCATCTCTAACATTTTTTTATAAATAAAAATATATTCTACACATTTGGTTGAACAAATAAATCCTAAGATTTCATCAACCAACAAATATTGATATCTCTAGATTTTTAATTTAAGATTTATTCAAAAATTATGATTTATTTATTTTAATATTTTTTTTCCTTCCTGATTTAAAAAGAAAAAAGAAAAAAAAATTGCATGATCGTGCAATTTTTTTTTAAATCCTAAAATTGCACGATCATGCAATTCCTGCCACGATCCCAACCACGAAATTGCATTCAATTTCGTGGCTGGGATCGTGCAATTTTGTTTTTGTTATGATGGCTAGGATTATAAAAAATAATTGCACGATTGTGCAATTTCGTGGTTGGGATCGTGGCAAGAATTGCGCGATCATGCAATTTTTTTCGGCTTTTCTTCGCGTGATGGCAGAAAAAATCAACTTTTCCTCAAGATTACAGTAGAATTTTGGCCCAAATCAACACTTTCCAAATCTCCTCTTTCCGAAAAAAGTTATTAATATCATGTCAGAAAGATGAATGAGAGGTCCTTCACATTCAGAGGGTAAGAGAGGATGAAGGAGAGGTTTTCAAAACTTGATGGAAATTTATTTCTTAACATTCAGAAGGTGAGAAAGTAGATTTTTATTCTTAACAGTTAAAGGGTGAGGGATTGGAAAAAAACACATAGAAGAGAAGCGAGAAGAAGAAGATAAGAAGAGATAGGAGTGAGGATCTTGTGTTCAATGAGGGACAGAGACGAAATTTCACACTCAGCCTAAATGAACAGTAACGTCAACTGTCAAATTCAGGTCAGAAACGCTAAAATTTCAAAATTAGGTCATTTTGGGCAAACCTTTTGCAAATCGAGTCAGATTTTGCAATTCGCCAAATCAATCCTATCAACCAATAAATCTTTATATAAATATTCTCCCCCTCCATCTTCTCTTCTTTTGCTCATCTCTAACAATTTTTTATAAATAAAAATATATTTTACAGATTTGGTTGAAAAAATAAATATTAAGATTTCATCAACCAACAAATCTTGACATCTCTAGATTTTTAATTTTAGATTTATTCGAAAAATTATGATTTATTTATTTTAATATTTTTTCCCTTCCTGATTAAAAAAAAAATTACATGATCGTGCAATTTTTTTTAAAAAATCCCAAAATTGCACGTGCAATTCCTGCCACGTCAACCTCATCATCGGGCCCGAAGCCAAAAAGGCCGACCCAAACCCAGCCCAAGCCCGATCCAAGCCCGACCCATGGTAAACGGTTGACCGACCCGACCCAATCCAACCCTTTCATGCATTGGATTGAATATAAATATGTTTTTTTTTAATTGGACCGGCCTATGGGCCAGCCCGTTCGAGCCGTATTTGGATCGGCACGTTGGGCCAGCCCAAAGGCCCGATCCAATAAAATAATATATTTTAGATAAATTATAATAATAATAATCATGAAAAAAAAAATCATCATGAGTTATGTCCAAACACTACACTAGTTTATGGCCTACAAAAAATGATGATAATTGATTAAAAATGTTCATGCAAAGCCTTGAAACTTGAAAGTTGTGGAAATGAGAAAACAATTTATTTAAGAAAAAAAAAAAAAAACTTCCCAAAGCAAGTAATTATTATATTTTAAAAATTATTTAAAATAATAAAAAATAAAAGAAGGATAAACAAACTATGTGTTTGAGTTTTTTTTTCAAACTAACCTAAATATTTTTTATATTATTATTTTTAAATCCATTAGATAATAATTATTTTGTGTTTTTAAATAAAAAAAAATTCTATAAATATCACCTAAATTTTCTTTATTCACCACTCTAATTTTCAATCTCAATTTCTCTCCAAATTTCATTTCTAATTTCTCTCAATTCTCCACTCTTAAGGGGGCGTTTGGGGCGCAGGGTGGGTTATTATAGTTGGTGGGTTATAATAGTCTGTGTTTGGGGTGCAGAGTTGTATAGTCTGGGTTTAGTAAGTCTGTGTTTGGGGTGCAAAGTTGTTTAGTCTCGGTTTAGGAAGTCTAGGTTTAGGTAGTCTGTGTTTGGGATGCAGTTTTCTTTAACATGGAGTTCTGAAGTATGTGTTTATGGTAGTTTAAATTTTTTTTTACAACTTTTTTTGGTGGTATTGTATAGCAAAATACATATTATATAATAATTTCTTAAAAATAAAAAGAATAAATATTTTTTAGGGTGCACCATAGATACCTAATTAGAATCCTCACGAAATTAAATCATTTAAATCATAATTGTAAAAAAAACAATTAAGGTTCATTACAAAACTCACAAAATTAAATAAGAGAGAGAGGAACGTTCATCAATCATGTTTGCTCAGAAGGAATTTGCAATATTCCAGTTTCAACTCCACTGGGACAGATAAGAAACTTTCAGTCTCTAGGGCATTTGTGAAGATGATATTCATAAGACGCACTATCTTCGCGTTATCCAAATCGGGAACCTGATAGAGTTCGTCCACAACTTTCTGCCGTTGCTCTATGCCCGTTGCACGAGTTTCTTTCTGCCAGTCAACAATCCTCTGAAGTTTGGCGGCTTGCATGTGCATCGCTTTCCGTACCACATCCACCATTTCTATTTTAGGGCGCTTCCACTTACTCCCTCGAGAAGAAGTCCCTACTGTTGTTTGTCGACTTGTGGGTGTCTCCTGCATGTCATCACGAGACATGTCCACTCCACCCGCAGACAACCCAGGTGTTGGGATGTAGTACTCTTGGGATCCGCTCAGGTGCATTTCCCCGTGCACTTGGTCTGCTACATTGGATGCCATATCCGCAGGAGTCTCGACCCCTGCCCCGGTAGCGCGGTCCTTCCCAAAAATTATGGCCAACTCATCAAAGTGGGGAACGGTTTGTTTCGAAGCCCCCTTGCACCAGGATAACTCTACATGAAGATGTAAACAAATGTTACACAATGAAAAGTATAAAGTAAAGTGTGACTTTAGAAACCTACCTTTACCCAGTCTTCAAAAACTTCCTTTTCCGCCTCGATACACTTCAATTCATCATTCCACCCAAACCCGTTGCAGGATGGTCCTAACATCTCTGCAATTGCAGTGTACTGTTTCTTCAAGTTTCGAACCCTACACTCAATTGTGGGGTTGCCTTTAATTTTAGATCCGGGAATCCTCTCTCGCATCATGTGCTCGAGCTTCGTCAGGTACCCTGGATGAAAGGTACTGTTATCTGATTTCCAGCCGTTCGTCTGGACTAGCGTCATAAGGCATTCAACCAATTTGGTCTCCTCATGGTGGGTCCATGAATGCTTCGTGGCTCTAGACATTATGATGTACACATGCATACGTTTAATGAGATTAACATTTTATTGTAATATGTTTCTTAGGTTCTATTGCAAATAAAGTACAAACGTTGGTAAATGACATGAACAAAAAGTTTGAATTCAAATGTTGCATAGTTCATACATGTAAATTAAGGGTGTAAATGTAACGTTGTTGCTGTATTTAAAAAAAATAAAAAATGAAAGGCATCACTGATTACGTAACTGCCAATCTGAAAACATTTGTTGAGCCAACCCATCCCTCCACTGGCTCCATTCGTTTGAACTCTCAATGAAATTGATATTATCTTCATTCATCGAAGTTTCATATGAGTCCACCTCATCGAACTCATCAAACGATGTCGTTTCACCCATCTCCCTACTAATAAGGTTGTGAAGGATGCAACATGCTGTAATGATCCGACATTGGATTTCGACCGGGTAGTATGATTTACCTCGGAGAATGGCTCATCTCCCCTTCAGCAAACCAAATGCCCTTTCGATCACGTTCCGTGCAAAGGAATGCTTCATGTTAAAGATTTCTCTAGGAGTAGTCGGTGGATTCCCTCCACCACGCCACTCGGACAGATGGTATCGTTCTGTTCTATACGGTGCTAGAAAGCCTTCGGCATTAGGGTAGCCAGCATCGCAAATATAATAATATCCTGTACAATGCAACATCTTTTACATTTTCAACTTACAACACCATGGTTAATAAAGTAATAAATAGAGGTCCACGACGTACCCTTCGGTACTTTGAGTCCGTTCGATCTTGATATCGCATCCCTAAGTATTCGTGAATCAGTTGCAGACCCTTCCCACTCTGGGAGGACAAATATGAATTCCCCGTTTGGAGCGCAAACAGCAAGCACGTTGGTTGCAATGTCACCCTTCCTCGTCCTATACCTCAGGCGATCAGTAGAGAGAACATTAACCTTGATTTAGGTGCCATCTAATGCACCTAGACAATTATGTGTTCACACCATATAGGGGAATCTCATTTAGGTATCTAACGTATCGAGGTCAACGTTAAGTAACGGTTGGTGGAAAAAATATACCTCAAACATTTTCCATCGTTCATCAGTACAGGAGCTTGTGATCGGTTCTGGTTGCTTCAGCAAGACATCATGTAGTCGCAATAATGCGTTTAGGACAGAGTTGAAATGCCTAGATACGGTCTCATCGGACCTGGCGAATAGTCTAGGAATTACTCGGTTCTTAACGTCGTGTGCTAAGATGTGCAAGAACATAGCGACCATCTCTTCCACATCTACGACCTCTGTTCCGACCAAATCGCCCGTTGTTTTAAGCAAGTTGCATAGTACGTCAAAACAACTTTGATCCATCCTCGTACTCTAGCGACAACATACATCAGACTCCCGTATGAGTCATAAGAATGTTAATTGTCTAATGTGCTGTCTAAGGTACGGTGATTGATATTCTATTCTCCTATGGTCGTTCATATATTATGCTAATAAAATAAGTAACTGCTCTTGAGATGCAGTGAAGGGTGTAAGGATGGAAACTAGTTCCCGAGGGTCCATATTGAAATTTCAATCTTTTGTCCCTAATTGAAACCTTAAAAATTAAAAGTTAATTGTATTCGTAGTAAGCAAATGTTTGAAGATTTTAAAAAGTAAGCAAATGGTTCTACATATTTGAATTTTATAGTACTAAAAACGTTATTCTTCCCAAAATCACAAATTACATGTATCGATTTTAATCTAATTTCACGACACGTTCCAAAAAATAGCTTATAAATTTACAATGAGAGACCTCACTTAATTTATCGTCAATATTTTTACATGATTTTAAAATAATTTCGTAACAATGCACTAACAATTTCGTTATATTTTAAAATTATTGTGTATTTTTTTTGTAACTGAGTTTGTCTATATTTGAAAAAATGTTTATTTTATTTTTTATTTTTAATTAATGAGTTTGTCTATATTTGAAAAAATGTTTACTTCTTTTTTCTTTTTAATTTATGAGTTTGTCTATATTTGTTTAGAAATCGTTGTATGATAAAAAAAATGTTATGATTCAAACATATGTATTTTTTATGTTGCAAAATCGTTAACATACTTTCAATTGGGACGTTATGAATCTCAATTTTCATAGTTTTAAAAAAATGTTACATTTGAAAACAAGTTTTAAAAAAATATTTCTTTCTTTTTAAACTATTTCATTGTTGCCTTAATTTTTTATTTTTTTTGGATTTTATAAATTATGTGAATAATTTTAAAAGTGACATTTTTTTTTTGCATTTAAAACAGTAGGTTAAGAATGACTTGTGATTGCTTTTTTACATTAATAACTTGTGACTGCTTTTTTACATTTTAAAAAATATTAGATTAAAATGTTATAATTTTTTTTAAAGTTATAAATTTTTGGAATAAAAACAGTAGGTTATGAATAATATTTTGTTAAGGTTTAAAAAAGTTAGAATTTTTTAATAACAAACAGTAGGTTTTCAAAACTTTTATTTTAAAACTACCTAATTCTCTTTCATTTAAAATATTAAAAAAAAAACACTATGTTAAAACTCATAAATAAAAGTCTTCAAACTTTATAATTTTTTTTCAACGAACATTAAACCAACATTCAACGAACTTATATTAAACAAATTAATTTCGAAATGATTATTCACGAACTATTAAATGCATATAAATAGCATTCTAAATAAATCCATACATAAATAAACAAAAAAAAAAAATTACAAACTATTATTACACAAATGTCCACTCAAACAGAAATAAAATACAAACAAAACAATGTTTAAATTAACGAACCTCGAACTAAGGATGAAATTTGATCTACTTTAGACCCTGTGAATAATACACAAAAGTGAAGTGGGAATAAATTAACATTCAAATAGATTTAGTACAAGAAGAAGATGAAATACTTTACTAAATCATTCATATAAATGGAAAAGTGTGAAAAAAATAAAACCACAAAGAAGATGCTAACCTTAGAAAGAAGAAATATTGGAAGAGGGAAAGCGGCGAAGGTGCTCGATTTCAAACTGTTTGTCCAAGTATTTGAACCCTATCATTGAAATCGAGCACCTTCGCCGATTAAGAAGATAAGTAATGGAGGTGAAAGGAAAAACTCACAATTTCAAATGGAGAGAAGAGTGTTGGGGTGAGGTAGTTCTGAATTTTGACTTCTTTATAAAGAAGGCATGAGGGGTGGTAGGTGACGATTGTTATTGGTGCACCCAACAATATTACTATTCACATCAACAATCATCAATATGAAAAAAAAAATAGTGGGAAAAGACATGTGCAGTAATGAGAAAAGATCAAATATTTTTTTAAAAAAAAAGGTTAGCCTCAGAGATGTGAAATTCAAATGTGGGAAACATTTAAATTTCAAATAAAAATAAAAGTATGACTTATGCAATGAATAGAAGACGAACAATGTAGATATGAAGGTGACATGTGAGAGGACATATCATTAACTTCATTACATTGTAATCCATCACTTTGAAATCAGAATTGAATTGCAAACCAGAAGAGAAATATGAAAACAAAAGAGAATTATGAAGACAAAGTGGATGGTGAGTAATATTATGAAGAACAAGTGAGACTAGACATCCTCATTAACTTCATGAATAGACAAAGTGGATGATCATTCATTATGACTTATGCAATGAATAAAGAAGAGTCAGTGTGTAGATATGGAGTAGAAAACATAATTGAATTGAATTGAATTCCAAAACAAAAGAGAAGTATGAAAATAGTAGAGAAGTATGAAGACAAAGTGGATGGTCATTATGAAGAACAATTGAGACTAAACATGGACATTAAGTTCATTTAATTTATCACAATGCAGACATGTCATAATTTGGAGTAAACAGAAGACCAAACATGAATAAATATAAATGAATCAGCCTCAGGGATTGAAATTGAATCAAATATTTTGAATTTCAAATGATGAAATGACTGAAGAAAATCAAAGCAAACAGAAGACCAAACATCAATAAGTATAAATGAATCAGCATCAGGGATTGAAACTCAAGCAAATGTATTGAATTCAAATAATGAAATGACTAAAGAAAATCAAAGCAAACAGAAGACCAAACATCAATAATTATAAATGAATCAACCTCAGAGATTGAAATTCAATCAAATGTTTTGAATTTGAAATAATGAAATGACTAGAAAAAATCGAAGCAAACAGAAGAACAAACAACAATAAGTATAAATGAATCAATCTCAGAGATTGAAATTCAATCAGAACAATAAGTACAAAAAAAAAAAATCAATCAGAATATAAATGAAACAATAAGTAAAAAATCGAAGCAAACAGAAGAACAAACAACAGAAGAAGACATGCATACTCATCATCGACTGAAAAAGAAAGAAGAAGAAGACATGCATACTCATCATCGGCTGAAAAAAAAAAAAAAAAAATACATGCATGTACTCATCATCGGCTAGAACACTTACCTTTGAAGAGCTCCCCCACCGAGCTCTTCAAGATCGGTCCAGCATCCCCTACCTACCATTCAAACATGTAGCCTCACAGACCCCCAAGCAACGACGACAAGAGAGCCCAAACGTTTCCAGATCTGTTTAAAACATAGATCCGGAAACCCTAAAATTCGTGGATCTGAGAAATAGAAGAAATCAGATGAAATCAGTAGATCTGAGGAAGAGAGAGATGTGAAATGAACTTACATAAGAGAGAGGTGAAATTGTCTGAAGAAGACGAAGTTCAGAGGGAGATAAAGAAACTCGTTTGCGAACGAAAGAGAGAGATCTCATCTCTCAAACGCCAAACGCCAAACACATAAACAAAACCAAGGTAAAGCCAACTCGTCTTCTTCAGACGAATTTCGTCTGCAAAATCAAAGAGAAAGAAAAATTCGGCTGCAAAATGAATGAAGGAAGAGAACCTCAAACGCCAACACGAAGATAAGAGAGAGAGAGAGAGATTATTTCGTCTGCAAAATGAAAGAGAAAGAGAAAAATTCGGCTGCCAAATGAATGAAGGAAGAGAACCCCAAGCGCCAGAGTGTAATCGGTGCCAATACCAAGGTAATCCACTGATATCTACAGTGGGTTACACTGTTCATAACCAGGGGTTATAATAACCCCCATGGGCGGTTCCCACAACCCGCGCCCCAAACACCAGGTGGGCTTAAATAGCCCACCCAACCCTACCCGGAGGCCCAAACAACCCCTAAGTGTTTTTGTGTTTATTCTCCACTTGTGTTTTTGTGTTTATGCTCTCAATTTTTCTCAAACTTTTGTTTATTAATCATTGTTCTTAATTTTAATTATTATTTTTAAAATTTTCAAATCTTTTAATTTCAAATTTTTTAAGTTTACAAAAAAAAGTATTATCTTCAAATACTTTTAGAATTTATTTCTTTTAACTTTTTTCGGAAAAAAAAACTTTTATTTTCAGTTTATAAGTTTTTTTTATTAGCTCACAGTCATGGGGATAATCTTTCGATTGCAATTGCTAATGTTAGTGACAATGAAGCCGATTTTTTTAAAGGAGTTGACTCGATCGCATCTCATTTTCAAAGCTCTAGAAGTACAAAAGCAACTGCTGCAAATGTAAGTATGTCTATCGATGTTCGACAAAATATCGGTAAGAGACCAACATCTTCTGTTTGGGAGTATTTTGAAAAGGTAGAAAAAAAATATTAGAGAATGGAAAAATAGAATTGAGACCAAAATGCAAAACTTGTTGTAATTTTTTTTCAAAAGATGATACTAGTCATCTTATTAGGCATATGAAATATTGTAGTAAAAAACATAATATAGATATAAGAAATTATATGCAATTAGGTAAAGATCAATCAGGTAATTTAACTAATTTTTCTTATAATAATGAATATGCTAGAGCAAAATTAGTAGATTACATGATTAGAGCAAAACACCAATTTACTTTTATAGATAATCACGATTTTACTGGTACTATTCAAAGATTATTTAACTCACAATATGATGGTTTTTCTGCTTCTACAGCAAAAAGGGATGTTATGAAAAAGTTTTTGGTCAAATGATGTGTTATAAAATCTTTCTTTTCTAATTTTAAAGGAATAATTTGTTTGACTCTGATATGTGGACTTCTTGTCATCAACAAAGTTATCTTTGTTTGACTGCACACTATATTGATGTTGATTGAAAATTATGCAAACAAATTAGCATTCTCATTCTCAAAAAGTCTTTATTGTCATTCTCATTTCAATTATCATTTTTTTTAGTTTAAATTTATACAGGTTGTATAAATTATCTTGTGTGTTCAATGAGATTGAGAAGAAAAAAATTAGTGGAAAAATAAAGAAAAATAATATATTATGAGAAAGAAGGTTAAATAAATGTAGACTTGTTAGTATGAGTGAGAGAAGAGGGATGAAGAGATAGTTGAAAATGTATAAATGATACAAAAACTATCATATTATTGTCTCACATCGAAAGTTTTGAGGTTGTTGGAGGTTTATTTTCTATAAATAAAACTTTAATCTCATACAAATTTTATATTTAAAAATAATATTTTTATTTAAAGGGTCAACCCAAGCCCGACCTAAAGAGCCGATCTAGCCTCGATCTAATTTGGCTCATTGAGTTTGACCCATGGATTGGGCTATGGACCTATGTTTTATAGGTCGAGTCGGCCCAAGCCCGACCCAAACAGTAGTTTAGGCTTGAAGGGCTTGGGTCAGGGCCAAGCCTAGGCCTTTGATTCTTTGGGTCGGGCCAGCCCGACCCTACCCAATGATAAGGCTGACTGCCACAATCCCAACCACGAAATTGCACGATTGTTCAATTTCGAGGTTGGGATCGTGCATATATATATATATATATATATATATATATATATATATTTGTTTTAATATTATGATGGCTAGGATTATTAAAAAAAAAATTGTGCAATCGTGCAATTTTTTCCGGCTTTTCTTCGCGTGATGGCAGAAAAAATCCCCAAATCAACACTTTCCAAATCTTCTCTTTCTGAAAAAGTTCTTTGAGGGTGAGAGAGGATGAAGGAGAGAATTTCAAAACTTGATGAAACTTTTTTTCTTAACATTCAGAGGGTGAGAAAGTAGATTTGTTTTCTTAATAGTGAGAGGGTGAGGGAGTGGAAGAGAACACATAGAAAGAGAAGGGGGACGAAGAAGAAGATAAGAAGAGATAGGAGAGAGGATCTTGTATTCAATGAGGGACAGAACAAATTTCACACTTAGCCTAAAGTGAACAGTAATGTCAGCTGTCAAATTCATGTCATAAACGCTAAAATTATAAAATTAGGTCATTTTTGGCAAACATTTTGCAAATCGGGTCAGATTGTTCTATTCCCCATATATAGTGGGTATATATAAAAATTACATATATTTTATTAAAAAAATACATTTATACATTTTTTTAATAGATTAAAAAAATACATATTATTTATAAGTATGTATAAATATATATGGTGAGTATATATAAAATACATATATTTTCTAAATAAAATACATATTATCTATAGGTATATTAGATATATGAGTATATTCTCATATATGAAGTATATATAAAAGATACATATATTTTTATAAAACAACACATACATATTATCTATAAGTATATATACAATATATATGAGTATATGCACATATATCAAGTATATATGGTGGGTATATATAAAAAAATACAAATATTTTCTAAAAAAACACATACATATTATCTATAAGTATATGTGGGGTATATATACTAGTGACAAGTATATATATGAAGCCAACATGAGCATATCTCAACAAACATAATGTATGAACTAGAGATCAAGAAGTCAGAGATTCGAATCTCTCACCCTACATGTTGTAAGAAAAAGTGTATATATGGAGGTATATACTAGTGGCAAGTGTATATATTAATTGTTGTGTATAATAATGCAATAAAAAAGGGAAAAAATGAGACAATGAACAACAATAAATAGAGGCAAAAATATGATGATAAAATCGTGGAAAAATCGGTTGAATGAAATCTATGCTAAAATCGTGAAAATCACGAAGAAAATAATCAAGATTAATTTATGGAGAGAGACATATAATTATTGTATTTTTGTAATATATGAAACAAAATAGAGAAAATAAAAGTAATCATTATGGAGAGGAAAAAACTCATTGAAAGGCATTATTAGTAAGATAAACTACACAAAATATACATCAAATATATAAATAAAAATTATCAAATATCTGGATATTTGTGAAAATATGTACCTATATTAGGACTGTTCAACACAATTTCTCTAAAAATTTGGGCTAAATACATTTATTATCCACAAAATTTGAAGATGATGTCTATTTGGTTCAAGTTTCAAAATGGACTTTTATAGTCCAAGTTTTTAAAAATATTCTAAATGGTCTCTAAAACGATTTCATTGTTAGTTAACTAATGAAAATTGTAACGACCCGACTAATTACACCTAGACAATCCCTAAGGACTTTACTCTATGCATGCTATAACGTCTAGAAATCCTTGAGAAATTTATAAAGCATAAAATATCTTTCTAAAAGAATTTAAAAGAATGTATTTGGGATCCCATTGAAATCGTTGCAAAACACAAATGAAAACAAAATGTTAAACTTGTTGAAACAAACTCAGACATAACTTTTGCATAAAACATTTTAAACATGAAACATCCTAAATGTTGACGCCATTCTGACATTATCCCCATGGCACGGCTAGCAAACGACCTTGCTACCTCGCCTTGTACGTCCTTGTCATTACCTGTGGAAAAACGTTTTAAGAAAAGAATGAGTATTTCAAAAGAAATACCCAGTAAGTGACCCCGCTACCGGAGTCACGTTATGCAAGCGCATGCGATATGAATGTTCCATGCATTTTCCTCTGGTGGGACCTAAAACCTGTCCTCTTTAAAAACATTTTCCTCTTTGGCCAAGTGGACTATTACCCCACAACATATCGATCTAGAAGGCTTCTCGATGGAGACTTTACCCCAACTGATGGTTAGTTGGTACCCAATCAGCGGGGCCAAGTCTCAGCCTAACTAGATCCTCATTCTTTCCCTCTAGATGTACATCGAACCTCATTCTTTCCCTCTAGATGTACATCAACCTCTTAAGGGTAATAGCCACAAAATCATTATGCAATATATGTAACACAAATGCATGAGGTCCCTTAAAAAATTTCTTTTCATTTCGTGATGCAACATGAAACAATCTTTCCTTTATATTAAATCCTCAAATACATCAACTTATCATTCAACATGCATTTTCATTCATAAACATCCTACTAAAACATTAAAACATACTTCTCAACCACAACTCATTCATAAACATAACATTGAAAACGTTTTAGAAAAATCTTAGAAATTTCGGCAGAGTTTCCCCTGAAAATCGGGTAAACCATACCTGAAATAAAGACATACGTTTCAAAATAACATTCACAACCAACTAGACTACCAACACACATACACATCCTATTCAACCAATTCAGCTATCAGCACACATACACAACATGCACAACCTATTCCTAGGGCGTTCCGATAGTAAAGTCACTTACCTTTCTAGAAACTCATTGAAACAACTATCTCCTGAACTAAAGTCTTCGAGTTGTCCCAACTACATCTTTCAAACTTGTTCGATTAAACTAAACCTAAACGATGAAAAGTTTCAAAGCAAATGTTACTCAACGTGCCTTACCAAAATGACATGAACCACTGGTGGAAAGTGTGTGAAATCATTCAAGCTTCGAAAATCTAACCTTTATTAGCCATGGGCAATCTGATCCGGGATCGTTCGGGTTGTGGGTAAGTGTCAAACGTCGTCTTCCTACCCAAAGAACCGTTCGAACCTAAACATAAAGTGATTCCAAAGATTAGTTAGTAGTTTAAAGGAAAGTTGTTGGGCGAAATCCTTGAGGTAAGAACTTGCTCATTTTTTTTATTTTCTCAAAACTACTCGAAGGTTCCAATGTGAGAACTAAATCTCGAAGCATCAATTGAATTTCAAAGTCTTAGGAGACAATTTTTATCAATGAAAACTTACCTCAAGAATGCTCGAAACTCTACTGCACAATACTAAAAGAAATGCTCAATTTCGTGAATCTTACCGTCGGAATCCAATGGGTATTGAAAACAAACTTCAATGAAACATGGGTGAGATATGCTTAGGGCTAAAATACCCCTCGAACCAATATCCTCAACGTCGGAGCGCCGCTGCCGGAAAAACGCCCTCATCGGAGCTCGACGCCGCTGTAACCACGTTTAGAGCTCGCTGCCATTCCGCTGTGTCATGTCGCCATCCCTAACAAAATGTAAGGTCGTGGTCGGAAGTAGGGAGTCGTTGGCGTGAAGGGAACGAGAGAGAAAGAAGAAGAAGAAAGGGCAAAAGCCTCAATTTGGGTGGCTGGGCAAAAACTCAAAGCAGAAAAAAATAAAATAAAATATAAACTGGGTTTTCAAAATAAAAGATCATTGTCGGTTTTTTTTTGTTTTAAAAAAACAACACTCACTTTAATCTTTATCTCAAACTTAAATTCAACAACCTTTCTTTTAAAAAAAAAAAAAAATCTTTTCTATTCTTTTTCCTTTTTTTTTTAATTAAACAAATCACTTTTTCTTCATTTCTTTTTTTCTTTTTTTTTCTTTTTTTTTTTTTTTTAATTAAAAAAAAAAAACCTCATTTTTAATCTTACTTTTAAACCCAATTTAACCTTGAGAAAAAAATATAACGCCAAAAGAGAACAACACTACCAACATAGGTCGGGTGTTACATTATTACGTGACACTGACTAGTTTGTTGACTTGGCAAATTAAATTAATTTTATATTGATTTTTATGACTAGACAAGTGCGTTGACAATTTTTTTTTCCCTTTCATCTCCTCATTCGAAAAACTTGTTATTGTTGGCGCTCACTGTCCCTCCCCCTCTCAATCTTTCTCCCATCTTCGACGCTCATCAGAAGTGGAAAATGGTGGCACACGAGGCAGCCAAACCAGAGATACAAAGTTTGGCTCGACACTGCCACTGCATTGTCGCTGAAGAAACATCGTTGGTTGGGGGTTGTAGGAGTCGGGTTGCTCGAGGATCTATTGTCGCAGTTTAAATCCATCGCTGACAAGAAGGTCGCGTCACCAACACAAGAGTAGTTGTGCCTCATATATGAGTTTGTTGAAGATACACGCCACCATGGGTGGAGGTACTCGTCGTCGTGAGTGTTCACCAAAGAGTAGATTGTGTCATTCGTGCGTTGAGTTTTCACTTCGATGCCAGAAACAAATGGTAAATAATGCCATTGTTGCATATCTAATTTGCGTTGCCTCAAGAAAGTTCATTCCCAATCGCATGACTGAAAATAAAATGGAATGGTTTCAAAGTATTGATTCATCATTGAGACTTACTTTTTTTAACGATTTCAATCTACCTACATCTCGATTTCTCCCACTTTTTTTCGATCTCTCTCTTCTTCTCGATTTCCACCATGTTCGTCCAATAGTGAAAAAAATATTCATTCTCAATCAACTTCGATCATGTCTGATGCATACTCTATCCATCATTTTGACAGTCCATCCACAATTCTGGTTACACCTCTTCTTACTGGTGATAATTATGGTTCATGGAATCGAGACATCGCCATGACGCTTAGAGTTAAGAGCAAGTGTGGTTTTGTTTACAAATCCTTGTTAAATCCCAAGGAAACATAAGATATCGCCAATTGGATTCTCAACTCGGTTTCTCCATAAATTTGACCGAGCATTCTCTATGTCGATACTACCCTCCAAATTTGGACAAACCTCAATGATCGTTTCTCCCAATCAAATGCGTCGAGGATATATAAACTAAATCATTCTATTTCGACTATAAAAACGAAAGATGTGATTGTTTCTTTATATTTCACTCAACTCAAATCTCATAATGATTAATTAAGCAACATCACTTAAATTCTTGCATGGATATGTGTCAATGCAAAAAGTATCATTGAACAACAAAATTAGGATCGTGCCATCAAATTTTTGCAAGGATTCCATTATAGTTTTTCAGCGGTATGTAGTCAAATTGTCTTAATGGATCATGTTCCTTCAATTCAACGCATTTATAACTTAGTGTGACAAGAGGAGAAACTATTGGGAAGAAAAACAACGAGATATAAGTAAACTGCGAAATAACAAACAAAATTATATCTCACTCTTTCTCACTTCACAGGTTATAACCAAAAAATAATCAATCACAAAATAAAATAATAAATATAAGGGAAAAAGAGAATGACACTGAGAGATATACTGGTTTGCCCTGATCTCGGGACTACGTCAAGTCTTCTGCAACTGCAGGTTCTAGTATGATGGAGATTACAAAAGGTCCCTCAAACTTGCGCTACAAAACTCTCTCAAATAGCCCAACTCGAACTATTTGCTTCTAAGTACTAGAACTCGTTAGCTAAGGATAAACAACAAAGAAAACTCAAACCCAAACCAAAATACAAAAACACACACGGTATTATTGTATTTTTCTTCACTACAGCACACTGCTTCTCACATAAAACGGGCTGCACAATTTTCTTACAAAATAATTACAGCCGCAAGATCCCTAAAAAATGTCATACACCACCAACAAAAGCTCACGACAATAGGGCAAATTGTTGGGATTTATGCCCCAAAGCCTCGTAATTAGTTAATAATTATTTGATTATTATTTTTTGCAATTTATAATATTCATTAATTATAAAAATCCAAGGTTATTAGTGTAATCTTGAACAGTATGTAGTTGACATATGAGAGGATCATGTTCAAGGAATAACCTAAATAGTCTATAGTATATGGATAAGGTTGGGTGCCTTATCCTGGTAACACTATTGATACGGTCCACTTTGTAATTGTTACAAATGATTTGATCCAAATCATTCATGTAGAGACATGTGAGTGGGGGTATCCTATACAATTAGTTTGTATAAGACTGGACCACGAAATATATAATTTTTCTTTATAAATCCGTTATTTGAGAAGATTAATATTTCACAAGATGATCATATGTGACTCGATTTTAATCCTGAGTGAGTTATGAACTCCGGGATGTGAGGGCTCGTCCTTTGATTTGTATGGGTGAGAATGACCTTTATAGTCGATTCAATAAGCCTACCATTTTGGGGACTTGACCAAACAGAGAGCTGAGAACATAAGTTTCACAAGATGAAATTCACTCATTCTCATATAGGAAAAGTAGATGAGTAGTTCCCTTAAGTGCTGATTTCGAGACTTGAACAATGGGGTCCCTCTCACTGGCCCGAGAGGGACTTGGTTTATGGTTGGATCATAAACATATTGTTCATTTAGATAATCAGTGGTACTTAAGGTGTAAGATGTAATTACAGTGGTAAAATGGACTTTTGACCCAGCTGTAATTACGAACAACTCGTGAAGGATCGACTTGCATGTAATGGTTATATCCTAGACACAACTTCTCCTACAGTGCATAAGAATGCAACTTTAGGCCTATAGTGGAGTGACCTAGAGTTAATGAATGAAAGTTAATTAATTAATTAATTTTGTATGATTGAAGCTTATAAATTTATAGGTCCATAAGGTCCCCTTGCTAGCTCAGAGTTAAAAGAAACAATTTAGTTGAAAGAAAATTTTGAAATGTTCAAATTAATATTTAATATATTTGATATATTAAATATAGAAGAGAAAAATATATTTATTGTATTTGATACATTAAATATTAGAGGAAATAGTATATGTATTTAGATACATTAATATTGAAAACCATATATACATATCAAATTTGAATGAGATTCAAATTGGTTAAATGTATATTATAAATGATTAATTTTATGATATTTGAATGAAATTCAAATAAATATAAAATACATATTTTAATATAATAGATGTTAAAATGTATTTTATTAAATAAAATTAATTCCTAAAAGCCCTATAAATAGGACATTTAGGTTGGCCAAACACACTACTCAAACTTCTAGAGAATTGTTCTCTCATTCTTTCAAGGAGGCTCCCACAAGTCTTGGTCTCGTGTTCGAGTCATAACGAAGAAGATTTGTGTTCTTCAAAGGTAATATAGTTGCTTAACTTGTTTTAGTTTAATCCTAAATAAAAACAAAGATCGATTCTAAACGCTTCCGCTGCGTGGGTTTAAAGAGTTCATTCCCTTCAATTGGTATCAGAGCTTTCTTTGATTTTTATTTATAATTAAAAGTACATGTATGGATGGTGGGTATTTTAATTTTATCATATATGTGATATGTGGTTTGCGAATTTGGCTGTTTAGTCATATTTGATTGACATTAGAATTAAAGCTTTTATTAGATCAATTGTAAAACTCTTTATGAGTTTTAGGATTTCATGTAATTTGTACACTTTAAAAGTTTAGAATTCGTGTTTCTTCATGCGAATCTATGTAAATGCTTGCGGGATCTCCATGAAAAAGTGTGTGAAGATGAAAGGAGTTTCAAGGTTGTTGGACATACAAAGTAAACTACATGCGGCGGCTAGATGATGAAGGATGTGCCAAATATGCCGGTAAATTTTGCTTTATTTAATTATGCATGTTGATGTATGTTTAAATTGTTTGATTGCATAAAGTATGTCATCTAGATTAAAATCCCACCATAGGTTAATCATGAACATGCATTTTAATTATTTTTAATATAATTGTTATATTTGGAAGATTATGATTAAAATGTCATTCTAATTTGATTAGATCATTTCCCAATATGTTTATATTTCCATATCTTTCAATACAATTGTTATATTTGAAAATTTTAAATTAGGATATTTCATTTCAATAATAGGAATTCATGTTTTCATAATAAAGATCATGAATTTTTCCTAATCAGTTTAGGATATTTCCTTCTAATAGGAATTCATACTTTCATAATAAGGATTATGAATTTTTTCTAATTAATGATATTAGAATATTTTCTTTCTAGAAATTCATCTTTTCATAATAAAGATTATGAAATTTTTTTCCATTGGGATTAAGATGTTTTTCTAATGAGATTATGATATTTTATAATAAGATTAGAACATATGATAATCTTTTAAAAATATTTTAAAGGGTTTAAATTGTTAAAATTTCAAGATTATTCATAAGGTGAATTAGTTTTTAATAGGATTAAAAACATTGCTTAAAATCAACTAAATTCATTAATCTAGTAATTAATAATTAATTAAAGATTAATGAATTTGAAATAAAAATTGACTATAAGGGAACCCTGTCTAAGAAAGGTTAGACGAGTGAGATACTTAAGTTGACTGAAAAGGAACACCTCTACCAGGGAACTCGCTTGGGGTTGAATTGATAAAAATTTATTTTATTTCATTAAGCAGACTCATAATGTGATTAATTTTAAATAGTTTAATATACTTGGTAATTCACATTAAAATCAATCTAATCAGCATAAGGGTTATGGAAGGGTAAATTGAAAAACTTAGATAAATGAGATTAGCCTAATTTGTCTAAGTAATAGTAAACTCTATTTCAAAATACTTAGTGTGAGAAAGAGATATGTCACGATAATCCTACGATCTCTATCATAGATTCACAACGTGAGATTCATGTGAGCCCTTGTGGCGGCTTTGGACCGTCCTCCCTACGGAAGGTGTTTACATGAGTCAATATCAGGGTGAATCTCTTGAGAAAGTATTTTTAATAGTAAGTGGGAGAAGGAAATGTGTCAACATATCCTACAGTCTCTATCATTGGTTCACAACGTGAGATCCATGTGGGGTCTCGAGGCGGTTTTTGGACCATCCCCCTACGGAAGGTGTTTACATGGGTCAATATCAGGGTGAATCTCCTGAGAATGATAGGATTGTAATTTTATTTCCAATACTTGACTTACCCTACGATGAACTTGTTGGGATAAAATTATAGAATCTAAAATGATGGGTTACACTTACAAAGATCTCATTAAGGTTGTTAATGATTTTCTTGACCAAACTAATGGTAACTAAATGTTATAGAAGTAAGAGTTATTTTAGGATAACACTTGGTTGAGATTGTCTCAGTTTAGTGAAGGAGCATTTAACCTACCCTACGACGACACTTGTTCTAACTCACTAAAGTATCATAACATTAGAAAATTAATATTTTAGGGTTCAAATAACTTTCATTTTTTCTATCTAAAAAAAAAAGAAATTGGTAAGGTTAGTGTTTGAGATGATTATTTACAAGGATCCTAGAAGGACCTCTAACTTTGTAAATGTTGCATCTTTTCTATATTTACCAATTTCGCTTCCGGTTATCTTTCATCTTTGCTCTCTAAAAAAATAAAAAAAAAATCAATTTTTTTCTTTTTAGTCAATGATGACTCTTGAACTTCTTCGTAAGTCATTACAATACTTTAGATTCGAGGACGAATATTCTTAAAGAAAGGGAGAATGATATGAATATTATTGGCCATTTCGATCAGCATAAAGTATCCTCAAGAAGAATTAATCTATCATATCTAATGGATGGTGGATTTCGTTGGTAGAAGATATCAAGTTGAAGCATGCACTTTTTGAAGAGTTGACATGAGTTTATGAAGGTTGCATGGAGATGCACGAAATTTGAAGAGTTGCAAGTCTTTGGTGAAGAGTTGCGAAGGACATTCATGCATGACATTTATTACACAAAAGATGTATTTAGTTTATTTGATGTTCAAATACATGTAAGCATTAAATAGGTTAATGTATTAGTTAAATACATGTATTAGACTTTAATATTCTGATTAGTGTATTTAATATGCTTTGTAATTAGGAATTCTAGAATATTTCTAATAGGCTATAAAAATGTCATCCATATTGTAATGAAGACATGAGAATGTAGTATTTTGGGTTTTAAACCTTGAAAGTTTTAAGCTTTGTTTTCTTGTGTGTTTTTGTGATAGAATACATGAATATTTGGAGCATTCAAGTGAGGATTAATCAGTCTTGCTTAGAGATGTCCTTTTGCCCCGACCTCGCATCGCCCCGAATGGGACGAGGAATCCCCGATTACACGGGGAATGGAGCAGGGAGCAGAGAATTTTTTTTGCCCCGTTAGCTAAACGGGGTGACCTCTAGCTTTGTAAATGTTGCATCTTTTCTATCTTTATCAATTTCGCTTCCGGTTATCTTTCATCTTTGCTCTCTGAAAAAAAAAAAAAACGTTTTTCAATTTTTTTCTTTTTAGTCAATGATGACTCTTGAACTTCTTCGTAAGTCATTACAATACTTTAGATTCGAGGACGAATATTCTTAAAGAAAGGGAGAATGATGTGAATATTATTGGCCATTTCGATCAGCATAAAGTATCCTCAAGAAGAATTAATCTATCATATCTAATGGATGGTGGATTTCGTTGGTAGAAGATATCAAGTTGAAGCATGCACTTTTTGAAGAGTTGACATGAGTTTATGAAGGTTGCATGGAGATGCACGAAATTTGAAGAGTTGCAAGTCTTTGGTGAAGAGTTGCGAAGGACATTCATGCATGACATTTATTACACAAAAGATGTATTTAGTTTATTTGATGTTCAAATACATGTAAGCATTAAATAGGTTAATGTATTAGTTAAATACATGTATTAGACTTTAATATTCTGATTAGTGTATTTAATATGCTTTGTAATTAGGAATTCTAGAATATTTCTAATAGGCTATACAAATGTCATCCATATTGTAATGAAGACATGGGAATGTAGTATTTTGGGTTTTAAACCTTGAAAGTTTTAAGCTTTGTTTTCTTGTGTGTTTTTGTGATAGAATACATGAATATTTAAAGCATTCAAGTGAGGATTAATCAGTCTTGCTTAGAGATGTCCATTTGCCCCGACCCCGCCTCGCCCCGAATGGGACGAGAAATCCCCGATTACACGCGGAATGGGGCAGGGAGCAGGAAATTTTTTTCGCCCCGTTAGCTAAACGGTGTGACCTCTAGCTTTGTAAATGTTGCATCTTTTCTATCTTTATCAATTTCGCTTTCGGTTATCTTTCATCTTTGCTCTCTAAAAAAAAAAAAAAGAAAAAAAAGTTTTTCATTTTTTTTCTTTTTAGTCAATGATGACTCTTGAACTTCTTCGTAAGTCATTACAATGCTTTAGATTCGAGGACGAATATTTTTAAAGAAAGGGAGAATGATATGAATATTATTGGCCATTTCGATCCGCATAAAGTATCCTCAAGAAGAATTAATCTATCATATCTAATGAATGGTGGATTTCGTTGGTAGAAGATATCAAGTTGAAGCATGCACTTTTTGAAGAGTTGACATGAGTTTATGAAGGTTGCATGGAGATGCACGAAATTTGAAGAGTTGCAAGTCTTTGGTGAAGAGTTGCGAAGGACATTCATGCATGACATTTATTACACAAAAGATGTATTTAGTTTATTTGATGTTCAAATACATGGGAGCATTAAATAGGTTAATGTATTAGTTAAATACATGTATTAGACTTTAATATTGTAATTAGTGTATTTAATATGCTAATTAGTGTATTTAATATGCTTTGTAATTAGGAATTCTAGAATATTTATAATAGGCTATAAAAATGCCATCCATATTGTAATGAAGACATGGGAATGTAGTATTTTGGGTTTTAAACCTTGAAAGTTTTAAGCTTTGTTTTCTTGTGTGTTTTTGTGATAGAATACATGAATATTTGGAGCATTCAAGTGAGGATTAATCAGTCTTGCTTAGAGATGTCCATTTGCCCCGACCCCGCCTCGCCCCGAATGGGACGAGGAATCCCCGATTACACGTGGAATGGAGCAGGGAGCGGAGAATTTTTTTTGCCCCGTTAGCTAAACGGGGTGACCTCTAGCTTTGTAAATGTTGCATCTTTTCTATCTTTATCAATTTCGCTTCCGGTTATCTTTCATCTTTGCTCTCTAAAAAAAAAAAAAAAAAAAAAAAAAACGTTGTTCAATTTTTTTCTTTTAAGTCAATGATGACTCTTGAACTTCTTCGTAAGTCATTACAATGCTTTAGATTCGAGGACGAATATTCTTAAAGAAAGGGAGAATGATATGAATATTATTGGCCATTTCGATCAGCATAAAGTATCCTCAAGAAGAATTAATCTATCATATCTAATGGATATGGTGGATTTCGTTGGTAGAAGATATCAAGTTGAAGCATACACTTTTTGAAGAGTTGACATGAGTTTATGAAGGTTGCATGGAGATGCACGGAATTTGAAGAGTTGCAAGTCTTTGGTGAAGAGTTGCGAAGAACATTCATGCATGACATCTATTACACAAAAGATGTATTTAGTTTATTTGATGTTCAAATACATGTAAGCATTAAATAGGTTAATGTATTAGTTAAATACATGTATTAGACTTTAATATTATGATTAGTGTATTTAATATGCTTTGTAATTAGGAATTCTAGAATATTTCTAATAGGCTATAAAAATGTCATCCATATTGTAATTAAGACATGAGAATGTAGTATTTTGGGTTTTAAACCTTGAAAGTTTAAGCTTTGTTTTCTTGTGTGTTTTTGTGAAAGAATACATGAATATTTGGAGCATTCAAGTGAGGATTAATCAGTCATGCTTAGAGATGTCCATTTGCCCCGACCCTGCCCCGCCCCTCATCAAAAAATTAACCACACACCCCTTTTTTTGGTCTAAACAAATACACATCTTACCAATAGAGTTAAAAAAAAAACATACCTTACAAATAAATATTTATTGAATTAAATATATATAATATTAATCAACTTAAAAAATAACAAAACTTTTAAAAAATGGATATTAATAAATTAAAAAGTAAATTATTCGCGGGGAAAATTACCCGCGGGGAATACCCGCCCCTTCCCCGCGAAATTCTAATTTCGCGGGGACGCGAGTAATGAAATGGGGGACGGGGATGGGGGCAGGGAAGGCATTACCCGGCCCCGCCCCGCCCCATGGACATCTCTAGTCTTGCTTGTGGAGTGCTTTGAAGATCAAGGGTTGATGAGAGCCATAAGCTTTGTCTGATCCTTGGTTTGTTTGATCGTCTAAGTAATTTGTCGTCTAGCCTTTCTTAGGGGTTGAGATCGAAGGTTAAGTCTGTTATATTTGTGAACATTTACAAGGATCCTAGAAGGACGTCTAGCTTTGTAAATCTAGTAATTCTGACGCTTATCATTTCGTATCAGAGCTTCGGCTTTCGATCGGGTTTTATCCACAATGTTGTTGGTGTTAATCAATAGATTAATGTGTTTAATCTTAGACTTAACTATGTAATGTTGCTTATATAATGCAACTATCTCTTCCCTTCTATATTGAGAATATACAATATTTTCCAATGCTTTTCTCTCTCACTCCCTAGGGTTTCTAAACCCTTTCAGTTGGTAAGCAATTGGTAAGGTTAGTGTTTGAGATGATTATTTACAAGGATCCTAGAAAAACCTATAGCTTTGTAAATGTTGCATCTTTTCTATCTTTATCAATTTCGCTTCCGAATATCTTTCATTTTTTCTATCTAAAAAACAAAAACAATTGGTAAGGTTAGTGTTTGAGATGATTATTTACAAGGATCCTAGAAGGACCTCTAGCTTTGTAAAGGTTGCATCTTTTCTATCTTTGTCAATTCCGCTTCCGATTATCTTTCATCTTTGCTCTCTAAAAAAAAAAAAAATCGTTGTTCAATTTTTGTTCTCTTTAGTCAATGATGACTCGTGAACTTCTTCGTAAGCCATTGCAATGCTTTAGATTCGAGGACGAATCTTCTTAAAGAAAGAGAGAATGATATGAATATTATTGGCCCTTCCGATAAGCATAAAGTATCATCAAGAAGAATTAATCTATCATTACTAATGGATGGTGAATTTCGTTGGTAGAAGATATCAAGTTGAAGCGTGCACTTTTTGAAGAGTTGTCATGAGTTTATGAAGGTTGCAAGGAGATGCACGAAATTTGAAGAGTTGCAAGCCTTTGGTGAAGAGTTGCGAAAGACATTCATGCATGACATTTATTACACAAAAGATGTATTTAGTTTATTTGATGTTCAAATACATGTAAGCATTAAATAGGTTAATGTATTAGACTTTAATATTCCGATTATTGTATTTAATATGCTTTGTAATTAGGAATTCTAGAATATTCCTAATAGGCTATAAAAAGGTCATCCATATTGTAATGAAGACATGGAAATCTAGTATTTTGGGTTTTAAACCTTGAAAGCTTTTAAGTTTTGTTTTCTTGTGTGTTCTTGTGATAGAATGCATGAATATTTGGAGCATTCAAGTGAGGATTGATCAGTCTTGCTTGTGGAGTGCTTTGAAGATCAAGGGTTGATGAGAGCCATAAGCTTTGTCCGATCCTTAGTTTGTTTGATCGTCTAAGTAATTTGTCGTCTAGCCTTTCTTAGGGGTTGAGATCGAAGGTTAAGTTTGTCAGATTTGTGAACATTTACAAGGATCCTAGAAAAACCTCTAGCTTTGTAAATCTAGCAATTCTGACGCTTATCATATAGTGTATCAAAAACACATACACTGTATATAAATATAAATCCAGAAACTCAAGTATGTAACCAAATTTGAGATACAAAGTTACTTAAGATGTATAAAGACAGAAATACAGTAGCAAGAGCTACTTATTACTACAATTTATGGAAATCGTGATGGAGATGAAAACAAAGTTGAGGCACGCTTATAAAGCATATTCCTGAAGACAGACTACAAGGATCGTCTTAGCAGGATTCAACGACTTGCTCTGGTAGAAAAGAAACTTGAACTACTCGGATCTGACAAAACTCTTGAATACTTGTTCTCAACAAAACCAAGACACAAGAAAATCAAAGGAAAAAAAAACTCGAAAAATAGATGAAGCTCAGTTTTTTGGGATACTCTCAAATGACGAATCGCACTACTATAAATAGTAGTGCAAATCGTAACTCTTTCATTCTGAAACGTCGGACAATAATTACACTATAATTACAACATGAAACGTCTAACAATAATTACACTATAATTACAACATGAAATGTCTGACAATAATTACAACATGAAACGTCTGACAATAATTACATTGTAATTACAACATGAAACGTCTGATAACAATTGCATTGTAATTGCAACATGAAACGTCTAACAATAATTGCATTATAATTGCAGCATGAAACTTCTGACAATAATTACACTGTAAATGTTAACAGTTACGAATGTTACAAATTCAATTTCAAGAATTTAATCCGTATGTTACACCATTGATTAGAAACCCTTGGTAGGAATTTAATCCCTATGTTACACCATTGATTAGAAACCCTTGGTATTCTAACTCATTACTTTCTTTCACAAAAATACAACAAGTTCAACATATATACTATTTTAGGGTCTGTTTGGTTGATGATTTGAAAATATAAATTTTAAAACAAGGGATTCAATTAAAACATAGTTGTATTTCATGTTTTCAGATATGTGTTTGGTAGCACATTTAGAAATTGGATCTCAATTTAACTAATTGTTCAAAATGTGTTAATTTTTTTTTTTATAAACCATAAAACTAGTTGTAGTCACTAACTAAATATTAGGTTGAATATAAACTATTATTAATTAATTTATGAACATATTTTATGTTATAAATTTTGTAAAATTATTATTTTATAATATCATATAATTTATAATATATTATATTATACTTTCACAAAATGAAATGAGTTTATAACATGAAATACTTTATTTATTTAAAATTCAAAATCAAGATATACTAAAAAAACAAAAAACAAAAAATGTTTTCAAAATTTACACTGTTTGGGTCACAGAATCTGAAAACAGTTTTCAAAAACAAAATCCAAATTGCATACCAAACGCATATTCGCTGGACTCAATGAATCTAGATTCTCTACCAAACGTGTCCTTAATTATTTTCATTTTTTAATTAAATTAAAAGGAAAAAACTTCTAGTGGATAATCGACTCCCGTGATTTCACTTTGGCCAATCCTTGCACGATTTCCCATGAAATTGGACACGAATGTCGTGAGGATGGGAATTCTCCATCTCATTTCCGCACAACCCATTGACATTCATTCTCTAACCTTTTAGAATTATAGGGAATGGACACTTCACTCAGCAACAAAAGGGTATGATTTCTAAACGATTTAGAAATCAAGTTTGTGATTGTCTTTGATTTATTTAGAATTAAACAAAAATACAGTTAAACAAACTTTCATTAAAGAAAATAAGGAGAAAGTTATAATGAGTCTATATATGTTTCTTGTGCTCCAACTCCAACGACTCTCCAAGACTTTCACAAAGTCTTCCCGCTATGACTCAAACACATGACCAAAACTTGTGAGAATTTTTTTGAAAGAAAAATTGCAGAGATCTTCTCTGTTATGTTGGAAAGTATAGGCATAAGTTACACAATGTAAAAACCGACCTTATTAGCTTGACCTAAAAGTATTATTTATAGGGCCTAAGGAATTATTATTATTATTATTTGTTTTTTGTCAAAATACATTTTTATTATCTATTATATTAAAATATTATTTATTTGAATCTTATTCCAATACCATAAAATTAAGGGAAATTATGTACGGTACACTTCTTAAAAATAATATTTTTAAAAATGTCAAAATCTATGTACATTTACATATATAAATACTTTGAATTATTTCTTACCATTATGCCTCTATTACTTCTCTCTCCATAATTGATTTTTATTTCTCCTCATTTTTGTTTCCTAATTTACATATATTAATTAGACATTTTGCATTGTTTTGAAATATTTATCTACATTTTAATTTCCACAATTTTAGCATTCTAATTGTTGCACACGATTTATCCCACGATTTTAGCATTTTAGCATTTTGTTTCAAACATTAATTTTAACATTGTAATTTATTCCCATGAAAATATGTCTTTTTTCTTTTATATATATATATATATATATATCCACCATATATACTTATATCATATATACTGGGATTTTTTTATATAAATAATGTATTTTTAAAAATTAATTACAAAAATAGGGTAGTAGGGAAATCGCATACCATGGCCACGATTTAGGGAGCAATCAGAGACGGATTCGGCGAACTTCAAATCTTTATAGGAGATTTTCGAAGATTTTCATATCGCCATTACTACTCCTCAAATCGACGAACAAGCACGAACTCCAAGAACAATCAATCCATCAAACAAACATTCTCATTCCTCATTGCAAAACCACAAACAGAGAACCAAAAAAAGATATCAAAACAAAAAATTAGAGAAGAGAATTCGAGATTAGAAGATCAAAAGATACTTTACGGATTCGTTAATTTAAAAACCACTCATCCAAATTCAATAATAGATTCCAAAAAGTCACTTACATGCTCTAACGATTTTCCCCACCACATTTTTCTTCTTCTTCCTCACAGATCCTACCGTTTTTCGCCCTTCCTTCTAATCTCCGCCTTCGATTTCATCATCGTCGATCGACGATGCAAGCTTCGCGAACTGATCGTGAATCCTACAGTACCGCTCCGGACGAAGATCGCCGCATCAACAGAGCTCTCTTCACCGCGGAGTAGAATTCAGAGGCCGATGAAGAAACTGAGATGTTCCGAGTCAACAGTGACGGTGGAGGCACTGCCGAATTCATCTTCTTCTTCATTGAAATGGTAAATCTGGATGACTTAACCATAAATCGTGGCCAAGGTACACGATTTACCCCATAAATCGTGGTCATGGTACACGATTTACCCTATAAATCGTGGCTAAGGTACACGATTTGCCATCATCGTTACCCTAATTTTGTAAATAGTTTCAGAAGTACCCTATTTTTGTAATTATGTTTTAAAAAATACATTATTTATATAAAAATTCCTATATACTGAGTATGCACTTATAAATATTATGTATTGTTTTTATATATATTCACCATATATATTTATATATATGAGTATATGAGTATATATTCATATATAATGTATTTATACTTATGGATAATATATTTATTTTTTAGAAAATATAGTATTTGTTATATATACATCATATATATATTGATATATACTTCATAATATATATTGATATATACTTCATAATATATATTGATATATACTTCATATATACTTATACAAAATATATTTTTTTAAAAACAAAAATAAATGCATTTTTATATATACCCACCATATATATGATGAATATATGAATATATATTGAGGAAAGATGATTTTTTAGGTATGAGGAGGGAGTGGACAATTTTAATGAGGAGAGAAGAGCGTGATTAATGTTTGTTGTAAGATTTCATTTTTTTTCCTTAAATAAGTTTTGGGAAAATTACCTTAATGATCCCTCAGGTCTGAGTTTAGTAGCACTTAGGTTCCCTAGTTTTCAAATTCAACAATTATACCCTGAGGTTTAGATTGTTGGTTCATTTTTTGTCCCCGTCATTTTTTTTTATTAAATCCTAACATAATGTTGACATGACACCTATTTTTAATTTAACATTTTTTAATTACTATTATTTTTTTCTCCTCCGTCCATCTCCATCTCCATCTCCATCTTCATCATCCATCTTCCATTTTTCTCTTCTTCCTCCCATGGTCGTCGTCGACGATACGCCGACGACTGATTTTTTTTTTCTTTGTTCTTTTTCCTTTTCCTCTCCCTCTCTTTCTCATCCTTCTCACTCCATCTTCTACCTCACATGACCGTCGTCGACGACTGTTTTATTCTTTTATTTTCCCATGTTTTCTTCTCCCTCTCCGTCTCCTCCTTTCTCTCCTTCTTACCTTCCCCTCGTTTTTATTTTATTTATTTTTTTAAATATAGATCTGTTCTTTACAGATCTAAATATATCTGTATTAAAAAAATAAGAGCGGGGAAAGGGGGAGACGGAGAAGAAAATTGTTTTGTAGTCAACGATTCTTTTTTTTTTTTAATACAAATCTGTAATTTTTTTTTGTAAAACAAGGGGAGTGGAAGTAGGGGAGAAAGGGGGAGACAAAGAGAAGAGGGAGAGGGAGAAGAAAAGGGGAAGAGGAAAACAGGGAAAAAAAATCGTCGGTAATACGCTGGTGACGACCATGGGAGGTAGAAGATGGAGAGAGGAGGGAGGAGGGAGGAAAAAAACCGAGAGGGAGAAGATGGAGGAGGGAGGAGAAAGAAAAAGAAAAATAAAAAATAAAATAGAAAATTAATTTTAATAAGTTAATAAAGGTGTCACGTCACAATTCTGTTAGAATTGAACAAAAAATTTGACAAAGGACTAAAAACGAACAAAATCCAAACTTCAAGGGTATAATCGTTGAATTTGAAACATTGGGAACCCAAGTGCTACCAAACCCAAACTTTGAGAATTTTATAGGGCCTAGGGAATTGTGAGAATTTTCTCTAAACCCAAGTGCTCTCCAAGACTTTCACAAAGTCTTCCTCGCTATGACTCAAACACATGACCAAAACTTGTGAGAATTTTCTTGAAAGAAAAATTGCAGAGATCTTCTCTGTTATGTTGGAAAGGATAGGCATAAGTTACAATGTAAAAACCGATCTTATTCGCTTGACCTAAAAGTATGATTTATAG
The DNA here is from genome assembly GCA_028017165.1 of Herpetospermum pedunculosum. NCBI lineage: Eukaryota > Viridiplantae > Streptophyta > Magnoliopsida > Cucurbitales > Cucurbitaceae > Herpetospermum > Herpetospermum pedunculosum. The sequence goes on from CM051528.1 coordinate 57,811,253, forward strand.
GGCCTAAGGAATTGTTTTTTTTTTTTTCTTTTTCAAAATACATTTTTATTATCTATTATATTAAAATATTATTTATTTGAATCTTATTCCACTACCATAAAATTACGGGAAATTATGTACGGTACACTTCTTAAAAATAATATTTTTAAAAATGTCCAAATCTAGGTACATTTACATATATAAATATTTTGAATTTTTTCTTACCATTATGCCTCTATTACTTTTCTATCTCCATAATTGATTTTTATTTCCCTCATTTTGTTTCCTAACTTACATATATTAATTAGACATTTTACATTGTTTTGAAATATTTATCCACATTTTAATTTCCACAATTTTAGCATTCTAATTGTTGCACACGATTTATCCCACGATTTTAGCAATTAAGCATTTTGTTTCAAACATTAATTAATTTTAACATTGTAATTTATTCTCATGAAAATATGTCTTTTTTTCTTTTATATGTATATATTTATATACCCACCATATATACTGAGTATGCACTTATAAATATTATGTATTGTTTTTTTTATATATATTCACCATATATATTTATATAAAATCCCATATATGAGTATGTACTTATAAATAATATGTATTGTTTTATATATATTCATCATCTATATTTATATATACTTCATATATGAGTATATACTCATATATAATGTATTTATACATATGGATAATATATATTTATTTTTTAGAAAATATAGTATTTGTTATATATACATCATCTATATATATTGATATATACTTCATAGTATATATTGATATATACTTCATAGTATATATTGATATATACTTCATATATACTTATACATAATATATTTTTTTAAAAATAAAATAAATGTTTTTTTTATATATATTCACCATATATATGATGAATATATATTGAGGAAAGATGATTTTTTAGGTCTGATTATGAGGATGGAGGAGACAATTTTAATGAGGAGAGAAGAGCGTGATTAATGTTTGTCCTCCTCCTCCTCCTCACTCCATCTTCTCCCTCACATGACCGTCATCGACAACTGTTTTATTTTCTTTTTTCCATGTTTTCTTCTCCCTCTCTGTCTCCTCCTTTCTCTCCTTCTTACCTCCCCTCGTTTTTTTTAAAAAAAAATATAGATCTCTTCTTTACAGATCTGAATTAAAAAAAATAAGAGCGGAGAAATTGGGGAAACGGAGAAGAAAATTGTTTTGTAGTAAACGATTTTTTTTTTAATACCAATCTGTAATTTTTTTTTAAAACAAGGGGAGGGGAAGAATGGGAGAAAGGGGGAGAAAGAGAAGAGGGAGAAGAAAACGGGAAGAAAAAAAAAGAAAGAAAAAAAAAATTGTCGGCAATACGCTGGTGGCAACCATGGGAGGTAGAAGATGGAGAGAGAGAGGAGGAAGAAGGCAAGAGGGAGGAAAAAAAACAGAGGGAGAAGATGGAGATGAAGAAGAAGGGAGGAGAAAGAAAAAGAAAAGAGGAAGAAGAAGGCAAGAGGGAGGAAAAAAAACAGAGGGAGAAGATGGAGATAAAGAACGAGGGAGGAGAAAGAAAAAGAAAAAGGAAAAATAAAATAAAAAAGAATTTTAATAAGTAAAAAAAGTTGCCACGTCAGCATTCTGTTAGGATTTAACTAACAAAATCCAATATAATCGTTGAATTTGAAACTTTGGAAACTGCTACCAAATCCAAACCTGATGGACCATTATGGTAATTTTCTCATGATTTGTTTACTTTATTTTATTTTATTAAAATGTTAGAGGAGCATGAAGGGCTTAAAACTAATTGAACCTTAACTTTTATGAAAAATCTTAAATGTAGTTGGTCATTTATAAAAAAAATAGAAACTTTGCACATAAATGAAAAATGATAATAAATTGAAGGCTCCTTATGTACTTGTCCCTTAAATTAATCTCCTAAACTATGCATTTATCAAATTTGAATCTCATTCAAACTTCAAATGTAAAATAGTAAACTATATCTAATACATAAATAAATTACTTTATCTAATATTTAATGTATCAACTACAACAAATATATGCAATAAAAAAAATACAATAAATATATTTTTCTCTTCTACCTTTAATATATCAAACACATTAAATATTAATTTGAATGCAAAAGTCTATTTACAACTTCTCTTGTCAACCAAATGTAGCCGGAGAATAGTCTAAGTGCACGCAAGCTAGCCAAACACACGAATATTATAATAATAATAAAAATAAAAAGGCAAAAATCAATTTATACCCCTAAACTTCAAAACCCTAAACTAACAATTGTATCTTAAAACCTTGAACTTTCATAGATGTATCCATTTACCCTATGTTAGATTTTATTTGAAAAAACTTAATTTAAACGCGTGGAGATTTATAATTTTAGCAATTAAATCCCTAAAATTTCATAAGTGAATCAATTGTATGAAAGTTTAGGGGTTTAATTGATTTACAGGTCTCCACACATGTGAAAGCAAACATTTTTCTAACAAGGTGTAAATTAATACACTTATGAAAGTTGAGAATTTTAATTGATCCAATTGTTAGTTTAAGATTTTAATTGATAGTTACTCAAACAAAACAAAACAAAAAAAACAAAAAAAAAAAATTAATTGATAAACCCTCAAAGTTTAAGAGTATAAATTAAATTTTGTCCTATGTTCAAAATATAAACATAGTCAAAAGATAAGACACTCAATCATCATCTCAATAGTCGATAATTCAAACTCCACCCTACAATTGTTCTAACTCGAAAAAAAATTATGATTAATTTAGGAGGTGTTAGATAACCATTTTTTCATGTTTAAAAAATAGAGTTGAAACCATTTCTGTTTTTTATTTTTTATTTATTTTTATTGGCCATAAATTCAAATTCCGCCACCTAATTAGTTACCCTATTTGTAATATTTTAAAACAATTACGTTGTACAACAATATTATGGTAACAAACTAAACTTTATCTCAAAAAAAAAAAAAAAAAAAAAAAAAGAACTTGGAGACAACAAGGCAGGCAGGCAAATTTTATTGATAATATTGGCTGTCCTTAAGCTAGGGTTGCCCTCTTGCCCTTTGCATCTCTAGTCTGAAAGACAAACCATACTGTATATTAAAGTGATGAATTGAATAATTTACTTGTTAAAAAAGTGGTTATCCTGTGGCAAATATGAAAATAAAACTGGAATAAAGCCAGCATCAAAGGGGAAATAAGCTTAAACTTTGTTATGTACTATCTATAAACAATCATTTCTAAGGAAAAATTCAAAATTAAAACCAAAATTTCAAAACTTTATAATTAAACTACAGGAACTATTATGTTATTAATAAGTTTAAATCTCATTCAAATCCCTAAACTTTTACACTTATTTTATTTTGGTTATTATTTTTTAAGGCACTGCTTTTTATTTTTAAACTTTCATTAAAAAAACGAATGCATTAATTTTTGTGTTACATTTTAAATATTATTCCACCTATTACACTTCAGATCAAACAAACGTGGTTTAAAACACAAGTCCAAGTTGTGCTATGTAAAATTCCGGTCAAATACACAATTTTTTTTTATGGAAAGTTCAGAAATCAAACTATGACATTTACAAGTACAAAGATGAAAATGAAACTAGATGAATTTAAAGACAAAAAAGTAGGATTCAAACCTAAAATTATCCGAATTGTAATCACTATCACTTTCATCATTACTTTTCTAATCAAAGGATGGGTTAATCGACCTTCTCTAGAAGTTTTGTGCATTCTGTAGCATGTCCTTTTAGTGTACCACCGTTACTATTATTTCAATGACCATTCAATCAAGATATTGGATATTCAAAACACTTTTAAAGTTTTTTTTTTTTTTAATATTCATGGGTGTCTGGACCAAGTTGCACGCGAATCTACAATGGTGCATTCTTTGCAGGATGCACAAGAAGGACTTGGATAATCTGTTTTGGGATTGCAAGTTTGCTCAGTACCTTTGGAGTTGTTTTGGAGTTGTTGGATGTGATTGATCAATGTTTATTGGGATTGGAATAGAGACGACATGGGCCATGGCTAAGTTGGAGGAAGGCAAAGTTTTGTGATAGGCCAACTTCTTTGCAATTTTGTGGGGCATTTGAATTGAGAGGAATAATAGTATTTTTTAGAGAGGTTGAGAGATCGGGTGAGGAAGTTTAGAGGTGGCTATGTTTATTTAACATCTCCTTATGGGCGTTGGTCACTAAACTTTTTTTTGTAATTATGAGCTTGGTCTTGTTCTTTTGGTCTGGAGTCATTTTCTGTAGTTAGGGTTGAACTCCTTTTTTGTTGGAGCTTTTTTTTGTACTCCCTTGTATATTCTTTCATTTTTCTTAAAGAAAGCACGATTTCTTAAAAAAAGAAAAAGAAAACTTAAACTTGCACGTAAATCTTAAGTAGAAGGTTACCATAACTTGAACCTATTTCCTCTAAACAGGTTAGCCATGGCTGACCATTAGGCCGGAAACGCTTTGAAATTATAAGAGGAAAGAGAGAAGGAAAAATGGGAGGTACCTGCGCAGTGACAGATTTTTTAGAATCCAGGAACCGTCTGTAAATGCCGTACAGTCTTTGCTTCTCAGCATCTGATACTGACGGTCTTGCCTTCCCTGCAGTTGCCTTCAAAAGGGCATCGGTAATGATAGGCTTTTGAGTCAGGTCATTAGCGTTCGCGCTATCGAGATACTCATGAACCGCTGCAAGTTGAGCATCTGAGAGTAGAGCTTGAAGATCAGCTCCACTGAGTCCTTCTGTCATATAAGCGACTGGCTCCAAATCGACATCACTGGCCAACGGTAGCTGTACGTTGAATCCATCCATCATTATTAAAAACATTATCATTCAACTTCTAAATTCATCTATTAGCAAAATTAGTGCAATTAAAAGGAAAATTGACGCATTTGCCGTTTGCACCAAGGTAATTCACATTCATGAATGAAATGTTTCTTATCAAGAAAAAATCTGGGAAATTCTTAGGTCCAATATTGTTTTATCCTGGAAGCTATATCTCTTGGACAAATTATAATGCTCAATGAAAAATGTAGAGTTATATGAATAAAAATCTGTTCTACAGCCATAATATATAGCTGGCAAACTAGTTAGTTTACAAACTTATTTTTCATCTAAAACTGTCTCCCACGAATTCAGCCATCGTGAATAAATAAACAGACAAAAATTTAACTCTACGCAGCATTGCATGAAAGTACGTGTGTATTCTACGTATATCAAATTTTCTGCTCCTTTAAACTGGGGAATTCGTTCTTCAACGGAATGAAAGACGAAACGGGAAAATGGTGAGATATAGTGGTGTCACTCATGAGCATAACTGAGACCTTTCAGCCATTAACTGACATTTGTCCCAAGTGGTTAAACCAAAAGGCAACGTTGATCCGTAAGCCATAACAGCAGAACAATTAGCAAACACAAATAAGTAATTAGATATTTAAACCTTGCATTCTGCAAAAACCTTGGAAAGCCATTGACTCCCTTAAAAACTTGATCTATGAATACATATCTATAAAAGTTGGAAATGGGGCAAAAAAAAATTCTTTTGGAAAGATGCGTGGTGCGGATCTACTAGCCTACAAATAATGTATCATTTATCCAAGAAAAAGGAGGCTTCCATAGCCGAGATATGTGGTTGCAGAAACTTAGAAGAAACTTACAAGATGAGGAAGTTGAAGAATGATCTCTTTAAACAGCACCTTGATACCTTTCTGCCCTATTAATAGGCAGACACTTGGCTATGGAGTTTAGAGAGAAACAACTAATTTTCCTCTAAATCGATGGCCTCGGCTTTAGCATCTATTGGCATTTGTGAATATGCTGCTTTATACAAGCCATTATGGGCTGGGAGGTATCCAAAAAAGGTGAAGTTCTTCATATGGGAAGTTAGTCATTCATGTATTAACACTTATGACAAGCTTCAAAAAAGACTCCCGAAGCATTTTTTATCCCCTAGTTGCTGTCATATGTGCGTTGCCAATGAGGAAACACAAATATACCTATTCAGTGATTGCCCATATGCTGAAAAGTTCTGGAATTTCATACAAGATGCCTTTGGATGGTCTTTCCCCCGACCCGGAGACATCTTCTCTCTAATCTACATTCTATTTATGGGTCACCCTTTCAAGAAAGCAAAAAAGACCTTTTGGCTCTGTTTTGTCCGAGCTTTCATATGAAATCTTTGGAATGGGAGGAATACTCGTATCTTTAGGGATATTTTCAAAGATGCTCATCATTTCATCGACTCAACGACTCAACTAGCTATCACTTGGAACGAGTTAACTCTGCCTTTTTGTAATTATGATATCTCCACCCTCTATAATCAATGGAGGTGTCTTTTGTAATTAAGAGGGTAGGATATCTTTTGTAACACTCTTTCATATTATCAATGAAATTGTTTCTGTTTCCTAAAAAAAAAAAATTAGAGTTGGACACCAACCTTTGTGGAAAGAACTTGAAGAATATTTAGCCGTTCCACTGAAGAGGGGAAATCACAAAACAGAAGGCGATCCAGTCTGCCAGGTCTTAGCAGTGCGGCATCAAGCAAATCTGGTCTACTGTTTAAAATGAAAAAGAAAAAAAAAAAAGCAACTTAAGAAGAAAATTAGAAGCCAGAGAATAGGGGAGCTGAAAACTAGTCAATTATTGAGCATAATGGAATAACAATGTTAATAATAAAAAAAAAATGTAGGTTAAATTACAATTTAGTCCCTAAACTTTTAAGTTTGTGTCTATTTAGTCCTAGAACTTTTAATTTAGTGTTCAATAGATCTCTCAACTTTTAAAATGTGTCTAATATATTCTTAAACTTTAAATTTTATATCCATTAGGTTCCTGAACTTTAAAAAGTGTCTAATAGATCCTTAAACTTTCAATTTTGTATCAAATAGATCCCTAATTTTTTTGATTTTGTATCTAATAGATCATTGACTTATTCAAATTCACGGATCTACTAAACCTAAAATTGAATTTTATATCTAATAGAGATGTTATCCCTAGATTTTTAGCTATTGTTGACATTGGCCCCTCATTGATTTAAACAAAGAGATGCTAACCTTGTTGCAGCGAAAACAAATACACCGGTTAGAACTTCAACACCATCCAATTCAGTTAGAAACTGCAAGCAGGAAAATAGAATAGTCAAAATAATTGAATCCAAATGCAATACAGAGTCAAGAAAATAGGATACCCACTTGATTGACTACACGATCAGTAACTCCAGTATTATCGTGCCCTCTCTTTGGGGCAATTGAATCAAACTCATCAAAGAAAAGAATGCAAGGTGCTGCTGCAGTTGCTTTAGAGAAAATATCCCGAACCTGTAACCAATAATTGAGTCTCTGAGCAACAATGTTCCATTATATCTGATCTTCCAAGATACCCATAAAAAGGAATTAAAGGGAACAGTATCTCAGCTATTATTAATTGCTTAATTCTAGATCCCAAGAGTTAACAATCTGTCCTCTCAACCAAGGGGCATAGGTATCAAAATTTAATGCTTGTCAATCAATTCTTAAATTGAGAGGAAATAGAAGGTTTAGCACAAAGAATTTCAGCTAACAAGCCAATTAATAAAACTATAAGCAGCACACTGGTCATTAAAAAGTTGAACAACTTTATAAGATCCACAGGAAGCATGTTCTTCTCAGATCCTCGGCATCAATTTGAAAGTCTTAGAAACCAAAGAAACATTATGCTAGTAATATCAATTAAACGATCATATCAGATGCACTTCAATTTTTAAAAAGTGGCAAACAAAGGTTAGTCAGTCTCTCACAGCTTGCTCAGAAGCACCAATGTATTTGTTTAAAAGTTCAGGCCCTTTGACTGATATAAATCGCAATGAACAAGCAGCAGCAGCAGCACCAACAATGTGTGTCTTGCCACAACCAGGAGGTCCGTAGAGGAGAACATTTGACCGTAACCTTAAAGGGGCTTGAGCAAAGATATTGGGGAACTTGGAAGGAAATACAAGCATCTGCGCAAAGATAGAGGCGAACTTTGAAGGCAATACAAGCATCTATCTAATACATAAATGTGATTTGTGAAGCAAAAATATTAAAAACAGAATGCTTTAATGTAATGCTATGCAGGATGTGAACGGGAACAAAAGAAAACATATACCTGAATTACTTAAGATGCACTGGAGCAGAATTCAATCTTCTAAAGGTACAATTGCAGGAAATAGCATTTGAACTATTTCGATAACATAATGAAAATTATATTTCATTTTATAAAAAATATGCATATCAAAGTTTTCAAGGAGATGCCAAACTAACTCAAAGCAAATAAGGATAAACTGGTGAGGAAAATAATGTAGCATATACCCAACACCTTAATGTACAAAAAGGAAAGAAAAAAAGGTCAACACATTATTAATTAAAAGTATAGGGCATGAGGAAGGATGTAGAACGACAAATAGAAAAACAATCCAGATATACTGCTCTAAGGATTTTGCACTTTCCGATGACACTAAAGCTGGTGTATAGATATTAAGCATTCTTAGCCTGATGACTACATGGAAACATCAACTTAACTTGATTCTTTGTGGAAACATGAAAAGAATCCACCTGATCTTAATCAGCCTCCTTTACAAATTGTTGGTCTATTTCCACATGTTTTGATTTAATCAAGCTGAATGGGATTGTAAGTTGATACTTATAGTTAGCTCACTCTCACGTTTTTTCATAAGAAAGAACATTTTTCATTGATGAAAGAAAAGTACAAAAAGACAAAGAGAACGTACACTGACCGAGGAGTTATGGAAAGGCTTTCTAATGGGTCAACAACAAACAAGGAAAGAGGTAATTAAAAAAATATTTAAACTTCAAAGCCCAAAGTCCATGTATCACCAACGCAAACATAAAAAGGCTTCAAAAAATTCATTAATGCTAGAGTTCAAGAAGCCAAAATAAAGCATATACCTCTTTGATAGAATTCTTAACTTCCGCTAAACCACCAACATCTTCCCAGCCTGAGCGACCACCTTCTGCAGCTGGTTTAGTAATATCACGCATTGAAGCCGGAACAAATTCATTCATTGCCAGAGAAAAATCATTTTCAATTAAAGTGGGATTTTGCTTCTCGTTAAGACTCAATGGCAGAAAACGACTAACGGCAGCATGGACAGCTCTATCGACCAAAATTTCCTGAAAGTGGAATTAATATGTTTCGTAAGGGGGTGGCATTACGCTAGTTATCACATAATGAGGTACGACTAAATAGCTTGATTTGATAAATGACAGGACTATAGTAAATATATATATAAAAGGAAAAAAAAACAGTGTATAAAGGTGTGATGACAAGGAGAAAAGTGTCAACAAGAAGTAATATAATATTAAGCAAAATGAAATGAATAAATATTTTTCCATTTGAAGTATAAATAACAATCCATTCCTCCACTCCGAGGTAAGAACTTGCAAGCTAATTAACACAGCAATCAAAAAATGGACAAGAAAAAGAACCTTTCCACTTTCCTACTAACGTTTTTCTCTTTAATCAAAATCCATCCATGTAGCCTAATTTGACATTTATTCCAAAAAAGATCCCCTTACGATTAAGTACCAAACCAACCTCAAAAGTGGAAAACCCTACATCAAATACCAAAGAATAAATGGTAGTGAACCAACAGATCCTACTGCTATAAAACAATCCTTACACATTATACCATCAGAGTCGGAAGTTTAAAATTCTGGACCTCTCATGAAGTAATTCCAAAGAATTACCCCTTTATTAGCCATGACCCCAGAAGAAAATCTCACCTATAGGTACTTCTGCCTTCCACATCCTCAATTGCGAAGAATGACAATTACAAGATTCCCAAAAAGAAAAATAAAAGCACCGAAGTATGATCAATATGAGACGAGCAAGAAGAATGGAGCCTCTAAACTCTCTCGCCCTCCCTATCCCCAACCCTAAATTATTTACTGGATCTGAGTGAAGCAACAAAAAGGAGTTCGAAGTAGTCCCTTAGTATATATTGATATCAACATCTGGAAAACATTTTCATGAACTTGTGCCATTGATAGATCTGATCATATTGATATTTCAATTCTTGAAATATTTATAAAAATAAAAGTAAAAATTACAACAAATCAAGAATAGCTACGTACTAAATCATAAGCATCATAGCCATCACATTTTGAGGCAATGTCTTGTAAGGTCACATCCAAACAATCTAAGGAACGTCTCTGTATTTCATGCTTCAGAATAGCAGCTCGTTCTGATGCGGCAGGAGCAGGTAATTCCACATGAAAGTCGAATCTTCCTGATTAATCCAATTGAAGGAAGAAAAAAAATAATAAATTTAAAAATTGAGAAAAAAATTATAGAAAAACTGGTCAAGAACAAATGTACTCGGTCTGCAGCTTAGTTGGGAAAAAGAAAAACCTGAAGATCTCAATGATTGTGGTATCTTATCTAGAGTCTGCACAGAAGCCACAATTGCAATAGGACCAACCTGACACGAGCTTTTCCTCTTTTCCTGTTAGTTTTGATCAAAGTGTATCATGCTGACTATGAAAATTGGGAACCAAAAGGATGACATCATAATCTTAATATTATAATTTTAGAACAACAATTTGGCTCATCTTCAACAACATAATTAAATTTGCTCTCATAAATGAGAGGAAATTACCAAAATTAGTACATCAATATGGAAACACAATCAGAACTGAGACTTGAGAGTAACATCTCATGGATTGTAAATTAAGGAGCACCAAACCACTTGAACAGAGACGCATCATTTTGAATGAACTACAAGCCTTGTATTGGTTACTTTATTGTTCAGATTGCAGATGGTTAATTATACAAAGTTCCAGAAATAACTATACAGTCCTGGACGTGAACTTGCTAGCAAAAACTTCTCTAAATCAAGAAAACGTAAAACCCTTTTTTTCTTCAACATAAAATTACACATTAAAACTCTTCTCTAAGTCAGAAAACCTAGGTAAAACTAACTTTTTTTTCTTTAACATAAAGTTACACATTAAAACTAAGTTTCCTCAATGATAAGCAAGAGAAATAGGAAGCATGCTCCCCCCACCCCCTTTACAAAAAAAAAAGTAAAAAAAAAATGCTGAAAAGAAATGATTGATTAAAGAAGAACATGTACTCACACAATATGGAAAACTTTGAAAGGTTAATACAGAGCAAGAAATTTAACGCTATGCAAAACCATAGTATAAAATATTTACCTTGCACACAAATGAACATGGAAAATACAATAAAGTTATTACCTGTTAGAAATTCTAGTATTTATAATTATGTAGATATTAAGTATTAATATTTAGTCTTTATTGACTTTATTTTATCTTTCCTTATTGTATCAGGTCTTTTACTTTCCTTATTGTATTAGGTCTTTTACTTTCCTTATTGTATTAGGTCTTTCTCCTATATAAGAAGACCTAGGATTCCACATGTCTAATAAGAGATTATTATTCTCCTAAATTTAAGATGGTATCAGAGCAGGAAACCCTAGCGCTTTAAAATCCTAGCCGCCGCTTTCACCACGGCCGGAACCCTAGCCGCCGTTGTCGCAAGCACACTTCTACACCCAGTTTTTTGTTCACGCGATGAAGATGAAGTTGGGTTTGTGAACCGATCCAATTTGGTTTGGTTTACTGCAATATTCGGTCAGGTTCAGTGGTTATTTGCTTGGTTTGGTTCAATTTTGGTTTATATTTATTATTTCCCATTAACTCACGATTTGATACAATGGCAAATGAGCAAATTCATCAAATCTTTAAATTGCTACCAACCAATTTATCATCTAATAATTCTTGTGTTTCATTGGCACAAACAGAGAGTTATCCTCAAGTTTTCTCTAGTCACACTTCTTCTCCGTGGATTATTGATTCTGGAGCTTCGGATCATATGACTAGTTCTTCTCATTTTTTTGACTCATACTCTCCTTCGTATTCTAATGAAAAGATTCGAATTGCAGATGGCAGTTTTTCTTCTATTGCAGGAAAATGAACTATTAAATTGACTGAAAATATCTTCGTCCAGTCTGTCCTCCATGTTCCAAAATTAGCCTGTAACCTTTTATCTGTCTCGAAACTTTCTAGAGACTCTAACTGTCGTGTTATATTCTTTGAATCTCACTGTGTTTTTCAGGATCAGGAATCGGAGAAGACGATTGACACTGCTAGGATGTTTGATGGCCTCTACTACTTTAATGAAGGTTCTTTTAGCAATAAAATAACTCAGGGTCTCAGTAGTATTAGTTCTCTTCCTGTTAATGAACAAATTATGATTTGGCATCATAGACTAGGACATCCAAGTTTTCCTTACCTCAAACATTTATTTCCAAACTTATTTAATGGAATTGATTGTTCCTCTTTTAATTGTGAAAGTTGCATTTTTGCAAAAAATCATCGTTCCACATATTTACCAAAACCTTACAAAGCTTCCAAACCTTTTTATTTAATTCATAGTGATGTTTGGGGTGCTTCTAAAATTAGGACTCATAGTGGAAAAAGGTGGTTTGTGACTTTTATTGATGATCATACTCGTCTATCTTGGGTTTTTTTAATGGAAAAAAAATCTGAGGTGAAAGATATTTTTAAAAGTTTTTACAATATGATTGAAACCCAATTTCAAACCAAAATTTGTATTTTACACTCTGATAATGGAACAGAGTACTTTAATGAAGTTTTTGGTGATTTTTTGAAAGATAAAGGTATTGTTCATCAGTCTACTTGTCGGGATACTCCTCAGCAGAATGGGATTGCTGAAAGAAAAAATAGACATTTACTTGAAGTAGCTCGGGCTATAATGTGTTCCATGCATGTTCCAAAATATTTATGGGGTGAAGCAGTTCTCACGGCTACTTATCTAATAAATAGGATGCCTAGTAAGATCTTGAATTTTAAAACTCCAATTGACTGCTTTAAACATATTTTTCCAACATCTCGCATATATTCTGATTTACCTGTCAAAGTTTTTGGGTGTACTACTTATGTTCATATACCTAGTCACTTTCGATCAAAACTTGATCATAGAGCTGTTAAATGTATTTTCTTGGGTTACTCTTCAAATAAAAAAGGTTATAAGTGTTTTGATCCTCAGACAAAAAAACTTTTTGTGAGCATGGATGTGTCTTTTTTAGAAAATCAACCATATTTTACCCAAAGTTCTCTTCAGGGGGAGAAAGCAATTTTGGAAGATAACTTCTGGGATGTTTCTACTTGTCTTCCTAGTCTTATTTTTCCTGATGTTACTAGTCCTTCGATGCCAAGTATAGAATCTTCTCAATCAGGGGGAGAAATACTACAAAATGATCCTATTGATCAAGTTCCCGAGTTACAGTTTTATACTAGAAGAAAATTCAATCAGAGTAACCAAGACCATATAGTTGATCCTTCGCAGAGCCAATCTGAGACTCCGACGAATGAAACTGAAAATCTTGGTAATTCTTCATTCGTTCCTACTTCTTCAATTATTCAAAATACTTTGCCAATTGTGTCTGATCTTGATGTTCCCATAGCCATTAGAAAGGTACTCGAACTTGTACCAAATATCCTATTGCAAAGTACATGTCATATCAAAATTTGTCAAATAGTCATAAAGTTTTAGATGACTTGTTTGTTCCAAGGAATATACATGAGGCCTTAGAAGATCCAAATTGGAAAGTAGCAGTTATGGAGGAGATGAATGCTCTAAAACAAAATGGGACTTGGGAAATAGTAGAATTGCCAAAAAATAAGAAATCAGTGGGCTGTAAATGGGTGTTCACCATAAAATGTAATGCAGATAGTAGTATTGAGAGATATAAGGTCAGACTGGTAGCTAAAGGTTTCACTCAAACATATGGGATTGATTATGAGGAAACGTTTGCCCTTGTTGCTAAAATCAACTCTATTAGAGTTCTTTTGTTGGTGGGAACCTGGTTACTTGGAGAAGTAAAAAACAAAATGTAGTGGCCAGGAGTAGTGCTGAAGCAGAGTTTAGAGCTTTAGCGCATGGAATTTGTGAAGGCATATGGATCAAAAGGATACTAGAAGAACTGAAGTTTTCTCAGACTAAACCTATCCAGATTTATTGTGATAATAAGGCTGCCATATCTATAGCGCATAATCCAGTTCCACATGATAGAACTAAACATATTGAGGTTGACAAACATTTTATTAAAGAAAAGATTGATACAGGTGCAATATGTATTCCTTATCTTCCGACGACAGAGCAAATTGCTGATGTACTAACTAAGGGGCTTCCGAAGAAGCAATTCGATAAATTGATTGACAAGCTGGATATGGAAGACATCTTTAAACCAGCTTGAGGGGGAGTGTTAGAAATTCTAGTATTTATAATTATGTAGATATTAATTATTAATATTTAGTCTTTATTGACTTTATTTTATCTTTCCTTATTGTATCAGGTCTTTTACTTTCCTTATTGTATTAGGTCTTTTACTTTCCTTATTGTATTAGGTCTTTCTCCTATATAAGAAAACTTAGGATTCCACATGTCTAATAAGGGATTATTATTCTCCTAAATTTAAGATTACCTCATATTCATCTATCACGTCAGTGAGAAACTCTGTTATTGCAGACATCGATGTGGATGGCTGAAATCCTTCTGAGTCAGATGTTGACAAGATAATGCTGTCTAAGTCATCAAAAACAATGAGAGAAGGTGCATGATCTAAAGCTTCTGATATATAGTTCAATAGAAACTGGCGAATAGTCTGGGCTTTTTCAGAAGCAAGTCGAGAACAACATACAAAAACTCTGCAAGATAAACAAGGATTGATGAGGATACGAAGTTTCACTTGCAACCCCTAACTAAATAAGAATTCTGGGTGGCGTGCCACAATGTGCATCAATGTACACAGTATTACTTTGCCTCAAAATAACAAATCTGTTTATAGCCTATAGTCTCGTCCAAGCCCCCTTCAGTCTTCCAGCATCATGCCAGCCTTTCTTAACCATAGCCAACCTTCTTACTTAGACAAATGTACACTTATAAAATATTATTTAGTTTTATTCTTTCCTTAATTTTCTGCATACCTCAATGAGTTTAGCACTCTATTTATCCTAGCTTATTAAACCTATATAATCAACAAAACCCTTTCTTCTTTGACAACCCACAGAACTTGTGTAGCACGTGAGACTTTCTCTAATTTTGAACAAAAAAAATATAATAATTTGAGATTGAGAGCATCCTTCACAACCTGTGCCAAGGTGATCAACTCATTCCTTAATATTTCAGTCAGCTGATCAAGTATAGGCAACAACTGGATGTGTATAACATGAGTGAATGAGAATGCACATTAGATGCAACTAAGTAGAGGAAGATTACTATGAAGAAGAAATATTCAAATTCCTCTTATGAGGCCAGGGAGAAACACTGCCACAAAACCTTTGAAAAACAAAAAGCTCATATAAGCCCTCTGCCAATCAACCACAATTTAAAGAGTTGGCTTTGCACATAAAGAAGGCTTAACCTTAACCTATCCCTTGAAAACTACTCAAAGAAAAGAAGACTGTGAAACGAGCATTGAATATATAAAACCATCACTCTTATATTCAAGACTCCAAGTTGCAGACATTCTCATGAAAGATCTACTGAGTCAGTTTGAAGACCTCAAATCTAAAATTAGTCTAATAAAACATATCACCAAGCTTGAAGAAGAGAGTTGAAGGAAGCCCACGGTCCATCCCATGCCTTATTCAGTCTTCCAGCATCACACTAGTTCATTTTACCTCTACCCGTTTTCCTTGGATAGATGAAAAATAATAAAATATTGTTTTGTTCGGTCTTCCAACATCACACTAGTTCTTTTCACCTCTACCCGTTTTCCTTAGATAGATGAACAATTGTAGAACATTATTTTATTTGATCCTTTCTTTAATTAACTTTATGCTAACATGGAAATGACCCTCTAACCCTATTTACCTGAGGCTGTAAACAATTTATGAATGTACCAAAAAGAAATAAACAATTTTCTTCTCAGTCAACTTCCTTTTCATTCCTGCAACAAAATCTAATGCAGATTCTAAACAAACGAAATAGATCATAAATTTGCCTCCAAGAAGAAACAATTTGAATGAAAGTTACAAGGAAGAATTGATTATAAAATCAAATCAATAGATCAAAATTAAATCCCTGTTCTGAAAGAGAAAGAAAGAGATAATAATAATACATACACGTGTGCAAAAAGATCTTCGTATTCCTGAAGGAATTTGGCAGCAGCTCTTGCTAATAATGTCTTACCAGAACCCTGCTAGCAGAAACAGGCAGATCATTAAGGATTAATAATATTGTACATCAAATATATAACATGAAATTACAGAAATATGTCTGCAATAACTGACAGTTTAAATTTTTCATAAGGGTTTGTCCATAGTAACTCTTAGTCACCTGTAAAACATAATCTAACTGAAGATATTTGCAATAATTGAAATTTCAAAATCTCCAAAGGAATTTTCTCCTTGTAATATATATCGTACCATTTCTATTCAAAACATCACAGTTTATGTTCTCTTTTGGCCAATTTCGCATGGAAAGATTTTCCCTCTCTTTTTGTATAATTTCATCATGGTTGAATGTTTCTCATCATATATACACACACACATATATATATATGAAAACAATGTTTTGATTTCATCAATTCAATGAAAAGTTGTTTCTTGTTCAAAACATATATATATGAAAACATTGTTATTTTCAATATTAGATAGAGATTTCTCTCATTTTTTAAAATTCATAAAATTGATCTTGCGTCATGTCAGTTATGCAACCTTTCTCTTCCAGGAATTTTGGCCTTATCTGAAGGGCTTCTTTTTCAAAACAACCATCAAAACAAACAAAGAATACTCTTTCATGCATACTCGACCAAGTCTGAGGTGCTTCTTGAACAAAATTTCCTACAACGCCATCTATAAAATATCATCAACTCATTTTTATCCTTGTGGCAAAAGAAGCTATGCGAATTTTTTTTTAGAAGGGAAACAATTTCATTGATAAATAAAATGATGGAGAAAACTCCAAACACCTATAGGCGAATTACATGAAAACTCTCCAATTGAAGATTAAAAAAGATAAGCTATAATGAGTAAAAGGAGCTCTTCCTTTACAACATAGGAGAGCATTACAAAAAATAGAATCTAGAAAACGATCAAAAGTAGATGATATATCGCGAAAAAATCCGGGCATTTCTCTCCCTCCAACCCATGCAAATTTAAGTAGGCTTTTTATCCATTCACACAATTTCATCTTTGTTACAGCTGTATATATTCTCACATATTCCCTTCCCTTTAATTAGGCCTAATTACTAGCATTAGGTTAATTAGGATTTCCTTGTGTAAATACATTGTATGGGTATTTATACCCTCTAATTCCTATTGAAATAACACACACAAATATTCTCTCATTCTATAAATTACATTATGAATTACAATCTTCAAACCTGCAATTGTAAATCAAATGTATGGTTAAAAAAAATTCCGATGGAATTTGCATTGAACTCCTCTTCGATGAAACATTCTTGAGTTCCTGTAGCCTTTTTGTACATTGTTTCTAAGAAGCCCATCAAAAAAATAAATCTTTCTTACTTCAATTTCAAGATTTAAGGTCCTTCAGACCAACTCAACCTTTCTGTGATCTAGACTATCTAAACAACCATGAAAGCTAATTTTGAAATCCTCTCGGTAGAAATAATCGAGTTTCCTTGAACAATAAAGATCGAATCTTGTAGAATTTTTTTCACCATTCTTTTTTTAACAAGAAATTAAACTTTTCATTGAATAAATAAAAAGAGACTAATGCTCAAAAGAAATAAACTCCACGAGGGAGTGAAAGAAAAGACAATAAATAAAAAGAATTACAAGGGAGAAATAAAAGCGACTCAATTAAGTCGTTCTCACCATTCCTGCAAGATCCATTTTGAATCGAGCTTAGACATATACTTTCTCGTGATAATCACGGTAATCAATGTCCATTTTTGGTGTTGCTCCCGCAATGGTGCATTTTGTGCACGCTGAGGACCTTATCATTTGTGGTGAGGTTGGCAGTTTGTTCACTCCCTTTGGGATAGGTGGATGAAAGCTTTCTGTTTTTGTTGGAATGATACGATTTTGCTTCGATTGAGGAGGTGCTCCTGGGTTCGTCTTTTCGTGAGAAGGGCTCTGTTTTGTAGCAAGCTTGCTTCTTTGCCATTTTGTGGGGGTTTGGATTGAGAGAAACAATAAGATCTTTATAGAGAAGGAGCGGTCTTGTGACGAGGTCTAGAAGATGGTTAGGTTTAACGCCTCTTTGTGGTCGTCGGTTGGCCTTTTTTGTAATTATGGCCTTAGTTTGATCTTGTTGGATTGAAGTCTTTTTTTGTAGTTTGTTTGGGACTTTTGTCGGGCTTGTTTTTTGTATGCCCTTGTATATTCTTTCATTTTTCTCAATGAAAGATCAGATTCTTATCCAAAAAAAAAAAAAAAGGTAATCAGTGCCCATATAAGCAAATATCGTTGGTTATGTTTCATGAGAGCAACTTCAAGAGTTATGTTGTTTGCTAGCAAGTTTACAACGTCCTTGGGGAAAATTCAATTCCAAATGTTTTTTTTTGTCCACCATCTTCTCATTTGCCGAATTTCCATTGGTTTTGGAATTGGTGAGTTATTGGGAGATAGGTTGAATACAACAAGACTTTCCAATTTGGAGATTTGGTTGAGCAATTCTTCTGAAGGAAGAAAGCAATGTTGTAGATTGAGCACAGCCACTAAAAGCTCATCAGAATAGTCCTTCATTTCCCATTGTTGATTCTTGTTTGTTGTCATTATTCTTGACTTTAGCTCGGGTTTTGTAATGAGCTCTGTGTGCTTTGGTATGAATGTACATAAAATATCTATACAAATTCCTATCCAAAGAAGTTAAGAGGAAGTTCTTAACTTGGCCAAAAATAACACACTCAAATAAATCTATGAACTAAAACCAAAAAAAAAAAAAAAAAAAAAAAACCAATCATCTAGCATATGTCCATGAGATCTCATTGTTCCAACAGTCATTTCTATGACCATGGGCTTCTTCGACTGAAATGTTTTTTGCCTTAGTCTACCAAGACCACCGAGGTCTCTGGGAAGAGTGACTAAGTACAATCTTACTTGACCATAACTTCCATTAGAGCAAGAACCTTCCTGAAAGAAGTTTCTTGCAATCCTGTCCCCACAAATTGGGAAATAAACCCGTGAGCTAAGAAAACTGAGAAAAAGATAAGTTGGGAGGCTAAGGAGATCTGATGAAGCGAGGAAAGAGGAGGAAGAAATTCTCTCAAAAGGAAAATTTTCAACCAAAGAGAGGAAAGAAACCCAACCTTTTCTCTTTTATCCAGCAGAACCTAAGAGTCTGGCTTTCCTTCCATTTTGAATCTATCTTTGTGTTAGAGCTTTTTGTTCAGTAGTTTTCAGGATTGGTTCCTTTAGTCAGGTACGAGTTGATTAGTACTAAGTAGGTCACCTTTATAAACAGAGGAATAAACTCTAGTGTTAACAACATTTTGGAGGAATAAAGATTTTCCGAGTATTCTTGGAGCCTAGAATAATAGCAACTTTATCGTGCCATCATATCTTTTATTTTCATCGAGCTCTAGGGGGAAACTACCTCATTTAACCTACTCCAAGAACATCAAATAATGGGCTTAATTATAGGCTTAAATCTAATAAAGAAAGGAACGCACCGGAGGTCCACATAAGAGAATATGTCCCGGAAGTGGAAGATTGTGGGTCCCAAACCACCTCCCCGCTCTTGGAGATAATAATACCTTTATCCCTGCAAGCAAATATGACTCTGTGTCAATGATACTTTAGGCATCAGCAAGGCTGAACAAAAAAAGAAGAAAACAAAGAGGGATTGAGGCCTCAGGGTATTGTACGCAAAACATAACAGAAAAAAATTGCTTCTTGAATCAGATATACAGCACATAGCATAACGTCTTAACAGCAGGGCCTACTACAACTCACAATAACATGATTAAATATGAATAGATGAATCATAAAGTTCCGAAGTTTTGTCTGCCATTGTGCTGCTATGATTGGTACCCTATATAACATGGAAATAATTTGCCATTAAGACTTACGGACATCTGAACTGAACAAAAAAATGCATGCTGCAAAAAATGTAACCCTATTTTAATATAACGCTATCAAACTACCAAAGCTGCTGAGTGATCAAATCATTACAGAGAATACGTACTATTAATAACATTAGGAAGAGACGCATCCAACCAGCTCAGAGAAGATACATCCAAGCTATCAACCTCAACATAAGTCTTCTCTTTGATGGTTGAGAAGGATACAGGGTCACCAAAGTGCAACCTTTTAGACAACTCCACACCTCCCAAATTAATGACGCACTTGTTTTGATCATCAAAAGAAAGTTTGAATGCATTACTGCATACCGCTTGCAATGGCTCTTGAGAAATAGTCATAACATACAGGATCTCAACTGTCTTAGTTGTGTCTTCTGAAGCATTAAGAGATGTTGAGTTTATATTTCCTCTAGTCCCAAACTTCAAACCATTGACTTCAAAGTGAAGCAAGCTTTGGTTTCCCAAAAGCATTGAATTAACTTCAGTTCCTACGCTAGAAGCAATGACATTAAGATGTGCAAGGAACCATTCCCGAAGAAGAGTTTGTAATCCATTTTTCACACTTGACAAACAGCGAGAATCCTCATCCTCTCTACTAGGAGATTCATGAGAGAGAACATCAACAACTTGTTCATGGGCTGACAAGTTAGCAACGTCCATATAAGACCATGAGCTAGTCTTGAACATCATATTTTTCCTCTTGATACTTATATGGCTGTCACTTGCCTTCAGATCATTTTTAGCAAGAGGCACGTCATCATCATGTATTTTAAAGTAGCAAAGTGAGAGCGAAGCAGAGGAGAAATCCGCCTTCAAACTAATGTTCTGTTGCTTTACAAGAACCCCTGCAAGTATTCAGACATTCCCATGAGAAACAGAAGACATTGTATGCATTAAAGCATCAGGGGTCATAAGGCATCAAGATAATCTAGAAAAGTGTTTGGCTAATTAACATAGTTCACAGATTGTTTACTATTTATAACGTACAGGAATGGCTTTTTGGAAGCCGAAACCTGGCGCTGTTGCCTGCAAATTGAATCTGAATAAACTTTTTGAAGATATTTGACTCACGATTTGAATAAACCTGGGTTTATTAAGCCTTGCAATGGAAAACCTGAATTTTTATTTATAATTACAGTGAAAAAAGGAAATAATAATCAAAGAAATTGAACTTAAGACACGAAAAGTAATTCAACAAGGAAAGCCAAATTCTAAAATTATACTTGCAAGGATATATAATTCCTTGCATGAAAGTCAGAAGCATATTATAAACAAGTTTTGAACATAGAAGGTACTAAAGCACAATCTGTTTTGTAATTCGAAGGAAGCATTTCCTTCAACAAATTAAAAAATTAGTTGACAGCCATCAAATATTTTGTTAAGATACGGAAATGCACTGCGTAATGGTGCAAATTATAAACAACGTTTCGAAGTTAAGAAGCTACCAAAACTTGAATCTTTGTGGTTTAAGTGATATTTCCTTCCACCAATAATACACAGATAAGAAGAGAGCCATCAAATATTTTTTTAGGAAATGAAAATAAACTGACATACATGAATGCAAGTTGATTCTCAGATAAAGTCTAAGGGAGCGAGCGATCATTATATGCCCTTCATTCACCAAATTTGAATTTAAAAGATAAACAATAGCCTGTCGACTTTCCTCTCCATTAGTTCTTTCTCCACCATTCGCTTCTGCAGTTGAACTTTTCAACTTCTTCAAATCATTGATCTCACTACGCTTCCCACTCTCTTTCCCTGATGATCTAGGCAATATAGAAACCAACTCAAGAGAATTCAATGAGAAATTTTTAGCTGTTTGTGGATGAATAAAGGCAACAGAAGTTGGCACTACCCGGACCTCGATGCCTGGACAATTACAATTGTAAATCAATCTCTTGTCTAGGTCTTGAACTCGCAGCATAGCTTTTGCCTGAACCATACAGGAAGATTGCATGCCTGAACCCTCTCTAGAGTCCAGAACTTTCTGGCGTGTCTTTGGAGCAACTACTACCTCAGTTCCAGGCACAAGTTGCACTGAAAAACAAAAAGGAAAAATAAAATAATTTTCACAAGACCACTTGAAAGAAAGTAAATGGCTTAACGTTTTCCAAATTGTCTCTCAAAAGTCTTGACAAGAGGAATGTGGTATATGGAGGGTATAGCAGACGTATGCAGAAAAGTGCGCACATTTGGAGCATCTAATGTGTTGAAACATAATAACTGATGACTCATAAGTAGATTAAAATGAAGAATGGTATAGCTGCAAGCTGCAAAACCTCCAGGAATGTATCTTTTGATTATTTTGGAAGAATGTCAGTGTTTAGCTAACATATGCAAACATCAAGTGATCTCACAGAACTATAGCAATGAGTTTTTACAATCTACAGTCTTGATATTCCATATTAGCTCTTAAAGATAAAATAAAATAATCTTGTACGGTTTTATAGAAGTCAATTGATATTTGATATATTAGCAAAGCAGATAAAAGATCATATCCATTCATTAAATAGAAGAAAAAAAATAGACTGCCATCGATCCGATACCTTGGACTCTGATTTAACAAAAAACAATATGGTTACTAATAAATGACTAGAATGATTCTATAACTTCAACTCGATTTGATGTACCATAAAACTGAGAACAAAGCATTAGGTATCATCTTACCCACCCCATGCTCAGGAGAGGTAGAAACCACATGGAATGTCACAACTGTCCGACCATGCAACCACAAAGGAAATCTCATTGCTTCATGAATGATTCTGACCTGCATCATATACAATTTTCTTGAATTCTTTTCATCATTAATTGACAGCTCTTATATGATATCTGGTTATTATTATCTTCTGTCTGCTTCCTTAAATAATATATTAATCATCATCAAGATTTCAAATTATTTGCTCATGAGATACTCTGTTCAAGGAACTTGTTACCTTCAATACTCGTTATTACTGGTGATAAGAGTAGAAGAAAGACACCAAGCGACACAGTTTAATATTTTGAATAGTAGTTTTCCATGACTGGCTGGTACTTCGAAGGAAAGTAATCTCAAACAGACAAAAAATAAAGCATTATCTCACTGAAATACCAAAAATGTGGGGTTGCGTTCAATAAATCAGATAATTGGCTATTTGTGGTTCAGATGTAATTAATTTTTGGATGTCAATTGGGAAGACATTGTTTCGGACTTGGAAAAAATGAATAAAAAATAAAAACCACATTATTCATGTTTTCTCCCATGTGAATTCTATTTATATACCCTCTCTCATTAAAAAAAAAAAAAAAAAAAAACTTTTCAAGAAAATTTGTATACCCTCTCTCATGTACTCTCCCATTATTCTGACCTGCACTTTATTCATTTTTTTTTTATTTCTCCTATGTATTCTTCTACTTAATTTTTGTTTTGTTTCCCTCGTGGAGTTTTTTTTTTTTAGCATTACCCTCATTTCATTTTTTCAATGAAATTTATTGTTTCTTGTTAAAAAAAAATTATATACCCTAACAACCAATAAACCATGAGTATGCTTTACTCTAAAATAATAAATTTTGAGGGCAAAATATATATAACTTGTTTGTTTAAGCATATAGGGGTATACTAATAATTAATTTTAAATTATTCTTCAATAACATGTTTGAGTGATTTAGAAAAGGATGTATTGTTTAAATTATTTTTCCTAATTCTTTTCTATAAGCCATTGCATCATTAGAAGTATGTAATTAAATTCTTTAACATCCTGGCGCATCCAATATGCTCTCGCGGTTTTCTAAATGTATATTTTACAAACTATGTCTATACCAACCACTATTGATTGGCATAGTGGTCAGGGAGAAAAGGTCCAGACTTTAGAGAGAATGAGTTCGAATCATGGTAGACACCTACCTAGGATCTAAAATTCTTCAAGTTTCTTTGGCAACAAAATATGTTGTGGGTTTAGACAGTTGTCCTGTGAGATTAGTCAACTCGCATGCAAGCTCGCCAGAACACCCGTTGGATGTAAAAAAAAAAAAAAAGTGCCTACACCTTTTTGGATAAAACCAAACAAATTCATAGTTGATATAAAATTACAACATAGGAGGAAAATATTTACTAAAAGCTCTATCGCGTTTAAACTATAGTTGTTAAAAAGAGCATGTAATTTACAACAAGAGAAGGGCACAAAATAAACATCATCGAAACAGGTGTCAAAAGTCTTCTCTAAAGTCTAAGCTACTGAAAGTTTTCTTGGTCCTTCCGGCCACAAATTCCAAAATTAAGCTCTAATAAATTGAAGCCAAAGAATCTTCTGTTACTTAGTGAAAGGATGACCAGTACAATGGGGGACACGATAAGAACTATGCCAAATTTCCCGGTACAATGGGGGACACGATGGAGCATCGATGTTTGTCATGCTGTGAAGAAGGACCAAACAGTGAAGGATCCCAATACATCAAGAAGCTAGCCATTGCTATTTGTCGGGGCAATTCATGAAATGGACCATAGAAAGCAAATCAATCAAAGCCCCACTCTTGAAATTTATTATCCGTGCAAGGTCTCCAAAAATCAAATCCCACGTTTTCGGGGATGAGTTCCAAGACTCTTTGATGGATGCATGCTTCCGGTAAGAGAGGTAGAAAAGCCTTGGGGACATCTTTGTAGAGAGGGTCCTATCCAACCCATCTATCTAACCAAAAGCTGGTGGATAAACCATTGCCCACAAATTGCTTGATTATGGATAGAGTACGCTACTCGCATTTTTTTTTTTTTTTTGACAGCATATGGGGTGGGGGATCGAACCTAGGACCTCTTAGTCTCTAGTCGTTACATCATGCCAGTTGAGCTATGATCTTGTTGGCGAGTACGCTACTCACATTTGATAATAGACTTCCATGGCATTTGGATTAGTGCGCAGAGAAGTCCTCGTGCCAAGAGCTTAAGTTGATGGAGCCATATTTAGCAGCAATATCCTCCCACCAAAGGGGATTCTTTTTCCACAAGAAATATCTAAATCCACTTTGCAAGAAGAATGTGATGTCTCTGTTTAAGGCTACTGATGCCAAAATCCCTCAACCAATAGATGGACCTTCCTCCAATTCGCAAGATGACAACCCCAATTTTTTTTTTTTTAAAAGGTACCGAGCTTTCGTTGAGAATAAATGAAAGAATACAAGGACATACAAAAAAACGAGCCCCGAAAGGGAACCCCACTAAAGGAAGGGGCTTCAGTCAAGCAAGATACTGCTCAAAGAATAATTACAAAATAACCGTGTCACCGACACCCATAAAGAAACAGGAACCTAACGAAGGGACCAAACAACATACGGATCCGTCTCAACCCCTTTAAAAGTCCTACTGTTTCTTTCCCCCCCATAAGCCCCATAACAGGGCACACACCCCTGCTTGCCAAAGAAACTTTCCTTTCTTCCTAAAAGGCGGATGGAGAAGGAACTCCTCGATCATCTCTCTAAGATCCCTGGGTCTAGTCAACTGAAGGTAAAACACCTCAAAAACAAATCCCACACAACCCGAGCAAAGGCGCAACTCCATAGCAGATGATCCAGATCTTCCCCCACCCTCCGACAAAGAATGCAGCAAAACGGACCCACCAACGAAGCCGACCTCCTCACCAGTCTATCCAAGGTATTAACTCTACCATGAATAACCTGTCAAATAAAAAACTGAACCTTCTTCGGGACTTTCACCTTCCAGAAGTCCGAAAAAACCGACTCACCAACCGGGGAAGGATCCACAAACAAAGAAAGAACGAGCAACAAGAGAATCCCTCACCCGGATTGGGACTCAATACCCGACGATCCCTCCTCTTAGAAGAAAAGAGTCGACCCTCAGCCAACGAAAAAAGAGCCACCACCTTCGTCGTTTCCCTATCGGACAAAGCACGACGGAGGCCAGCTCCCTGAAAAGTTCACGACATCAGCCACAACATGATTTTTCACATCCGAAAGATGAAAAGACGAGGAAACAAAGCACAAAGGGGACGTTCACCCACCCAAGTGTCCTCCCAAAAGTAAGTATCACCCCCATTTCCCACCAAAAAACAAATCAATTTAGAGAAAGACAAAAGCTCAAGGGAAATATCCTTCCATGGATTCCTGAATTGTTTGCTCCTTTCAAAAGAAAATCCCGAAAGCCCGTAAAAGCTTCCCAATCAAGTTAATAACTTTATTAGGCATAGAAAACAAGGACACGTAGTTGACAGGAAGGTTTGAGAGAATAGCTTGAATAGTGGTGAGACAAGTATTCCTCCTCTTATGAAGCTTATTTACACTCTACCATTGGAGCCCAAAATATAACTAATCTTTTAGAAATTGATATGTTGTCATGTCTATATTGTGTTGTATGCAAGTTCCATGTCCATGTTTATGTTTCTCTTTTTCATTAGGACGGAGAAAAAGACTCTAAACTAACTCTTTTCCATGTATTGTCTTTGGTTAACAACAAAAGTACTTACTCTAAACTCAATATGTCTTCCCCCAAATATTCATGTAATAAGGGCACCAAAGAAAAAGATACACAAGAGCTTCCCTTTTTTTTCTTTTTTTCTTTTTGTTAAGAAACTCGGCTTTCATTGAGAAAAAATGGAAGAATACAATGGCATCCAAAAAAAAACAAGCCTACAAAAGGAACCCCACTAAAGAAATGGACTCCAATCAAGTAAAATTAGTCACCGATGCCCAAAGGGAAACATAAAACCTAACGAGGGACCAAACATCACAAAGGGATCTCTTCATCCCTCGAAAGGTTCTATTGTTCCTCTCACCCCACAAAATAACACACACCCGCTTGCCACAAGAACCTTCCCTTCGCACCTTCCCTTCTTGCGAAAGGGCGGATGGAGAAGAAACTCCTCAAACATCTCTCTGCAACCACTGTGTCTAGTAAACTGAAAGCCAAACACCTTAAAAACAGACTCCAAACAGCCCGAGCAAAATCGCAATTCCAAAGTAAATGATCAAGATCTTCCTCCATCTTTCGACAAAGGATGCAACAAAAAGGCCCAACGAAGTGAGACATCTTTCTCGACAGCCTATCTAAGCTTCTCCCTTTGTTGCACAAAAAAGACTAGCTAGAAGACGAGGAACAAGGGTGTCTTACCCAGTGTTTTAAAAGGCGCGCCTGGGCATTAAACCCCTGTAACGAACCAGTCGTAATGGGTCATAACAGATTCAAGGCATTCCAACTAATCCTAAAGGTTTTTTTTTCATATTTCCACTTTAACCATGCTATCTATCTCTTCTTTATATTTTTTTATATTTTTTTAAGCACGGGCTTTATTGTGCGCCTTGCGCCTTTTAAAACACTGGTCTTACCTAGATTTTAGCCATGGCCCATGACCATGAGTACTAAGACACACCAAGATAAGAGACTACAAGAACTTGATTCCGACTACTGTTCTATATCTATTTTAGGCTTTTTCAACCCAAAACAAGTATTGATCATGCCTTGAATCTCTTAAACGAGAGAAAGAAAGAAAGGGGGGAGGAGGGAGGGAAAAAAATACTTCCAGTTCACGAAAAGCTTCAAAAGATGTTCACAAAACCAGACAGACAGGAAAAAGCTTACAATTGAAAAGAAAATGAGCAAGAGTTATTCCTATCCTACCTAAATCACAGTCTCACTATGCCTCTTTTGTGCAACTCATTCTTTCAGAGCTTACTTAATCCTTAACCCGGATAGCGAGTCGGTCTTTCCTTCAAGATGAAAGTTCCAAAAAAGATTCAGTTTTTTGTGTGGTTGGTCATTCACAAAAGAGTTAACACTTTAGATCGACTTTTGAAAAAGAGTTTTACTTTGGTTGGTCCTTTCTGTTGTATTCTTTGTCGGAGGGCAGAGGAAGATCTGGATCATTTGTTGTGGAGCTGCGAGTTCGCTCGGGAGGTGTGGAACCTCTTCTATGAGATGTTTGACGTCCAGTTTTCTAGGCACAGACGCCTTAGAGAGATGATCGAGGAGTTCCTTCTCCATCCGCCTTTTCGAGAGAAAGGAAAGTTTTTGTGGCAGGCTGGGATATGCGCGGTCTTATGGGTTTATGGGGGGGAGGGGGGGAAACAATAGGACCTTTAGAGGTTCGGAGAGGGAGCTCGGTGTTATTTTGTCCCTTATTAGATTTCAAGTTTCTTTATGGGCGTCGGTGACGCGATTATTTTGTAATTATCATATAGGTCTTTTGTTACTTGATTGGACCCCTTTTCTTTAAGGGACTTTCTTTCGGGCTTATCTTTTTTTGGATGCCCTTGTATTCTTTCATTTATTCTCACTGCAATACTGCATGTCATGCCCCAACTAGCCATCTCAATGTAAACAAATACCCACGATGAGGAGAGTAAAGACTAAGGATCAGGAGGCACTAACACAGATTGAAGAAAAATAAAGGAGCAACAAGAAAGAAAACATGGCGAAGTAATTGTTATTTGAAAGAATTCATGTAATAATGAGAATTCAACCCTGGGCTGAACCCAAAAATAATATCATAACCAAAACCCTTATAGCACCCATTATCTGTTACAAACTACATTTTTGTCTAGCATTGACAAACATAAACAAAATGGATTAAAATCCTCCCTAAATCAAAGAAATTTTACAACCATCTTAGATCTGTGATAAGAAAGGGAATCATAGAAGATAGGGATGCATATGAGGGACCTGGTTCAATATGGCTGCCTCAGCAAGCTCTGCATTTAACTCTAGAACTTCCCAGTCATCCTCACTATATGGCTCTATATTTACTTCAGTAGCCTTCGGCACACTAGAAGTAGCTCGAACTTGAACGGTGGTACAGTCTGGTAAGGAAATGCAATCTGCGAACTGCTTGGAGACCTGCATTAAATTTAAAACTATGTGTTGAGCGAATAAGAATTTAATATGACAAAATTCAAGGAATTTTTTTTATTCACATCCAAAGAACCAGATGCTGCCTCTGCTTAACAACAGAAGAATTAAGAAATATAAAGATAAAAGGAGGAAGATTAAAGTTCATGGTACTATTTTCCTTAAAATACTGACAGGATAAAGCTAGATTCAATTTTCACAGCAAAATCTGATGGAAGAAACCATATTAAATTAATAAGACAGACATCATATGATTCATTAAAACTTACCATACAGATAGTTTATAACAGTTAACAAAGAAGCAAAGGTACATCTAGAAACATAATTGATCAACTGCTCACTTTGCTGATGCAACGAATGGACATTCCAACAAATGGTCTACCATACATAACCTTAAACTTGTCAACGATATTTTCTAGAACAATCGTCCTAAACGCTCATACTTGAAGAATTCTGCTTCAGACGTACTAGTCGATTGAGAAATGACATTCACAAACTCAGAAAATTGTTCTCTCTCAATTGTCACCATAGCCATATTCGAATAAACTATGCAAGTAATAAATAAACACAAATACAGAAAAGCAAAAGCAAGTTTAACACGAATGAGGAGCACCTAAGAGTAAAATTACCTCAATTGCAGAAGAAGATGAGGTAGCGCCAGACCAAGCAACGGTCCAGAGCTCATCGGAAGAGGAATTGCGAAGTTCAAGAACGAGGATTTCAGGGAGAGCGGCCATGGACGAGGCAGAACCAGACCGCCTCTCAAGAGTTTGGATGAGAACGAGAGGAAGCGAGACGAAACAATTCTCCATACCTCCCACAGTCCTCACCTCCAACTCCATAGTATTCAAGAATTGAATTTCCACAACAAACAGAAACCGGTGAATTAGATGGTGCAAATGTGCAATGCAATTCCGATGATGGCAATGACGCCGAGCCTTCACGCCGACGGAGAGAGAGAGAGAGTTCCTGGCGCAGGCGCTCTCCGATTCCGACTATCTCCGACAGTGAGAGTTTTACGAGTTGGAGTTGCGCCAGGCTCAGTTGACGTTCGTCGTCGTATGGTCGTCGGAGCAGAAAGTTGTGGGTGTTTTGAGCAACGTTGCGTCGAAATGGGTGCGAACTTCAATGCCGCCCGACCCATCACATTATCTGACTGCGTATATTGGAATGAAAAATAGACATCGGAATGGAACCTATGACCTCTCGATCATACTCCGTCAAGTTCATGTTTTAGTTTTTTTTTTTTTAAAGGTATTTAATTAATGTTGAGGTGGGGATCGAACTTTTCACCTTACTTTCCACTTTTTAGTCGTAGAGGAATCAAACATGTGACCTCTTAGTCACTAGATCTAGATCGGTTTAACTATGTTCATATAAGTCACATTTATGTCAGTTGAGATATGATTATGTTGGTCATTCATATTTTAGTTAATTAGTCCATACTTATATCAATTGAGTTATGATCAGGTTGGTCGTTCATACTTGTATAACATAATTACTTCAATTGTACTATAAAAATGCCTCAACTACTCAACTTATGAATGCAATCGTCGAAAAGGTTGTTGAACTAAAAAAAATCCCCTAAGTTTCTAAACTAATTTTGTATTTTCACATCTCTAACATTTTAAAAAAAAATTATATTACAATTTTGAAAGTTTGGAGGATTCAATTTGATTTCAACGACATATGAATCTAGTAGTAACAATTAATTTTTTGAAAATAATGTCTACATAACTCAATTAGTTCGTTAAGATATATACATTAAATCAAGTGATCAGAGATTCGAATACTCTATCTCACCCCATACGTGATTGAACTTAAAAAAAACAGTTTAAGACTTCCTAACAAAACTCGAGAGATGGAATAAAAGCACAAATGGGATAGAAATTCAAAAGTAGTGATTGGTATTAACTATTAAGTACCAATTCAAACTAATTAGACTTTTATTTAAGAAAACATACTATTACATGTGAAAATACCCAAATGTCATCGATGAAGGATGATTCTTTTTTATTCAAAGAAAACATACTAATATAACATGAGAAATATCTAATTGTCAACATATTATTGAGATATTCAACTTATTGGAGTCAACTCCAATATGAATTCCTCCCAAATAGGAATTGACAGTCCTGAGATCTCAACATTAACAAACTTAGCAGAGTACTCATAAGTTATTTTGATGGTTGAGTTTCCATTCAAGTTTGCTCCCTTGCTTATTTTTAAACCAAAGTCACCCATTTTCTCAGGCCTTCCAAAGCCTACAAAGCTCACCTTATCAATGATCAGTTTTTGGCTCATAGCAAATCCTCCATTTATAACCTGAGATTTCACCACTAACTTGCTCCCAACTGCTTCACTATAAAATCTAACCAGACTCCAATTACCTCCATCTGCTCCCATTTCTACCACTTCTCCATCATCCAGGAAAACATCCCCATTGCTGCTCTGACCATTGCTGACGACTACCAAAAGCTTGAATGCAGTCTCTCGGGCTGCTCGCGTCGTCATTGCCTCTCCGTGCAATGCCAAAATGTTTCCTTCTCTAATGTGCACGTTTATATGATCAGCGGGTGCATCGAGAGTGATTTGTTGTCCTGATTTTACAGTCACTGACTCTGAATAGTTAAAGAGGTTAAACCAGTTTCCTGCAGGGAAATATGCATCAACCGAAACAGCTCCCTCTTTCAGAACTGGAGAGACCAATACACCTTCTCCAAGTAGAAACTGAGAGTTGATTTCATAGGTATTGATATCCTGTGGGAATGAGAAGAAGAGAGGGCGTGCAATAGGTGTCCCCTTTTTGTTTGCCTCGTACATCAAAGTGTAGAAGTACGGAAGTAGGCGATAACGAAGCGCAAGCACCTTCCTGGCCGATGCCGCAACCGTATCCCAAAGATAAAGCTCTTGACGAATGGATCCTTTATCAGAATGATCTCTGGCAAATGGGTAAAAAGCACCTAACTGCAAGAGTTGAACAAGTTTTGATTTCAGTAAGTTGTATCTTTCCTACCAATCAAGGGAAACTTCAATGTTTTTTTTTTTTTTTTTTTTTGGTAGGAAACCAAACTTTACAAGGGCATACAAAAAACAAGCCCGACAAAAGTCTCAAACAAACTACAAAAAACGACTCCAATCCAAGACCATAATTACAAAAAGGCCTAGCGACCGATGACCACAAAAAGGCGTTAAACCTAACCACCTCCCAAACCTCGTCACAAGACCGCTCCTCTCTAAAGACCCTATTGTTTCTCAGAAACTTCAATGTTTTGGTAAATATCACCTTCCAAACATTGTCTAGAACAATAAAATGGCGAGAGAACTTTCACCTGAATCCAACGTTGGCATAGCTCTTCTGTCGTATCTCCAGAAAATCCACATATGTCAGCACCAACCATTGGAATCCCAAATAGTCCAAAGTTTAAAATGGATGGAATTGTGTACGCTAAATCATTCCACGTCGCAGCATTATCTCCAGTCCAATGTGCTGTGTACTTCCCAGAGCCTACAAAAGTTGATCTTGACAGAACAAATGGTCTTTTGCCCGTTACTTTTACTAATGAGGCATGAGTAGCCTTTGCCTCTAAGAAACCATATAAGTTATGAGTATTATACTCTGTCAAGTTACCAAAATGAAGACTTGATGCTGGCACAGTCTTACTGTTAATGGGACGTAGGACTCCAGCATTATTAATCTTGTAAGGAGGGTTATCAAGTTTAGAAAGTGAGCTGGTTGAAGAAGTTATAAAATTTGAAATCTCATTCATATCAAGCCAAAGACCATCAAATGGAACAATGTCTCCAAATAATTTAATCTCACCACCCCAAAAAATCTCACTATTTGGATGAAGAAAATCAGGGAAGTATACAGGTCCAGGCCAAACCTTACCCAAGTATGGGACCCCATTGTATTTTATAAAGATATCAGCTTTTTTCCCTCGAATGTATGTTCCATATTTCTTATTTGTACTAATACCTGCAGGACAATAGCAGTATAAGAAAATGCATCAGCAGTTGCATTGCGCGTGGACTGGAAAAATGTCAAGAAATATAAACAAAAGGAAGAAAGGAAGAGGAAAGAAATATTTCCACATATGAAAACAATTGCTCTACTAAAACACACACCGGGATCCAAGATGAGCACATATTTTTGTCCATTTTGGTGAAGGTTATCAACAAATTTCTTCATCTTCTCCACAGGAAAATTGATGGGATCAAAAGTAAAGTCCTTATACTTATCCATGTAATCAATGTCTGTCCACATAACTTCGAGAGGTATACCGGCTTTGGCATAACGAGCAACAACACTCTCAATATCAAAAACATTCTTGTAGCCATAACGACATTGGTGAAAACCTTCACACAAAAACGTTTAGTTAATTACATGTTACTTGTGGCATAGAATGAGTAAAAAGGAAATGAATTGTTTCTTGTAGCCATAACGACATTGGTGAAAACGTTCACACAAAAACGTTTAGTTAATTACATGTTACTTGTGGCATAGAATGAGTAAAAAGGAAATGAATAGCTCAACCAAACGATAACTTAGAGAGTGTCAATTCTCAATGAATGCACGTGCTTTCCTTCTAATAGAGTGATGAGGGCATAATATCCTCTTTTTAATAAAGTGAGTAGGCCATAATATCCTACCAAATGTAGTAGGATCAGACAATTGTCTCGTGAGATTAATTGAGGGGCGTGTAAGCTGACCCGAACACTCACGGATATAAAAAAAATGTAATTATTTATTTTTATTTTTTTTTGATATCCGTGAGTGTCCGGGCCAGCTTACGCGCACCTCGACTATTCTCACGGGACAGACCGCCTGACCCTACAACATTTGGCTGCCAAGGAAACCCGTAGGAAATTAATTCCTAGGTAGGTGGCCACCAAGGATTGAACCCATTCCCTCTTAGAGGGCATTGAAGTCCCAAGGCCCTTTATGACCACTAGGCCAACCCTTGATGGTTAAAAAAAATGTAATTAGGACAACCAACTAGCCAGTATCAATTCATTTAGGTCTAATTTTTTTGCTTCTTCCTTATGATGCCCTTGGAAAAAGTAAAGACTCGATTAACCTAATGTTGCAAAAACTAGAAGAAAAAAAGTGTTGAAACTTCTATTTTATATAAATTGAACTTTCTGTTTGATGCACAAAATCAAAAGATCAAAAACTAATTGCTGCGGTAGAAGTGCATTTGGTAGTGATTTTGAAAGAGTTAAAACCACTCAAAAACGTCTTTAATCATTCAAAATCAATATGTTTAATTTTGGTATGAAAATTGATTTTGAATGATGGAATGCATATTTCAAAGCCTTTTTAAACCCGACAAAGATGATTTTAACCATTTCAAAATTTCTATGCGACATGCAAGAAACAGCACAGCAAACTAATCCAACAAACATAAATATCTAAGACAATAAGAACATTACCAAACGACCAATAAGGCACGGGAGCAGGCCGCCCAATAAGCTCAGTATACTGATCTATCACCGAAATCGGCGACGGACCCGCAAAGAAGTACAAATCAATGATTCCACCAATAGTTTTGTACGTAACCCTATCGCCGGAGTATACAATATCCATGCCATTACTGTTCAGTAACAGAACTCCATGCGTAGTCCCTGCCGCAACTTTACCATCGCGAGACGGCGACCGGACATCAATGTAGAAAGGATGTGCACCGTAGAGGTTCACGTCGAGATTAACACTACCGATATCGGCATTCCAAAGCGTGAGAGTTTTAGTTTTATCCGGCACGAGCTTGAACGACGCCCGGGTTTGCTCGCCAATGCCAAAGAGAGACGATCTATCCTTGGGAAGCGAAGAGGATAGTTGAATGTATTGGTCCTTGAAGACGAGAAAAGTCTTCGAATCGGAGAAATCCGGCGACGTGTCGAATAGGACATCGCCGGACGATCGCCGGAGCACGGAGAAGCCGAA
This sequence comes from Herpetospermum pedunculosum, assembly GCA_028017165.1. Lineage (NCBI taxonomy): Eukaryota > Viridiplantae > Streptophyta > Magnoliopsida > Cucurbitales > Cucurbitaceae > Herpetospermum > Herpetospermum pedunculosum. The sequence goes on from CM051528.1 coordinate 57,846,097, forward strand.
TGGTGTGGTGTTGTGGAGGGTGAATGTGAGGTCGGAAGCCGGATCGGAGATGAAAGACGTTCTCGGCGAGGTGGTGTGCTTTTCCGGCAGGGAGCGGATCCGGGAGTTCGATCGCCGGGGAATTATGTGGTCTGGTATCTCCCATCGTTCGCGAGTTGAGTCTGTAATTCGTATTCTCAGCCGATCTTTGGTTTCAAAACTGCAAATTCAACACCATTTTTTTTAATTTCCAATCCAAAATTCACATTTTCGATCAAATATCAACCAAATATTACTAGAGTAAACTTAATATTAATAATAATAAAAAATTAAATTACTAACATACTTTCCAGTATATTCGTGTTAATATTGGACATAAAATTAATTCCATTGCCGGGAATCGAACCCGGGTCTCCTGGGTGAAAGCCAGATATCCTAACCGCTGGACAACAATGGATGATTGTTTACAAATTCTTACGTTATAAAATTATTGTGTTTCAACTTACTTAGTAAATTGAACTTTCTTTCCATAAGGTTCAATCTCTCCAGTCTCACCTAATGTTTTAAAAGGCGCAAAAACTCTTTGGAACTTAGGCGGCGCACAATAAAGCACGGACGAGGCGCACTTTGTATAGAAAAAAAAATATAAAGAAGAGAGAATGGTTAAAGTGGAAATATGAAGAAGAAAAAAAACCTTTAGGATTAGTTGAAATGTCTTGAATCTGTTATGATCCGTTACGACTCGTTCATTACGAGCTAGTCGGGGTCCAGGAGCGTAGTGCCTTGGTGGGGTATGGGGCAACGCCCCTAAAGAAAAAAATTTAGATTTGGGTTTGTTATTTTTTTTTTTAATAGTTGATAAAGCTCGTGCGCTTTAGGGCATAAATGAAGAGTTTAATGCCCAAGCGCGCGCCTAACTTGCGCATTTTTAAGTGCACCGGGGTGCTGGGCGCGTATTTTAAAACACTGCTCTCACCCACATGTTTTCAAAAAAAAAAAAAAATTTAGAACTCTAAAAATATATATATATATATTCTAATAAAATATAGTTATACAAAAATTTAAATGAAGAATGAAGTTTTTGCACTTTAGAAAGCCAAATGACCTAGACAATTTTTTATTTTTACATAAGTTGGATTTTAAAAACTTTGAATAAGTGAATAATTTTTTTTTTTTTATGACATGGTGTAGATTAAACCTAAGACCGTTTAGTCACTAGCTAATAAAATTTTATATTTTATATTTTTTTTTATTTGAGTAACCTGTCAATTTAAAAGTTTAGGACTAGACCATTTAAAAGTTTAGTACTAAATAGATATATTTTTTTTTTTTTTTTTTTTTAAAGAATGAATTTACTTATAATCTATCCTGAAATAAAGTAAATTAACCCAATATTACATTAAAAAAATGAAAGAAGTAGAAGAAAGAAATTTACCTGGCTTGGAGGATAAGTGTCTGAACATCGGGTCCATAAACGGAGGATTTTCTGATCAGGTCAAGATCGGCGGTCAACGACTTTCCGGCGGGATCAACGTGCACAGATCTAATTCGGTATCCATATCCGACGGCGCCAGGCGACGGCAGAGATGAAGCGAAACAATTGAAGCAACTGTAAAGAAGCAGTACGACGGCGAAAAGTAAAGGACGGCGACGGAGAAGGGCTTGAAGAGATAGAGAAAATGGCGTCCTTATGGCTTCGGAACAAGTCGCCATTGATATCGCACTGGAAGTGTGAGTGCAGTCTATTGGAGCCAGTTCTTAGTTCTTATCTCCTCCCAAAGACGTCACTATCCATGGTTGACAAATAGTGGTTTTAGCTTTTTGATTGGGAAACGTGGTATTTTATTTGGCAAAATTAGAAGCGGAGATCGGCAAAATCAATTATGGAGCAAGAAAGTGGCATTTGATTGATTTTGGTATGGGCTGCGATTTGCTTTGATCTCCTTCAAATTGTCTCTCTCGGAAGCAAAATCTAATGGCGAAGCTGTAGAAAATGGTCCTCCAATGGCGGCTTGGCTTTGTGCTGTAAGGAAGACGTTCAGGTAAGTTTATAAATTATTTCTCGAGTATTCAAATTGATGCAACCATTTGTATGAATGATTCTTTCTGCAGATTTGTGGGGTTTTATGAGAATTAAGAGCAAAAACCTTTTTCTAAGGAGATTATCAAACCGAAGTTTAGTCTTCTCTGTGGCTAGTGGTGGGGTGGGTGGGATTTGGAGTGATATTTGTGGATGACCCTAATTTTCAGTAAGGATTGACTCGAATTTTAAAAATTGACAAATTGACTTTCTGGCAACATCATCAACCATAGCTCTCGTTGACTAATTCTCTCATTTTCGCTCACCTTTGTGGGAGGGTAGAAAATTTCAGTTCTAGAGTGGAGCACACACAAGAGCGAGAGCGAGCAAAATAATATTAAAAAAATAGTTGATGATGTAGTGTCAATTTGACTAATTTTTAAATCCGGATCAATCTTTCGAAGTTCTAAAAATTTAGGGTCATCTGTACGAACTAGAGGTAATGCCTAAGAATGTGGGTGACTTGGAAAGTGTTAGACAATCTTCACTACTTAGTCAAATAAGAGAAAAAAGGTCAAGCAATCTTGGAAAGGCTAGATAGGTTATTGGGTAATAAAAAAAAGACTTTGTAAATCTCATCCTCGTAGCTAGAGTCCACCATTTAGATGTTTGGGAATTCTCATCATAACGCCTTTAGAAATTTAGGATCATTCTTAAATTTACCAATGGGAATGACACTAAGGGCTTTAAACTAGAAGGAAATCTTTGTGTACTTAGGCTAAAACTAGCTGTGTGGCTGCCCCTCAGGCTCCAAGTTTAAAGGGAGGATAATGGATGTATAGAGGAATTGACCAAAGTGCTTTTATTATTGGGTGTTTAGTCACCAACTGCGTTTTATTTGTGATGGAGCATGTTCGAGAGCGATTTTAAAATGGTTAAAATCATTTACTCTGAAATATGCCTTTCATAATTCAAAATCAATTTCGACGGTTTGAAAATCGCATTTAAAATTGTAAAATAAAAAATCAAATTGATTTTTAAATGATTAAAGGCATGTTTCGGTGTGATTTTCAATATGACAAAAATGTTTTTAATCATTTCAAAATCACTCTCAAACATACACTTAATTTACTCGAGAAAAGGAAATTGGGCTCTATCTTTATTGTTGCATGCTGATATGAATAAAGTTTATGAAAGAGTTGAGTGAGAGTATTCAAAGGGAATATGACTAGGACAAATTTCAACTAGATGTGGGTCAATAAGATTGTGTTGTGTTGAGAGTGTCAGCTACTCCATAATATTGATGGCATCATCATTTCTACCCATAATATGGTTTTTGTGGAGGGATCCCTTTCTCCTTTATTTATTTATTTGTATATTTGTTGGATCTGTGCATATAGCTTTTCTTCTCCCCTAGCGTTACCTTTGGTCAAAAGATTGAAGTCATTCCCACCTATACTATTAAGTAATCTAAAATTCTCAAAGAAGTGCTTTAATAATTTGTATGAAATCATTTCCTACTTCTGATACTTCTGATACTTCTGATAGGTTAAAGGAAGGAACTCTAGAGTTGTATATTTGAAAAGATGGATAAGATATATGCATGCTAGAATCTCTAAGGAGCTTGGTTTCAATGACTTTACAACTTCTTAGCAGATCATAGAAACACAAACTCCTATTGGTTAAGATTCTAAAAGGCAAATATTTTCTTGAAGAGATGGACAAGATGTTTTGATGGAACGAAATCTTGACATATGTGCAGTTGGTGCGGGAAAACAAATAATTCAGAAAAGAAGTGGAAGAAGAAGGTCCTCTTTGGAATGACTTTCCAAATGCTTATAAAAGGCGATTTTAAACCTGACAAAAGTGATTTAAACCATTTCGAAATCACTCTCAAACATGCCATAATTGAAAAAAAAAATGTTTTTAAGCACTTAGAAAGTCATTCCAAACAGGTTAGAAGAAAAGAAGAACTCCATCTTAGGTTCCCTCACAGATGAAATTAGAAATTTCTAAATCCAATAAGGTTGCATTCCTAGCTTTGTAGAAGAAGTAGAAAAGAAAATAAGTGATGGTTAGGTATATTGTGGTAAGGAAATGGGCAAAGTAGATATGATTGTTGGACTAGCCAAGTAATTCTCTCTCTCAATTAACCCTTCCAATTTCCAAACCACCAAAACATCACATTAGGAATAGACAGTCATACCACCCAAAGAAAGAAATGACTACACAAATTTGAGCTAAAAGCCCACTTTACTTGTCAAACTCAACAAAGTCTCAAAATGATATTGATTACTTTATAAATACCACATCTGATATTTCCTTCTCTTAGCATCCAAAACAAAGGCACTGAATTTGGTAATTCCATGGCTTCTTTACAGTCTGAAGCAGCACCAAAAGCAGATGCTGGTGAGTATAAGCATATTGCAGTGGCAAAGCCAGAGAATAATTGGCGATGGGGATTTCTTTTGGTCAGGCTGGTGGCTTCTTTTGCAACTGCCTCGGCAACCCTTGTGATGGCTCTGAATAAGGAGTTCAAATCTGTTGTTGTTGCCACAATTGGAAGTGATCCAGTTACAGCCACTGTAGCTGCTCGGTTTCAGCACACTCCTGCATTTGTGTAAGCTTCAAACTTTCACTTTTGTGTCTATTAATTTTAGTTACCATCTTAACAAGATTCTACATGGTAATGGTAATGGTAGGGATAGGGGCTAAATTGTTATATATTAAAGACGAATGCACCGTCAATTTGTTAAACATATAACCAAGATGTCAGAGTTAATCTCCACTCCACCTATCACATATTATTGAATTAAACAAAATAATAATAAAATTGTTACTTATTTTTTAAAAGTACAATGATAAAATATCTTTTTCCTTATAAGTTATAACTTGAAAAGAAAGTCTCAATCTACTCGATTAATTTCTGGTGTGCTATTTTGGTATAGTAGTAAATTAGTATTCAGACTTCTTAAAGCTAGAAAATAGAAATCCCACCAATTAAGAAAAGAATCAAAATAACACACTTTTTTTTTTCTTTTTTTTTGAGTAATTTGGGACGGGAGATTCGAACCACATACCTTTTGGTCGTCACCACATACATATGGCAGTTGAGTCATACTCACTTTGAAAATAACACACATCTTTAATCGAGGAATTTGAACGGATTTGATATTTTTTTTTAAAATTAGACACAATCAATTTGGTTCTTTTTTAATTCAATAATTGCGGTATAGAAATCGTATCTTCGATTTTCAGATGATAATTGATGTATCGCAAACATACACGATGAAACTTAAATTTGTAAAATATGATGTATATTGTTGCAGATTCTTCGTGATAGCAAATGGAATGGCCACTCTGCACAACTGGCTAATGATAGCCCTCCACATCTTTGGACCAAACCTCCATTTCCATGGCTTCCGTCTTCCAATTATAGCCATTCTAGACATGGTAAATAAAATAGGTGGTACCTTAAATTACAAGTTTAGTGTCTCGACTTTAAAATTGTGTCTATTTAGTCTCTAAACTTTCAATAAATTATAATAAACTTTTAAATTTTTAATTTTGTTTATAATGTCTTAACAAATTATAAATTTTTAAAAAATTGTATTAAATCTAATTTGAATTTTATGTCTAGTAGAGCTCTAAAACTTCGATTTGTTTTTAATAAAATTATGAATTTTAGTCAACATGAATATAGTTCAACTAACATAATGTATCCAGTGGGAGATGTTATAAGTTCATGACATAATGTATAATGTATGAACTAGCGATTGTTAAAGGTTTGAGTCCCTCACGTTCTGTGTTGAAAAAAAACTCCATAAATTTTAAAAAAAATTGAAAGTTTAAAGACTAAATTTATAATTTAAAAAAGTGAAACTGCACCGAGAGTAAAATAATTAAAAAAAAGTTACAAATATAGTAAGTTTTAATAAGAGAAATTGTAACTAGGTCAATTTAGAATAAGATAATTAAAAATATAGCATGTTTTTAAAAATTTTGCGGATATGATAATTTCTATCGCTGATATCTTATAGCTGATAGAAGTCTATCGTTGATCACCTCAGCTTTTTATAGATTTTCTATTAATAATTGATAGTCACTGATATAATTTTATAGGGGACCGTGATTATCACTTATTATTTAGTTTTTTTTTTATATTGGTAAAATATTTTATATTTTGTTATATTTGACGTTATTTCGGACGAGGCTTTTTTTTTTTTTAATTCAAAGAGCAATTTATAATTTAAGCCTACAGCTTGACCTAATCCCCATCCCAATTTCTATTTATCAATCCACATTCTTCATCCTCTACAACATCAATAACATTTTGTCTCATACACTGATCAATCAAATGGCGGCAGACGACGGTGGCTGTTGCATCGGCGGGCGACGGCGCGGCGACGTTCATGGCGGCGCTCGGGAAGAACGGAAACAAGCACGCCGGATGGAACAAAATCTGCGACAAATTCTCCACCTACTGTGAGCATGGCGGCGGGGCGCTAATTGCTTCCTTTGTTGGCCTCTGTCTTCTTCTTCTCATCAGCGCGATCTCCATTATCAAGCTGCTGAAACACAAGCCGAGCAGTACCAGTTCCTTCACATCGCCATAGCCGATCGACCTGCTTTGAAACGCACCGTTTCGTTTTGCTTGATTAGTTCTTTGTTATTTTATTGTACGAAAAATATCAACGTCGAAAAGTTAATGGATGGTTATGATTGGCGATTCAACTCGTTAGGATGAGGTTTTTAGTTTGTTTCGAATAACTTTAAATATTTTAATTAATCATTTAAATTATTAAGAGTAATTTGAAATATGAGAAAAGCAGTTTTAAACGTTTTAAAATTACTCTCGAACATATTTTTATAGTTTAACTTTAAACTTTAAATTGATTTAAGATGATTAAAGCTGTTTTTTAATTATTTATTTTTTACCATATGTGTAGGAATTCAAACCTCTAACATTTTGAAAGATTACATATGTTTATGATATTTGAGTTATGCTCCTATTAGTGTTTTTTTTTTTAAATGATTTTTTTTAAGAAATACATAAGAGACAATTATATTAAAAAAAGAAATAACAATTAAAAATATATAATAAGAAAAAAACATTTATAATTAATATAATTATTTTTTAATATAGTGAAATCAAACAAATTTATTATTTAAAACACTTTTGAATCAAAATGTAAGCTATAATAACATTTTTATGGAAATTATTTTTTTCAAAAGTTAAAACAAGCTATTATTTGCATAGAAATGGTCTTCAATAACCATATTGACATATTTTAAAAAATGTCAGGAGATTTTATAATTTTTATGTTTAAATTTGAGTATGTATTTGCTTATCAATATTCTCATCATCTTTCTCCATAATAATTACTTTAATTCTTTATAATGATTAAGTTTCTCCCTCCATTTTGTTTTCTAAATTACATAAACATAATAATCATATGTTTATCTCCCAATAAATTAATTTCGATTATTTTCTTTTTAATTTCTACAATTTTAGCATCAATTTTTCGTCGACCCACTACGATTGACTAGGTACGGGGCGCTAGGTGGGAGTATGGAGGCAACACCCCGAACAAAATTTTATATTGAGTTTTACCATTTTGTATTTGTATTGGGCTTTAACCCATTTTGTATTAGGTCATTAGAAAAATATATAAATCTTATAATGACTTATGTCGCCCCTAGTGTGTCATTGTTGTAATTCCCTTTTTTTTTTGTAATACAATTGTTCTCTCCCCTATGTCTGTGGACATAACTAACACAACGTTAGTGAACCACCCAAATTTTGTGTCTATTCTCTTTTGCGCTTTTATTCTTTGTTGTTCGATTCTGTCGTAACAAATTGGTATCAGACCTTCGTCGTTAGTTTTTGAAATTCCGCAATTTTTTCGATAACAAACATGTTTGGTTTAAGCATGAAAATCGACAAGTTCACTGGGAGAAACGATTTCAGTTTATGGCAGATCAAGACGCTAGCCTTGTTAAAGAACAATGTCTGTGGGCGTCGCTGTCTAAGAAAGCGAAGAAAGTGAGCGCAAATGACGATAAGTGGAATAGCCTGAAGAAGAAGGCTCATTCAACAATCTTGCTATGTCTAGCTGATGGCGTCTCATTGAGATCGCTGATGAAGAAATTGTCGCTGGTCTCTGGTTGAAGCTCGAAAGTAAGTCTTTAACTAGTAAGTTGCTTTTGAAGCGACGTCATTTTACTTTGCATATGCACGAAGGTATGCCTCTTAGGGATCATCTAGATAAACTAAATACGTTTAGAACTGCATAATATTGAGGTTAAAATAGATGATGAAGATGTTGTCTTAATTCTGTTAGTTTCTTTGCCTTCGTCATCTGAGAATTTTGTGTTAGATTTATTGGACAAATATATATATAAAATGTGTTTGGGCTATTTTTTATTTAGAACTCAATAAAAATAAGGTGATCATTAAGCATTTATTATTTTTATTGAGTAAGTTACATAATTAATATAATTAATGGTATGGAAGTTATGTGTAAAAACCGTCAAATTTATTTATTATTTATGATGGTTAAATAATAAATAAATAACAAATATATAAAGGGTTGTGGTTCCCCGATTCATAAGTGATAAGTTTTCATTCTCATAAACCTCCATCGTTAGAAAGAATAAGGGAGAAAACCGCTTGTAGAATTGGAAGAGCAAACCCAATTCAAAGATCTTCTTCATCATGAATCCAGGTACGCTTCCGCTTATTTAATCAACTCATGAACATAGAGATTCATGTATTAGGTTTGTGATTCATGCATGTTAGATATTATCAATCTATAGGATTATAGATTAAAGCCTAAAAGAAATCTAACAAGTTAGAATCATGAACTTAGGAATAAAGAAACCCTACAATTGGCATCAGAGCCGATCTCTATGTTAATTTGTTGATATTAAGATTAAGATTTTCATGATATAAGATTATGATTAAGATTAAGATTTTTTATAATCGTATAAGATTTTGTTGATATTAAGATTAAGATTTTCATGATATAAGATTATGATTAAGATTAAGATTTTTATAATCGTATAAGATTTTCATGATATTGAGATTAAGATTTACAGGAAAAATATTAAAAGTTTTAGGGTTTGCTTGAGTTTTTTTTTCTAGATAATTATCGTAAATAAAATAATTAAGAACTTAAGGAATTAAGAATTTAATTAATAAATTCAATAAAGTTTTTTTTTTTTTTTTGAGATTTAAGGAGTTTATTATTTTAAACCAATCAATTGAAACAACATATTAATTACCAAAGTAATTTATGTTGTGAATGTTGATTCGGTATGGATTTTAAATGATAAGTACGTCTGTAATTCATGCGGATATTATATCGGTCCAAAGAAAGATTAATATTGTCGGGCCGAATTACAGAAGTACCTGTGATGATAAATATGTGACGATTATTCGGTTCCATGTGAACAATAATTCAATCCAAAGATAGAATTATTGTTTGACAGGATTTATTGTCAGTATTTGATCATTGCACAAAAATATCACTTACAAGTTAATATTTCTGTCCAAAGACTAAATATTAATGTTGTGCTAGATATTTTTTTTTTATGATGGAAAAATCTCAATGTGAATTTATTAATCAAGATGTAAAAATGTGTTCATAGTATTCTTTTGTTTTAATTCCAGTTAATGCTTCCGCATCTACAATATCTGCCAATGTCAATTCTATTCCTATACTGAATGGAAATAACTTTAAAGATTGGAAAGAAAATGTTTTGATTATCCTCGGGTGTATGGATCTAGACCTTGCGCTTCGGATTGATCGACCCACTATTACGGATCAAGGTACCCTTGTTGAAAAACAGGACCTTGAAAAATGGGAAAGATCAAATCGCATATGTCTAATGATCATTAAGCAAGGAATTCCAGAAACGTTTAGGGGTGATATCTCTGAAGTCACTAATGCTAAGGAATTCATTGAGGAAATTGAGAAACGTTTTGCAAAAAATGATAAGGCTGAAACAAGCACGCTTCTTGCGAGCTTGACCTCAATGAAGTATAAGGGAAAAGGAAACATAAGGGAGTACATAATGGAAATGTCTCACCTTGCTTCAAAACTAAAAGCACTAAAGTTAGAGCTTTCTGATGAACTGCTCGTGCATTTGGTTTTGATCTCTCTTCCTGCACAATTTAATCAGTTTAAGGTCAGCTATAACTGTCAGAAGGAGAAATGGACTCTTAATGAGCTCATTTCATACTGTGTGCAAGAAGAAGAGAGATTGAAGCAAGATCGGACTGAAAGTGCTCATTTGGCTTCAGGAAGTAATTTCAGAAATAAAAGGAATAAAAGGAAGAACCCTAAAGAAGCTGCAGGTGGTCCCGTGCAAAAGAAACAACAAACTAAAGAAAATGAGGAATTTAGTTGTTTCTTTTGTCGGCAATCCACACACTTGAAGAGGGACTGTACCAAATATCACGCATGGCGTGCAAAGAAAGGTGAATCTCTTACTTTAGTTTGCTCTGAGGTTAATTTAACTTCAGTACCGAGTCACACTTTGTGGGTAGATTCTGGTGCTACTACTCACATTAGTGTTTCTATGCAGGGTTGCCTGAGCTTAGAGATGTCCATTTGCCCCGCCCCGCCCCGCCCCGAATAGGACGGGGAATCCCCGATTACACGGGGAATGGGGCAGGGAGCGGGGAATTTTTTTTGCCCCGTTAGCTAAACGGGGCGGGGGCGGGTAATAGCATACCCGCCCCGCCCCGTTTACCCGCCCCGCCCCGTATACTTTTTATATATATACATATATACATTATTCATCAAAAATTTAACTACACACTTCTTTTTTTATCTAAAAAAAATACACATTTTACCAATAAAGTTCCAAAAAATACAAATCTTACAAATAAAGTTTATGAAATTAAATATATATAATATTAATCAACTTAACAAATAGCAAAACTTAAAAAAATGGATAAGAATAAATTAAAAAACTAAATTATTCGCGGGGAAAATTACCCGCGGGGAATACCCGTTACCCGCGAATTCCCCGCGGGGAATACCCGCCCCGTCCCCGCGAAATTAAACGGGGAATTTTGCGGGGAAGGGTAATGAAATGGGGGACGGGGGCGGGGAAGGCATTACCCGGCCCCGCCCCGCCCCGCCCCATGGACATCTCTACCTGAGCTGCCGAAAGCCAAGTGATGATGAAAGATTCATTTTTGTGGGCGATGGCAAATCAGTTGAAGTCGAGGCTATTGGGAATTTTAGATTATTATTAAGAACTGGTTTTTATTTGGATTTGAAAGACACTTTTGTTGTACCGTCTTTTAGACGGAATTTGGTTTCTATTTCTGTTTTGGACAAATTTGGTTATTGTTGTTCATTTGGAAATTGTCAGTTTAGTCTTTCTTTAAATTCAAGTATTATTGCAACTGGTTCTTTGTCGGTTTATGATAATCTATATTTACTTGATACAATTGCCTCATATAATGAAACCTTGCATACAAGTACTCGTGGTACTAAAAGAAAATTAACAAATGAAAATTCTGCATCAATTTGGCACAAGCGTTTAGGTCATATATCTAAACACAGAATTGAAAGGCTTGTAAGTGATGGAATTCTTGATTCTCTTGATTTTTCCAATTTTGAGGTTTGTATTGGATGTATTAAGGGAAAGCAAACAAATGTAAAGAAATTGGGTGCCAACAGAACTACAGACGTCTTAGAACTCATTCATACTGATATTTGTGGGCCATTCCCTACGGCTTCTTGGAATGGTCAACGATATTTTATTTTGTTCATAGACGATTATTCAAGATATGGCTACCTTTATCTCATTAGTGAGAAGTCCCAAGCACTGGACGTGTTTAAGGCATACAAAGCTGAAGTAGAAAATCAGCTTGGTAAAAGAATTAAAGCTGTCAGATCTGACCGTGGTGGTGAATACTATGGTCGATATGATGGATCAGGAGAACAACGTCCAGAACCATTTGCTAAATTCCTAGAGGAATGTGGAATTGTACCTCAATACACTATGCCAGGTTCTCCTCGCATGAATGGTGTATCTGAGAGACGAAACAGAACTCTTAAAGATATGGTAAAAAGCATGATTTCTCATTCTATTTTACCGGAATCTCTCTGGGGAGAAGCAATAAAGACTGCAGCATATATTCTTAATAGAGTTCCAACTAAAGCAACAACTAAAACTCCTTATGAGCTTTGGACCAGTAAAAAGCCAGTCCTAAAGCATTTTCATATTTGGGGATGTCCAGCAGAGGCAAGACCTTATAAGCCTAATGAAAAGAAATTGGACTCCAAAACAGTTAGTTGTTACTTTATTGGATATTCTAAGAAATCAAGGGGTTATAAGTTTTTTGTTCCCACGAACAGAACTATTTTCGAGACGGGAAATGCGGTGTTCTTTGAGGATATTGAGTTTGAGGGGAGAAATACTAAGGAAATTGTATTTGAAGAGGAATTTGTTCAAATTCCTACAATTGCTACTGATGATAATCATGAATTTATTTATGATATTAATCAAGAAGCAATTCTAGAACTTCAAGACAATAATACAAATCTTCCCATTGAAAATGAGGTAAACATTCCTGAAGAACAAACTCAACAACCTCAAGAACAAATGTCATTACGGAGATCCACGAGAGAAAGGAGAAATGCTATTTCGGATGACTATATTGTATTTCTCCAAGAACATGAGGATATCGTTGAAATGATGGAAGATGATCCTATCAACTTACATCAAGCAATGCATAGTTCTAATTCTCATAAATGGATTATTGCCATGAATGAAGAAATTAAGTCTATGGAAGACAATGACGTTTGGGATCTAGTCTCATTACCTGAAGGTGCGAAACCTATTGGTTGTAAATGGATATTTAAAACCAAAAGGGATTCAAAGGATGATGTAGAAAGATATAAGGCACGTCTTGTTGCAAAGGGTTTCACTCAGAGGGAAGGTATTGATTTTACAGAAACCTTTTCCCCTGTTTCGACAAAGGACTCTTTTAGGACGATCATGGCATTAGTGGCGCATTTTGATCTTGAGCTACACCAAATGGATGTTAAGACTGCGTTTCTAAATGGCAACATTGATGAAACAATTTTTATGAATCAACCAGAAAATTTTGTGGTGGGAGATCCAAACAAAATGGTTTGTAAACTAAAGAAATCCATATATGGTCTCAAGCAAGCTTCTCGTCAATGGTATCACAAATTTCATGAAATTATTATCTCATTTGGTTTTGAGAGTAATTTAATTGATGATTGTGTATACCTCAAATTCAGTGGGAGCAGACATATTTTTCTGATTTTATATGTTGATGATATATTGCTCGCTAGCAATGATACAGGCTTACTGCATGAAACTAAAAGATTTCTTTCAACTAAGTTTGAAATGAAAGATCTTGGTGAGGCCTCTTTTGTATTAGGAATTCAGATACATCGAGATCGTTCTCGAGGTATACTTGGATTATCACAAAAGAGTTACATTGAAAATGTACTAAAAAGATATGGCATGCAGGATTGTAAATCAGGAAATACCCCCGTTGTTAAAGGAGACAAATTTTGTCTTCAACAATGTCCTAAGAATGATCTTGAAGTTAAAGAAATGCAGAAAATTCCTTATGCATCTGCAGTAGGAAGTTTGATGTATGCACAAGTATGTACTCGACCAGATTTGACATACATTGTCGGAATGTTGGGCAGATATCTGAGTAACCCTGGTATGGATCATTGGGTAGCTGTCAAGCGGGTTATGCGTTATTTGAAAAGAACTAAAGACTACATGCTCACATATAAGAAATCGGACCAACTGGAGATCGTTGGATATTCGGATTCAGATTTTGCTGGATGCCAAGACAGTCGGAGATCCACTTCAGGTTATATCTTTATGCTTGCTGGAGGAGCAATCTCATGGAAAAGTGTTAAACAAACACTCATTGCTTCTTCCACTATGGCCGCTGAATTTATAGCATGTCATGAGGCATCCAATCATGGAATGTGGCTGCGGAATTTTGTCACTGAGCTAAAGATTGTGAAAGGAATTGAAAGACCACTAAAGTTATTATGTGACAATAAATCAGCAGTCATGTATTCGAACAACAATAGGAGTTCAACTAAGTCAAAGCACATTGACATCAAGTTCCTAGTTGTTAAAGAAAGAGTTCAGAGTGGTCATTTATATATAGAACTTATTGGTACAAACTCTATGATTGCGGATCCGTTAACTAAGGGACTACCACCCAAGGTCTTTTTGGAGCATACTGCTCAAATGGGTGTTATGTTATTTGAAGATATTCAGATTTAGTGGGAGTTTGTTTCTATATATATGTATGTTATACAGACTTATTGATTACTGCAGTTTATGGATAATAAAGAATTTTGTTACACTCTGTTTATGGAAAATTTTGATCTCATTAGGGACCAGTTAGAAGTTGACATGATGGATCACATTGGATGTCATTTCTATGCTACACATCCGTACTATGATCTATGTCATTTAATTATATTGATATTCGTGATCATTGATGGGTTGAATTACGAACTAATGTAATTAAACCGCTTTGGTTCAATGTTGATATGATTAATGGACGAGATTGATTTGGAGTAACTTTAAATTATGATAGCCACATTATTTGCGCATAAAGATGAACACATGTAATTATATATATTGTCCAAGTGGGAGATTGTTAGATTTATTGGACAAATATATATATAAAATGTGTTTGGGCTATTTTTTATTCAGAACTCAATAAAAATAAGGTGATCATTAAGCATTTATTATTTTTATTGAGTAAGTTACATAATTAATATAATTAATGGTATGGAAGTTATGTGTAGAAACCGTCAAATTTATTTATTATTTATGATGGTTAAATAATAAATAAATAACAAATATATAAAGGGTTGTGGTTCCCCGATTCATAAGTGATAAGTTTTCATTCTCATTAACCTCCATCGTTAGAGAGAATAAGGGAGAAAACCGCTTGTAGAATTGGAAGAGCAAACCCAATTCAAAGATCTTCTTCATCATGAATCCAGGTACGCTTCCGCTTATTTAATTAACTCATGAACATAGAGATTCATGTATTAGGTTTGTGATTCATGCATGTTAGATATTATCAATCTATAGGATTATAGATTAAAGCCTAAAAGAAATCTAACAAGTTAGAATCATGAACTTAGGAATAAAGAAACCCTACATTTTGTGGATTCGTTTATTGCTGGGAAAGAAACTCTGTCTCTGGAAGAAGTAAGATTTGTTCTTCATACCAGAAAGAACCGTTATAAGGCATCTGTTCTAGGTACAGAAACACAGACAACCGGGTTAGTTGTTACAAGTAGTATGGGACAGGAAAATTCTGGTAAAAAGAAGAAACCAAATTTGAAGAATTTGAAGTCCAAGGGTAAGGACCATGAGATGAGATTGGACCCCAAAACGGCATAGGAGGTTGCCGCAAACTTACGATCACCCACACTCGTAGCCCAATCAACATCAGAGAAAACAATAATTGAAATATTAGAATTGGGTTAGATGAGAAGGCCAACAGTAGGCATACCTTTCAAATAACAGAGCATACGTTTAACAACCTGTCAATGAACATCAGTAGAAGCTTTGAGAAATTGATTGGGAATGTTGACAATGAAAGAAATATCCGGCATTGTGTTGGCTAAGTATTGAAGAGTCCCGACAATGCTACAATACAATAAAGGGTCATCAAGCCGCAAGCGATTCACTATCGTAGAGAGAAAGGCCTTTGCCAACTACAAAGGGGGTGTTATTCGGCTTTGTATCTTGCAACTGCACTCGTTCTACGAGATCAACAATGTATTTTGACTGATTGGGATGAACTCTCGTCGGCAGGTAAGTAATCTGAATGCCCAAAAATTAACACATCTAGCCAATATCTTTCGGGGTAAAAGTGGAATCCAGATTGAGACAAGACGATCGATGAAGACCAAATTATTTTGTGTCACACAATCACATCATCTGCATAAGCAACAAAAAAACAACCACACCACGTTGATTGTAAAAATACAGAGACGCATCAGATTGCGAAAGACATAAACCCCGACTTAACAGACTAGATTTCAACTCATCATTCCAAGCGTGAGATATTTGTTTCAGACCATAAAGAGTTTTGGTAAGCTTACAAACATAATAAGGTCGAGATGAATCTTCATACCCCGGAGGTTGAAATATATAAACTGTTGGGATTTATGCCCTAAAACCTCGTAATTAATTAATAAAAAAAAATATTAGTATCTCATCGATTAATTTTTTTTTAAAAAAAAACTATTAGTATCCCATGCTATAAGGTTAAACTTTAGAAATGTTATTCGGTGATTTATTTAAAACATTTGAAAAATTAAAAAATGAGTACAAATAACTCAATATGAAATTTTTGTATCGTAATTTTTTTTAATTCAACAATTGCAGAGGTGAAAGATCAAATTATCGATCCTTGTGATGATAATTGATGCTTTATCCACTAAGTTATACTCAAATCGACTTTTGTATCATGTTTTGAAATTATTTTTTCTTCAAAACATTCGTAATCACCATAGGTAAAAATTACAATTTTTTTATAAAACATTTAATACAACTCTCAAAACTTTTAATAAATCAATACTTTCTAATATCAAGTGGGAAGATACATGTATCATTTATGTAGCTTTTACAATAAAACTGGTTATTCGTCGATAATACTAATCAATCAACCAGGTTTACCAAACTGTTAACGTCAATCAATTGATCAAGTTACCTATTAACACCAATCAATTGAACAGGTTATCAATTATTAACGTCAATCAAAACTTTCAATCAAAGTTCTTGATTAAACAATTGATTAGAACAATCAAATACATTAAATGTGAGGTCATGTGAGTGAATAACACAAACATAAATCTTTATCGGTTAAAATATCATTTTAGTCCTTAAAATTTTAAATTTGTTATATTTTGGTATATCAACTTTCAAAAAATGTCAATTTTGATTTTTGAATGATTATTTTTAAAAGTTCAAAAACTAAAATACAACAAATTTGTAATCTCAACAATCAAAGTTTAAGGACTAAAAATATATACTTGAAAGTTAAGGGGAAAAATAATATTTAAACCATCTTTCCTTTAAAATGTCAAACTATAAAGGTGTCTTTTCATATATACAAACTAAAATAATTTCATCCATTCCAATTTAGACTACCACCACAAATAGAACAAAAAAAAGGGCATATCAAAAAGCCTTACTATTATTTATTTTTTATTTTTTTAGTTCAACAAATAAATATGAAATATTTTATCAATACGCTTACGATTATTTTTCTTCTAAAGTCAACAGGAACATAACTCAACTGAGACAATATATGAACTAGTAATTTTGAGGTCTAAAGTTCAATCCTCCACCCCACATATTGTCAGAAAAAAAAAATATATGAAGATGATGATTGAACCATTAACCTCGTGTAAGGTAGTGAATGTCAATTTCTATTGAATTTTGCTTACTTTTGCATCAAAAAAATTACAGCAACATCCAAACGAAACACATTCTTCGAGTGAACAATTTCGATTAAAAATCATAAAATTAAATAATACATTATTTTCAATAATTTTAGAAAGTGACAAAACAAAGATAACAATTATTCTCCATTTAAAATCAAACACACTGAAAAATTAATTAATTAAATGTTAATATGAGCAAAGTTTAACTTATATAAAGTATATACTCTCCATCAAGAGGTCAGAGGTCAAATCTCCTCTACTTATGATAAAAAAAATTATATTTAAAAAAAAAATAGAGATTGGTTGTCAAAACTCAATTAAACAATAATTTTCAAAATACCTTCCAAAAAAGACTTATCAAACCAATGGAAATAATTTAAAGTACTTTTCAAAGCAAGTCATCAAAATCAATAAAATACTTACGGAAACTCAAATACACATTTCACAATCAAAACTTTCAAAGGGCATTGAAATCATATAATAATAATTAAATAAAATAGAAGTATTCTAGTTAATCAAACCAACAAGAGCATAATTTAGTGGCAATCCCTCACTCCATTGTCACAAAAAAAAAAATAAAAAAAAAATAAAAAAAATAAAAAAAAAAATAATAATAATAATAATAATAATAATAATAATAATAATTTTACGGTTTTTTTTATTTTTATTTACGTAGACAAGTCAACTTCTTAAAAGTCCTAACATAATTGTTTATGTACGAACCTGACAATAAAAATTACAATAAAAATCACATCTGATATGTATGTATCTCAACGGTAAATTTATTTATTTGAAAAAAAAAGTGACATGAAACCTACTAAATAACAAATACCGCACATCGATGTAGTGTTTGCCACATAGACTATAATGTCTAAGACAGAAAATGGAGCAAACTTGAAGATTAGAGTAAGTGAAGAGGTCTTAGAAGTTTGTCCAAGTCTTTAGCCATTTCAAGTGGTTTGATTTAGACTTTTAGTTTGTGTAGCCCTAGTTTGGTTTAGTTAAGTTTTTTTTTAATAAGTCTCATGGTCATTCGTGGATTAGTTCATTAATTAGGGTTTAGCTTTATTTTTAATGTACACTCTCTCGGTAGAAGCATTCACTCTCCCTCGTTAAAATTGTTCACTCTCTCTTCATAATCACGTCTAAAAAAATTTATCACTTCGCGATATATACTCATATATGAAATATATATGGTGTAGATGTATAAAAATACATATATTTTCGTTAAAAAAAAATAGTAAATATATTTGCAGTATATATGATTATATACTCATATCCTCATATATATTAATATATATAAAAATACATATATTTTATAAAAAAAAAATACATTATCCTCTTGTATTCTCCACCATTTGATTGATAATAAAAAAATGTTGATTCTTGGAGAGAAATCTCTTTTCACTCTTCACAAAATCTCTTCCAAATTACGAAACATTTTAATATGGAAAATTATAGAAATTCAAGATTATTTATTTATTTTTATAAAAAAGATTGTTACGTAAATTCAATGTTGAAATAAGTATCCTCATATTTTTTTTTCTTCATAAAACCCTCCACCACTGGAAAAAATAAGTTAATAGATGGATTTAAACCATTAAGGTCAAAGTCAAAATTTTCAAATTTTCAGAAAAAAGATAAATTTACAGTCAACTTTATCTAGTTTTTATTAAAAAAAAAAACAATCATTAAAAGTTTCTTTAAATAAATAACACTTTCTTAATACAATTTTTTCTAACTTAAGATAAACTTTTTATAATTAAAAAAAATATAATGTTATTCAAAACGAAATATTTATCTCCAAAATCTATAAAGATATTTCATTAAAAGAAAATAATATTAAAATTTATTTTCCGAGTTTACATAATTATTTAATTTTTAAATCTTTATTTATTTAATTTTTTTTTTTTTTTTTACAATATATATATATATATAGAAAGGGAGATTCGAACGTGACATCTCTTGGTTATGGTTCACACATTATACGGGTTGATTGTTCATGTTGGCGGTATAACTTAATTTAATAATGGTGTTGTATATTTCTTTAAAAAAAAAATCTAAGCTTCCAAGTCGTTTTTTTCATCGAAAAAAAAAAGTGTCGTTTTTCTCACACAACTCTCCAAATTGGGTTTAGAAATATAAAATGAGATGAAAAAAAAAAAAAAATCTTCCATTTATTATAATTTTTTTCTTTACAATTCGAGCATAGTGTACTCTCGATCTCGATCATGAGGTCTGAACTCGCTCTCAAGTTGAACTAAAAAGAAAAAAAACTTTTTATAATGTTTTTATTTATGTCTAAAATTCATATTTTTTTTTCAAATGACCAACTACATTTAATGTTTTTGTAAAAGTTGATATTTTTTTTTTAAATAAAAATAAAAATAAAAATTAAGATTAATTACATTTAAATCATTTATATCATTCTAACATTAAAAAAAAAAATGAGAAACATGTAATTAATATATTTAATTTAGAAAACAAAAATGGAGGGAATTAAATTATCAATGATGGGGAGAAAAGTAATGGGAAACAATCAAATTTTCACATAAATCTAAAACTGTAAATATTTATATATTTAGTCATTTGTGAAAATTGGTTACAATATTAACTACATATTTAGTCATTTGTGAAAATTGGTTACAATATTAACTGACATCTAGAAGTATTTTTTTACCTGCATTAATTAAATACTTAAAAAAAAAAAAATTGTAAAACCAACAAAAATATGTGCTGTTAGAATTTTGTTAAATTATTAATAAAAAAAAAATGTTAAAATTTGGTTTCTAACTACATATTTAGTCATTTGTGAAAATTGGTTACAATATTAACTGACATCTAGAAGTATTTTTTTACCTGCATTAATTAAATACTTAAAAAAAAAAATTGTAAAACCAACAAAAATATGTGCTAGTGTTAGAATTTTGTTAAATTATTAATAAAAAAAAAATGTTAAAATTTGGTTTCTAAATTTTAATATTGTCTCTAAATATTATTTTTTTTTAATTAAGTGCACTAACTTTCAGTTTAATGTCTAATACTAAGCTTATTGTAGTAATAAAAAATCATCTGATATGACATGACAATTGAAATAAGTCAAACTTACAAATTTATAGGTGGTTATGTAAAATCAGACCACATACCAAAAGTGTTACTAGGTCTTTTTCCATGCTCTAATTGTAGTTTTTAAATTTTTTTATAAAAATATTGCAGGATTGAAAATATTTGAAAGTATTTTAAAAAATAATGCTCGTTTAAATAGAGGTCGTCTTTTGAAAAGACAACCTCTCCACGCGAGCAAAGGTCGTCTTTTGAAAAAACGATTTTGTTCTTCTTTTTTTGTATTAAAAAATTGATATTTTTTTATCGAGATATTCAAAAATTTCGAAAAACTATTTTTTGAGTTGTGTATCAAAAGATAAACATCATCGAAGTTGGACTATAGTTCTGCAAATTTCAGAACTGAAGATTGAGAGTGCATTCAAAAATTGATATCTTTTTACCCAAATATTCACAAATTTTGAAAAGGGTGCAGTTGGAAAGCTAACACAGAGAGCTTCAATTTGATACATGGTTTCACTATTTTTGGAGTTGTGTATCAAAAGATACAGATCGTCGAAGTTTAGCTACAATTTTGAAGTTTTCAGTCATATCTTCAGTTCTGGGTTTAGAAATAATGAAACCATATATCAAATTGAAGCTCTTTGTGTTAGTTTTCCAACCGTACATTTTTCAAAAATTTTGACGATTTGGGTAAAAATATATCATTTTTTTAATGCACTCCTAAAAAATGTAGAACTATAGTCCAATTTCGATGATATTGATACACAACTCAAAAATAGTGAAACCATGTATCAAATTGAAGCTCTTAACTTTCCAACGATACATTTTTCGAAATGGAAAGTAGATGAAGAAGAAGATCGTCAACCCCTAATACGCGACACTATGTAATCTTTAATTAATATAATTAATGTATTCAAAAGTGTTAAATTAACAAAAAAAAAAAAAAAAAATAAAAAAAAAAATATATAAATAATAGTAAATTAACAAAAATATAAATAATCACTCCACCATACTAAAAATATATATATATATATATATATATATATATATATATATATTAACAAAAATAAACTTATTAGACACAAAATCAAAAAATTAAAAATATAATGAAAAAAATCCGACTTCTAAGATTAATTTTTTTTTTAAAAAATGATCATCCAAATTTTACGATGTCTTAACACAAAGAGGACCCTTAAGATCGGTGCAAGAAGAAGAAATACCGACCCTTTTGGATCGGATTGACATCGCACCAAAGGGAGCCGACCACGTGGGTCAACTCAGCACCATCAAAGGGGTCGATCTCCTCGAGGAGCTCGGCTCCACCCATCGCAAAAGGCCGACCCCCTTGCAGGGTCAACTCGTCTCATTATTTGGTGAAAATGGCTTCCACCAAGGGTTACATCTCCTTTGTTACCCCACGAAGTTAAGGGCGTCATCAATATTTCTCATGATGGTCTTGAATGACCTTATAACCATCCTCTAAAAATCCCTATATAAGGAAGAGATCCTTAATTTATTGGGTGAATTGGGTGAGTAAATCTCTTCAAAGAGATATATTATTCAAATTTCATATTCATAAACTTTCTATATCTGATTATTACGTTTCTCCGTCTAGAGTTAACTTGAACGTTGGATACCTTCCACCGGTCCTAGCTTACTCTTTTTAGATATTACAAAGTCAAACTCATTACATCAATCCTATCCAATTTACCGAGGATACCAAATGTCGATATCAACACAACCAATAATAAAAATTGAGAAACAAAAAAATCAAAATAAAAGTTTATAAAGAAAGATCAAAGAAAAGTAGGAATAAGAATCAAAATAGGATTCAAAGCTTCCATTCACATTCATAGCTATAATTCGTGAACTCAGTCTCAAGCGAATTCCATGTGGCAGATGCTTTCTTCTTCTTCTTCTTCTTTATCTCTCTGTGATCAAATTGCTTGAATTGCAATCCAAGGCTTCTGAGTACATTGTAGGATATAGAGGACTGAACCAAAAGCACTTTTGGATTGGATTGGATTGGATTTGGGCAAAATCACAAGCAGAAGCACCAACGATCGAGCCGAATCAAAAACGACTCGGAGTCTCACTTGTTGGCTGGTCTCAGTTAAACCGCGTGCTTTCAGCGGGTTTCCTTTCTTCTCTCTTCTTCCTTTTTGTTTCGTATCAGAATTCCACAATTTCCTCTGCTTAACAAAAGATCCATTTGGAAATTTTCGAAACCACCTCCCATTTATTGTTCTTCCTGCCTTATTTACTTCAATTATTTCCTCATTATATACTATTTTATACACCGATTTTTTCGTAATTAACTTTAGAAGAGAGAGAGAATTGCAGTTTCGGTTTCTGTTTCGGTTTCGGTTTTGGTTTTGGTTTTGGTTTCGGGTTCAATTCAACCTCACCCCCCTTCGAGTTCTTTACCCTTATCGATTGAATTTGAGGTACCCTTTTCTTTTTCTTTCACTTTATTCTGTTTCTTTTTTCTTTTTCAATTTCCAATTGAAGCTTTCTGTTCAAACAATGGATTGATTGCGTATTATCTATCCTTCCTTTTTTTTTTTAATTTTTTATGATGGGGGTTGCATTCCTTTTCCTTGTTTACTATTGAAATCGTTCTGATTCTCCGTTTCTTCCTAACCAAACAAATTTCCGTTTACTGGGTCAATTGTTTATTTAATGATATTATCAACCATTTGATTTCAATTTTTTGGTAATTTTCATTTATCTTTTGCAATTTTAGAAACTGGGTTTCGATGAACACATGCAATGGATTATCTCATTTGGGTCTCTTTTTTTTTCTTCTGATTCTTAGAATTCAGTCATAATTCTCGAGGGCTTCGTTTTGAGACAATCAATCGAGAAACATTCCTTCCTGGAATGCTTTTGCTTTTGTAGCTCTCTTGAATTGGGGGTAAGCATTAGATTTATTAACTTTTGTCCTGAGTTTGATATTTTGATTGCTGCAGATAGCTTAATTTATGTACATGCAGGGCCTTCTTTTCTCTATTGATTTTGCAGATTTTCATAGTTTTTCAAACGGGTTTGAATTTTGTATGTTTGGTTTATGAATTAGGTTTTTCAGGACATTGCAGACCATGGACCAGAATAAATTGGGGGCAGATTCTCATGCAAAAGGGGTGAGATTTATGATTTCTTTTCTTGGAATTGAATATATGTTGGAATTATTTATCCTTGTTTTCCTGGTAAATTTAACATTGTAAGTATACTCCATTACCATCTGACCTTTTGATTCCACAAATCTTCGTCTCCTTCTATTCTAGAATTAAATTTATAGATTTTTTCTTGTTTAATTTTTGTTCTCGAATTTTATTCCGACTTTTGTTTGTTTACCTGGTGCTCATAGGTTTGCAGTTTGTTCATTATCGTTCTTCAATTTTTACTGCCTGGTCATCTTTAGGGTTGGCAAATTGTCAATAGTTTGAGGAGAAAACATCTTAAATAATAAGAATAAAAAAGGTGTATTGTTAACTTCATGTTGGTGATGTTTTTTGTGACTAGTGATTTGAATATTGTTTTGATAAGCTGAGCCCTAGGCACTGTAATTTTCCTCTTAAACATAGAATCAAAGCTCATTATTTATAAATTATCAATTCATCCACTTGGATTCCAAGTAAAGTTATGATCTCGACTGATTTTTATTGTTATCAATGATCTGTATTTGATAATGTGAAGCTTATAAAAGATTTTCTGCAAGAACTTGTTGTCAGGAAACTTGTTAATTTAGATGGTTAGTAGGTTTTGGTTTTCTATCCCAAACGTCCAGTTCTTTGTCTTTCGCACTCAGAAGAAATTCTAAGATTTTTTTCCTTTTCTTCTGATTGTAGTACATTGGCTATTCTGCACCTATTTTTTTTATATGTTGTGACCTTTGTATTCATTTCAGTATTTGAAACATTGATGTTTTGTTTTTTCTAATTTGATCACACCATAATATTTACCTTCACACCATAATATTTACCTTGCCCTATCACCATCACCAGAAATGCTTTTTTGAAGTGGGTCTGAGCTTAACTTTGGGTGATTATTATTATCATTATTATATGTATATTTTTTATTTTTGATAGAAACCGAGCTTTCATTGAGAATAAATGAAAGAATACCAAAGGGGTGTAGTAAAACTACCGATCTTTCATTGGGGGATTATTATTTCTTTTTTTTACCATTCTTCCTCTATAAATTCATGCCTTTTCAATTTTTGAGCTAATTTCTTTTCTGGATGTCCACGTGTTTTTGTTATGCTAAGCTAGACATATATTTAAATCAATACACTATCCTTTCTCATTGGAGTTTTTTGTTTCCAGGATCATTCTTCCAAGAGCAGTCATAAAGGTAACCAGACTGTTGAGAGGTTGGGAAGTCCTCAGCATCAGAAGGTACATAACTTGAGCACCACTTTTAGATGCTGTGGCAATTAGTTAGCCAATTAACTTTAGTAATAAGTGGGAGAATGCATGATTTAGATGAGAGCGATTCAGTCAAGAAATTTTCTTGTACACATAATGTTCATTTTAAATGCCTTTCCTCTTGATGGGTGGAATCTGTGCCTTTGGTTTGTTGGTCTTTGTGAGTCAATTACTTCCAACAGAATCTGAGGTAAATAGCCAACAATCTACATTTTTCCTTATTGGTGTTGCCCCACACTTAAGATGCTGGGAGTCGAGAACACCTTTTTCTCTCGTCCGTTTGCTTGTTTGCTTGGTCCGTTGATATTTTTTCAAGCTATTCAATTTGCCTTGATGCAGGGCTCTTCTAATTAGCATTTGATTCCACTTTTTTTCAGACACCTCTTTATTACCGAGTCTAGCATTATTTGTTCTTATGCAATCTTTGAATTGTTGTGTGATTAAAATAGAGCCCTGATACATTTATTGTTTGAGTTGTTTCTGAGCTTCTTGGTGCAGTTTCTTATCTAGGGAGTTTGTACAATATTTTCCTTCCAGGGTCATGTTTTGCATTCCTATATTTATATACTTCTATATTGTGATTAATGTATGTATCTTGTCCAAAAACAAGTACCCTTTACTAGCACCTCCTTTGTCATGTTGCAGACTTCAGCTAGATGGGACCCGGATGAAGCGTGCAGGCCTTTAATTGATGAAGCACCGGTATTTTATCCTACTGTTGAGGTAATATCCTTTATTAGAAAAATTATTGCACAACTTTTTTCTTCTTCTTATTTTTAATCTGTATCTGGAGGATGATTTATAGCTGTCTTTGTGTTTCTCGTATACAAACTTGTCTTCATCCACTTTTAACATTCATTAGGAATTTGAAGACACACTTGGGTACATAGCTAAGATTCGTCCTCAAGCAGAATCTTATGGTATATGCCGGATTGTCCCTCCGCCTTCTTGGAATCCACCATGTGTTCTCAAGGAGAAATGTATATGGGAAAATGCCAAGTTTTCTACTCGTATTCAGCAAGTTGATTTGCTACAAAATAGGGAACCCATGAAAAAGAAAAGTAGAGGCCGAAAACGCAAGCGAAGGAAGCACTCGAAAGCAGGGACATCAGCTAGAAGCTCCAATCTTGGTGTAGAAGCAAACGTTACTTCTGAGTCTGATGAAAAATTTGGATTTAATTCTGGGTCAGACTTCACACTCAAAGATTTCCAGGCCCATGCAGACCATTTTAAGGAATGTTATTTTGGAATTAAGCAGGCTCAAGAGGATTTAAATTTTGATATTGAATCTAGCAAGAGACGGGAGCCTTCTGTGGAGGATATAGAGGGTGAATACTGGCGGATAGTTGAAGAATCCACAGATGAGGTTGAGGTATAGAAATATTGTCTTTTACTAATTTGTATTTCTTAAATATTTGCACATTAGTGGTGAGAATCCTGTTTTAATTTTTATTATTCCATATTGCAGGTTTACTATGGAGCTGATATAGAATCAGCAATATTTGGCAGTGGCTTTCCCAAGGCCTCATCTATGGTAACTGAAGGAAATTCAGATCCGTATGTAAAGTCAGGTTGGAATCTTAATAACTTCCCTCGGTTGCCAGGTTCTGTTCTATGTTTTGAGGAAAGTGATATATCCGGAGTTTTAGTGCCATGGCTCTATGTCGGAATGTGCTTTTCATCATTTTGTTGGGTAAGTTGTCTCCTTTTGTTAAGGAGAGTGTAGACCTCTTGTCTTCACGTATTCCTTTTGTAATTATTTTTGTTGAATGAAACGTCTCTTATCAAAAGAATTCGCCATCCTTCACCTCCCCCTTTAGGTCTCTTATTCCTAAAATCCATCTGTTCTTCAATTAACTTTTGAATATGTCAATATTAGATCAAATATGGAAAATAATTTGTTATTAACTGACAATGAATAATGATAGCTTAGTCTATTTATTCCCTGTTATTTTATTTAGTAGCTAAGGACTCCGTTGTCTTTAAAGTTTAAAGAAGGTGCAGAGATAAGGAAACCTTATAGGTTATTGCAAGAACTCTAATCTCTATGCTTCAACAAAATTGGGTTAATGTCTCTTCCGTTTCAATAGCTTTTAAACATTTTTTTTAAGTATTCCTAAAAACTGAGTGCTTTGCACTTGGACCAAATGTATCTCACTACTGCAATCAATTAAATAGAACAGGAAAACAAAGGAACTGAAAAATTAATGCCTCATAGTTCTTTTTTATCTTTGACATGAAAAAAAATCTGAAGGTTATGGACGTACGTTCTGTCATGAGGAAGCCTACGGCTTTTTGCTTATTTATCATCTATTGGATCTTTCTCTCTTTTGTAATAAAATGGATTTTAATATTTAGTGTAGTTAGATGATTTTGATTTTTGGGTCTTGAGTTTATTTGAAGAAACATTTGGAAGATTATGACTTGTGCTGTTGATTATCTGGTTATATGCCGACTGTGTATGAAAGATTTAATATTATTTCTCTCCTCAAAAGTCATTCCAGGTTTTTTGTTGTGAATTTTTCAGCATGTTGAAGACCACCATCTTTACTCTTTAAACTATATGCACTGGGGCGATCCAAAAGTATGGTATGGAGTTCCTGGAAGCCACGCATCTTCTTTAGAAGCTGCAATGAAAAAACATTTGCCCGATTTGTTTAAAGAACAGCCAGATTTACTTCATGAATTGGTAATTTGATCGATTTATTATTTTCTAACCGTACTGACAATGAATCCACAAACATAAACATCTCACCTGAGTTGCAATTTGTAAAAGTGTTGGTTTGTTATCGTCCACAGTCTTAACTACACATCCATATAGATATCATTTAATTGTCATTCAAATAGTTTATATTCTCGGGACATATTTTCTATCAACAATAAAATGGACTCTTGTACATGCGTAGTCCCATTCGTTGGATGGTTGGGGACACCTAGTGTAACTCCAATGTTGTATAGTGGGACTCGCGAGTCATTGAATATAACTTCTACTGCATCTTTTAAGTACCATGCTATGTTTCAGCCTTCTACTTTGAATGTGGTCAATTGGTGCGCTTGGTAACTTTCTGTCAAATCTTCAATTGTCTTGCTAGAAGCCATTATGTGTTCCAGTATCATATTGCATTCTCTCTTTTTCTCCTCCCCTTTTCTAAAATCTCTTTAAGAATTATGACTTTTTTCTTGTAACAGGTAACTCAATTATCTCCTTCAGTACTCAAATCTGAAGGAGTACCTGTGTATCGAGTGGTCCAAAATTCCAGGGAGTTTGTTCTTACCTTTCCAAGGGCATATCACGCAGGATTTAATTGTGGTTTCAACTGTGCTGAGGCTGTGAATGTGGCACCGGTTGACTGGTTGGTTCATGGGCAAAATGCTGTAGAACTTTATAGTGCGCAACGGCATAGGACATCGCTTTCACATGATAAATTGTTATTTGGTACAGCTCGGGAAGCTGCCCAGGCCCTTTGGGAGCTATTAGTTCTAGAAAAGAAAATTCCAAGTAATTTCAGTTGGAAAAGTGTGTGTGGAATAGATGGAGATCTTGCGAAAGTGATCAAGGTAAACCGTTCTCTCTTCCTCCCAATATCCTCTGTTTGCAATTGCATAGTCTATATGAATGTGCCACTGAGCTGTATTGCTTAATCATTAGTTCACGTTGTACTAAAATTGATGTTATCATGTCAATATTCACAGACAAGGATGAAGATGGAGGAGGAAAGAATGAATTGTCTTCCCACTCATATGAAGTTTCAAAAGATGGAAAGTGAGATCGATTGCAAAAGCGAGAGAGAATGTTATGCCTGCTTCTACGACTTATATCTCTCTTCAACCTCGTGCAAGTGTTCCCCTGATCGATTCTCATGCCTTAAGCATGCTAGTAACTTTTGCTCATGTCCAGTAGATGACAGATGCGTGCTCTTTCGCTACAGTATAAATGAGCTGCACACACTTGTTGGAGCATTAGAAGGGGGACTAGATGACATTAAAGAATGGGCCTCAAGATACTGTAAAATGGAAAAGGGCAATGAATCTGTAGCTAAGGTGGAGTTGGACAGCGGATTAATTGAAAAACCATCTTGGTCCCCAGAAGTAAAAGATAAGCTAAAAAGAACAGACGTCCTCCCATGCAGTTCATCTAGTCATGCTTCTTCAGAAGTAGTACAGTCGGAGTCTCATCGTGGATCGCTTAGCTTAAATACTTCTCACATTAGTTCAGACAGTCAGAATGACATTGTTAATAGTGAAGTTATGGTAACAAATAAAGAAAAGGTGGGGCAGGAATGCTGCATTGATTTGAACCTTGAAATAATTTCTGATGAGAACGGTAGTTGTGGGCTCCGCGAATCTGATAGCAAGATAATGATTGATTTGGAGGAAACATACACTTCGGTGTTTGAAGAAAAAGACGATTGTAAACCAGCACATGAATCAGAGATGATGGAACTCGACACTGATCATGTAAACACTTCTCCGGTTAATGATTCCTCTTCAAGTTTAAAAGACGGTGTGAGAATGTGCGGATCTAATGGTAGTAAGTTGTTTGGAGTTGATCTTTCACAGTCGCAGTCAGCATTTCCATTTAACAATTCCTCAAAAGTAGAAACTCTAAAACACATGGATAAAAGGATACCATCTTGGCCAAGTTCTCCTAGGAAGTTGGTTCCTATTGTTGAACCTATAAATATTGGAACAATTATGTTTGGAAAGCCTTGGCACTGCGAGAAGGCCATATTTCCAAAAGGTATTACATTAAATTATTTGACACCAACACTAAGGTCCCGTTTGATAACCATTTCGTTTTTAGTTTTCTATTTTTGAAATTTATGCTTGTTTCCTCACAATTTTTTAACTATGGTGTTCACATTTCTTAAAAAAACATTTGAGTTTTTAATCAATTTCTAAAAACAAAAACAAGTTTTGAAAACTACTTTAAAAAACCAAATGATTAGTTTTAATGAATTAGTTTTCAAAACTTGGCTTAGATTTTGAAATATTTTTAGAAAGTAAATAAAACAAAGGAACTCATAGGTAGAAGTGGTGTTTATAAGCTTAATTTTCAAAAACCAAATGATTAACAAACGGCCCTAAATTATTAGCTTTAGTTTCCTAATACAGAGGATTCCCCTTTTTATTTTATTTTTCTTTGACTTCTTCAGGTTTTAGAAGCCGAGTTAAGTTCTTTAGTGTGCTTAATCCAACTAGTATTGTTACCTATACATCAGAAGTTCTTGATGCCGGGCTCCTTGGACCTCTATTCAAGGTGAGTCACCCCCTCGTTTCTACGATTTTATGTTTCAAGATTGTTTTCATAGTTGTTTTGTTTTCCTTGAAATGTCAAAAGTTGCTTTTCCTCTTTGTCCCTTTCCAGTTTCATGCTGAAGTGTTCAGGAGGGATGCAAATTTCACTTGGTTTTTTTAACATCCGAGTTATTCATTCTCTGCTAGTAAAAAAATGATTTTTTTTTTCTTTCTATTTAGTAACAATTTAGAGCGTTTCCCTAATTATTCAGTCTGTTTTCTCAAAAACTAGCATTGTAGTTTTTGCATGACATAGTATTGTAGTTTTTGCAGGACATAGTCTCATTTAAGAGAGCTCTAAGCAAATTGCCTATGTATTAATTGTTCATTCTGTGGAATTATATTCAGGTGACCTTGGAAGAATCTCCCGGTGAAAACTTCACTAATGTCTCAGCAACCAAATGTTGGGACATGGTAGTACAGAGAATCAACCAAGAAATCGAAAGACAGAATCTTAGATTGGGAGGAACGGCTCCTTTGCAGCTTTTAGAGGAAGTTAATGGACTTGAAATGTTTGGATTTCTTTCACCTCATGTTATTCAGGTAGGGGCTAGCTTAAATAGCTTCAATCAAATTAATTGCTATCTTGACCTGAACAAGATTCTTGATGTTCGTTGTCAGAGTCCCTTCTTGGTGCATTGCAATATCGAGTCATTCGGTCATGGTTTTGACATTGTTCTGAATTCCTCTGTTAATAATTTGCTTCTAATTAAATTCAGGCTATCGAGGCCCTTGATCCTAAACACCAGTGTATGGAGTACTGGAACCACCGGCATCACGCGATACCGGCAAATTCAGGTGACAACACTAACTGCAAAAGTTCTGCTTTAAGATTGAATTTCTCTTCGGGCGAAACGAGTGCAACTGCTTTTGATATCAATAGGGAAGAGGATGAAAATGTCAATCCAACTATAGGAATGGAAGGGCATCATCAAAATGAAGAGGTTCGGTCAGTCTTAAAGGGACTGTTAAATAAAGCAAGTTCTGAAGAATTGAGCGTGCTGCGAAGCATATTCTTCACAGAATTGCAAACTACTGAATGGAGAGCAGAATTTGCAGCAATGATCAAAGAGAAACAAGAAAAATGTAGATAGTTAAAATAAAAGATATAGGAGCCATCATTCTTTCTAATTCAAGCTTTAGCACTGTCTCGGTCATTTATCGAGTCTTTTCTCTCTAACGATTCATAATTGGAGCGGGAACAGGAGATCCTATTCCTAGTTTAGACTTTGTGCACAAATTAAGTTATTCTGCTGCTGTGGCTTATTCATGGCCCCTATTAGCTAGCTAGCTATCTGAGATTTTCTATTTGACAGACTCAGCGAGCGCCATCGACAATGATTACGATATGATTGGTTGGCGCTGCTGCTATCGTCGTAGGAGATTCTGCTAATTTTGCTGACTATATGTGTAATTTTCAGTCTTACTAGTAGGATATTGGTTTACCAGAGTCCAGAGCCTGTCTTTCTTCTCTCTTGATTCAAACTCACAGAGCTGAATTATATCAGGAATCTGTAACTTGAAAACACTTAGTGCAGCTAGTGGTAGATTGGTAGTGTTGAGTTTGGTTGCCAATTTTGACCAATGTTCTTTTACTAAACAAAAATCTGCTATATTTGACTTGTGTAACTACCAGTTATTAATTTTTTTTTTTGTTTTTAATATATTAAACACAATGTTACTTCTAGGATTAGGATATAAGCCAAACACTCTGTCTTGAAAATTCATTTTAACTACCCACATGGATGGGGTCATCTTATTCAATGTCATCTGAACTAAAAGAAATTGGATAGATGAAAAAGCCTTCCAACTACCCAAAGTGGATGATTATAAAAAGGTAGCCTATTTTGAGTGAAAATTTAACACAAATATCCATTTTCTCTACAAATATTGGCTAGGCCATTGAAGTCAAAAACTACCTTGGAATTTACTTATTTATTCATTACGTTTTGTTTTGTTTCTTTGCACTCTAAGATTAAAAAAGAACCCCCTAAACATTATAAATCATCATCATTCTTCATCTTTGCAAAAACTTTGTTCATAGAGACTTCTCTCTTCAACGACTGTTTTTGGTGAACAACAAGGAAGTTTCGTCATCACTCCTCCACCTCCTCCTTTTGCTGATGCATATCTAGGTTTGTTCAAGGAAGCTTCACTGTCGTCGAAAGTTGCAGAAGCTCTGCACTGGAAGTCGAGCATGAGGGAGAGGTTGTTTGATAATAAATAGTTGCCCTAAGGCAGGACCGAACTCCTACTCTACACTATCTTAATTTTACAGGTTTATAGTTGGTATGTTTTTATAGATTTGTTTCATTCCACGTGTATATTTCATAAATATGGGGTATATTTAATATTATATATTATTTTTTCATTCAATGTTCATATTTCTAAATGCATGAGATATATATTTTTATTTTATTTCATGTTTATATTTCATAAATGTGAGATATACTTAATCATATGAAGTATGTAATTCAAATTAAAAAAAACAACTTAGTATATATAAACGTAGTATATATGTTGGATTGAATATATATATATATATATATATTCAAGTGTTGAAAGTGACTTGTTTTCAAATCTAATTTTCCCAAATTACATAATTATTATTATTATTATTTTTTTAAATCACTTTTAAATTTGCTGGAAATTTTGTTAGATTTTCTTACAATTTTATCCTTCAATTATGATTCTCCCTCCACATTTATTATGTTTATTCTAATTATTTATTACCTATTATACTTAATTCAATTATGGTAAGTATTATACTATCATTGCAATTAAATATAGAAATTAAGATTTGAAAATATTCTTTTTGTTTTCAATTTCTTTCCTTTCACTGTGACAATGTTCCTTAGTAATTCACTAATTCTATGAATATATGTTCAATAATTAAAATAATATAATCAGAGTATATACTTTGCATACCCCTTATCTTTAAAATTGGGATATTTTACATTCCTAAAAAATACTCTCAACTATGGGATTGGTTTAAAAAATATTACTGAACTATGATTTTTTTTCTTCAAAAATACTTCTTAATTATGACCTCCACGTTAACCATCGAAAATATCTCACTTTTTAAAAACCCTATTTATGTAGTTATCTTCATAACTTTTTTTTTTTTTTTTTTGACAACATGTTGTGGTGGGGGATTGAAACCTAAGACTTCATGATCACTAGGCGATACATCATGTCATTGAGCTATGTTTTTGTTGCATTATCCCCGTAATAACTTATCCACATGCACAAACTTGCAAACATTGTTCCTAGCAAGTAGATCTCTAACCAATATTTTATTAGTTATAGATTTTAGAGTTGTTCGAGTATTTTTCGTAATTCAATTTGTCAAATGATGGTTAGTGGATATCTATTAGAGAGAATTCAGAGTAATGTCTAATTACTTTTAGAATAATGAGTCTCTTATCCATATTTAATTTCCAATCCCTTTCCTATGATTTTGTATTTTGAAATTTGGATGGTATCACTAACCCTCACCCCTCATTCCCATCTTTTTTTTTTCCCCTCAATCCAAATGGCTCCTATGAGAGAAGTATAAAATGCTTGTTGGATGCCTTTTGACAAATACTTTTCTAAAACGTATAATAATTGAGAAGTTAAATTACAAATTTAGTTCATATGGTTTAGAGAAAGTTAGAATTTCATTATTATGATTTAATAAAACCTCATAAATAGTCGTCTTCACTATTAGAAACTATTGATGAGTACATGACAGTTAGTTATCAATGTGTCAATGAGGTGGTCTTTTGTATTTAGCTGTGTGGGTTAAAAGGTTGCATTAAATTTTCAATTTTCAACCAGTTTTTATTCAGCCAGCTACTTAACCCACACAGTCACCTAAATACAAAAGACCACCTCATTGACACATTAATAACTAAATACTAACCTACTTAACCCTAAATACTAACGTACTTAACCCGTCAGTGTTTCTAACAATAGAAACTAATTATGAGGTTTTATCAAACTATAAAGACAAAATTCTAACTCTCAAAATCATAGGTACTAAATTCTAACTTTCTTTGAACCACATATATCAAATTTATAATTTAACCATATTAATAAAAGTTTGTTCCATTCATCCCTCTACTTGTGATTTAAAGACATTTTAAACGAGAGCCTTTATCTTCACCTCCATTAAAAATTTTAAACAAACATGTTTACAATATAAAAAAAAAGTTTTTTTTTTCTTTTTATTGATTTAATCATTTTAATAAAATATTATTTGAAAGAATAAAATAAGAAAACCCCCCACTTGGGCAATTAAATACTTGATGATATGTATCCGCGTAGTATTATTTTATATCCGTGTATGTCTGGACCAGCTTGCTTCGACTAATTTTAGAAACAAACCACTTAATATCCAAATAGTTTGATAATAGAAATCCAAAATCTTTCTTAAAAGTGAAAGGGTCAAAAAATCGAAACACATGCCAAACAAACCAAATAAAATAAGAAAACCCCCCAATTTAGGCAATTAAAGACGATGATGTAGTATTTTTTTATATCCATGTGTGTGTTTAGACTAGTTTGCGTGTACTTCGACTAATTGTACGAAACAAACCGTCCAAAAATCTCATTTAATGATCAAAATCTTTCTTAAAAGTGGAAGACACGCCAAACATACCAAAAATTGGCATACATAAACATAAAATTAAAAACTATTTTCATCCTCTTTTTTTAGCTTTCAAATATATTTTTTCTTCCTACTCTCATTAGCATCAATCAGTTAGTAACATATAAATAACGTAAACCAGATATATCCAAAGCCCTACAAATAACACATCTCATATTGAGAGATTTTTCAACCCCTCTCTAACTTTTCAAAATTAGTCAAATAAGGTTAAAATGGAACAAAATTCTTGATAAAACTTGGGAGCAAGGATGGGAATGCAATTCCAAACCCTCAATTACAATCCTTTATCATTTATGAGACTAATTTTGACCAGCAGAGATGACTTATTTGACCATAGGCAGATCAAATATATGGACTAATGGTGAATGAAACCAACTTTTGCCTAGTTTGTACAAAGTTGACACCTAGATCTCTTCTTTATAGTCAAATCCCTTTCTTTTTTTTTTTTTTTTTTTTTTTTTTTTTTGACAACAGTTGGGTGGGGGATCGAACCTAGGATCTCATAGTCTCATACAACATACCAATTGAGCTATGCTCTCGATGGTTTTATAGTCAAATCCTTGACTAGTGATAAGCTGGTCAAAATAATATAAAGTCAGCATACTTGGCACTAAAGAAACATCCTCCAAGAAAATCTACCAACACAGTATATTGAGCTAAAATATACCTAATACTAGTTCTGTGTTACCAGCCATGTATTCTATCCTAACAGGTTTAACACATGATAGTTTCCAAGAGCAAGCTCATAAACTAGTGATGCAGAGCTTGACACTCTCTCCCACCTAAATTTGCGACATCCTCGACATAAGCACGTATGCATTCAAAATCCATGATTTTAGTAACGTGGCATGCGATGTAATTGTCTACTACTACCTTGTTTATTCATTCCATTTTTTTCCATGGACAATCTAACTTTTCACATGGTACCATCTCATAAGGTGAGATACATATTATTAGGTTCTTCTCACAATCATAAGAAGATCTAGTACACTTGCCACACAAAGGGCCTTTTACATGACCACATGTATTCAAGTTCTTGGCTAGTGACAGACTCGAGTTAAACATGGCCTGCATTTTGAATCATGGACTGTATTCATGTATAAATGAGGACCTTAGTTACTCTGGATCCTAAAAATTGAAAATAACTTCAAAGAATTAAGGAATGGAATTACCCTATCTGTTGGAGCCAGTGCCCTTAAATCAACTTCATTATCGGCAATATGGTGGCGGGAGGAGTCGAGAACGTTTCCAATGAACACCCACAAGTCAAAATATAACTTCTCATACCTCCGCGATTAAGGCAGAAAAGCAGCATAAGCCTTAGGGTGTTGATGAACAATGAAGTGTTGAGTTGCTTGCTCGGTAAATTATGCCACGTTATTTTTAGGTCTTCCCTTCAAATGATCTCATCTGCAAACTAAAAAGAGGAAGAGGAACAGATGTACTTATCTCTAGGTACAGATAGCAGAACTGAATTTTTTCATTCTCTTCTCCATGTTTTTATATTATGTACATGAGTCTCAAAGGCTAAGTTGTTATCAGCAATTGGCAAACAGAACTCCAGCTGTTCAATGGCTTTCATTTGCTTCTGTTGTAAAACCCACGCATGGTATAAATTTTCAACACACAAATTTCTTAAAAAGCAATAACACACTATAATTGCAAAATGAAACCATTATTTTTAAAATAAAAGTTCTGAAAATATAATTCCGAAGATCACGTGAGGTCATTTTCGTCCAATGGTTCTTCATGCTCTTCTGTCGCATCAGTCTTCCGTGCACTCACATCACCTGTAGGCAGTTTTCTAGCAAGCCTGATAATCTGCAGGAATTTCATTTCGGTCAAAGTAGGTAGAAAAACCACATTCCATGACACAACGTTAAAAACGAAGCAAAACTAATAATGCTACATTAACTAGAAGAAGCCATGAATTGAAATGGGGGTGGGGGTGGGGGGTCTGATCATTAGCATTTTGATTGCTATTAATAAAAGGAGCTTTTGAGGAAATAGTTTCAGAGGAACCATGAAACTTTTAAGTTTCTATAACTTGGTGTAGAACTCCATCGGTCCTACAAAATCATTTAGAATTACATTTGTCAAGGTTTTGATATATTCTCACTTGTCTTGAAGTTCCAAAGTGAAACCAGAACTATATGGAAAAAAAATGCTTGGATGGTTGTTTCTTCCATGTCCTTGTTTACCGTGTTTCAACACAATGTTTCCATTTCTTTCTTAGCACGTTCTCTTGATAATGCACCTTGGAAATTCAAAGTAAAGTTACATTTTTCTTTGCACTTCTATCTCTTCCTTTTCAAAATGGAGAATTTTTCCCATGGGAAATAAAATATGATCTGGTTGTAATTTACAAACAACTTTTCACATCAATTGAAATGTAAAAACAGGAATGGAACAAAACATTTACCACGTGATCAAGATGAGTAATAGTGCTTGACTGAGCCACACGCTTGATTTCCTCAACATCACCTTCCGTGTAAGCAGATATTAGCTTATTAGCAGCACGATATTGGTCAGTTCTCAAAAAAGCATCAACTCTGCAAAGAGGAAATAATAGAAATGCAGCACACAAGTACCTTTTTAGGATGTCGTCGTGCTATAAAATATTAAAATGGAACAAAAAAATTCTCTTTTCGAAATATCATATATTTTAACTAAAGATTCAAAAGTTATCCATCACCAGTTCTATCTTGGATAAGGAAAGCCTATTTGATCACTCGGCAGCTTAAATATTCCTACTATTTGTCCAAGTTAAAAGTTGTACCATGGAGAGAAGGGAGAAGAGAGCAAAAGATTGGGCAGATGGCTATGGAAGAGTTATCTTCCACTAACTTGTCCTTTGTTTAAGGGAAGGTCAAATTAGCTACTCCACTGCTTTTATATATTTAGTATTAATCTAAGATAGAAAAAATGCATATATGTGCGTCTAATTTATATGACTAAATCTCTTCAGATGTACGTCTGATTTAGGCAAAGTAAAAAAGAAGGAATATATGTGTGTCTGTTTTAGGCAAAGTAAAGAAGCCCTCTTAGCCTCCTTCCTCTTTACTTTGCCTAACATTTCTGATTACTTTGTTCGTCCCATACTAAGTCTGCATAACAGACATTTATCATTTTCTGGACTTGATTGATGTTGGGTTGGGCAAACTATCTCTTCTTGTACGAGTGTAAAACAATAAAATGGAGATAATAACCAATGCAGACACTTCTTAATTTTAAAGATTTCATTTTGAACTTAAAGGACACAGTTGTACAACCTATAGAACACGAACAGACGCTCAGGATTTTAAAAGTGGATCCCATTTACAATTGCTTTTTACAAGTGGATCAAAATCTGGTATATAAATGAGTACCTACCCAAGGCTATCTGGAGAATGACCAACCTTGACTTTAATCAAGTAATACGAAGTATGAAAATCCGGGAAGCAGATGAAAAGATAGTCATCATATAGTTCAGAATTATACTCACTGTGAACAGTCATTGTAGCACTTCTCAGCTTGTTTGAAGTCATGGGTGTAAAGGTAAACAATGATGGCACTAAGATATGCCTGGAATCAACAAATAT
Source organism: Herpetospermum pedunculosum (assembly GCA_028017165.1). Lineage (NCBI taxonomy): Eukaryota > Viridiplantae > Streptophyta > Magnoliopsida > Cucurbitales > Cucurbitaceae > Herpetospermum > Herpetospermum pedunculosum. The sequence continues at coordinate 57,884,634 of CM051528.1, forward strand.
ATTATTCGCAGTAAGTTCCATTTCTAGATAGATATTAGCAGCACAACAATGCAATTTAACTCTTTCAACTAGTAATAATTCTCTTTCTTCCATTTATGCCAATTTTTTAACAATAAACAGACTTTTCCGTTGATTAATGAAAAGAAACAAAAAAATATTCAACTTCCATTTATGTCAATTGGAAAGTCTTTTTAAACTTCATTGACAGTAAATTAGCCTACAAATGCAACAACAGTAAATCTAAAATCATCAATGTGATAGAAAGATAACAATTTTCTTCTAGCAAACTCATTTAACAGAAGGCTTGTTTCGATGATAAGGAAAAAGTTATTGCAAATTAATATAAGAAAAGTTAAAAGAATCCCTCCCACCTTGCCCTGGCTATGGGTGGCATTGCATTTATCAGCCGTCAAACCCCATCGCAACAGCAATTCTGCAGCCTCAGAATATCTACATGGAAAAAGACTATTTTTTATCAGCAATTAATACCTTTTTATATAAGTACAAAGGGAAGCTCATATATGAGCTAAGATTTAGACTCATTCAGAAACTACCGAACATTAGCAATACATTAACAGTTTAGCATTCTCTCTAGAGGGAATACTATATCTTGTGATAAGAGGCTATAGCCCAAAAAGGTACAAGAGAAGCCACAGGCGTATGCATATTGGGTGATCTGTTTGTTCTCTCTTGGGTGTGCTGTTTTTGGCGATAAAGATTGTGTTTCATAGAGAACTTCTGAGGTTTCGACCTTGACGACGACAAAGATTGAGTTAAATGTTAATTGGGTAAAAATAAAAGATAATTGCATCAAATGAGAAACAGATGGACAAGTGAACCTGAAAGCAATTGAGGATATAATGATATGAAATATTCAAATTTAATATATATACTTAAAAAGGATTAAGGTGCTACTGCTTACATAACATCTAGTATTTACCTAAAAATGAAGTAGTCATGTTATCAATTCTATCGATAAAATAAACAATATGTGCAACAAAACTATAGAACCCAAACTCTTCTAAACAAAAGTGATGGAGAGAGCAATAATACTGTCAAGATAACCAAGGTTTCGAGGGAAAGGGTGCCTGGAATCATTTATGTTTTCCTTTCCTCTTCTCTTCATTCTATTCAAGCTAACTATGTTCCATCCATTAACTAATAAGAGACTAACAAAGCCGTTTTCAGTATGAGAATCTTGTCTCGATTTCATGGGAAGAAAAAGAGTTTTGATTGTTTAGCCATCACTTTTATTACACCTTTTTGCATTTTCAGCAGCACATGGGTAAAAAAGGTTTCATTGGAAAATAGCTAATAATGAGATAATTGAATAATTCAAAATGTGAAGGCTTTTGATTACGGCAGTTTCAATTTTTCGCTTAAAAAATAATTCAAAACTTACTTCTCTAGTTTTACAAGAACACTTGTGGCGTCACGATACAGATCAAAGGCCATTTGTTCTCTGCCATCCTCTTCCAGAAGTGTACAGGCATCAGTGTAAAACGTTATAGCTTCGTCTGGCTTGCCATCTTCCAAAGCACTGCAAGGAGATATACATTTAAAATGTTCGAAGGCATCTATGGCAATATATACTTGTATCAACTTGTATGTTTGTAAAATATAAAAGCAGTGACATATTCCCTTAAGTTACAGTTATGGTTCATCCATCCAAGTGAAGGGAGGATACAATGGTCCATTGAAAAGCTTATTTAGTAGTATTGTCTTTGACCTATGGCTGCTCAAGCATGAATGAGCAAACCAAAGGCAAGTGCAAGCGTGAATGCAGAAGGACAGTAGTCATAAAAGATAAGAGGTTAGGTGATGCATAAACAACGAAAGCCAGCATAGAGGCAAAGTAGGTCAAAGCTATTGTGTACTTTTTTTTAATACGAAACAGAACAGATATTGTGTAATTGAGTGTCAAAAACAAATTACAGAGAAATTGCAACGGCAAAGGAACATAAACAACCAAGATCTATTTCCTTGAGAATTAAGATTTATTACTAATTGTTAGGAAAGTGGCGGCTCTGGTGTTTCATAATGAACAAATTTGCTTTTGTTTAATTATTTTCGACATAGAAAATTTATTTAGAATTATGATATGATTTATATCCTTGTATCGAGAAGCTTCGTTATTTTCTGGATTGTTTATATATTACTTGATTCTGATAATGCTGTTGACTGCACAAAGCTAATTTATAGCCTTTTTGGGATAAGAAACAGTTTCATCAAGAATAAAAGAATACAAAAGATGAAAAATACGAAATCTAACCTCAAAACAGTTTTGTTGAATGACGAATGTTATATGATGTTGCATAAAGATAAACTTACCGAGCACCCTTCCCTAAAGCATCCGATGCAGGTTGCGATCTTCCACACAGAACGTACAACTCGGATGCCCTTCTATAAAAGTCAGCAACTTCAGTCAAGTTACCAAGTTCCTTTGCAAGAGCAGCAGCAGATTCCATATGTTTAGCAGCATCCCAGTGTCTAATTAGTGGTGAAGGATTTAAAGGGAGAAAACACACAGGTAAAGAAACAAATCAATGCAGGCCAAAGAATGGCCATCTACCAGTTCTACAAATAAGGATACGAGGAGATCATCTCTTGCCCTTGCGAAGCTTTTTCAAACGCAATCTTTGCTTTCTCACGGTTGTTTCGGACCCTATACGCATTCGCTACAGCAAAGAGACAGTTCTTAATTTTCTTTTTATCCGGGGATCAAAGAATATGAGCAAGTAATACAAACATCTGCAATTTTCACGTTCTTGCATCCAACTAAAAAGCTTAACTAAACCATGTGGCATAGAAAACAACATACCAGCCTGTTCATAGAGGACAGTAGCACTTTTCCAATCAGCATTCCACCTTGTCATACTGAGTTTTGTTCTATAGATTTCACAGAAAATAAAAGAGAATCAAATTTGTAAGTCCAAACATGAACTCTGGATAATTAACTTCCGAAATCCATCCGATCCAGCCTCTTGATCCTCGGACCCAATGTAATACTCGAATTACAAATCAACATCAAGCTACGATTAAAACCCACATTCTAATGGGATTATTAATTCCATTTCTGAAAAGTAGTTCAATAAAACAAATCCCAAACGAGCCTCGGAAGCTCGGGAAGCGTTCATGGAGTGATAAGAAGTAAAACGAAGTTGAAAGAAGTGAAGAAAATGGTGCAGAGGGCGATGGAATTGGAAAGAAGAAAACTAACAATTTATCGGCTTTGATCATGAGCTTGTCGGCATCGGAACTGGCCATGATTTGTGTTCCTGTTCTGGGAATTGGAATTGATTCTTCTTCTTCTTCTTCTTCCTTGATTGTTCGTGAATTTGCTCGACGTCTGATCGAGCTGTACTTCCAACTTCCCTTGACGATTACACCATTGCAACAAATCGATTCGACAGGTAAGATTCCACCTCTATTTATCTCTTCTAAATAAACCAACAGATCTAATATTCTAATATCTCTACCCTATCAAATCCAACATCAAATTACAAAATTATCTGTTCTCTGGAATTAGGACCGAGCGTAGCTCAACGATAATTGGTATGTAATCTCTAATTAAAAAAAAAAAAAAAAAAAAAATCTTGAGGGAAAAGACAACAATTATCATTCTAAAAATTGATGGTTCGATTTTCTCCATGCAATTTTTATTTTTATTTTTGATATCCATGAGTGTTGGAAAATATTTAATTAATGCGGGTTAGTGATTGAACCTGTGACCTTTTCGTCAATAATACAATTTTATGTCAATTAAGTTATGTTCGGTTTGACGATCCTACAACATTTGGCTGCCAAAAAAATTCGTGATCTTTTCTATGTAATTGTTGAACTGTACCTACAACATCTAGTTGTCAACCAAATATTTTAATTACTTTTATTTAGTTCAACATATGGAGTTGAGATTTGTTTGTCGATGACATATCTACTTAAGTTATGAACTTATGATTAGGTTATCTATTGTAATTTTTAAATTAATGATCACATAATTTGTTGATTGATTTAGTATGACTAAAATAAATAATAGAAAAAAATTTGACAGTTTGATAGCACCATTAATAAAAATATATTTAATGTGTTACTTAAAAAAAAATGTATGTTTCACATGCCCTTTTATTTCTATCTATCCTGTTATCTTAAATCAAGAAATTTTTGTGCCATAAATATGTTACATGATCATTTAGCTGGAGATATTAATAACTTGGATTATATATATACACAATTTAAAATTTAGAAATAGCTAAAGCGAGTATGGCTCAGCTGACATATTTATGCGTTGACGATCAAAAGGTCTTTGGTTCGAATCCCCACTCTAATGTATTCAAAAAAAAAAAAAAAAATCAAAATTTAGGAATATAGCCAAACTTTTTTTAGAATTTGAAATGAACTAAAAAGACGTTCTCTTTTCTCCAAAACTTTCAACTTATTATGTGTTGTGGATTATTTTGACTGTAAAAAAATGTATTGGGTTAATTTACTATTATGGTTAATGTCAAAATTCGAACGGGACAAATGCACCTGGCCTTCACGTCACACTAACGGTAATTTGTTATTATGAGAATGAGACCACCTACAAGAGAGAAGAGATGAACATCGGTGTGGTGCTAACCACACATGCTCGAATGCCTAAGTCAGTTGAAGGCTCATAATATAGCTAGTATTTTGAGTTATCTCTATCGGAGTCAGTGACCTATATGGAGGATGGACTGAACTCTCCTATTCATTCTCGAATATCTCCGGTAGAAGGATCTGACTGAACTTCTTCCAAGTTCTCCGGAGTCGTGGGCCTGTAATTCACAAGCATGCGTAGATCAAAGTTAAGGGAATAAACTTACCAATTTAATGTAAAAAAAAAAAAAAATATATATATATATATATATATATATATATATATAAAGCTTAAAATTTCATTTTGACTCATGTACTCTGAGGAAGATTATTCCAATTTAGGTCACGTTTACTTCACTTCAAATGTAATCAATCAATCATAATTTTGTTGGGTTTTATGTCCTAAAACTCGTGGTTTGTAAACTGAATGTATATTCTATTTCAATAAAGTTGTTACTGAGATTTATTCAGTAAAGTTGTTATTGAATAAAGTTAATAGCGTTTACTTTTAACCTAACTCCAATAAACAAAGAACTCATGGCTATAGGTTCTATACTTAAACTTCATGTGTGACATGATTGTGGATCAAGTTCGAGTAAATAGCCAGAACGGTCTATAGTATAGGGATAAGGTTGGGTACCTTATCCTGGGGACACTATGGGCACGACCCACTTTGTATAGTACAAACGATGTGATCCGAAATCGTTCATGTGGAGACATGCGAGTGAGGGCGTCTTGTGCAATGAGTTTGCATAAGACCGAACCGCAAAACAAGTCGCTCTTTCTTTACAACAACTCCGTTTAGTGTAAAAATCGACTTTTTCATATGATTACCTAGGTAACTCGATCTGAATCTTGAGCATACTATGAACTCCTGTTATTCGACATTATCCTTTGATTTGTATGGGTGAGAGTGGCCCGAGTCGCCGACTCAATATGTCTACCACTTTGGGGATAATACCGAGTAGGGAGCTGGGAACATAGTCCTGCGAGATGGAATTCACTCTTACCCGCCTTTATGGTCTAGTAGAGAGGTTGTTCCCTTAAGTGTTGACTCCGAGTGGGGACTTAAGGAGAAATATGTAATTACAGGGGTTAAACGGTTTATATGACCCAACTGTAATTATGAACGACCTGTGAAGGATCGACTTGCCGATGACGGTTACATTAAGAGGATAAAAATATATCTGCGATGGCGGGAGTGCAACCCTTGGACTTTAGTGGAGTCTCCGGGGTTAACGAATATTGGTTAGCTTGGCTAAAGAGTTTGGTCGGTTAATCTCGTATCGTTGAAGCTCTGATCTGTAGGTCCTCTAGGTTCTCCTATCTAGCTCGGATTAAGCCGTGTAACAATATAAGAGAATTTTTTTTTGAATTTATTCAAATTCGATTTTGGAAGAATGATGGACATATTTAAACATAATTTAAATATGAAAACGATCTAAATCATGAATAGAGATTCATATGCGAAAAGTCGGTTTTCGAAAAACCGAGATTAGTCATATTATTTAATTAATGTTTGATATTAAATTAAATAATATTAATTAATTAAAAAGTTTAATTAATTAAAATATATATTATATTTATTTAAAATTAATTATTAAATAAATATAATAATACATGCATTTTGGATGTTTGACATTTTGCATATGACTAATCTAATCCTTTAAAAACTTAATTGTTAAGTTTTCATTTCTCATGTACTGAAGTTGATTTTGGTTTGAAGTTTAGTTTTTAGAAAAAGAATTGAAAGCTTCGGGTGGTTTTTGAAGAAAAAAAAAGGTATTCTGTTTTTCTTCTTTCAAATTCAACTCCACAAGACCAATTTCTCTATTCTCCTTCCTTTGTTCTTTCGTTTCTTCTAGTAAAGGAGTTTTACCACTTCATTACTCGGCTCGAGGATAACAGAACTATCGGAGGTGATACTCAAAGAATTCGAGAAGCTTCGAAGAGTTCGTGAGCATATTAAAGTGATGGATTTAAATAAATTCGAACTACAAATGTATGTGTTCTTATTTCTCTTTTGTAAAAGTTTGGTGCATATTCTTATTTAGTTAAATTGATGAAATTAGAGTGTCAACGATTCAAATCGTTTCGCGGCGTTATTTGCGTTCCATCAAATTCTTTTTGTGAGACTACGTTTACCAAAATCTGCAAACATAATCAAAGTGTGGGTCTACCTCAAAATATGTAATCTCATTATCTAATTTCTCTTGCACCTTGGTTAACATTGATTATTACGTGGTCCCACCTATTTTTTTGTTGTTTATTTTTTCCATGTTTGCCCATTTCTGTCTCTTCCTTGAAATCCCGAGAGAAGCCATGAATATCTCCTTCACCTTCTTCTTCCTCTCTTCTCCCCTTTTCCGACCAACCTCGTCACTTCCCACCTCACTCCAATCAATCTCGCCGCCGTTGTCGCCCACCTCACTTCGGTCTGCCACCGCCATACGTTAGAAATGAGTTTCGTTTTCTTTTTCTTTAAAAACAATGAGTTTTTTTATTCTTTCTGTTTCAAGAAGTGATTTTTTTTTTCTTTCAACAAATTCTTTCACGCCTCTCACCTCTCGCCAATCTCATTTCTCTTTTTTCTCCACAAATTTTTTAATCCAAAACTTGTGAAGAAAAAAGAGAAACTCATTTTGATAAAAAGATTGAACAAATTGTTGGTATTAGATAAAAGATTGAACAAATTGTTGGTATTAGATAAAAGATTGAACAAATTGTGAAAAAAAAAGAAACTCATTATTACTCTAATGCCGAAACCTTTGAAAATTGGGGGTTGTTTTTCTTTTGTGAGGAAGGAACAGAAACAGAGGAGGGGAGAGATTGAAGCTCCAACGACGAAAGAAAAAAAAAACGGAGGAAGTGAATATTTATGTTGGAAAATGAGTTTACGAGTATCCACACGAGTCTGCACACGAGTAACGCTCAAACAACGAGTCAACACACAATTAAAGTGAAAGGGTATTATGATAAACTCACGATTACGTGAAGTAAAGAGTATCAATTTTTTTTTAATTAACCTTTTAAGTAAACAGGTAAACCAATTACAATTGAAGCTTTAATTTATTAGGATTCATTCATTACGATTCTTTGAGAATATCCAAGTGTGGTAAAGATGAACTTAGGTCGGGTTTACTTCCCTCCAAACGTAATGAATCAATTGTAATTCTGGCAGTGGGACCCACATTCATTACTTTTGAGGGCGTTTACCACAATCTGTAAACGTAATTAAACTGTGGGTCCCACCTCGAAGTGACTAATCCCATTGCACCCAATCTCTACCACCTTAGGGGTCCTCAATGAGATTAGCATTACAGATTACATGGGGCCCACTGGTTTTATACCCATTTCCTTCCACAAATGCCCCTTCTCTCTCCACAGATTCTCACATAATTCTTTTACACTTTGTCATTTTTTCCAATTCTTCTCTAGTTTTTTTTATCTGTTCTTCACTTTTGATAAAAAAAAAAAATTTTGATTTTTTTTTCATCCAACGCATTTTCGATTCATTATTCCGGGCGTTTACCTTTTTTTATCCGTTCTTCACTTTTGATAAAAAAAAAAGGGAAAAAAACAATTTATACCCCTAAACTTTGAGGGTTGTATTAATTAAAACTCTAAACTAACAATTGTATCAATTTAAACCCTGAACTATCATAAGTGTATCAATTTACACCTTCTGTTAGATTTTATTTGAAAAAAAATAATTTAAACGGGTGGAGACTTATGATTTTAACCATTAAACCCATAAACTTTCATAAATGAATCAATTCTATGAAAGTTTAAGAGTTTAATTAATAAATTACAAGTCTCCACACATGTAAAAGCTTACATTTTTATACCAGAGGGTGTAAATTGATACACAAATGAAAGTTTAGGGTTTAAATTGATACAATTGTTAGTTTAGGGTTTTAATTGATACAACCCTCAAAGTTTAGGAGTATAAACTGATTTTTTCCCAAATTTTTTTTTTTATTTTATTTCATCCAACATTTTCGATTCATTATTCTCGGCGTTTACCCAGATCAAATCTAAGGACATTTTCATAGTTTTTGTAAATTTATTCTGGGTGTTTACATAGAAGAAAGGCCGTCTTCAACCTCGTAATCGTTCGATTTAGGGCGCAGACGAGAAAAATTAATACATAATTACACGATTTGCAAAACTATCATGATTTATATTAATACCATAAAAAAGATTACAAACTTGATTCATTACACGAGTACAAATTCGACCGTGAACATGATTTATATCATACGACAATGAAGTTTAGAGAGTACCAAAAGTTCCGAAGAGAAATGAACTGCGACTCTGAAACGTAAGACAACAGAAGAGGAATCAGAACTTGCTTGAATCAGTTGCGAAACCACCGGTCCGGCGAGAAGGAACACCATTATCTTGTGGCGGAGAGGAAAAATGAAAAGGGAGTTCGAACGAACGACGTTTTGGCGGAGAAGAATAAGGAAGAAGACGTGTGTTTTTGGCGGTCACTTTGTTATTATGACAGAGGATACTATGGTAAGGCGGTCACTTTGTTATTATGACAGAGAGTACTATGGTAAATTTACGAATGATAACGTTTGAATGGACTTAAGTAAACATATCAATGGAATTAACTTAAGTAAACATATCAATGGAATTAACTTAAGTAAACATATCAATGGAATTAAGAGTACGTTTGAATTGGGCTGAAGTAAACTGGTAGAGCACTTTATGTGGTACTCCAAATTCAAGCTGTCGAGGCTTGCCAAAATACAATTTATAAACCCGATGTACATCGAGCTATTTGAAGCTTAGTGGTAACGGGGTCGATCCACAGGGAAATAAGAAATTTAATCTAACTAAGTCTAATTTGCTAGAAATAAAAAGTATGCACAAATAAAAGAATTGTAATTTGGTTTGGGGGGAAGGGAGCTCCTAATATGCAAGCTAACAGAAAATTAAATAACAACGTGCAAAAATTAAACGGTCGTGCTTAACTTCGAGAAATGGAATTGCTCGTTATGGATGTTCGGATCATCGATACAATTTACTCGCTAGCTAATTCATGCACACAATTCATTTAGTTATCTCTAACTCAAATAACCCAAGGATTTAATTAGAAGCGTGCAATTCTAATTAAACTTGGCCAATAGTCTATCCAAGGTAGCGACCCCTAAATCGACTACGTGCCAGTGACGGGAACATTGCGACGGCCTAATCCTAAGACTAACCCGGTTTCTCTCTTGCCTTAAGCCTAACATGAAAACGTTAATTAATTCAGATTACCAACTGTCACCTTGGGCCGAACTAATTAGCCATGCTTAGACCCGTGCTACCTAGCGGTATAGGCAATTATACGTCCCAACCTTTAGCCCTCTATCATGCATAGGAATTAGAGCGTCAATCTAATTTAGCTACACATGCTAGATTTTATGAAGAACAAGCAAGAAGATGCATAATCAAGCTAATGTCTCAACATTTACAAAGGGGAAAAATCTCCCCAAACATCCATAATTTACAAATCCAAACCCAAAATTAAACACTAACCTCGGTTTAGCCTTCCATGGAGGATGAATAAATCCAATCCCCCATGGAAGAGCTTGGAATCATGCACAAAGAAGGAGAAGAAGTACAAAAATGGTGGAAAATGGAGGTAGACCCGAGAGGAGAAGTTGGAGGAAGAAGAAGAATGAAAAGTTTTTGCTGTTTTTGCGTTTTCACGCTTTTTAAGCTCGGAGCGTCGAGACGCTAGGCCAGCGTCTCGACGCTGTGCCCTAAGTTGGCTGCCGCGCGCGCGCGGGGGTAGCGTCGAGACGCTGCGCGGCGTCGAGCGAGCGTCGAGACGCTGTCGCTCGACGCTTGCTCTCGGGTGGAATTTCAGATGCGCGCTTCAGACTTCGGGGCGTCGAGACGCTAGGCCAGCGTCGCGACGCTGTCGACGTTGAGTGAGCGTTGAGACGCGCGCTCGACGCTGGCACTCGTCCATCTTCGGGGCAGCGTCGAGACGCTGGGGCGCACGCGGATTTTCAATGACGGGCGCGCGGGCGCTGAGGCGGAGCGGGCGAGGGTGAGGCGAGAACGCGCGCGGGCGCGAGGCGAGGCGGCGCGCGCGTCTGGCCGTCTGGGCGCGGGTGTGCGGCGTTGGGCGCTGGGCGCCGGCGCTTGGGCGCTGCCCTCTCGGCTCTTAGCCCAATTTTGGGTCGTTTTGGCTCCCGAGCTCCGTTTGGCCTATCTTTTTGACCCGAACACTTCCCAAAACTTCTTAAATGACCATTTTAGCCCCGAAAATCATCAATGGACTTCCCGAACTCTTCACCATGAAATCACCTACAAGGAAGCGTTTTAATCAATATATGTCATGGTTTTAGCTAGAATTAGGGACATTAAGATAGCTCTATTTTGGAGCTATCAAAAACACTATCAAAGGTAAACCGATTACGATTGAAGTCCTTAATCCATTACAGTCTATTACGATTGTTTTATTATGATTGTTGGGAAAAATTCATTACGGACCGGTAAACATGGTCTTAGTTATTATACTTTCAATTGAAAATTAATACTTATGCTTATTTTTTTTATAAAACATAATAGAACATTAGAAATAAAGCAAGACAGTGATGTCCAAGGTCCCAAACACCTGCCGTACTAGTCACTGAGCTGTGAGCTCTACCTAGCTTCCTTATCCACTCCATTGCTGAACTGCTGCAAGTTCTTGGCAGAAGCAGAGAAGAGGAATTGGAGTGGGAATGGCTGCTTCGCTTTCAACTTCTCCCTACTCATACTCCTCCAAATCCTCTATTTTTCCAAATTGTACCCCCAAGATCAAACTTGGAAGAAATTGCTTCACAATTTCTGCCTCAACCTCCGTTCTTGCCGGTGGATCTCCTCTTCTTCAAGCTGCCAAGCACACTGTATCATTTTCAATTTACAACTTACAAGCATTTTTTCGATAAGGGGTAGCGAAATGCATGAGCTCTGTGTTTTAGGATTCTTTTTTGTGTAATCGTAATGTGACCGTAAGGGGTAGCGTTGCTTGCATTTTTTGTGTGTGATTTTTACTGGCGAATTAATTAGAGCAAATGGGGAATCATAAAAATGTGAGAAGTAGAGATTGCAGAGATTATAAGTTATAATTGCAAGCAAAGAATAGGTCTGGATTGAGGGTGAAGTGTTAGCATCGGAATGTCTCGATTCGATGAATGAAAATTTGGGTTAGAGAGAATGAGTTCAAATCAGCTACTTAGGATTTCATATCCTACAAGTTTTCTTGACAACCAAATGTAGGAGGGTAAGACGGTGGTCTCGTGAATAGTTGAGTTCGCGCAAATTGGCTCGAACACTCACATATGGGGGTATTGAGTTTAGATAGCTATTCAGGGAGTGAAATTGGAATCTGTAGAGGAGTAAATTGTTTTTGTTTTGTGATCATTTGCTCTATATGTTAACTAATTTTGCAAATGGTAGTGTTAATTAGAGTGCATATGCTGGAGGAAAATGACTGCCGTGAGTCTTTGTAATTCTAGGTGGACGCATATGTAAAAAGTGGAATGGTTATTGGCTTGGGGTCTGGTCAAGCTTCTGGCATGGCCATTCAGTATCTTGGTCGGCTGCTTCGAACAGGTGCTTTGAAAGATGTAGTAGGGATACCCATGTGAGTTACTATCCTTTGAATTCATTGACGATGTCTAATATTTTCTGCATGTTTTCATCCACCATTTGCCTAATTCCAATCCGAACTCCATTCAAACAATTTGCAGTATGTAATTGTGCTCTTCTTTCTTACTGACACTGGATAGGATTGATGTGAAAGAAGCATTTTTGGACATAATTAAAATCTCCTTCACAGGTTCCTATACCTGTTTTGTGTTGAAAGTTCTACCCTTAGAATTATAAAGTTAATAGAAATTTACAGTGAATATCTCTTGAAGCCATTGGAGATGTTAGGCCAAAAGCCAAATTGGGATTCTTTCCACCAAATTCCAACTATTTGGTTGTTTTTAAACTCTATGCAGTCCTAATTTACATTGAGGTTTTGAATGCTGACCATGTCTCCATATTCACCCGTTGAGCGACTTCCAACTTGTTGAAGATATTTCTGAAAGACAAAATGACTTTCATAATAATTGTAATTACATTTATAATTTAAGATAATGACTATCTTTTATGTACTTTTCATTCTGTACGCACTATGTCAATATTTCTGGAAGACTAAATGACTTGTTTTTATGTACTTTTCATTCTTAACGCACTGTGTCAGTTTCTTTGGCTTGATGCAGGTCCATAACAAGTGCAAGTGAAGCTGCCAAGGCAGGAATTCCATTAGACCAGTTCAATGATAGTTCTCAAGTGAGCTAAACATTTAATTCTTAATTTATTATGCTCTCTACTGTAGTGCATTTTGAAGCTAAGGCTGTCTCTAAGTTTAGTTATAAAGAGAAAATCTTCAAAGGCTAGATGAGAGACTCCTCATATTTGTTTGACGTTTCTTTATCATCGGAGTGCATTTTGGCTCTCCTGGCTCTAATTGTGGGGCTTACTCTTAGTCCGGATAGAAAGAATGCTCGTCTTTGGATCCCTACCCCGTTGAGGGTTTTTTCGTGCAGCTCATTCTTTCAAAGCTTGCTTAATCCTTCCCTAGTTAGCGAGTCACTCTTTTCTTCTCTTTGGAAGGTGAAAGTCCCAAAAAAAATCAGTTCTTTGCGTGGTTGGTCATTTACGGAAGAGTTAACACTTTAGACCGTCTCTTGAAAAAAAATTTTACTTTGGTTGGTCCTTTCTGCTGTATTCTTTGTCGGAGGGCGGAGGAAGACCTGGATCATTTGTTGTGGAGTTGCGAGTTCGCTCGAGATGTGTGGAACCTCTTTTTTGAGGTGTTCGACATCCAGTTTGCTAGGCACAGGCGCCTTAGAGAGATGATCGAGGAGTTCCTTCTCCATCCGCCTTTGCAGGAGAAATGAAAGTTTTTGTGGTAGGCTAGGATCTGCGCGGTCTTATGGGTTTTATGGGGGTAAGAAACAATAGAACCTTTAGAGGTTCGGAAAGGGAGCCTGGTGCTATTTGGTCCCTTATTAGATTTTAAGTTTCTTTATGGGCGTCGGTGACGTGACTTTTTTGTAATTATTCTATAGGTCTTTTATTACTTGACTGGACCCCTTTTCTCTAAGGGGCCTCCTAGGGCTTATCTCTTTTTGGATGCACTTGTATTCTTTCATTTTTTCTCAATGAAAACTTGGGACCTTATCAAAAAAAATAAACTTGGAATAGACTGCAGGGTTTTGTGGCCTCCCAAGTTATAAGAAACTAAGATAATGGACCAAAGAACCCTAATTTATACCGGATATCACTAAGGTTCTCATAAGAACTCTGATACCTTGTTGATAAAAAATTAGTAATTGTACTCAATTAATCCAAATAGGCTCTTCAAAAAAAAAAAAAAAAACCCAAATAGGAGTTACAAAGTACCTAATTGTAAATTAATAAAATAGAACTGCATTCTAAATACTCTTCAAAGGTTTTTGGGTATTAAAGGTGAAAAGTTCATTTTTTCCCCAGTGGCATTGAGAGTATTTATATTCTGAACATTTCTTCTGTCTAAAATAATGATACTTGTCAAATATTTTTTTTTTTGGAATTTTATTTTAGTATTACTTTTTATGTTAAACCTCAGTCAAGTAAACAATAAGTTTGTTCTTTTGTAGATTGATTTTTCATTTGATGATGCTGATATTATGGAAGAAGGAACACTAATTGCTGTCATTGGGCATAGGAAACCGCAAGTGGAAGATTCAATTATCCAAGAGAAGGTATATCAAATATTTTGTGTCCTACCTTTTTCAAAAGCTCCTAAATCAATGGCCTTATGATTTTCGACCTATATCAGGGAAAAGAGAGTCTGGAAGGTCCGATCATTTATATTTATCGAAAACAATTTTGATTTTGAACGTGCAACATCAATTTGGTGTCAATGTCATGTGAAGGCTTTAACCTGCAAGACCTTGAATATATTTATATAATTGTTAAGTTAAATGTTAATTTCTTGTCTTTCATTTATTTGCAGTCTATATTAAGTGCCTCCAACCAGCTTGCATTCATGATAAAAGAAAGCCAATATATGGGTGGCCCTGAGGGCTCGATTCCAGTTCTAGTGAATACTGTGAGAAGACATCAATATCATCTATAGCTTGGCTTATATAGATATAGATTATCAGACAGCTAATGAAGAAACACTAAATTTATTTTCAGCTCAATTGGCTCCAAACTGCAGAAGAAATTGACGATCTCTTTTTAGGCGATGCAGAGGTAAGCCTTTTACCGACGCATATTACGATTAACATGCTGTCAAACTTTACATGCTACTTTTACTAAGCGAGTTTGATTTTATTATTTAGCTATGTAAAGCTCAGAAAGCCAAACTCGTTAGTTTGACCTGCTTATAAATAGATTACATATTTAGGAACCTTACAGTTTTATACGCAGCATGTCATTATAGTTTTTTCTTTTTGAGGAGTGCTATATCAATTATGTAAATTATGACAAAGATAATCAAATGTTTGTAACTTTGTACACAAGTCAAAATTCAAGCTTAAGAAAAAAAGAACTCAAAAGTGTGGCCAGGGTTAATTGCAGATCTAGCACAACAATAAAAAGGATTAAGTTGTTTGTCTTATATTTTTATTTCAATTTTGAATAACTTTTTGTGAGTCTATACATTGCATATCCTATTTAACTATGCTCAACATATTGAAATATTGATTTCTTTGCTTTTCTTTGTCATTAGCTATGTATCTTCTAAGTCGGATCATCCATAAGGGTGGAAAATCAAAAGGTCCTTATTCAGTAAAAGTAATATAGTAATTTTATTTGGTAAAAAAACTGAATGATGTTCCCTGGTGAGAGATGCCAATCATAAGCATGTCTTCAATATGGTTTAGCGGGGGAAAAAGAATTAAGCATTCACTTAGGTCTCGTTTGATAACCATTTGATTTTTTGTTTTTTGTTTTTGAAAATTAAGCTTAGAAACAATACATCCACCTATAAGTTCATTTGTTGTGTTATCTATCTTTTACAATTGTTTTCAAGATTCAAGCCAAAATTTGGAAACAAAAAAAAAGTAGCTTTCAAAAACCTGTTTTTGTTTTTAGAATTTGGCTAAGAGTTTTAATGTATCCTTAACAAATATGAAAATCCTTGTAGGAACTCATAGGCGGATGTATTGTTTATAAGCTTAATTTTCAAAATCCCAAAACTTAAAACCAAATGATTATCAAACGGGACCTTAGTTATTTTAATAGTTCCATTTCAGATTATTTAAGCTTGAAATTTCCACGTTAAGGTATGGAGGAGGCCATCGATTGGGCATGCAGATCCCCTTGGGGGCGACTTCCCATTTGTCACTAGAGAAGGCCATAACGTTCTGGATGTCATATTTACATCTCCTATATCAAACCTAGGTGTGTGACAATTTCTTCCCGCCTCTACTTTCATCCCTTCATATATGACATGAAATAATTTCTCAAGACATGAAATGCATTTGCAGCTAAAGTAGCAGAAAGTCTTGATCAGATCGATGGAGTCGTAGATCATGGAGTCATTTCTAAGTTTCCGTCAGTATTTCTCACAATTGCTTCTCTTTTTGCTAAAATGGCATTCTTCTTGCTTGGTCCTACGTATTGGATGTCTGTCTGCATACCTTATCCCATTTTCAGACTTATCCTTCCATGTACCTCAAGTCCAATAAATTTATTTTGTCGAATTCATGTTATTAATAGGAGAGAAACAAGTCAATAAAGACCATGTAAATAATAAAGTTTAAAAAGCGTAGAGGGAATGAGTTCAAGCCAAAACCATGGTGGTCACCTACTTAAGATTTAATATCCTACGAGTTATCTTGACAACAAAATGGAGTAGAGTCAAACGATTATCTCCTGAGAATAGTTGAGACGTGCCTTACCGAGATTCATTTTCGTAGGAATTATCTTCTCTGTATAATCTTCACATATCCTTAACTATTCAGCACTGTGCACATTTTTTCGCTAATAGGATTAAAGTTCTGAGAAGTTGAATTCTTCCTTATACTTTCCCGTGGGTTACAGTTGCACAGCAGTTATTGCATCAGAAAGTGGGCTGCAAATTGTCGATAATCTGCAGAGGAATATGGCATAGAGTGATTGCAATGTACAGATCAATGCCATCACAGGTAAATTTGAGTTACGGATGTCCCAACTTCAATTTTGTGGAAATTATTATGTAAACCATTACAAAGGCTACATAAAAATTCTATTCTATTCTTGCCAACTTGAGTATAGCTCAACTGACATAAAGCATACGTCCTCGTAAGGTTCGAATCTCACACCCTACTTATTGTTGAACTCAGTTTATTTTTCTACTGTTGATATTAGATGAATCTATGGGTTTTAGATGATACTAAAAGTATTCAATTTTACATCATGCTTGATCTATTGTATTCATCCCAGAGTACTTCATAAACCTCGTCAACCATATGCCTGTACATGAAACTGTTATACTTTCTCTAATCATTTATTGTAGAAAGTAATGCAAGGGATTACTGTATATGATTTACAGGTCTCACAGAAATTTACATTGAACTCTCATTCCAATCATTAGTAATCAATCAATAATCTTCAAATACAAATACCACATTAGAAATTTTATTCTCAATCCAATCCTCCTTTGTTCTCATTTCCATAAAGTGTCCCAGCCTAGTAAAATGAAGGGCCTCTTTGCAATGACTTTTTCAAATGTAAAAAAATAACTTTAAGCACTTGAAAAGTCATTCCAAACAGGCTCGGAATTCTTACTTCTTACAAAAAAGTGTCGAGCAGTCTCTAGCTGTTCACTTCTTTTCTTTTCCTTCTTAGATCAAGTTGACACCATGTAGCAAGGATGTATAAACTCACAAACTTCTTACAAACAAGCAATGCCGAATGAGAACCTGCCGTTGAGCCAGATTGAATAGCAGCAGTATCATTCCCACAAGAACCCAAGGAGTACAGACACCAATTTCTTCAGCCTCCGCCTTGTGCTCCAAAATGGTCGGAACACGGCAGCCCTGAGACCACCCCCACTTCCCCGCAGCGACTGCTGCCGAGTCGTTATGAGTCAACCAACTCACCAGCACGAGTAAGGCGATTGGCGCCGCTCGTAAAGCCCAACCACAACCACCATAAGGCAACCTTCTGGGACTGGATATTGCAATGGGATTGCAAAGCATCTTCTTATGGCCAGCACAATTGTTGTAGTACGGAGAAGGCCTGGAAAAAAAGAAGTGAGAGAAGAAACGATATGTTGGGACATGGAAGGTGAAGATGAGAAGTAGAAGGAGGAGAGAAGGGTAAGGTGAGGGATCGGAAGTAAGCAAATTTGTAAAAGTGGAGGATGGTTTTGGCATTATGGGAATCATGGGGGATCAGAGAGAAATGATTGAAAAGTTCAAATCCTGCGGGAGTTGTCAGTTCGAGTAAATTAAGGTTTGAAATTCCAACTGTAGTTTGACGGTTTGGTCTGGTGGGTAACTGATGAGAGAGGACGTGGACGATTAACTGTGGGAAAACTGGTGATTTTTGTTTGACATTTTAATTGTTTTTTTTTTTTGCAGAGTTTAATTTCCTTCTAAAATGATAAGAAGAAAAGGGAGAGGCAGAATGTTTATTTTATTTTATTTTATAAAGTTTTAAAAAAATGTATTTTTTTATAAATATTTTTTTAAAGTAATGTTTATAATTAAAACACTCATATTTATTATATTTTTTAAAATGTTTTTATACACGAGTTTGTTTGAACCATCAAATTTTAAAGTAATATTATGGTTAATGTCAAAATTCGAACGGGACAAATGCACCTGGTCTTCACGTCACACTAACGGTAATTTGTTATTATGAGAATGAGACCACCTACAAGAGAGAAGAGATGAGGTGTGGTGCTAACCACACATGCTCGAATGCCTAAGTCAGTTGAAGGCTCAGAATATAGCTAGTATTTTGAGTTATCTCTATCGGAGTGAGTGGCCTATATGGAGGATGGATTGAACTCTCCTATTCTTTCTCGAATATCTCTCGTAGAAGGATCTGACTGAACTTCTTCCAAGTTCCCCGAAGTCGTGGGCCTGTAATTCACAAGCATGCGTAGATCAAGGTTAAGGGAATAAACTTACTAATTTAAATAAAATATATATATATATATAAAGCTTAAAATATTATTTTGGCTCATGTAGTGTGAGGAGGATTATTCCAATTTAGGCCATGTTTACTTCACTCCAAATGTAATCAATCAATGATAATTTTGTTGGGTTTTATGTCCTAAAACTCGTGGTTTGTAAACTGAATGTATATTCTATTTAGCAATAAAGTTGTTACTGAGATTTATTTAGTAAAGTTGTTATTGAATAAAGTTAATAACGTTTACTTTTAACCTAACTCCAATAAACAAAGAACTTATGGCTATAGGTTGTATACTTAAACTTCATGTGTGACATGATTGTGAATCAAGTTCGAGTAAATAGCCAGAACGGTCTATATTATAGGGATAAGGCTGGGTACCTTATCCTAGGGACACTATGGACGCGACCCACTTTGTATAGTACAAACGATGTGATCCGAAATCGTTCATGTGGAGACATGCGAGTGAGGGCGTCATATGCAATGAGTTTGCATAAGATCGAACCGCGAAACAAGTTACTCTTTCTTTACAACTTCGTTTACTGTAAAAAATGACCTTTTCATATGATGACCTAAGTACTCGATCTGAATCTTGAGCATACTATGAACTCCTGTTTATTCGACATTATCCTTTGATATGTATGAGTGAGAGTGGCCTGAGTCGCCGACTCAATATGCCTACCACTTTGGGGATAATACCGAGTAGGGAGCTGAGAACATAGTCCTGCGAGATGGAATTCACTTCTACCCGCCTTTATGGTCTAGTGGAGAGGTTGTTCCCTTAAGTGCTGACTCCGAGTCTTGAACAGTGAGCACTCACCCTGACACGAGAGAGATTCAGTTTGATGATTGAACCACAAACCAATTGTTCATTAGAGGAGAAGTGGGGACTTAAGGAGAAAGATGTAATTACAGAGGTTAAACGGTTTATATGACCCAACTGTAATTACGAACGACCTGTGAATGATCGACTTGCCGATGACGGTTACATCAAGAGGACAAAAATATATCTACGATGACGGGAGTGCAACCCTTGGACTTTAGGAGTCTCAGGGGGTTAACGAATATGGGTTAGCTTGACTAAAGAGTTTGGTCGGTTAATTGATGGAGCGCTCATGGCACGCAGCGGAAGCGATTTGGATCATAGACACTCTAATTTCATCAATTTAAACAAAACAGAAACATGCAAAAGCGATGAAAAAGAGAAAATAGAACACATACCCTTGTCGTTCGTATTTCTCCAAATTCACCGCCAGAAGCTCCTCACGAGCTCAACGAACCTTCTCACGAAACCTTCGTGGACCACCCACGGTAATCCCGCTATCCTCGGGCCGAGAAACAGAGTGGTGGGACTCCTTTTACAAAAGAAAAGAAGGAAGAAGCTCCACTGAAAAAAAACTATTTTTCTTCAGAGCAGAGAGGAAGAAGACGGAGTAGAATCAAATTTTCAAATCTCAATTCGTATACCCCTGATGAAGTTTTCTCAATTGAATCAAAATTCAATTTTTTTAACTCAATTCTCTTCTGTTCTATTCTTCTTCAGCCCATAACATACGTAATATATATATATATATATTGATTCAACATGTGTCTTGCTGCATGCAAGACACAGGTATATATATATATATATAATTATTATTATTATTAAAAAAAAAATAATAATTTTATTTATTAAACATTTTAATAAATAAAATATATATATATAATTATTAATTAAACTTTTTAATTAATAAATATTATTTAATTCAATATCAAATATTGATTAAATAATATAACTAAACTCGGTTTTTCAAAAAAAACCGACTTTTTTCACATGAATCTCATTCATGTTTCAGGCCAATGCCATATTTAAATCATATTTAAATATGTCCATATTTAAATCATATTTAAATCATATTTAAATATGTCTATCCTTCTTCCACAAACCCGAATTTGAACGATTCAAATTCTTTTCTTTTCTTTTATACTGTTTCACGGCTTTATCCGAGCTAGCCAGGAGAACCGTAAGGACCTACAGATCGTGAGCTCCAACGATACGAGATTATCCGGTCAAAACTCTTTCAACCGAACTAACCAACATTCGTTAACCCCCAGAGACTCCACTAAAGTCCAAGGGCTGCACTCTCCTCACTGTAGATATATTGTGTCCTGTTGATATAACTATCATCAGTAAGTCGATCCTTCACAGGCCGTTCATAATCACAACGGGTCATTTAAACCGTTTAACCCTTGTATTATATCTTGTTCCTTAAGTACCACTGACACCTCTAATGAACAATTGATTTGTGGTCCAACCATCAAATCAGATTCTTCCCTGATCAGGAGAGGATGGGCCCACTGTTCAAGACCTGGAGTCAGCACTTAAGGGAACAACCTCTCTACTAACCCTTAAAGCGGGTAGGAGTGAATTCTGATCTTGCTACAACTATGTCCCCAGCCACTTATTCAATCTTATCCCCAAGATGGTAGGCATATTGAGTCGGCGAACTGGCCACTCTCACCCGTACAAATCAAAGGATAAGGTTGAATAAACAGGAGTTCATAGTAAGCTCAGGATTAAGATCGAGTTACCTAAGTCATCATATGAAAAAACCGGTCTTTACAGTAAACGGTGTTATAAAGAAAGAGCGATTTTATTTCTTGGTTCGGTCTTGTGCAAACTCATTGCACAGGACGCCCTCACTCACATGTCTCTACATGAAACGATTCGAATCACATCGTTTTGTACTATACAAAGTGAGCCGCGTCCAATAGTGTCCCCAGGATAAGGTACCCAGCCTTATCCCTATACTATAGACCATTTTTGGCTGTCTACTTGAACTTGATTCACATTCATGTCACACATGAAGTTCAAGTACTCATACTATCGCCATGGGTGTTAGTTATTGGTATAGGTTAATACAAACACAATTCACTAAAATTCAATAACAACTTTATTGAAATATAATATATATACATTCATACAGTTTACAAACTACGAGTTTTAGGACATAAAACCCAACATTAATCTCGTATCGTTGGAGCTATGATCTGTAGGTCCTCTAGGTTCTCCTAGCTAGCTCGGATTAAGCCGTGTAACAATATAAGAGATTTTTTTTTTGAATTTATTCAAATTCGATTTTGAAAGAATGATGAACATATTTAAATATGATTTAAATATGAGAACGATCTAAAACATGAATAGGGATTCATGTGCGAAAAGTCGGTCTTCGAAAAATCGGGATTAGTCATATTATTTAATTAATGTTTGATATTAAATTAAATAATAGGGTTGGTTGCACAAACAACAATCAGACCCAAAATAATTGCAAATTTAGCAAAGTTTAAAACCTTTTGCAAATATGGTAAAAAATCAATGACTATTACTGATAGACTTCTATCACTGATAGACTACTATCACTAACAAAATTCTATAAAAAAGACTATTATCAGCGATAGACTTCTATCCGCGATAGACCATTCTATCAATGATAGAAATTGCCATATCCGCAATTTTTTTAAAAAAATGTTTTATTTTTAATTATTTTACTATAAATTGACATCTTTTACAATTTTCCTAAATAATATTAATTAATCACAAAATTTAATTAATTAAAATATTTATTTAAAATTAATTATAAATTAATTATTAAATAAATATTTAATGGAATTTTGGAGGTTTGACATTTTGCATATGACTAATCTAATCCTTTAAAAACTTAATTGTTAAGTTTTCATTTCTCATGTAGTGAAGTTGATTTTGGTTTTTAGAAAAAGAATCGAAAGCTTCCGGTGGTTTTTGAAGAAAAAAAAACGTATTCTGTTTTTCTTCTTCTTTCAAATTCAACTTCACAAGACCGATTTCTCTATTCTCCTTTCCTTTGTTCTTTGGTTTCTTCTTGTAAAGGATTCTACCACTCCGTTGCTCGACTCGAGGATAGCGAGACTATCGGAGATGGTCTTCGAAGAGTTCGAGAGAAGTTTCAAAGAGTTCGTGACCATATTAAAGTGATAGATTTAAAGAAATACGAACTACAAAGGTATGCGTTATTATTTCTTTTTTTAAAAGTTCCGTGCATGTTCTTATTTAGTTAAATTGATGAAATTAAAGTGTCAACGGTTCAAATCGTTTCACGGCATTATTTGCGTTCCATCAAATTCTTATTGTGAGTCCATGTTAACAAAATCTGCAAACATAATCAAAGTGTAGGGTCTAACTCAAAATATGTAATTTATTATCTAATTTCTCTAGCATCTTGGTTAACATTGATTATTATGTGGTCCCACCTATTTTTTTTTGTTTATGTTTTTCATGTTTCTCCATTTCTCTCTCTTCCTTGAAATCGCGAGAGAAGCTATGAACATCTTCTTTACCTTCTTCTTCTTCTTTTCTCCCATTTTCCGACCAACCTACCTCACTCCAACCAATCTCGTCGCCGCTGTCGCCCCACCTCACTTTTGTCCGCCATACGTTAGAAATGAGTTTCGCTTTTTTTTTTTTTTTTAAAAAAAGAGTTATTCTTTCGGAGTGAATTTTATTTTTCTTTCAACAAATTCTTTCACGCCTCTCGCCAATCTCATTTCTTTTTTTTCTCCACAAGTTTTTGAATCTAAAACTTGTGGATAAAAAAGAGAAACTCATTTCGATAAAAAGATTGAACAAATTGTTGGTATTGGATAAAAAATTGAACAAATTGTGAAAAAAAAAAAGAGAAACTTATTATTACTCTAATGTTGAAACCTTTGAAAATTGGGAGTTTTTTTTTTTTTTTTTGTGAGGAAGGAATAGAAACGGAGGAGGGAAGAGATTGAAGCTCCAACGACGGAAAAAAAAAGAAAAAAGAATAAACGGTGGAAGTGAAGATTTATGTTGGAGAATGAGTTTACGAGTATCCACACGAGTAACGCTCGGATAACAAGTCTGCACACGAGTAACGCTCAAACAACGAGTCAACACACAATTAAAGCGAAAGGGTATTATGATAAACTCACGATTACGTGAAGTAAACAATATCAATTTTTTTTTAATTAACCTTTTAAGTAAAGAGGTAAACCAATTACAATTGAATCTTAATTATTTATGATTGTTTTAGAATATCCAAGTGTGGTAAACATGAACTTAACTATTATACTTTCAATTGTTTAGTGAATATACTTAGTTCCCATAAATCTTAAAATTAATACTTATGCTTATTTTTTTATAAAACATAATAGAAAATTAGAAATAAAGCAAGAAAGTGATGTCCAAGGTCCCAAACACCTGCCGTACAAGTCACTGAGCTCTACCTCTAGCTTCCTTATCCACTCCATTGCTGAACTGCTGCAAGCTCTTGGCACAAGCAGAGAAGAGGAATTGGAGTGGGAATGGCTGCTTCGCTTTCAACTTCTCCCTACTCATACTCCTCCAAATCCTCTATTTTTCCAAATTGTACCCCCAAGATCAAACTTGGAAGAAATTGCTTCACAATTTCTGCCTCAACCTCCGTTCTTGCCGGTGGATCTCCTCTTCTTCAAGCTGCCAAGCACACTGTATCATTTTCAATTTTCAACTTACAAGCATTTTTTCGATAAGGGGTAGCCAAATGCACGAGCTCTGTGTTTTAGGATTCTTTTTTGTGTAATCGTAATGTGATCGTAAGGGGTAGCGTTGCTTGCATTTTTTGTGTGTGATTTTAACTGGCGAATTAATTAGAGCAAATGGGGAATCATAAAAATGTGAGAAGTAGAGATTGGAGAGATTATAAGTTATATTGCAAGCAAAGAATAGGTCTGGATTGAGGGTGAAGTGTTAGCATCGGAATGTCTCGATTCGATGAATGAAAATTTGGGTTATTTGACCTGAAAATGATAAAGGGGTAAGAGTGAATGAGTTCAAATCACCTACTTAGGATTTCATATCCTACAAGTTTTCTTGACAACCAAATGTAGGAGGGTAAGACGGTGGTCTCGTGAATAGTTGAGGTCGCGCAAGCTGGCTCGAACACTCACATATGGGGGTATTGAGTTTAGATAGCTATTCAGGGAGTGAAATTGGAATCTGTAGAGGAGTAAATTGTTTTTGTTTTGTGATCATTTGCTCTATATGTTAACTAATTTTGCAAATGGTAGTGTTAATTAGAGTGCATATGCTGGAGGAAAATGACTGCCGTGAGTCTTTGTAATTCTAGGTGGACGCATATGTAAAAAGTGGAATGGTTATTGGCTTGGGGTCTGGTCAAGCTTCTGGCATGGCCATTCAGTATCTTGGTCTGCTGCTTCGAACAGGTGCTTTGAAAGATGTAGTAGGGATACCCATGTGAGTTACTATCCTTTGAATTCATTGACGATGTCTGATATT
The DNA here is from genome assembly GCA_028017165.1 of Herpetospermum pedunculosum. Classification (NCBI taxonomy): domain Eukaryota; kingdom Viridiplantae; phylum Streptophyta; class Magnoliopsida; order Cucurbitales; family Cucurbitaceae; genus Herpetospermum; species Herpetospermum pedunculosum. Next base: position 57,909,730 of record CM051528.1, read on the forward strand.
TTCCGCATGTTTTCATCCACCATTTGCCTAATTCCAATCCGAACTCCATTCAAACAATTTGCAGTGTGTAATTGTGCTCTTCTTTCTTACTGACACTGGATAGGATTGATGTGAAAGAAGCATTTTTGGACATAATTAACATCTCCTTCTCAGGTTCCTATACCTGTTTTGTGTTGAAAGTTCTACCCTTAGAATTATAAAGTTAATAGAAATTTACAGTGAATATCTCTTGAAGCCATTGGAGATGTTAGGCCAAAAGCCAAATTGGGATTCTTTCCACCAAATTCCAACTATTTGGTTGTTTTTAAACTCTATGCAGTCCTAATTTACATTGAGGTTTTGAATGCTGACCATGTCTCCATATTCACCCGTTGAGCGACTTCCAACTTGTTGAAGATATTTCTGAAAGACAAAATGACTTTCATAATAATTGTAATTACATTTATAATTTAAGATAATGACTATCTTTTATGTACTTTTCATTCTGTACGCACTATGTCAATATTTCTGGAAGACTAAATGACTTGTTTTTATGTACTTTTCATTCTTAACGCACTGTGTCAGTTTCTTTGGCTTGATGCAGGTCCATAACAAGTGCAAGTGAAGCTGCCAAGGCAGGAATTCCATTAGACCAGTTCAATGATAGTTCTCAAGTGAGCTAAACATTTAATTCTTAATTTATTATGCTCTCTACTGTAGTGCATTTTGAAGCTAAGGCTGTCTCTAAGTTTAGTTATAAAGAGAAAATCTTCAAAGGCTAGATGAGAGACTCCTCATATTTGTTTGACGTTTCTTTATCATCGGAGTGCATTTTGGCTCTCCTGGCTCTAATTGGGGGGCTTACTCTTAGTCCGGATAGAAAGAATGCTCGTCTTTGGATCCCTACCCCGTTGAGGGTTTTTCGTGCAACTCATTCTTTCAAAGCTTGCTTAATCCTTCCCTAGTTAGTGAGTCACTCTTTTCTTCTCTTTGGAAGGTGAAAGTCCCAAAAAAAAATCAGTTCTTTGCGTGGTTGGTCATTTACGGAAGAGTTAACACTTTAGACCGTCTCTTGAAAAAGAATTTTACTTTGGTTGGTCCTTTCTGCTGTATTCTTTGTCGGAGGGCGGAGGAAGACCTGGATCATTTGTTGTGGAGTTGCGAGTTCGCTCGAGATGTGCATAACCTCTTTTTTGAGGTGTTCGACATCCAGTTTGCTAGGCACAGGCGCCTTAGAGAGATGATCGAGGAGTTCCTTCTCCATCCGCCTTTGCAGGAGAAATGAAAGTTTTTGTGGTAGGCTAGGATCTGCGCGGTCTTATGGGTTTTATGGGGGGAAGAAACAATAGAACCTTTAGAGGTTCGGAAAGGGAGCCTGGTGCTATTTGGTCCCTTATTAGATTTTAAGTTTCTTTATGGGCGTCCGTGACTTTTTTGTAATTATTCTATAGGTCTTTTATTACTTGACTGGACCCTTTTCTCTAAGGGGCCTCCTAGGGCTTATCTCTTTTTGGATGCCCTTGTATTCTTTCATTTTTTCTCAATGAAAACTTGGGACCTTATAAAAAAAAAATAAACTTATAAAAAAAAATAAACTTGGAATAGACTGCAGGGTTTTGTGGCCTCCCAAGTTATAAGAAACTAAGATAATGGACCAGAGAACCCTAATTTATACCGAATATCACTAAGGTTCTCATAAGAACTCTGATACCTTGTTGATAAAAAATTAGTAATTGTACTCGATTAATCCAAATAGGCTCTTCAAAAAGAAAAAAGAAAAAACCCAAATAGGAGTTACAAAGTACCTAATTGTAAATTAATAAAATAGAACTGCATTCTAAATACTCTTCAAAGGTTTTTGGGTATTAAAGGTGAAAAGTTCATTTTTTCCCCAGTGGCATGAGAGTATTTATATTCTGAACATTTCTTCTGTCTAAAATAACGATACTTGTCGAATATTTTTTTTTTTGGAATTTTATTTTAGTATTACTTTTTATGTTAGACCTCAGTCAAGTAAACAATAAGTTTGTTCTTTTGTAGATTGATTTTTCATTTGATGATGCTGATATTATGGAAGAAGGAACACTAATTGCTGTCATTGGGCATAGGAAACCGCAAGTGGAAGATTCAATTATCCAAGAGAAGGTATATCAAATATTTTGTGTCCTACCTTTTTCAAAAGCTCCCAAATCAATGGCCTTATGATTTTCGACCTATATCAGGGAAAAGATACAGGAGTCTGGAAGGTCCGATCATTTATATTTATCGAAAACAATTTTGATTTTGAACGTGCAACATCAATTTGGTGTCAATGTCATGTGAAGGCTTTAACCTGCAAGACCTTGAATATACTTATATAATTGTTATGTTAAATGTTCATTTCTTGTCTTTCATTTATTTGCAGTCTATATTAAGTGCCTCCAACCAGCTTGCATTCATGATAAAAGAAAGCCAATATATGGGTGGCCCTGAGGGCTCGATTCCAGTTCTAGTGAATACTGTGAGAAGACATCAATATCATCTATAGCTTGGCTTATATATGATATAGATTATCAGATAGCTAATGAAGAAACACTAAATTTATTTTCAGCTCAATTGGCTCCAAACTGCAGAAGAAATTGACGATCTCTTTTTAGGCGATGCTGAGGTAAGCCTTTTACCGACACCTATTATGATTACCATGCTGTCAAACTTTACATGCTACTTTTACTAAGCGAGTTTGATTTTATTATTTAGCTATGTAAAGCTCAGAAAGCCAAACTCGTTAGTTTGACCTGCTTATAAATAGATTACATATTTTAGGAACCTTACAGTTTTATACGCAGCATGTCATTATAGTTTCTTCTTTTCGAGGAATGCTATATCAATTATGTAAATTATGACAAAGATAATCAAATGTTTGTAACTTTGTACACAAGTCAATTTTTTTTTTTTTTTTTTTTTGATAGGAAACAAACAATTTCATTGATGGTATGAAAAAGTGTTACAAAAGATATCCTGTCCTGTTAATTACAAAAGACACCTCCAATGGTTATAGAGGGTGGTTAGATCGTAATTACAAAATGGAGGTGATAACTTGCTCCATGTGTTAGCTAACATAATCGTAGAGTCTATAAAATGTGAAACATCTTTGTATGTATCCTTAAAAATGCGCGAGTTTCTTTCATTCCATATACTCCATAGGAAAGCACGAACAAAACAAAGCCATAGCTTCTTCTTAGCTTTCTTGAATGGGTGCTCCATGAAGATAATATAGTATAAAAATAGGATATTACCCGGTCTAGGAAAGGACCAATTGAAGGCTTGAAGAAGGAAATTACACAAGTCAAAATTCAAGCTTAAGAAAAAAAGAACTCAAAGGTTTAAGTTGTTTCGTCTTATATTTTTATTTGAATTTTGAATAACTTTTTGTGAGTCTATACATTGCATATCCTATTTAACTATGCTCAACATATACAATATTGATTTCTTTGCTTTTCTTTGTCATTAGCTATGTATCTTCTAAGTCGGATCATCCATAAGGGTGGAAAATCAAAAGGTCCTTATTCAGTAAAAGTAATATAGTAATTTTATTTGGTAAAAAAACTGAATGATGTTCCCTGGTGAGAGATGCCAATCATAAGCATGTCTTCAATATGGTTTAGCGGGGGAAAAAGAATTAAGCATTCACTTAGGTCTCGTTTGATAACCATTTGATTTTTTGTTTTTTGTTTTTGAAAATTAAGCTTAGAAACAATACATCCACCTATAAGTTCATTTGTTGTGTTATCTATCTTTTACAATTGTTTTCAAGATTCAAGCCAAAATTTGGAAACAAAAAAAAAGTAGCTTTCAAAAACCTGTTTTTGTTTTTAGAATTTGGCTAAGAGTTTTAATGTATCCTTAACAAATATGAAAATCCTTGTAGGAACTCATAGGCGGATGTATTGTTTATAAGCTTAATTTTCAAAATCCCAAAACTTAAAACCAAATGATTATCAAACGGGACCTTAGTTATTTTAATAGTTCCATTTCAGATTATTTAAGCTTGAAATTTCCACGTTAAGGTATGGAGGAGGCCATCGATTGGGCATGCAGATCCCCTTGGGGGCGACTTCCCATTTGTCACTAGAGAAGGCCATAACGTTCTGGATGTCATATTTACATCTCCTATATCAAACCTAGGTGTGTGACAATTTCTTCCCGCCTCTACTTTCATCCCTTCATATATGACATGAAATAATTTCTCAAGACATGAAATGCATTTGCAGCTAAAGTAGCAGAAAGTCTTGATCAGATCGATGGAGTCGTAGATCATGGAGTCATTTCTAAGTTTCCGTCAGTATTTCTCACAATTGCTTCTCTTTTTGCTAAAATGGCATTCTTCTTGCTTGGTCCTACGTATTGGATGTCTGTCTGCATACCTTATCCCATTTTCAGACTTATCCTTCCATGTACCTCAAGTCCAATAAATTTATTTTGTCGAATTCATGTTATTAATAGGAGAGAAACAAGTCAATAAAGACCATGTAAATAATAAAGTTTAAAAAGCGTAGAGGGAATGAGTTCAAGCCAAAACCATGGTGGTCACCTACTTAAGATTTAATATCCTACGAGTTATCTTGACAACAAAATGGAGTAGAGTCAAACGATTATCTCCTGAGAATAGTTGAGACGTGCCTTACCGAGATTCATTTTCGTAGGAATTATCTTCTCTGTATAATCTTCACATATCCTTAACTATTCAGCACTGTGCACATTTTTTCGCTAATAGGATTAAAGTTCTGAGAAGTTGAATTCTTCCTTATACTTTCCCGTGGGTTACAGTTGCACAGCAGTTATTGCATCAGAAAGTGGGCTGCAAATTGTCGATAATCTGCAGAGGAATATGGCATAGAGTGATTGCAATGTACAGATCAATGCCATCACAGGTAAATTTGAGTTACGGATGTCCCAACTTCAATTTTGTGGAAATTATTATGTAAACCATTACAAAGGCTACATAAAAATTCTATTCTATTCTTGCCAACTTGAGTATAGCTCAACTGACATAAAGCATACGTCCTCGTAAGGTTCGAATCTCACACCCTACTTATTGTTGAACTCAGTTTATTTTTCTACTGTTGATATTAGATGAATCTATGGGTTTTAGATGATACTAAAAGTATTCAATTTTACATCATGCTTGATCTATTGTATTCATCCCAGAGTACTTCATAAACCTCGTCAACCATATGCCTGTACATGAAACTGTTATACTTTCTCTAATCATTTATTGTAGAAAGTAATGCAAGGGATTACTGTATATGATTTACAGGTCTCACAGAAATTTACATTGAACTCTCATTCCAATCATTAGTAATCAATCAATAATCTTCAAATACAAATACCACATTAGAAATTTTATTCTCAATCCAATCCTCCTTTGTTCTCATTTCCATAAAGTGTCCCAGCCTAGTAAAATGAAGGGCCTCTTTGCAATGACTTTTTCAAATGTAAAAAAATAACTTTAAGCACTTGAAAAGTCATTCCAAACAGGCTCGGAATTCTTACTTCTTACAAAAAAGTGTCGAGCAGTCTCTAGCTGTTCACTTCTTTTCTTTTCCTTCTTAGATCAAGTTGACACCATGTAGCAAGGATGTATAAACTCACAAACTTCTTACAAACAAGCAATGCCGAATGAGAACCTGCCGTTGAGCCAGATTGAATAGCAGCAGTATCATTCCCACAAGAACCCAAGGAGTACAGACACCAATTTCTTCAGCCTCCGCCTTGTGCTCCAAAATGGTCGGAACACGGCAGCCCTGAGACCACCCCCACTTCCCCGCAGCGACTGCTGCCGAGTCGTTATGAGTCAACCAACTCACCAGCACGAGTAAGGCGATTGGCGCCGCTCGTAAAGCCCAACCACAACCACCATAAGGCAACCTTCTGGGACTGGATATTGCAATGGGATTGCAAAGCATCTTCTTATGGCCAGCACAATTGTTGTAGTACGGAGAAGGCCTGGAAAAAAAGAAGTGAGAGAAGAAACGATATGTTGGGACATGGAAGGTGAAGATGAGAAGTAGAAGGAGGAGAGAAGGGTAAGGTGAGGGATCGGAAGTAAGCAAATTTGTAAAAGTGGAGGATGGTTTTGGCATTATGGGAATCATGGGGGATCAGAGAGAAATGATTGAAAAGTTCAAATCCTGCGGGAGTTGTCAGTTCGAGTAAATTAAGGTTTGAAATTCCAACTGTAGTTTGACGGTTTGGTCTGGTGGGTAACTGATGAGAGAGGACGTGGACGATTAACTGTGGGAAAACTGGTGATTTTTGTTTGACATTTTAATTGTTTTTTTTTTTTGCAGAGTTTAATTTCCTTCTAAAATGATAAGAAGAAAAGGGAGAGGCAGAATGTTTATTTTATTTTATTTTATAAAGTTTTAAAAAAATGTATTTTTTTATAAATATTTTTTTAAAGTAATGTTTATAATTAAAACACTCATATTTATTATATTTTTTAAAATGTTTTTATACACGAGTTTGTTTGAACCATCAAATTTTGGCTTAGTGGTTATGAAGAGCCTTGGAATGACCACCTACCTAAAAATTCATTTCTTACAAATTTTTTTTCTAACCAAATGTTGTAGGGTTAGGTAGTTGTCCTGTGATATTAGTCGAGGTGACCCAGACACTCACGGATGAAAAAAAATGTTTGTTTGGTTTGCTCTACCCTAAAAATGTTTATGTCAAATTATTATAAATAACGACTATCAAGTATCAACCTCATCATTGGGGCTGTGGCCCAAAAGTCGGCCAAAGTTTGACCTAAAGTCAGTTTGATTGGCCCGACTCGGTCCAACCCAACCATTTATTGGATTGAATATGAATCATGCTTTTGAAGAGTAACTGAGCCTTGAGTGTGTTTGACAACCACACAAAATAACCTCAACTTCTTTAGACAATAAGTTTTAAAAATAAGTCATTTTATATTAACTTTTAGAAAAAAGAAGTTTTGGTGTTTAATTGAGAATCCTCTCAAATTTTCATAAAATATTAAATTTTCATAAAATATTAAAATGATCAAAATACATTGGGGTGGGGATTCAAACCAGACCTCTCGGTCGTCAACACGTACATATGTCAGTTGAGTCATGCTCACTCTGGGATAAGATATACCTAACTTACCATTTTAAAGGTCGATCTGGATTCCTGAACTGAAAAAAAAAATCTGATTTTCCAGCCAAGGAAATTGGTTTGTTTGTATTGTATTTTATCCATTTCAGTCCGTATATTGAGAATCATATCAGTCATTTTGTTTTTCTTTCTCACGTTAATTATTGGGAGAATCATTTTTTTCTCTCAAGAACTCCATTCCATTTTTTTTCTACCAAAAAAACTATTCTCTCTTTTAAATATAAGATTATTTTGATTAATTATTGTCAAATTTTCCTTTTCTTTTCAAATAAATGCACTATACTAAATATTAGTTAAATTAAAAAATAGGTCATTTAAAAGGTTAGTGCTATTATAAATGTTGACATAACAAACCTAGTAAATAAATTTTGTTTGATATAAATAACTTTAGTAATATTCAATTGCATTTATTGGGTAACAATAATTTAAATGTCGACGGAAATATCAAGGTCTCAATTTTATGAAAATGTTGATAGAAATATCATAAAATGTGTATGAATATTTCTGGAAGATTTTTAAAAATATATATTTTTTTAAAAAAATATGAAAATTAATAAATAAACTTTTTGCATTCTAAAATGAATTAAAATGCACTTATTATAATATTATATTGAGGTTAATTTACTGTTTTTTTTTTTTTTTTTTTTTTAATTACAGACAACTTAAATTCAAACCCTATTCTTTTTTGAATAATTATCAAACTGCTGTTGCTAGTGATTTAGGTAAAATCAAAATGAAGGACATCTCATACACAAGCTTCTTCATAAGTTTTGTTTGATTTTCAGTCACTCCTTGAAATTATTTTTAACTAAAATACAACCCAATGACCAAATATCAAGCGGTATGTCACCAAATTAACATCTTCATATCATCATAGGTTCATCAAGTTAATTGCAACAATTATCAAATTTCGAAATCTCAGGGAGCTAATTGTAACAAACCCCATACCAGGAGTGGTTTGTGCAATTAACCCTAAATTTTATTAGATAGACATTGATAGATATTTAATATCCAAAGAATTATATATTTGAGTTTGGATATATACACGAGAAAGGATTGGGTTTGTTGAAAAAAAGGAATAAAAACTTCATCTTCACCGAGAGGTTTTAACTTTTTTTTGTTTTTTGTTTTGAAGAATTGTTCTTCAACATCAAGCTGCTGCATCCTTCAATCTCTCCTTCTTCCTTTTCTATTTCTTTTCTTTTCTCTTGTAACGGAGTCCCACCACTCCGTTGTACGGTGCCGAGGATAGCGGGACTACCTCAGGTAGTCCTCGGCGCGTTCGTGAGAAGAAGCTAGAAGAATTCGTGACGAAGAACGGACGACGGAACGCGAAGAAAAATTAGAACTTCAAGGGTATGTTTTCTATTTTTCTTATTTTCGTCTTTTGAGCATGTTTTCTATTTGTTAAATTGATGAAATTAGAGTATCATCGGTCCAAAATCGCCTCCGCTGCGTAAAACGCTCCATCAATTGTCGATTGATGGAGCGATATACGCAGCGGAAGCGATTTTGGACCGATGATACTGTAATTTCATCAATTTAACAAATAGAAAACATGCTCAAAAGATGGAAATAAGAAAAATAGAAAACATATCCTTGAAGTTCTACTTTTCTTCGCGTTCCGCCGACCGTTCTTCGTCACGAACTCTTCTAGCTTCTTCTCACGAACGCGCTGAAGACCACCCGAGGTAGTCCCGCTATCCTCGGCGCCGAGCAACGGAGTTGTTGGACTCCGTTAAAAGAGAAAAAAAAAAGAAAAAAAAAAAAGAAGAAGATGAAGGAAACAGAGAGGTTCCAATGTTTTAAATCTTCAAACAATGAAGTTTTAAAAACAAACAAAATCAAGTCCCCGTTGTCTCTGTATATCTTTTATAAGCCATTTTTTTAGATATATATATATAACACATCTATATATATATATATATAATAATAATAATAATAAAAACATTACAAGTGTCTTACATGCATATGCATGTAAGACACTTGATTATTTTATATATATATATATATATATTATTATTATTATTTTAAAAAATTAATTCTTTAATTAATTTTAAATAATAATAAATAATTTATTTATTAAAAATTTTAATAAATAAAATATATATATATTAATTAATTAATTAATATTATTTAATTCAATATCAAATATGAATTAAATAATATGGTTAAACCCGATTTTTCAAAAACTGGCTTTTTGCATATGAATCCTATTCATGTTTTAGACCATTCTCATATTTAAATCATATTTAAATACGTCCATCATTCTTCCAAAAATTGAATTTGAACAATTCAAATTATTTATCTTGTTCTTTTATTTTCTCTTATATTGTTGCACGGCGTTATCCGAGCTAGTCAGGAGAACCTAAAGAACCTACAGATCATGAGCTCCAACGATACGAGATTATTCAGTTAAAACTTTTTTAACCCGAATCAATCAACTTTCGTTAACCCCCGGAGACTCCACTATAGTCTGAGGGTTGCACTCTCCTCACTGTAGATATATTGTGTCCTCTTGATATAACTGTCATGGGCAAGTCGACCCTTCACAGGTTGTTCGTAACCATAGCTAGGTCGTTTAAACCGTTTAACCCCTGTGTTACGTCTTTGTTCCTTAAGTACCACTGACACCTCTAATGAACAATTGATCAGTGGTCCAACCAACAGATCAGGAACCCTCTCTAACGAGGAGAGAGTAGGCGCCTATTGTTTAAGTCCCGAAGTTAGCTATTAAGGGAACAACCTATCTACTAACCCTGAAGAGCGGGTTAGGAGTGAACTCCATCTTACTACACTATGTCCCCATCTACCTATTGAACTTTATCCCTGAGATGATAGGCTTATTGAGCGGACATTCTGCCACTCTCACCCATACAAATCTAAGGATACTGTCTAATAAGCAGGAGTTCATAGTAAGCTCAGGATTAAGATCGAGTTACCTAGGCCATCATATGAAATAATCGGTCTCTTCAGTAAACGACGTTATAAAGAGAGAGCGACTTTTCGTGGTTCAGTCTTACGCAATCTCATCGCGTAGGACGCCCCCGCTCGCACATCTTGATGTGAAACGACTTGGATCACATCGTTTTGTACAATACAAAATGGGCCGCATCCAATAGTGTTACCAGGATAAGGTACCCAGCCTTATCCATATACTATAGACCGTTTTGACTATCTACTTGAGCTTGACCCACATTCATGTCATACATGAAACTCAAGTATCCATGATCGTCAAGGGTGTTGGTCATTGGTATAGATTAATGCAAACATGTTTCACTTTATTCCAGCAAACACCTTTACTGAATAAAACTTAATAACTCATTATTACTAAATAGATAATTTACTAGATAATTTACAAGCATAAATGTTTACAAACCACGAGTTTTAGGACATTAAACCCAACAAACTCCCACTTGGACTTAAACGTTCGTGGTGTACATGTTGGCGAGGAGAACTATAATATCATATATTTATAGTCTTCTCCCACTATCCTATTTAGCAACCCGTAGCCCTAAACTCTTTAAGTATCTCTCAAACACTTTAGCCGTGAGAGACTTAGTAAACATATCAGCATGAAGTACTATGAGGCTTTCCATGTGACCATCACATCTCCTCATCCGCACTACTTAAGAGCTCAAAACCCACTTTTTTGATGTTGCTATACATGCTGCAAAAATTTTAGCTTTTATAGAGGAATCAACAATACAACTCTTGTATTCCATTCCTTTATACTATGACAAATTATTAACCGATATAACTGACAGCTCCCACTGCATAAAACATATCGGGTCATCTATCTCAGAAGAGATAGATCTTAACCCAAGATGTGTTAATGCGTAGGGACAACACCTCATAACATCGATTATTAACAACTCTTGTCAATATTAGACGATGTTAGGAAACTACACTAGCGATTTGTTCTTGCGACTCAGATTAATCTGAATCCTTAGAATAAACTAAGCCTCTCCCAGATCACATATCTGGAAATGGGTCGCTAGTTTATGCTTAAGTGCCAGAAACTACATCCTATTACATTCTCAATGAATAAAACATTAATTACGGAAACATATTATGAAAGCTATAGTATTGATAAAACACTTGCCCAACAAAGTTTATCAATAACATGTTTAAGCTATAAGATTTGATTAAAACATCAAACCTTAATCATTCAAGATTAAGTTGTTATTTCCAATCCATAAAAGAATTGAATAAGCTAACAAAACAATTTTGTTCTTAATCTTGTATATGACTCTCAGATAGATTATGACTTATAGACACTCTAATCAAGATAGCTAGTCTTGATTTCTATTTATCTTATCCTATCTAGTATAGAACAAGAAAAAAAAAAATGAGAGTAGTCTAACAACTTACGTCTGGTAACAAGTAAACAAGTTGATACACAATCAACATTTTCACTTTGGGACAGTCCCATTACCAGAAAGTCAAGCCTTAAAAGTTTTCACCTTAGAGACTCGGTCATTTAACCCCTCGAAGATCTACCGCTTCGAACCATTGGTCCTTGTCTAAATAATCCATTATCTAATTAAAGACAACGAATCCTCAAGTCATCATCGGGTATGATAACTCGAGTTTTATAGACAAACCAATGAGTTAGGGTTTTCTCAAGTATTGAGAATAACCAACTCTGTTATCAGCAACCTTTGTTGATTTAAATATAACTTTCCTTTAATATTATTAGTCTTAACATCCAAGTTGTTTTCTGAATTTAATAGAACATAACAATATACATCTTTTGTAAAATGAACCGTTCATTTATTTACAACAAAAGATACTTATATACATATGCTAAAAAATACAGAAATATGTACAACTTAATTACACATATCACATATGTGATTTAGGTTCATACAGAAAACAACATAAAAAACACAAAACTCCCACTGTAAAACTGCATAGACGTCTTCTCAAGTCATCCAACATAGAGAAACCGGTAATCAGGAACTAGTTTCCTGAAAGAAAAACAAACATGATTAGTGGTTCCTGAAAAACATTCAGGTATGACATTCATAAATCCACTATACATGTTTAGACAAATAAATCTCATTTACCTTGTCGTTCTTTCTCGGCATGTTTCTCTACAAGGTATTTCGGGCAATTGCGCTTCCTTTATTTAAATTTATTTAATTAAAGTGATATGAAAGATTAAACTACCATAGTTAATGTCAAAGTAAGCATAACTCAATGTATTACCTCTCTTGAGGTCGGAGGTTTAATCTCCATGTTGTACTAAAAAAACTACAATGATCAATTACTAATTTTGACGATTTTTTAAAAATAAATAAATAAATGGTGCCAACATGAACATAACTCAAATGACACAAAACATATTTACTCGATCAATTTAGAGATTCGAAATAAGATTTTTCCAAGGCATTCAATCGAATGCTTAAATCAATCCATAAATCAAAAGTTTGAGTTCGTTAAACTATAGTATATATTGAAGTTTAAATTACAACTTTAATCCCTAAATTTTAAAAAATATCTAATAGGTTGATGAACTTTTTACCTAAAAAAAAAAAAACTGAACTTCTTAGTTTGTGTCTATTTGATCCATAGACTTTCAAAAAGTATCTCATAGATCCTTAACTTTCAATTTTGTGGCTGGTCCTTGAATTTGAATTTTTTTTTTTTGTCTAATTAGTCATGAAATTGAAAGTTTAACGTCGTCAATTTTATGTCTAATAAATCAATTCATTTTTTTTTTTAACAAGAACTTATGTCAAGAACTTATTAGACACAAATGAAGGACCTATTAAACATAAGTTCAAACACATTTTAATTTTTTTTTTTTTTTTTTTTTTAATACATTGGAGGCGGGGGATTCAAACCACAGACCTCTTAGTCATCAACACATACATATGTCAGTTGAGCCATACTCGCTTTTGGCAAAAACGTTTTAAATTTTAGACATTAAACTTGTAATTTAACCCGTCCTTAATGTTTTCAATTCATTCTTCAACACAATTTTTACCAGTATTGCCTTCCATCAATGTAGTTCAAACTCAAATGATCCAAGATGCTACCCCCTATGATGCATTCATTATTAATAACCAATCATATCCAATACATAATAACAAATGGGATGGCTACCTATACCACAAACAATATTGTAAAATAGAGACTACAAAAATGTAGAGAGTAATGGTAATCTCCTACTTCTATGTGAGCAAAGTAAAATCCTCAAGTCAGTACCACAAATGATCCTCCCCTCTTCTTTCAATCTTTCTGCTATGAGCTGCTATCATCAATGTGCTTCAAGAAGACATAACCAAAGAGTTTCCATAGCCATTGAGATGTGATTTTTGCCACCTCCATGCAACCCGTAAACTTTTTTGAAGATCGGTATGTTGCGCTGTCCAGTTTAGTTCGTTCTTGATCTTAGTTGGGTTGCTAAATACTTCGGCGTAGTCACCCGGTCGACGAGGGAGATAGTCGACTTTGATGTCCACCCCAGTTGCCTTCTTGCACGCCTCCACGAACTCCTTCACTGATCGACCTGATCAAAGATATCCAAAAACTACCTTCAGATTGCCATGTTTAGGTTGCTTCATCTATGAGATGAAAAGTTGGGGAGTTGAAAGGAAAGAAGTATACTACTGCAACATTTTCTTTCGTCCTACCTTTTCCTGTTCCGACATTGTAGATTCCGACTTTTCCAGGGGTTACTTTCTCCAGAGCTTTTACATGAGCGTCCACGAGATCAGTGACATCGATATAATCGCGTATGCAAGTCCCATCATGTGTTTTGTAGTCTGTTCCTTTGACCTGAAAACATCATAAGAATAGAAAAGCAGTTACCCACTTGATCACATATCTCAAAACATTAATTCTCCAGCTGCATCTTTAACTATACAATAAGTTCATGTTTTTGCTGAACTAACAAATTACCTTGAGCCCAGAAATAATGCCACGGGCAGCATCGAAACAAGCACCCGAAATTCGTCCGTGCTCACGAAGCTCGGGTCTAGGAGCTTCCCCAAGTCTGCCCTCTGGATCAGAACCAATCACATTGAAGTATCTGGACAATTTTCAACACATTCATGTATCAGATTGCTTATTCAGATGATTCATTCAACAAAAACTTGATAAAGGTTCCCAAATTCATCCTTTTCCGGAGGTCCACTCAATTTCTCATATTTAGTGCAGTAAATTACAATTAAAAAACTGAAATTTGAAAATTTGAAATACAGTTATGAAAATAAACCGTCTTGTAGCAAGTTCTAGGAAAATAGAAATAGGAAAACAAAAAATTAACCACCCTTTATAAGATCAGCATCTGGTAAAATAACAACCTTAAGATCATGACTGCCATCTTTGAATTTTTTGAAAAGTCAAGGATGATTTCTTCTGCCATCTTCTTAGCTTTTCCATAAGGATTAATTGGGGCCTGCAACGAAACAAATCAAATATTCATCCATCAATCTCCAGTCTGCATCCATACAGATTATAGCATGTTGAAGAAATAAACCAAACAAAGCATGGCCAACAAAATCAAAATCTTTCCACGAGTATACAAATACACAAGCCGATGCACACGATGCGAACCTGAGGAGTTTCTTCTGTGATAGGCATTTTTTCTGGCTCTCCATATGTAGCACATGTACTAGAATATATCAATGTCTTCACACCATGTGCTGCCATTGATTCTAATACTGTCAACGTATTTGAAGTAATATTGTGATAATACCTACACAACAAGAAATACCGTTCTCAGAAGTTATTAACGCTAAAACTCGAAACAGTTCTTCAGTGTTTTTTCATTTCCCAACCCCAAAGAAAACAAGAAACGTCTTCGGATTCTCTTAACCAACAATTAAGCTGTTTTATTCTTTCACTTTCAGAGATGTATATCAACAGGTTGACAAGTACAATGGAGTTGGAATTATGATCATGGACAATCTTTTTAACATCATCCATCTATTCATAAAATGTTGGCTATCTATCAATCTGCATGTACATATGAACTCTCAATTTTTATTATTTTTTTTTTTTTTTTTTTTTTTTTTTTTTTTTTTTATATTTGTGAGTGTCAAGGCCAGCTTGCGCGTACCTCGACTATTCTCACGGAACAACCTCCTGACCCTACTAGTCTACTACATACTCTCAAATCTATTTAATGGAGAGGAAAACAATATTTTTCCACTATCTACAAGATGATGAGACCAGAGACCAAAAAAAAAAATATAACAGTTTATACTCACTTCAGAGGATTGAGGGTGCTTTCGCCAACATATGCAACCGCTGCAAAATGTATGACGGCATCAAAAGCATTCTCTGAAAATATTTTATTAACCTGAAGATATCAGTCAAGGCTACATTTGTGTTAAAGGCAGCTAGTATTATAAGGTTCTTCAGAAATATAAATCATAATGTATCACATAGGAAGGATACAGATTTTGCATCTCCCAAGTCAGCATAGATGAACTGAAGCCTTCCATAGTCTGGAAACAACTCTTGCAAAACCTTCACAGCACCTAGATTTCCTCGAGATAGGTTGTCCTGGCATTCAAAAATGAAGGGTATAACACCAAAGACATGAAAAGGGAACGATCTTAAAAAATTCTATAGGGACATACCACTATTGTTACACGGTATGAGTCCGTTAATAGTCGAAGTGCAGCATGTGAACCGATATATCCTGCACCTCCTGTTACTAGAACATGAGTGACTCCTGGTTGATGAGTTGCAAACTGGAAGGAAAAGAACATGCACAACAACTTTAGAAGTTGCATAAGATAATGGTTCTCTTAGGAAAAAGGTGATTCTCGGCGCTTATTTTTTCGATAATGGAAGTTCTTTCATTGCCCAAGAAAGGCAGGATGAGAAATTAGAAATCCTCTAAATAAGCCAAGGAGTTTGCAAGCAAAAATACCAAGATAGGTTGTTACAAAATTGATTGCAGAGAGAACACCAAATATATAAGAGCTTTATCTGAGAGAGAGAGAGAGAGAGAGATATAACTATAAATCATTTGAGCTGACCAAATATCAGATCATAAATTGCAAACTAAAATTGGAGTTACAAAGTTGAAGAAAATTCCATGGAGTAACACAGTAATCTAAGAACTGCAAAGTTCATTGAAAATGACAGCAATATTTTAAACAGGAAGAGAGACTAATGAACAAAAACAAAGCTCCGAGCAAAGAACAATTTTCAGCCTACTAGGTCAGAACCACATGATGGCATCGGCCACATGATGTTAGAAACAACCTACAAATGGAATGTACACAACCCTACATTATCTTAGGAATGATTCTCCTATTTCAAGGTAGGGTTTTCATAACGTCATTTTTCCAGTCAGATCAATGATAATCAAAATTCTAAAACAATCAATATACTACCGAGATCTAGGCATCTGTTACAAACTAGAAGAGAAGAAATACTTGCTGATAAAACTTTTTGATGTGTAATAGCGGATAGAAAAATAGGAATACAAATAGTGAAAAAATTGACATTAGCACGGTATAAAAGTATGCAAGATTATGTATAAGTTAAATATAAAAACGATTGGCAGCTGCATTACATAAAGATTGCTTAAACCAGACTCGTATCAAATATGATCTGGTAGATGCCATGCCACATAACAAGTGAAAAAGCTGAAGATTCATCCATCAGGAATTGTAGACTTTCAATAGAAAAGACTATAACCATGGTGGATTTTACTGGTCAGCAGTGATATAAAGCTATAAAAGTATCATTAGAGATCGAGAGCTACCGGGGTCGGGGTGCTAAAATTTGGGGATTGCTTGAGCATAATAATACAAATTGCTGTAAGTGAAGCAGCCAAAATGATCTTTCCTACAAAATTGTTCTTCCGTTTGGGATCCGGATAATCCATACCTATAAGGAAAAAGAAGGTAAATACAAGAAAAACAAGTAAATAAGCTTCAAGATCTTAAAGAGCTACAACTTTCACATCTTTTCAAGCAACTAAAAAGTTTGAAACACTCATGGAGATAACCTGCAATAAACATAGACTTTTTGAAAACACTACAGAAGAGAAACTCACCTCCAAATGACACAGATCTACCAAACCTTGATTGATTTCTCGACCTACCAAAACTGAGCATTTGGGAAATTGCTCTATCTTACTTTATATTACAGGAAAGTAACTCAGTGAGTCCACTTTAAGGATGGAGCTGTGGTGTAATATCCTGCAAAATTAATACCCAAAATTCATAAGTAAATTCTGCAAGTAAATGTGAACCCTCAAGATATGATCACTCTTAAATCTCAAACTTCTGAATGAGGAATTCAGACAAGCAGAAATCAAAAGCAAAGCTAAATTTAAACAAAATTCGAAGTTTTAAATATCTTTTAGGAAATATAACAAATAATAACTTCTTTAGGAAAGAAACAAAAGAAGAAAAAAAAACCCACCTCCACTTCATAGAAAAAATAGAATGCAAATTATAGTAATCAAACCATGCATTAATAGAAACAAACTACCAATAAGATCAAAAATTTCAAATTACAGATCAATTCCCATTTCGAGTTAACATTATATGAGAAAGGCACGAGAAGTTTCTGTTCAAAAACAACAATCACCCCACCGATCATTTTCACTTCCACTTTCACTTTCACCAAGAAAAACAAGTAAAGAACAAAGAAATCAATCCCTACCAGGAATGCAGGGGAATGAAAAGAAGAGAATCACACATAGAAACAACAAACAAAAAATAAGTAACGTAATTAATTAAAAGAAAAGAAAAAAAACGTTGACGACCAGCTAACTGAACAGCTTTGATCGCAAAGAAGTAACTGAAATAAGAAGAAAAAAATGGCAAACAAGTTACAAACAGTAGAAAGAAAAACAAACAAACAACCCCATTTTGCGATTGCAGTGATTCAAAAGATCTTCCAAGAATCGAAATGAAAACAGATTGCATCAATCCAAGCAAGACCCAGAAAGGAAAATAGCAAAATAAAAAGAGAAGGTTACCAGGAATTGAATGGAAGTTCCGGGGAGGAATGAAATTGGAAGAAGAAGAGAAATGGGAATGTGGGTATGTGAGAAAATGGGATGGTGGGTTGAAAAAGAAACGTTGGCAATCGAAACAGAGAGTAAATTGAAAATAATTGAAATGTAAAGAAATGAGAGAAGGCCAAAGGGAAAGGTGAAGGGGGGAAGTTCTGTTTGGAGCGGACGGAGCAGGAGCTGTCTCTGTGTCCACAATGTATTTGCGCGTATACCACACGCAGCTACACCACTTCTCTCAATCTCCCCATTCAACTTTTTCTTGAGCCAAATTCAATACAATGATTTATAACACTTCATTTTGTTACTTAAAATTTCGAACTAATAATTCTATCCATTTAGATTCTTCATTCGTTTGATGGTCATTAATGTATATTTTTCACACATATATATCTAAATTTCTTAAAATATAGAGATAAAAATAAATTAGAGAGAAATGTTGAAATAAAAAAGAGTAAAAGTTTTCATCTTTCTCTATTTTCTTTACTGTTTAATTTGATACATGTTGTTATTGAAATTTGATAACAACCGTAAATTTGATAGGGTTGGTGTCACGAGCTAGACCTTGTAATACTTAAAAGGAGAGAGAGTAAGCTAGGATCCGTGGAGGCTTTCCACACCGACTTAGACGCTCAAGTCAGTTTCTAGAGAGAGAAACAAAGAGAGAAAAAGTTGAATATGGAAAGTCTGCAAGTTATGGAATTTGAATAATATCAATTGCTTATCAATTATGTTTAAGTCTCTTTCCTTATATAGGGACCTTTGAGGACTGTTTTGGGACTATAAAGGACCATTAGAAGGGGTTTTCATGACCTTTCGTAACTCTCGACTGTTACAAAGGTTGTGTAACAACCCTAGGGAGACGTTTCTTCAGCTGACGAGATCGGCCCGACTTCGGGAAGAGAGTCAGCGCTCTCTTTTCTTCGGTCGAACCGACCCCACGAGAGGGGTCGACCTTCGTGGCTGGCCAAGCCGAGCTCCTTCGACGTCATGGAGTCGACCTGTGTGATCGACTCCTCCTTTGCGCTGAGTTTTATTCTTCAATGGGCCTTTGTGTCAAAGTATTGAGATTTTATCCAATAACAATACAATTATTAGTTTAAGATTTTATTTGATACAACTTTAAAGTGTATGAGTATAAATTGATTTTTTCCTTTTTCTTTAAGTTCAACATGTGGTGGGGGATTCAAACATCTGACATCTAAGTCGAGAGTACATGTCTTAACCAGTTAAGCTTAGTTTCATATAGTTGTTTTAACATTTTCGACCAAAAGATCAAAAGATCGAATCTTACCCCTACATACGATTGAACTAAAGAAAATCTTTAGTATTAAAAAATTATATGTGAATTTAAAATTTTCCTTATTCATTTTTTAGTATATTAATGTAAGTGGGGCATTGAACTTGTAAGCTCAATAATGATAATATGCGACTTTATCTATATTGAACTATACTTGAGAAAACTCTAAATCTAACGATGTGGAGAAGAATCCACCTTTAAAATGTGTCATCTATTTTTCGTAAAGAGACTATTTGAAGGCGGTTTTCAATAATCAAGCTTACCTCTATTACATCTTGGTTCTATTACATCTTCCTTGGCTCCTTAAGTTTAAATTTGATATCCTAAATAATAAAATTTAAATTTACATTTAAAAAGTTTGAAGGTGTCACAAATCATTGTCTCAATTTTTAACCTTCATCAATGTGTAACGAAAAACAAATAGAACGAAAAAACGAATAGAGCAAAGAGTGGAAATAAAAGAGAAAATTTGTATGAAGGAAGTGCTTGTATGCTTCTATTATGTTAATTAAAGTGAGAAACATTACATGTATTTATAGAAAAATAAATAACAAACCACTAACCTATTAACCTACTAATTGCTAACATGAGTGTAGTTCAACTAGTTAAAACATATATCATATAAGTTTTAATCCTCTCATCCTCACAGATTTTTAAATTTACATCCAACAATTATTAAGAGACAACCACATCGTGCCAGTTTCATTGAATAATTTTTCTACATGTTGAACTAAACAAAAAAAAAAAATTATTTTTGTCTAACACAAATATAATTCTAACGAGTAATTGACATCTACTTATTCTCTTAAGAACGGAGGTTCAAATCTGTCATATCCATGTTTGTTGCGTAAATCATTTAAAAAATAAAAACTCCAACATCAATGTTACCACTATTCTAAAATAAGTGGTAGTAGAATCAATTTTTATTTAAATTATTTGCACTCATTTCTAACACAAGTACCATTATTTTCTTTTGTACCATCTTGTAAAGTAAATTTAACTTTTTTACTTGGAGTGGGTGTTTGGGACACCAACTTAAAGTTAAATGAATTGAGTTATTATAGTTCAGTGCACGTTTGACTCACAGACTATTATAACCTACGAGCAATAAAGTAACTGCATTGACTTCAATAATATTTATCATTCACAACATAGAACCCACAAACTATTATAACTCCTGATTATTTTAACTCACTCGGGTCTCCAAACAACAGTTCTAGAGTTTTCAAATCATAGTTATAATAGTGCAACAAATTTTGAAATATATAAACTTTCTTACCATGAACACATTTATTCTCTTCTTTCTTAATGATAACTACTACAATTTTGACCTTCAATGACGGTCTAAAAAAATGCGGAGGGCAACGATGACGATGAGGATGTCCTAACTTGTTTTTTTTTTCCTTTTTGAAGGGTTATAGTCTACATCCCTCTTTCCCCTTCTAGCTAGATCATAGTGGGAAGAAAACTCCAATAACATTGCTTCAATAGAATCATATGAAGGAAGCATTTGATTTAACATTTCCAAAAAAAAGAAACAAAACAATTTCAAATAGACCATGTTTAAATTCTTTGTGTGTGTTTACATCACTATGCAATAGATTATTTTAACTCCTCAAATATACTAAGGGGGCGTTTGGGGCGCAGGGTGGGTTATTATAGTTGGTGGGTTATAATAGTCTGTGTTTGGGTGCAGAGTTGTATAGTCTGGGTTTAGTAAGTCTGTGTTTGAGGTGCAGAGTTGTATAGTGTGAGTTTAAAATACAGTTTTCTTTAACATGAAGTTTGAAATATGTGTTTATGTTAGTTTATTTTTTTTCTACAACTTTTTGTTGTATTTATATAGTTAAATGTATATTACATATTAATTTTTTAAAAATTAAAAAAATAAATATTATTTAGAAAATCACAAATAATCGACAACAAGAGACTCGGTGGAGAGAGAAATAATACAGTTTTCTTTAACATGGAGTTTGAAATATGTGTTTATGTTAGTTTTTTTTTTCTACAACTTTTTGTTATATTTGTATAGTTAAATGTATATTACATATTAATTTTTTAAAATTTAAAAAAATAAATATTATTTAGGAAATCACAAACAATCGACAGGTTCGGTGAAGAGAGAAATTTGGGATGAAATGGAAGATAAAAAATCGTGAGGTGAGGAAGACAGAGAGGGAGAAAAAATCGGTAAATTAAGTGAAAAAAATAGAAAAAAAAACAAAGAGAGAAGAAAACTCGAAAAAAAACAAAGAGAGAAGAAAACCCAAAAAATTTAATGAAAAAAAAAAAAAAACTACTGTAGACTACAGTGTTTACTGTAGCAACCCGGGGGTTATAATAACCCCCAGCCCCAACTTATATAGTTGGGGCTCCAAACACGGGGTGGGCTATTTAAGCCCACCCCACCCTACCCAACTCGGGGGGCCAAACAGCCCCTAAAGGTACAAGCCAAAGAAAATCTTGGTGATCAAGGATTTTATAGGCAACAAATAATTTTTTTTTTCTACATTAGTAGGAATCTCATTGTCAATGATATTGGAGGAAGAAGATAGAATACTATGAAAGATTATTAAATAATTTATTTTTTTTTAGAATACTATGAAAGATTATTAAATAATTTATTTTTTTTAATCTTTGTTTAGGGTTTAGAGTTTAAGGTTTAGAAGAGGAAAAAACAATAACATGGCTAATTTTAACTAATTAATACTTATATAGGACTGGTTGCAACGAAATAGAGCCCAAAATAATGGCAAATTTAACAAAATTTAAAACATTTTGTAAATATGACAAAAAATCAGTGGCTATCACTGATAGACTAGTATCGTTGATATATGACTAGACTACTATCACTGATAGACACTGAAAAAATTCTATAAAAAACTGAGGTGATAGACTACTAGATTACTATAGCAATAGACTACTTTCAGTGATAAAAATTATCATTTTTAAAAAAAATGTTATATTTTTAATTATTTTAGTCTAAATTGACATCAGTTACCATTTCTCACTTTTATATCCTGAAAAATATACCAAAGAAGGCTTAGTCCCTTTTTACTGAAAAAACTTTGAAGAATGGAAATGATAGAAAGAAAGCATCCTGAAGTATTCCTAAATCCTAAGGAGGTTGGATTTTGAGGATTTCTGATTTTAGAATAATCCACTTAATTGTACTCTTCCATGAAAATGCATGAGATAAGTATTTTTAGATAAAATTAAACAATCTCCCTCTACTTTAATTTGCACTCAAATTGAAGAAACTATAATTGTAGTAAGGTCTTTTTAGTTTCAAATCTACTTTAGTTAATAATAAATAACATGGGTGGTGGACAACTTTAAAATATAAAATAACGACTGCAAAACATATCGATTGTTGATACCTGAATTTGGTCGATGGTGAATATGTATATCTTGGCAGAACGAGTATGAACTTACCAGAAAGAAGATAGGTGATGCCTTATACAAGTGTGATACTAACCATACGAACTCCAACAGATAGAGAGAAAATCTCCTTATTTGGCAAGAATGGTAGTTCGGAAGTATTCCAGTTACCTTTTCCAACATGCATCTAGATTCTTCTTTTATAAATTCTTCATATAGTTGTTATGGACCGTTACATGTACTCTTAATCAGTCTATTAATGAACATTTGTAATATCCGAACGATTAACGACATAAACTCTCCCGAAAGAGGGGGTTACGCTTGTGGTTTGGTTGGCACTTTGTGTCTAGGCCTGATCCTTCTATGGGTCGGGCTCTTCGGGTTTGGTCGATCCCTCGAGGGATCGAGCCTTCCTTGCACAAGCCGACCCCTTCAAGGGTCGGTCCCTCTCTTTCGGTCGACTTAGTTGGTCAGGCGATTCCTTCGTAACTTCCATCTTCCTCTAGGCCTTGAACTCTAAACCTATTGAATCTTTAAATCATAATAATTTATTTTATCCGTAACATCAATTTTATAAAGTAATATATCAAATCTTTAATAAATTGAGTTATGCTTAAATTAAGCACTTTTAAATTAACATGTTAAATAAAGATATATTCCATCATCATTTAGTTAATAGGTTAACCATGTAAACCAAACTACAATTCAAAATTAAAAAGCATAATAAATTTAGAAACTAAATAGGTTTCAAAATTTAAAATTTAACCTAATAATATATTTTGAAAAGTATATAAATTTTGAAAAGGGGTAGTGAAGAAAGGCCAATCACAATCATGTCATAATGAAATGCTTTGGTAGGCGTAGGGAGGCGGTGCGGCTGTGTTGAAGTGTACGGAACAGTCAACTAAAAAAGTGACACTTGGATATTCAAATATCATAAATACACTTTGAGCCTCTTTTAAGAAAACGACATTTTGACAGGTAAGGTTTGACAAATGATTCAAATTTGTTCTTAACATCACTATTTCATTACGAAAATTGGATGGGGGCAAATTAGAAATGATGATATGATTTTGTGATTGATTTTATATTTATATTACAAGTGTATGAACTAGATTAGATTCCCTAACTAAATAGATGGTAAATGCGGAAATAAGATGAACATAAACTTATGTGACTCAAATACAAGTTTGAACCTATTTTTGTTAAGTAGAGTTCGTCACACGAGGTTCTTTCGAATATCTGGCACATGCCACACATCATTGAGGGTAAGTATCTTTTCAGAAATTCATTTTAGTAGGATCTTCCCTTTACCGGATTGTTGAAGCATTTTCTCTATATAGCTTATCGCCGCCATCTAGTTTATTAGATGTAGTGAATAATGAATGACATGTCCTTATAAATGTGCCTAGTAGCACCAGTATCAATCCAGTCATACCTTAGAAATAACAGTAACTAAATTATCATATTCCACGACATTTGCTTGATTGTTGGGGTTTGATCCCTTTTTCTGTCTACATAGTGTGACCAAGTCTTACCACAAACCTAATAGTTTTCAAGAATGCGTTTGTTAACGTCATTTCTTTAGCCCAAGATTCACATTTTTCTTCTTGAAGTGTTGCTTCTTGGGTACACGCCTTGAAGCTTCAACAACATGGGCATTCACTTCGACTTTCAGTGGAGCTTTGTCTCATTTTCTATTCCCTTCTTCTATGGAGTTTTACAACAAAATTCTCCATGAACAAGTTCTTTCGCTTGTGTTTGAGATAACATTTGAAATCCTTCTAGGAAGAAATCAACTTCTCAATCACAACGAGAACCTAGAATGATTCACTGATACCCATTCCTTCACTTTGCAAATGACACTAATGATAATTTGTAGTTCTTCCATCTGATTGATTACCGACTTGGTATCCAATCATCTTCTAATCCAAGAATTTTCCAACAAGAAATTCTTAGTACCAACATCTTCCAACTTGTACTTCTTGTCTAATGCCTCCCACAAATGTCTTGCGGTATTGAAGGCATTGCAGTAAATATTATACAAGATGTCCTCAAGACCATTCGATATGTAATTTCTGATGGAGCGATTCACGCAGCGGAAGCGATTTTGGACCGATGATAGTCTAATTTCATCAATTTAACAAATAGAAAACATGTTCAAAACGACAGAAATAAGAAAAAAATTAGAATTCCATACTCTTGTAGTTCCAAATTTCTTCAAGTCCGCCGACCGTTCCTCGTCACGAACTCTTCCGGCCTCTTCTCACGAACGCCCGAGGACCACCCCAGATAGTCCCGCTATCCTCGGCGCCGAGCAACGGAATTGTAGGACTCCGAAACGAAGAGAAAAGAAAAGAAAAAGAGAAGAAGAAGAAGCAGAAATATAGGCAGAGGAGCTGAAGATTCAAAATGAAAACGAGAGAAAAAAAATTTCTCTAACTTTCGTAACCCCTCACCACCCCTTTTTGATATGGCCAAACAATATATATATATATATATAAATTATATATAACTTTTTATATATATATATAAATTATATATAACTTTTTATTTATATATATATATATAATTATTAATTAAACATTTTAATTAATAATTATTATTTAATTCAATATCAAATATTAATTAAATAATATCATTAAATCCGATTTTCTAAAAATACTTTTTTACACATGAATCCTATTCATGTTTTAGGCCAATCCCATATTTAAATCATATTTAAATATGTCCATCATTCTTCCATAAACCAAATTTGAACAATTCAAATTCGTTTTCTTTTTCTTTTTCTCTTATACTGTTGCACGGCGTTATCCGAACTAGCCAGGAGAACCTAAAGGACCTACAGATCATGAGCTCCAACGATACGAGATTATCCGATCAAAACTCTTTTAACCAAACTAATCAACATTCATTAACCCCCGGAGACTCTACTATAGTCCGAGGGTTGCACTCTCCTCACTGTAGATATATTATGTCCTCTGATATAACCGTCACTGGCAAGTCGACCCTTCACAGGTTGTTCGTAATCACAGTTGGGTCATTTAAACCGTTTAACCCTTGCATTACGTCTTGTTCCTTAAGTACCACTGACACCTCTAATGAACAATAGATCAGTGGTCCAACCAACAGACCAGTTAACCCTCTCATCACATGAGAGTGTGAGCGCTCATTGTTCAAGCCCCAGAGTCAGTTATTAAGGGAACAACCTATCTACTAACCCTGAAGAGCGGGTTAGGAGTGAACTCCATCTTACTACACTATGTCCCCAGCTACCTATTGGACTTTATCCCTGAGATGATAAGTTATTGAGTTGGCGCTAATGGGCCACTCTCACCCATACAAGTCTAAGGATACTGTCTAATAAGCAGAAGTTCATAGTAAGCTCAGGATTAAGATCGAGTTACCTAGGCCATCAAATGAAAATGTCGGTCTCATCAGTAAACGGTGTTATAAAGAGATAGCAACATATTTCGCGGTTCGGTCTTATACAAACTCTTTGCACAGGACGCCCCCACTCGCACATCTCCATGTGAAACGATTCGGATCACATCGTTTTGTACAATACAAAGTGAGCCGCATCCTATAGTGTTACCAGGATAAGATACCCAGCCTTATCCGTATACTATAGACTGTTTTGACTGACTACTTGAGCCTGATCCACAATCGTGTCATACATGAGACTCAAGTACTCATATTCAGCCAAGGGTGTTGGTCATTTGTATAGGTTAACGTAAACACGTTTCACTTTATTCCAGTAAACACTTTTACTGAATAAAACTAATAACTCTTTATTTTAAATAGATTATTTACAAACATAATAGTTTACAAACCACGAGTTTTAGGACATAAAACCCAACAATTTCGGCATAATAAATTCGAATGAATTCATGATTGCTTGGAAGCTTCAGTTTCAGGAGTGACAACTTTTGGAGGAGTAACTGGGTACTCTTTCTTGAATATATGAGCAAGGTTTAACGTGATGAGGTAGAAAATCATTTTTTGTTGTCATCTTTTGAAGTTTTCTATCTTGAACTTCTATGATTTTTCAGCATGAGTTTTGATCATGGTTGATCCCATCATGGTAGAAGAAACAACATTAATGTTACGATAAATCAATAACAAAGAATAAGTAAGCGCAAAAGAATAACGACACATATTTACGTGGTTCACTAACGTCGTGTTAGCTACGGGCAGAAGGGAGAGTAGTATTATTATGAAATAGGAGAGAATTACAAATGAACAGATGAGGGGCGGCTGAAGTCACTAGAAGATTATATATGACACTCTTCTAATGACCTAATACAAAATAGGCCAAAGCCCAAAACGAATAAGTAAAACTCAAAATAATTTTTTCTTTTAGGGGCGTTGCCCCCATACCCCCACCAGGGCGCTCCGCCCCTGGACCCCGTACCCACTAGTCGTAGTGGGTCTCATAACAGATTCAAGGCATTCCAACAATTAGTGGATGAATTCGTAGCCATTAGTTCAACAATTAATTGCCTTCAGATTGTTGGAAATACGTCGTACATATAAACTATTGCACATTAACAAATAGATTATAGTGAAACTGACTACATAAAAAATTATAGAGTAAATATAACTATCGACTCTGTATATAATAAAATGTTACAAAAAGCGTAAATAAACAAGATCAGAAGCTCCAATGGTTGTAGATGATCAGATTGACAACAACAAGAATATCAAAATAACGGAACCTAAATAACGTGGGGGAGAAAAGATTGGTAGTCGAAGCAGACTTTATAAAAGAACGTTGACCTAAAGACAATTATTCGCTTTGCACGGGTTCCTATAGCAGACTACAACGATTGTCTTAGTGTAGGATACAATGACTAATTTTGGTAGAATAACAATCTCGAACTACATGGATCTGGCAGAAATCTTGGATACTTGCTCTCAAGTCAACTTAAGAACAAAAGAAAAAAGATGAGAATCTTTCAAAATGCGATCATCCAAATAAAAAAATAAATTGTTATTTATAGGAAAACATCTGAGTAACTCTCCGAAATAAAATTACTCAAAATAAAATAAAAAGGAACAGTAAAACAAATGTTTATTGAGCAACTCTCAATTCCTTGCAAAATTCAAAACTTACGTAACTTAAAAAAAAATAAAAATGAACCAACACTTAGAAGTAAGAAGAAATTTAATTTCCATATATTAAATTAGTTAACTTTCTCATAATGTAACAAAATCCAACATGTAATTGGTTTGAATAATCAATTGTATTGGTCAATTTAACATAAAATGAAAATTAGTCAATTGGTTTGGTTTCGATTGATTTGATTCAATTTTGATATGTTTGGTGGTCAATTTTGTTGGGTTAAAAAGATGTATTATGACATTATTTAGGAAAAATATATCTAAGACAATAATGTATCCGTCCATTTAGTTAAAAAAAAAAAAAAAAAAAAAAATATGATATGATACGATAATTAATGCGATGATTGAACTCATAATCTCGAACACAATTTTATCTCAATTGAACTATCCTCGATTTGACTGGGAATATCTTATCATGTTTCTACTTCTAAAACAATTTGAAAACTATTTAGTCAAGCTTCATTATTAAAAAATATAATTCTCAAACGAAATTCTTTATATAATATACAAATCTAAGTATTAAACATTATTATAATTTTGTATGAATGGTTTTATTTATTCATATGAAAATAATAATTTAGATAAAAAGCATGTGGAAAGGAGTCTATTTTAATTATCTAGATATGAATTTGAAAGTAAACGTGAAACAAAAGCTTAAGTTGTGTAAACAAAGCAAGTTTTAATCTACTATAATTATTTACTAATATTTTATACCAAACATATGACTTCATG
Source organism: Herpetospermum pedunculosum (assembly GCA_028017165.1). Classification (NCBI taxonomy): domain Eukaryota; kingdom Viridiplantae; phylum Streptophyta; class Magnoliopsida; order Cucurbitales; family Cucurbitaceae; genus Herpetospermum; species Herpetospermum pedunculosum. The sequence continues at coordinate 57,938,406 of CM051528.1, forward strand.
ATGATAGACTCATAGATTGTGGGAAGGTAGAGTTTAATTCCTTGTCAAATAAAAAATGTAAAAACATAAAAAAAAAAAAAAAAAAAAAATGGATACATTGAAAACATAAAAAAATGTTGTTTTCAAATTTTTTACTATTTGGATGATAAAATTCGGAAAACAATTTTCATAAAAAAAATTCAGATTGCATACCAAACGCATATTGGTTGAACTCAATGAATCATACCCTAATAAATTGCTCACTAATTTTCGAACGACATGTTCACGCCTACGAGTACGACTACGAAGGATTAAAATGTCACATAGATTGCTTAGAAGTTAAGACGTGAAAAATAAGTAAACAAAGTTCGGAGCTTTTGATTAATTAGGCCCGTCTAGCTCAGTTGGTAGAGCGCAAGGCTCTTAACCTTGTGGTCGTGGGTTCGAGCCCCACGGTGGGCGATTTATTTTTTTATTTATAAATAATATCGATAAAATAGAGTTTTCATGTTTTTTAAAATTTGAAATGGGATGCTCCACTAATTAGAGTTGATTGTTAGTTGACAACTAATTGATGATGTGACGGTAAACATATGTTCACTAGACTTTGTTAATATATATATATTTTTTTTTTTTAGATGAATTGATCTTTTTTAATATATATATATTCTATACATATGTTCACTAGACTTTGTTAATATATATATATATTTTTTTAGATGAATTGATTTTTTTTAATATATATATATTCTATATTAAAGTACCAATTAGATACTAATTTCAAACTTTAGGGACTAGTTAGAAATCAAATAAAAATCTTAGTGACTGAGCATGTTACTTTTCATGTTATTTTTGAAACATTAAAGTGATTATAATAATCTCTGAATTATAATATAATAGTTGTGAATAATAAATAATATTCAAGTTAGTATAGTTAATTTATTAATTGTGAGTTATAATAGTCGGTAAGTTAAACGTAAACCGAGTTATAATAATTCAGCCCACCCAACTTAAAGTTAGTGTCTCAAACGCTTCCTAAAAATCAAATAGAAACTACATTCACACCTCAAACACCAAAAATGTTAATTTTGAAAACTCAACGACTAAATAAAAATTAAATACAAATCTCAAGGGATGAAAAGTATATCATACCCTATATATTTGGTTAGTCTACTAGAACAAATATTTTAAAATAAAAGATGAACTAGAACAATATAGAGTTTAAAAATGCGATCTTCAACCGATACAACAGTGCTAGAAATTGTACAAAGGAACAAAATTATTCTTACACATGGCCAATCATAATAAACAAAGAAGAGGGAATAAAAAAAAAAAAAAAAAAAAAAAAAAGTCAAATTAAATAGAGAAATTATAACAGATGTCTAGAGTAAAATAATAAAAAATATAACACTCTTTTAAAAAAATTACAAATATGTTAATTTCTATCACGGATAGTAGTCTATCGCTGATAATAATCTATGACTGATAGTAGTCTGTCACCTCAGTTTTTTTATAAAATTTTGTCGGTGACTATCATTGATAGAAGTCTTCTACCAGTGATAGTTACTGATTTTTGTCATATTTACAAAATATTTTAAATTTTGTTATATTTACTATTATTTTGGACATCCAACCCAATTAAATATATAAATTTTAGTTTAATATATAAGGTGGCCATACTATTGAATTTAAAAATTTGACAGCCATGTTTGATAGCTGAGTTTTTTGAAAACATAGAAGACAAATATATGGGTTTGGTAGATCTCTAATTGTTTGGAAATATGATATATGAAAATATATGTTTTTTTTTTCTCTTATTTATTAGAAAAAGAAAAAAAAAAGATTTTTGTTCATAAAACCCACATATTGAAATCCTTATCCTTACCAACCAAACAGTTGTGTCTGTCTGTTTAAGGATTATAATGAAGATGCCATTTGCCAACTTGTTTCTATTTTGCATATATTCTCTGCCTCTTGTTGTTAGGTTGTCCTACTTTTGGTCTTATATTGGACCATTTCATTTCTCTTTTCTCTCTCATTTGAAATGATTAATTAAGGCTAAAGCGAGCATGACTCAGTTGTCATAGGTATGTGTTGACGATCCAGAAGTCGGTTCAAATCTCCCTACTCCCAATCTACTTAAAAAAAAAAAAAAAAAAATGATAAATTAACTTCTCACTTTAACTTTTTTTTTTTTTTTTGTAAATCTAAAATTATGCCAACACATTTTCATCCATCTTTGCCCAATAGGAAGGTCTTTTGTTCACATGATGGAAGAGTATGCAAAAAGGGAGAGTTCCCTTACACACACAACATGATTTGGCAACCAATGCACAAGTGAAAAGTTTAAGAAGAGAGAGAGAAAAAAATGAAACTTTTGTAGGGATACTTGTTTAGTTCACGAGTTAAGTTTGTGGGTCAAATTAAAAAACCTTACGAGTTTCGTCTATCAACTTTTATGGTTGTGTCTAATTCGGGCTATTTTTTTTTTATATTTTATAAAAATATTGGATTTTTTTTTTAAAAGAGGTATGACTTGAAAGCTAATACCGAGAGCTTCAATTTGATATCTGGTTTCACTATTTTTGGAGTTCTATATCGAAAGATAAAGATCGTCGAAGTTGAGCCACAATTCTGAAATTTGCAGAATCATAGTCCAACTTTGATGATCTTTTATCTTTTGATATACAACTCCAAAATTAGCGAAACAAGTATCAAATTGAAGCTCCTTGTGTTATCTTTCAATCCATACCATTTTCAATTTTTTTGAATAGCTGAATAAAAATATATCGATATTTAATGCACACTACACAAAAGACCCTTTTCGAAGATGTAAATCTTCTTTTTCGTCTTTTGAAAAGAAAAGACGATCTTTGCTCGCGTGGGAAGACCGTCTTAAATAAAAACTACAATATTTTTAAAAATAGTTTGAAAATGCAATATTTTAAAAAATAGTTTGAAAATGCAATATTTTTATAAATAGTTTTGAAAATTGCAATATTAAAAAAAAATAGTCGTCTAATAGACCCCTAAACTTTTAACTCTGTGTCTAATGGTCGTTGGAATATTCAACATTATTTTTTTAAAAAAATTATTCCATTCATATATATTAATCCAAAATATATACTAAGTTTATATATATTAATCCAATATATATACTAATATTTTTTTTTCAATTTGAATTATATACCACATATTATTAAATATATCTCATATATTATTAAATATAACATAGAATGAAACAATAGTATGTACCTAATATTTTTAAATCTATCCCACGTTTATGAAATATACCAGTGAAAAAAAATCATATGATACGACATTATGAGCAACCTTCAATATCACATACAATATATATATGGTATATTAGATAAGATGTTCGATATATATGATGTAAAATATTGCAGGTTGTCAGAACATAATAAAGTATGTGTATATATATACGTGGTATATATTATATAATATATACATGGTTGACGACTTCGAGATATTCGGGGGCAAAAATGAATCGACGACGGTACGCCGGAAAGCAAATTTCAAAGTGAAAATCAAAGATGTACGGAGACGATGGTACGGTGAAAATAGGGTGGTGAATAAAGAAGAAGAAATGGATGGAGGGAAGCAAAACCATTTTTTAAAATAAAAGGAAAAACAAATAAAAAAAATACTAAATGTTATGAAGTGTCACTTATAGTTTCTATAACTACAAATTCGTTTTTAAGAATGAAAAATTAAAAATAAAATAATAAATATTATTTTTTAATTTTAAATGAAGGATAATTTGGTAAGATAATTTAACAATAAATACGTTAAATATTTCAAAAAACCTACGAAAAATATAGAAAAAAAAATAAATTATACCAAACATTTGTGAAAATATGATTTAAAATTTTTTCATATGTAATTATCTCTTTTTAAAATGTTAAATAGATAAAAGACCTATTAAACACAAAATCAATTTTTTTTTTTTTGAAAAACATATGGGAGTGGGAGATCGAACCTAAGACTCTTGGTGTCTAGTCATTAGACCATGTCAGTTGAGTTATGCTCTTGTTGGCACAAAATCAAAAATTTAATTTTGAAACCTATTTGACACAAACTTGAACGCTCATAACTAAATTTATAATTTAATCATTTAATAACCTCAGGCTACATAAACTCATATTATACTTAAACATAAGTCTATGTAACCTATTTTTTATACCATGCATACTAATATTTACAAATCATAATCTACTAGCCTACATTTCTTTAACTTATTTCTTTGTTTAATGGAAACACAACTTATACTAGATTTTTCAATCCCAAATTTCATAAACCCACATTCTACTAAAACCAATGTGCAAAACTCTTCTAATCAACATATTGAGGTAATATAATTTATTTGACAATGTATAGAATTTGAATCTCTGACATCTTAATTAATAATTCATACATTAGGTAAGTTAAAGCTATGCTCGTGTATCAAGTCCGACCTCTATCATAGTATTGAAAAGTTGAATTTTCAGAGATTTAATATAGTTTGATAAATGAAATTGTTGCAGAGCCTTTAACTTGGGGATGGTCAACCAATGGCAAAAATGAGGGCCAAATTTATAGCTGCCCATCCCCACCTATGAAGCAATGCCTATCACAACACAACATTAAAAGCCTCAAAATAAGCCTTGGGGATGGGTTGTTGAGATCCTCCCCACCTGCATTCTATTTTGTTCTCTTTCTTTAACAATGAAATGAGTATAGACATTTAAATTCTAGGTATAAAAATAACTAGATCTCGAATAATAATCTAGTTATGACACGTCTTTTTCTAACACACGACCCAATTGAGTCTTTTTCTAACACACGACCCAATTGAGTACCTCCCTTAAATATAGTAACATGTGAACAATAAGGTAGGTGAATTGAGCTAGAACTAGAGTGAATTTATTCGCACGATAATATCTTATTAATTCAAAGTCAAACAAGGCTAACTATGAATGATCTAGTGACATAAACCATTTCAAACAATCGGATGACAACCCTTTCGTCTTTCTCTAAAGGGATTTTTTTTTTCCTCATTCTTATCACAATTCTACATATCTTTAAGGTAAAAAAACTAATTTCAAAATATCAACTCCTAGCACCAATTTGAACATAACTCAGTGGATACAAACACAAATTATCATCTCAAATGTCGATGATTCGATCCCTTATCTTACAATAGTTAAATTCAATATATCAAAGGATATATATATATATATATATATATATATATATATATATATATATCTATCAACTCCTAGCCGTACTCACGACCAGAAGGTTAGAAACATTCTTAAGGATTATAAATAATATACACTCAATTTTTAAAATTGTATGATAATTTTTAAAACTTCACTGAAGTTACTTTAGTTTTTAAAAGAAAACAATACAATTTTTTGAAAATGATGAAGCACAAAAGATGGGCAATAATTATTTTCTTTTTTTGTTATGAATAACATCTTTGCCTACATGTTTAAAGTTTAAACTAGAGATTTTCTTTTTGACAATTTTCAAAAGCAGCTTTCAAATAGACTCCAACCCTTCCCTATTCCTTAATCAAGAGTAAGAATAATGATTTTCTAGTTCCTTTATGTAATACATAAACTAAGCACAAAAGAATGAATAAAAGAAATTTATTTCCTCTCAAATTATGCTAAATATGCATGACAGCAGCAGGTTGGGTTTCATCTGTACAAACAATTTCTTCAATTCTATGGTCAGCTACAGTAATTCTAGTTCTGCAAAATTCTTTACAGCTCAATAGCAGATTCTGAAACACTGGATTTGGTGAGTCATTTCTAGTAAGAAACATGCTAACCTTATGAATTAGCTGCATAACAGTATCCTTCGGAAACCGTTTCTCTTTAAGTAAATTTAGCCAAGCAGACTCGGAGAAATGATGCACCTCGCTGCTATCGGGATTGGAAATGCAAGAGAGAGCTTCGGAGTAGTTGCCTCTCGCAAACTTCATGCAAAACCTTTCTTTGATGAGCGAAGGCGGCGGAGCCCGACCAGCCTGAGCTAGGTGCTTCCATGTTGTTTCCAGTAGCTCATCCTGTTAAACAAAAGTCCCTTGATTAATTGAGAGAAATCGTAATGAATTTAAGCGATCAACTTGCACTAGTTTACTCCTTTGGTAGAGCAGGAAAATTACAACAAATCATCCACAGATCATAAAGAAATCTAGTTTCAATTGTCAGTATAATCACTGGGTTAACAAACGGCAGCAGAACTCGACTACCAGGCATAAATATGAACCCCATGATATACATAAGCCTTCAGTAGAAATGGCCAACATACAATTCAATCTTGAATTTCATGACAGATTACATAATGAATATTTAGTGTCGTGACTTTTCAATATTTCAACAAATGATTAATGTCCTATTCGTACGAAGTCAAAAGTCATGGGAAAATGATCGAATTCTGCTTATTATCCTAAATATAAAGGAACCTAATAGAAATGTCAGCGATGCTTCCGATACTTTCCTGATATTATATCTCTTATTATCGCTACATTCCTTTAACATCAGCAGAATATTTAAAAATTATCATCAATTATAACTATAAGCATTTTTCCTATAGCCACCTTAACCTATACACATTTAGCAATGAACTGTCCAAATTGAAATGGGCCAGTGGTGGGATAAATAACATATACAGGAAGAAGGAGAAATAAGCAAAACAAAAGAAGTTGAATTTAAAAAGTCCACCTTTCCAGCCCTTGCAGCCTCCAATATCATCCGCAGATGACGTTTTGGGTTGAAGTGATACCCATAAAGAAGCATTTGGTTATAGAAATAACCAAAATCATCCCATCTCTTTTCTGCAAAAGATGCGTCTAGCATGGTGTTGAACGTGTGGATATCTGGTAAGACTCGATCCCTATAGTCAGATACAGTGCTGATATTTCGTCCGTGTTCTGACAAATTCTGAAACAGCTCTCTACCTTCTTCAAACATCCCATGTTCCAGGTAACCTTTCAACAATATATTATAAGTAACAAGATTGGGGGAGCAAAAGGCCTTCATGTGGTTGAATATATAGACTGCACTTTGTATGTTTTTTGAGTCCAAACAAGCTTGAATCAAACCGGTGAAAGTCACTACAAGAGGCTTATTAGCAACTTTACATATCTTCTCAATCTGTAAACATAGCAAGCCCGTCGTGAGGTACATAATCTATTTAGTAATTAAGTGTAATTGTATTACAATCGGGAAGTGCAACCAGACAAGTTGATAGTTAATATCATTTCATTAATTTTTGGAACAGGCAGACAGCATTTACTATTGTTTGTGGCCGTCTAAATTAAGGATTATAGTCATCCATGAAAAGGTCGAAAATGTCAACCTTTCAACTGATCACCTTAAGAAGTTCACTTCAACTTGTTCTTAAAAATGACATCCCATTTTATTTCATTCTTAAAAGAGACGAGCTAAATATTAAAAATTAAGTCAAAGTTATAGAAGATGTAAATATAACTATTTATTTATCCATTTTGCTATCTGAGCTAGAAATAAACCTCCACACCAACAACTATTTGCTACCAGTATAAAATCAGGCGGATTAATCAAACGAGTCCATCCCATATTTATTTACTAGCAAAATAAGAGACAACTCAACTAATTTCTTTTTAAATAATAAACCACGTCTCCCTCCTTAGGAGGTAAGAGCTCAAACTCAGAGGAAATCATTTTGAACCAACTCAAAAACTATAAAAAAATAAATAAAATAAAAAGCTTCTGCACTGATAATCAATAATAATATAAAAAACCACATAAGAAATAATCAAAAAAAAAAATTGAAAAACAATCAAAATTTAAACAGGAGAGAAAAAAATAATTAAAAAAAAAAAGCCTGAAAGATACGACAAAATTTTACTATGAAATACCTGTATCAGGGCTTCTTTGCACCTTCCAGCACTGCAAAGGCAACGAGCAAAGTCGTAATAAAGAGCTGCAGACCCTACTATCCCTCGTCTTTCCATGTTCTGAATGGCCAGCACAGCCTCATCTGTTTTACCTTCTTTCCAATGTGTATTGACAAGAACTGGAAGTTTGACAAGCTAAAGCATTTAGCAAATATATAACTGGAAACAAATGAGCACACTTAGCGACTACCTTTATATGTTAAAGCATTAGGAATGGAAGATTTCTGCACTTTTCTGAAGAACTCATGAACTAAGTTGTATTTTCCACATTCAAGCATCACCTATCATTCATTGGAAAATGTTTTATTTAGTAGATGGAATATTTCAACTCTAGGCTTACCTTACATATTAAAATGGAAATTCAGCATAATCAAATAAACTGTTTTTAGCTTATTAAAATGTGTTCAGACACTTCAATAACAAGCAGCATACAGACCAAAGTGCCGAACAAAATTACACCAGAAAACACATTACTAAAATAGGACTAAGAATATATATCAATTTTCAACGTCCAAATCTTGCAAGTAAGCAACGCCAAATACATAAGCCATTAAAAAGCAAGTTATGAGATGTAAAATCAGAAGCTAGTGGCCTAGTTTCCTCAAATGCTAATCCTTTAAGTTATGGTAGCATGACTTCCAATTTAATAGTACAAGTACAAACCGAGATCAAATTATTTGTCTTTACCTAAATTGAAAAATCTAGGGGCAGTTTAAGAGTTGACTTATTTTAAGACAAAAAATGAGACTTTTCATTGAAAAAATGAAGAGACTAAAAGTTGACTTAAAAAACTGACTTTTTGTTTTATAAAGAAAAAAAAAAGCTTGTGAAAATAGAGTTAGGTAACTGGTTTTAGAAATTGGGTTCCCTTAATTCATTTTCATGGGTGCATGAACTAAAAATTTCTTTTAAAAAATCATGAACTTGTGAACAATAATTTCAAGTACACATTGAACTCAACCTTCGACCAAATAGCTTATTAATATTAAATATTCTAATGAAGAATAGACACTAATCCTTCAAAAACTGCTTCTGATAAGTGAAGGCATGTCTAATCATAAATGCATCCTTGACCAAGTCCAAGCGTTTACTTTCTAGGTTTACCACTTAGTGCCTTACTTCATAGTAACCTTTTACAAACAGGACTAATCCTCTTTCAAGACTCAGAACCCAATACGTCCACTCCATGTCCATGCAATGCCCTAAACCATTTACTATCAACTAATCCAAAAGTAAGAATAAGATTTTAATACTAACATCTGACAGGATTCAACGCAACTTAATGAGTGAAAATTCCTTCTTGAATGCACAAAATCAAGCATCTTTCATTCACAGCATCTCAAGCATTAGAAAAATCATTCTGAATTTCAAAATAGATGAACAAAAGATAAAGGAGGGATAAGATATCACCCGGTCGCGCAAAAGCCTTTGGTTATGCATGATCCGGGCTTTCTTTTGGAATTTATGGAATGAGCGAAACACTCGTGTTTTTAGAGATATACCTAAAAATATAGGTTCCTTTATTGAATCAACTACACTAATAGCTTTATCTTGGAGCAAGCTAACTCCTCCTTTTTGTAACTATGATCTCAATACCCTCCACAATCAATGGAGGTGTTTTTTGTAATTATGCCCGTTTGGGTGATCTTTTGTAATCCTTTCATTTATCAATGAATTGGTTTTTGTTTCTATTCAAAAAAAAAAAAACTTAAAACGACAAGAAAAATAGAAAGAAACTAAAGAATCAACTACCTCCATGACCAATCCATATGTTGACGTAGAAGGCTGTAGGCCTTGTTCCTTTAATTCCTGTAAGACCCAAAATGCCCCTTCCCAATTCTTTCGCTTAACACAAGCATTTAAAACCTGAAAGCAAGAAATAAAAAGACTACTATAAATGAACAACTTGAAAGAAACCCATGTAAGTTATATTTCGATAAAGAACTCACGTCGATTCCTTTTGTTTCTATTAGCATTTCATAGCTGATAGCACTAATGAATAAATATGACAGTGAGTTAAAGTTATAAATTTGAAGAGAGAAATTGAAAAAATATTACTTTTAAAAGAAAAAGATATACTTGCACCAAATGGGGGAAGCAATGGAGGAGACTTACCTTACTGACCGAGTAAATAAAAATATTATGAAAAAAATAGAAAAGAGGGAAATAGCAAGAGTATTTTGGGTGGAAAATGAAAATGTGAAGAAAATCATCAATGCTTTGAAGATTTAACTCTGTAATTTCATACCATTTAATAAAATGTTAAAAGTTTCCTATCAAAAAATTAAAAAAAATAATAAAAACCTTCTGGAAACTCGTGAAAATTTAGATTGCCACTGACTCTCACTTCACTAGATCCCTTTAGATTTTTGTAACTGGTTTTGGGATTTTTCTCCTTTTTTGATTGTCAACAATTGGTGTTCCTTTGTGTGATATTTATCTATTTTTTGGTTACCCATTATTGTTGTAGAGCCTAGTTTTTATCCTGTGGCCTCTTCTTATGTCTTTCATTTGTCTTAATAAAAGTTGTGCTTTTATCCAAAAGAAAAAAAGAAAGAAAAAGGAATTCAATCCCATCCATATATACAAAATCTATACCTTTACTCAAAAATAGAACCATGATAAGTAAATATTCTCTAGATTCTTGTCATAGTTAAATTTCCAACTGATCATGCTAGGATATTCATAACAAGATTATATTGATCTTTAACATTTTTCACACAAAATTGCTCAATATCTTACATTGACCAATTATTACCTGTAAAATATAAAATAATCTATCAATTATGACTCACCGCATTATAGATAACTATATCAGGTTGCAGCCGTGGGTCCCACTTTTCAAGTGCCCCTGTTTTGAACTTCTTCTTAGGAGGAGACCGCATGCTATCAATCACATCAAAGAGTTCCCTCATATATCCTGCTTGTCCAAGAGTGACGGCAATACTATGATATGCTACTAAGTCAGGATATGAGGAAAAGTGTTGCTGAAGGGAAACGGAGATAAATCAACCAGGGTTAGTCTAATTCTATCAATTTCTGCATCTATTTACATAAACATGCACAGACCAAAACTGCAAATCTTAATGAAGGTATCTGCCTACCTGCATCGCATGGAATATGTTGAGTGCCTCCACAGGTCTCCTTGTTTTTCCAAGTACATCGAGGGCAGTGGTGTATATAAATCTGGGGAAGTCAGAGAACACATGGTGACAGGGCAATGCAAGAAAGTAAATATCTTTTCCATTTTAAGATTTTTGATGATTTCTATTTTATTTGGGTTATTATTCAGCATAATTGTTTTTTTTTATATCCATGAGTGTCTGGGCCAGCTTACGCGCACCTCGACTAATCTCACGGGACAGACCGGCTGCCAAGGAAACCCGTAGGAAATTAATTCCTAGGTAGGTGGCCAACAATTATTCAGCATAATTATATGTTTCCAATTCAAATGATTAGCATATAAATTACCAGACTAAGATTAGGATTCTCTCTAATTAAATTTTTATTTCGTACACGACTTTTTACAAAAGGTTAGGATGAAGAATTTCTTTATATTTGTAAGAAAGGATCAAGTATAAAATCTGTTGAGCATATTCCCCTCCCCATGCCTCTTCATCTTTTCCTTTTATAACCTCTTGTCCTCATTGAACTTCCTTCAGGCATTCTACATCTAAATGAAATCAGAACAACTTCTTTTCACCCTCACACAATCCACATTTAATTCCTGGAAGCTGCTCATTGCATTTTCATATAACAACCAATGAGCAGCATTTATGATTGTTATATGAAAATGGAATTTCAATGAGCGTTTTTGGTAAACGATTTAACCCAATGGATTAAAAAGATATATAAGTGCTAACTTATCCCTTTACCACTTTACCACAGAGAATTAAGAAATACAGAAAGCAAAAATTGAAAAATAGTTGATCCTATTAGTGATAACAACAATGATGTTAAGAATGATATTATAAATTATTTAAGAAAACAACCACCATGGGTTAGCTTAGTGTTCAATAAGGATCATGTATTTTTTTGGTCAATAAGGGTCATGTAAATAATAAAGGGCTTAGAGTTGAACACAGATGGTTCAGACAGTTGTCCTATGATTGATTATATAACCTCGGGACAGGTGGTTGGTAGGATCAGGCAGTTGTCAAAAACAAAATACATGACCCTTATTGACCACTAAGTCAACCCATGGTGAAAAAAATGGTCAATAACACCAAATGGTTCAGGTGGTTGGTAGGGTCAGGCAGTTGTTCTATGATTATATATCCTACGAGTTTCCTTGGCAACCAAATGTAGTAGCCAAGTAAGGTAAGGCGGTTGTCCTGTGATTGATTTTTTTTTTCTTTTAAATCTTTTGCACTTATATAGAATTGTTATTTTAGTAATACATTGTTAATTAAATTTTTTAATCTAAATTGAGATTTATTTCTCCTGCCTTCAAGAGGAAAAGCAGGCCACTATTAGTATTTTAAAAGCATCATGGCCAGGAACTTTTCTAGAACTTTCACTACATCAATCAAGTAGTAAAGGTGAGAAATAGAGAAACACCTTAGCTTATGTGACTTGAACCGTTCACGCATTTGAAGCCATTCGATGACTTGTAGCACTCGCTTCCAATTTCCCAGCTTACCCAAAACTTGAATAATCCTTAATATTGAGTGATCTGAATATTTAATCTTTGCACTCCTCATCATTTGAGCAAACAACCACTCAGGCATATCAATGTCAGCACCGTTTAATCTGTTAAAAAGGAAACTTCAAACAAATCAATATGGAGCGACTAATGAAGCATTAAGTCATTATTACTATCATTGATTAGTGAATGTGATTAAAATTGTTACAATCCTCAAAATTCAAATAATTGATAATTGATTAATATTCTTGGAATCCTCTCATAGTACAGTTGAGTGCGGATTAGTAATTAAATTTCAAATCATAAAAGATGTTGGAGATGATTTTGGGAGAGATCTCCATATAATGAAAACTCGAGATCCAGCAATGTATGTGTGAGAGATAAAAAAAGAATATAAAACAATAGGCTAGTAACAGTTCATGACCATCATTTGAACGCATCAACGTATATCTCAATGGAATTGAGTTATAACCAAATTCAAGTGCTAAGAGAATACTCCGATATGTTATTGAAACAAGGATGGAGAAAGGGAAGGAGGAAAAAAAAAGGAGAAAAAATCATTTTTACCCCTATATTTAGCTTAGTAAACTTCTAAGTTCTTAGAATTGAACTCTAAAATTGAATAAGTGGTTAAGGTAATACTCATAGAAACTAAATTAGAAAATTGCCTATAAACTACTTGAAATTCAACCAACATAATACTAAAAATCAAGCCACAGAAATACTTAAACTCAACCCTGAAAAAAAGCACCTAGACTTAACAATAAAGTAACCCGACCAAGCTAAAAAATATTTAACACGACCAGAAAATCCAGTGCCGAAAAAAACAACCCATCCACCCATAATAATGCTAGTAAAATCTTTTTCAATGATTGAAATTTAAGTTTTTAACTAACTGCGAGTATTAATTTCACCGACTATTTAAGTTTAAGTATAATTGAATTAAATTGAAAGTTTAATATTACAAGGTATTAGTTGTGATCTCAAATTTGTACCTAGTTAATTTTAAACTTTCAGTAAGAGAAGTGAGCAAGGGACAGCAAACCTCTTAGAAAGCATCTGGATTCTCTCTTCCATTTCCATCTTTGAAACTCTTGGTTTATCCAAAATGTCTAATGCATCAAAATTGTTGAAGGCTGCATGTTCTACCTCCAAGCTACTCTCTTCAGTAAATTCAAGACGTCGGTCACCACTTTTGGATAACCCTCGGTAGGACTGCTCAGTTTTCTTTCTACCAACCTTGTCACCTGGAATATAGTTTCTTGAGAGCCGAACACCAGATTTCCCAACCTTCAGAACATCCTTAGCTGGTTTAGTGCCATCATCAGCCCAAATCTTTTCCGACCTTTTCATGGAACTTCCATCACCTACTCGGTGCCTTTCTCTTTTGACATCGAATGTATTAGCCTTAAAATGAAGTAGTGTCTCATTGTTCGACCTTCTTACTTTTGGCTCAATGTAATTCGACCAGTTTCCTTTCCTTTTCTCATCATATTCTTTATCATTAACCTGCGAGTCAAAAGGGGTCACCTTGCGTTTAACCTCATCCTTTGATCTTGCAACTCCTTTCCTTTTGTTATCAAAATCATTTCCTGACAAATCTTTTTTATGTGAAATTCTGTCAGTATTATTGGAAAAATCTTTCCGATCAACGCGTTTAAACATGTTCTTTACACCCATATTACCTTGAACATCAGTCACTTTGTTTTTCTCAGTATCTATTTTAGAAATGGAAATGCTTTTAGCACTCTTTGCACTCGCATTTTCCTTCATCTTCAGTTTATTAGGATTTTCCGACGGCGGAGCAACCTCTACCTGTTTATCTAATTTAGAAATGGAAGTGCTTTCAGCACTCCTTGCACTCGCATTTTCCTTCATCTTCAGTTTATTAGGATCATCCGACTGCTTCTTATACCTCCTACTTCTAACTGACTCCATAGCCTTCACATATTCATCGAACGATGGCTTAAATTGAAAATCCTTTTCGAGGAGATTCCCATTTGGCAACCGAAAATCAGATTCTCCCTTTGATGAAGCCTTAATTGCTCCACACTTATTTCCCCTATACCTAAGAACTCTAATCTTCCCCACGCCAACATTTAAATCAGTTCCAGAAATCGAACTAGGAAAGAACGAAAACCGGAATAAATTATGGGAATTCTGTGTATAATGTAGTGCTGGAAACCCATTTGTTTCACAACAAGGAATACACAAATTCGCATTCACCATTATAACTCCCACCATTTCGAAGTTAATCCTATTTCATGAATAAATCCAACACACTCCAAACGACCCTCCGGCACGACGATTTAGTAGAAACACAAAAGTAAAAGCAAGAAAAACTAACAGCTCTTTGTAGGTCGCCTCCCTGAATCTCACGACACGATTACATCATCATTCTCGGCTGTTCCTGTTCTATCTGAGGCTCAGAAGACATTTTAGCTTCTTGCACCGACCTAATTCTCTGTGGCAAACTCAGATAAAACTTTAACCCCTGCAATTCCGTGCCGTGATTATACAGAACCGTTCACACATTCTCCGGCAATCGGCGGCTCTGGTGGCGAAATCGGTTAGCACTTTACCTCTGCCATTCCGTGCCGTGATTGTACAGAACCGCCACACACGGCGACACCTTCTCGGGAGAGACGAGAGTGAGTTTCTTCTTGACAATTGACAAGAACAAGCGCAGAGGAGATTTGGATAAATATCCTAATAAGAACTACACCCGAGCTATAAAATGTCGGGTCTCAATTTTATGTAAATGTCTGTGGAAATATCGATAAAATGTTAAGTATATTCTTAGAAAAATATTAAAAATGAAAATTTTAAATAAATATGGGCGGATTGCATAAATAGTAATCCAGCTTAAACTATTTATAATTATAGAAAAATGTAAAAAAAAAAAAAAAAAAACTCAAACCCAATTGACAACTCAAAAATGTAGATTAAAATCGGAAGATAGTTTATTGATATCTGGGATAAAATGCTATAAATAATTTTCTTATCGAAAGAGTACTATTAGAATGCTATAAGTGAAAGCTTATTGATACTATCACTAATAGAATGTTATATATATTTTTATTTTCTCTCACTTCTAAATTGTAATAATATATTTTAATATTTTCTTATTATTTGAACTTCTCTTTTTTAGTTAGAATTATAATGTCTTAATCGGTTGAGTCCTACTCAAGTTTACAGTATCCTACTTTTGAAACTTTTAAATTGATAATAATTAACAGCAACCAAAATTCTCCCGAATAAGGATTTGTAGAAAAAATCCAAAGCATATTTATTTGGTTTAGGAGTTTGGATGAATGGATAATTTAATAACCACATACTCAAATAAGAGAAGGAGAGAAATGAGAGAAGTTTGAGAAAAAAAAATTGTATTTTTCAAAGAGTAATATGAAATAGCAACATAATATTAAACTCACAATGAAGTAACTATGAAAATTGATTGATAATTAAATATATTGCTTTGTTGGTAATTTGTAATTTGTAATTGATATTTGATAATTAAGAGAGAAAAAAATCCTAACATTGTCATTGTTCAGACATATTTTCTTTGCTGCAAAAAAAAAAAAAAAAAAAAAAAAAAAAAAAAAAAAAACTATGACAAACAATTTTGACATTATCCAACCGTCTTTTGCAAATCTAATAGATTAATTACTATGAGGGATAGAATACTGTCAGTGATAACTTATTGATATTAAACAACTTATTATGTCGCTATAGAATGCTATCAGTGATAGCTTATTGATATTAAATAACGATGATAGCTTATTGATATTAAATAACGAATTATATCGCTGATATAATAGTATTAGTGATATATAGTATTAGTGATAGATTACTATCGCGGATAGAATGCTATCAATGATAGGTTATTGATATTAAACAACGGATTATGTCGCTGATAGAATACTATTTGTTAACGTAAATTAAGGAATACAATACTGGCTTAGAAGAGCGCCCAAAACCAGATCTTGGCAGGCCAGCTGAGTGAGGCTTTCAAGGCCTGTGTCGATGAACGCTCACGCAAAAAAATCTTGGCGGGCCAGTTGGGCGAAGCTTCTAGGTCTTGTGCCGAGGAGCGCTTGCTCAATTAATCTTTGAGGGATGAGTTGAACAAAGCTTCTCGAACCTTTGTCGAGCTCAAGGCTGATCGGAAGTCGTTTGAGAAGATGTTTTACGGCCATCCGGCTTATGTGGCTACTGAAGAGCTCATGATGCTTCAAGTTTCGCCCTCCTCGTTGATACGGAAAATTACCTAACCGAGGATCAAATTGCCGAACTTTGGGGGGAGATGAAGGTTGTCAGGGCCGAGGCGGCGACGAGCCAGTTCCTTCGAACTCCTGTTCCAGGAGCTGGCCCATCCCATGCTTCGATTGTAAGTGATCCCGAGGACGTTCTGGAGGAGGCAGTTCATACGAAAGAAGTCTCAGAGGAACTGCTAAAAGGACTTTGGAGAAGATCTTCAGCCCTAAGGAGTCTGCTAATCTGGAGGGGGTCGTAGCAGAGGTCGCTGGTACAGTGGAAGTCCCTGAGAGGGCAACTTGACTTCTTTGATTCCTATCTTCTTGCATTTGCAAGTGGTTATGGTTTCGACGCCCTGCCATTTGTATTGTAATGACTTTTCTGGGCTCGACCCACTTTGAATTCGAATCGCATTTTCTACTTTTGCACTTGACTCTCCTACTTGTTTTTCTTTCGAATTCTTCTGAATGTTGTTACATGTGGGTAAGGGTTCTTACCTCAGGACGAGGTCAGGTCGTGAGGAGTGGTCGTCCCCCGTAAGGGAAGGTTCAGAGTTGCACCCTTGGACCCGTTCAGCCTTGTGTAACTTTGGTATCCTTGATGAAGGGTTCAAGATCACCCTTATGGAGCGGTTGAGTTGAGACTGCGCGGGTGGTCACACTTTTGGTGAAGGGTTTATGGTTGTTCTCATGGTGGGGTCGAAACTGCGTGAACGACCGCACTGTGGGGACCCAATTTTGAGAATAAAAGAAGAAAAAAAAAAGAAAGTAAGAAAAAATAAATGAAAGAAAAATAGAAAAAAGAAATTGAAGGAGTTTGTTTCGTGGGTTGCACGTGTGCGGGTGGTGGAGTTGTTATGTATTAAATGTTTGACATGTAGCAAGGCAATGACTTTTGTTGGCGCAAGATTTAAGACCTTCCCTTCTCCGTCGCGTTCAGTCGTCTCTGGCATCGGGACGAACCTGCACAAGGGAAAGAAGATGATCTTGCACCAGTGTGGGGCTGACTCCACAAGGCTCTGATGCTCAAGTCAGATAGCGTTCTGAGCGTAAGTAGGAGAAATGATGTGTTAAGGTTGCGTTGAATTACGCAATATTACGTTACCTCCCCCGTCCCTGAAAAGGGGAGATATTATTGGCGGTATGAGGGAGCTTCCCCTTGACGGTTCTGCTCCGCCTGTCATTATGAACATCCTCAAACTAGGTGAGAAGGTGTGTGCAGCCTGGGCCCGTCCGTACTCTTTCTCATGATGATAGCCGTCGTCCCCCAATTCTCGATGAACTTGGGGGCGCTGTTGTACCGTCGTCTGGTCATGTGAGTAAAGAACGTCTTGTCAGACATTCTTCACACTAATCGAGAGGCAACCTGACAACAATAAATCCACGGATTTCGGGCAGGCTCGGATCCGGGGAGTCTTGGGGTTGGCCTCAGGTTGTTGTGATATCTCTTGCCAGTGTCGTGGCCTCGACTTCTTGGTGAGGTGGGTCGTGACGTCAACGACTGACCTCATGCTGAGCCTGTGCAGATGAATGAAGGTTGAGTTGCAGTTCTTAAGTAGGAGATTAACACATTCGTAAGTTTTTAGTTAGTAGTTGTGAACAAGAAAATTTGTGGAAGTGGTATTTAGGTTGAAATTGTGGGTTCGCTTAAATACCAATTGTTTACAAGGATTTGACTTCATTTGTTATTCATGGAGAGTGAGTTGTTGTTTGAAGGAAAATAGAGGATTTATGGAAGGAAATTAGGGGTTTGGTTTTAAGAGGATGTATGAGAAGATGCTTGAAAAGGATTTAGGAAAAGAAACCCATGAGTTTTTCTTTGATTGTAAAAGGGAAATACAAAGTTGAAAAGAAGATGAGAGATTCGTGAAAATGAAAGGGGATGGAGAGAAAGTTGGTTGTGAGAATAAATTAATTTTTGATATAATCAATTTTAACAAAATCTTAACCGTTTTTAAAAAATTATATAAAATCACTCTCTAAATTCTTTGATTGTTAGAATCTCTAAATTGTACTTTTAGCTTCCCGATTAATTTGAGTCTTTTCTATTAAAATATTTTCCTCACTACTTATATTCTTCTATCTCCTTCTTTTTTTTCATGCAACTAATTTCTTCTCTCGCCTGGACAACCGTTGATTTTTATATGAGTCAATTACATAAGAACCAGTATTTTTTTTAATTTTTTGTAGATACTATTTGATGTGACAATTTTTTTTCCTAGCCTTTTATCATATAAATCTGAATAAATATCAAAATATTATTTTTAATTTAAACTATAAAAATTATAAATAATTAAATTATAATCCTTCATATATTAAATATTAACATATAAATAATTATTCTCTAAAAAAACATATAAATAATTAAAATAACATGTCTATTTTGGTCTTTACAGTCCAACCACAACAATTTTGTTTAAACTTACCAAAGGCTCTCATGTGCTTCTAAATTGAAATTTATCAAATATTAATCAGCTTTATATGACAACTCATTTTTCTAAAAGCAAAATTGATAACAATCATTTTAAAAGCTACCGCAATCTCAAACGAAGCCAGATTTTACTTCAATTTGTGGCTTTTGAATAGTGCAAAGTTAAGGTGGGGAGAAGTTTGAGTTTGTTGGGGTTGACGTGAAAACAATAAGAAAGAGAAAAAAAGGATGAGAATATGAGAACCTCATGTAAAACTGGAAATTTGAGGAAATTGAGTTTTGGTGTTAAATAAGGAGATAGAGTTTGTCTTGAACGAGTGGTCATTTAATTATAATTTTAGTAATTAAAGGGGAGAAAAATAAATTGTTATGGAAAAGACAATGGTTTGTGGAGGGAGTTGTTTGATTATTAATATTAAGGAATTTCAGGGAAATTATTATTATGTATGATTTTAGAGAAATTGTTATGAGATTACCTGAAATTGGTTGGAATTATCGTTTGAGAATTCTTTGATATTTGTTGAATATTTGAGAGCTTAAAAATGTTCTATTCATTATTTGAGAAATCAGAGATGTTTTATGACTATTTGAGAAATCATAGATGTTTTATGAAATGTGCTTTTAAAGAAAGTATTATTTTAATAATGTTCTAAAGTTTGTGAAATGTTGTTTCATAAAAAGAATTATTTTAGTCAAACCGAGCATAGCTCAATTGTCATAAGGTTGTGCCCTTGACTAAGAGGTCAGTGTTCAATCCCCGCATTGGGCTTTCAAACCATTAGAATGTGTTCCATAGTAAGATCTTTGTGACCCACTCTAGCACACACCTAGATTTTGAGTCGTGTGTTAGGGTGTTTAGCCTTTTGGGGGAAATTCTGCGTGCACGTATGACAAACTCTCTTATGTACCTGGAGATTACTTGGTGCATAATATGACAGAGATTGCTCTGCTGTGCGTATTGAGATTACTCTACGCAAGTATGACCAGCGATTGTGTACATATTTGGTGATGGATTTTACAAGTTTGTGTTTACGTTTTCAAGAGCTGTTACAGATTTGATCTTTATGATTTTACTAGCATGCCTTGGTCATTTGAAATTTTTTATAAGAGATTTCTCAATGTTTTAATCATCCAGAGTTTATTAGATTGTTTATTATTTGTGTTGGATTTACAGAGTTTTGAACTATTGTTGTTTATGAAAAGAGCTTTCCTGAAAGTTATTTTATTATTAGCGTACTACTCACTGAGTTTTTTAGCTCATTATTTTATTTTTATTTTCCACCAGGTTGCTCTTGAGTTTCAACCAGAGATAGTTGAGATCAGAAACTGCCACCAGTCTCATCGAGTCAATGCATATCATCCACTGTATGTAAAGAGTGTAAGTTTTGTTGCGTTGTTTTTATTTGAGATGGAGTTTAAGTTATAATTTAAGCGACAGAGACTTGACAATAGATTCCATTGCACACTTGGGGTTTGTTGTCATCACAACTCGTCCTAGGTTCGGTACGGTAATCTGAGATGGGGTGTGACACGCACCCTTGGGGAAGAGTCTGTGGTCGTTCCTTTGGCGAGGTCGGACCAGTGCCGATACTTGGAGATTTTACTATTTCTGAGAGAAGGGAAATATTAGGTCGGGCGAGCGAGGCGATGCCTTTGTCTTGAGTGACTAAATTATCCTTATTCCTTAGCCTCTACCCGAGGGGAGTTTCAGGGCTCAGAGAGCTTACCTGGGGTAGGAGAGTAAATCACCTAGACTTCGAGACATCTGGTGTCGTTTTTGGGCGGCAACATGGGGCAACATGTGGCGTGGGCCCATTGTCTTCGAGTGCGGTGGGTCAGCGTAGGCAACTCGTCGTTTCGTTGTACCATTCAATGATATCGTTTGAGTTTTCGAGGGCCTCTTTGATTTCTTAGGCCTTTATTACGCTGGATTGCTGGCAAATCAGACGGTTGGGGTTGTCGTAGCGCGGGTATAAAGTCTCAGGCTTTCTCTCATTGTCGTCACGCTATCTCATGACACTCTTTTTTCTCGACACCTGCTTTCTCTCAGTCCCGTTGCATAAGATCTGGGTGCACCTCTAGTGCTCGGATCTTTTCATTTCTTCGTATGAATACCGCTGACTGAGGTCGGGTCCCTAGATGTGTCGAGACGGCTTCGTAGGAATACCGCATATGGACTCTCTAGTTGAACCGACCTAACTTTACCTCTCTGATAGTCGAAGGCGGACGTCGAGGGGGTAGGGGATTGTGATGCCCGTTTGGAAGCGTGCAACAGTCTTTTCCCCCTCGTTGTTCTCGAATCCGATTTTGGGGAGGCACCGTCCGGGGAGCTGTGTTAGCCGTTCATCATCTCGACTTCTTCGTACTCCTATGCACACTCATTCCCGTTTGGCAACCTTACTCGGATGGCAGAGACGACTTGTAGAGGGGGAGATCGGATCTGCCTTGGTCTCTAGAGGTTCCTCCCTCTATAATGGTTGTTGACTGGTGGCTTGATTCTTTGATTCTGGTCGGTTGTGGTGCAACCTTCAGCCACCATAGTGAAGATTCGGCCGAGGCGATTTTGGGTTGTCAGCTTCGCTCTTCAGAAATGAAAAAGATGTTTCAGGTTGTATTCTCCCTCAGGTTTTAGGGTTTAGGGTTTAGTGGTCGGGCTCGGTCTGTCGAGCTCCACCAACATTTATTTTCATTCACTTTGTTCTGCATGTTCGGCCTGTCGAGCACATGTATTTGCTTTATTGATAAATAAAAGGCTTCGCGCTTTGTTGAACTCTTCGTTGGTTCTTTCATTTTCTATGTATGAGGTACTTAGCTTGGGCCGAGCTCAAACATGGCTAACTGATAGGGTTTTTGAATATCCTAGGTGTCGAGTCCCGCCAAAATAACATTTATAATGCCGCTACAACTGAGCTTTGCAGCTAGTATTTGATTTTTAATTAACTATAGCAATAAAATAAAATAAATGGGAGAATTGGAAACAGAAAATAAAAGAAAGCATAAAAACTAGCTAACGGAAAATTAAATAACAAGAAATTAAAATGTAACGCGTGCTCCTAATTTGAGTGTCGGGATTGCTTTGATGCGACTTAGTTCATTGAGATTCAAACATACTTGGCCAAAATCAATTGAACACACAAATTGTCTATTCGAAGAATCGAAATAAACGCGCCCCATGAATATTAATCAGAGAAATAAATTACGCTAATTAAACGTAACAATTGGACATTGGGGGCCAACGCTCGCCCAAGACCAATTGTTAGTAACGAGTTATTTCTTATTTGTGACGATTATCTAAATTTGGAAGCCAAAAATAGTATATTGATTTGGATCCAATCCTCAAGAAGAATCAAAGCAAGGATAACATGGAAGCCAATGCATCAATTGCTAAATTAATCTCTCGTTACTAGGCGATTAAGAGAGGCAAGACATCATAATCTTTAACTAACGAACATGCTGGAAATCAAAGTCGTCTACTCCTATCAATCAATCATGCTCTTGTAATATGCATAGAAGAAAAATCATGCTCAAAGCTCAAGCTAAGTAAGAAAATTAAGCATTAAACTCTCACTAATTATAGCACTTACCTTAGCCAAATGTGTTGAAAATTGATTCAAAATTGTCCAAAAACTATGGAAATTAGTGAAAAACTCACCAAACTCGAGGCGAAAGGTCAAAAATCGAAATTTCTCTCTCCTTGCGGCTGCCTAGGGTTTTAAAACCCATAAAAAACTGAAGAAATGAAGTCTGGGCCGAAATTGGTCGTTTGGGCTGAGGAAATGGGCCAAGGGCGCGTGCGCGTGTGGGGCGCTGGCCCGTGCGGATCGTCTGGGCCGCGCGCGGGTGTTGTGCTGAGGAAGCGCGCGTGTCGCGCGCACATGGGAGGAGCTGAAGGTTGGAGGCTGAGCGCGAGGGGCTGGAGCGCTGGGCGGCCTGGGCGTTGCGCGTGATGCTGGGAGCGGGTTACGCAGAGGTTGGGCCTGATCGTGCGTGGTGGGCCGCTCGGATGCTGAGGCCCGCGCGCATGTGGGTCGTCTGGAGCGCGGGCGTTGGGCTGATGCGTGGGTGGGCTGGAGTTGGCGTTGACCGATCTGGGGTCGTTGACTTTTACAAAAATTAATGAAATTTTGCTCCCACCTTGATTCGAACCTGGACTCCCTCATTTCCTTAATGAAAAATGCACCATTAAGCCCCTAAACTGTTTTGAGATAATAATAAATTAATTAATTGAGATAATAATAGATTAATTAATTAATGTAGTATAAACACTCAAAATAAATAATTAATAATATGTTCTAAAGTAGCCATTTAAGCTCTTAATTTATGCAAATGCCAAATTTACCCCTAAGCAATTAAATTATACAAAATATAAACATTAAGCACAATTAATTACTTAATTCACAAGACTTAGGAACTAAATATTAGCACTTTTAGAGTGCTATCGCTAACTCATCTTTTTATCTTACCACTACATGTGTGGCCTCTGCCAGAAGGATTCCGTGACGTAGTGAGGAGACCTTCTGGTATAAAATTGGGGTAAAGGAAGGAGTCTGTAGTTGGTCTTTTTTGGAGGGAATACCTCTTTAAGAAGGCATCCGTAAACGGTTCCTTTTTGGAGGGCATACCTCTTTGAGAAGGTGTCTGTAGGCAGTCCCTCTAGGAGGGCGGACCCTCTTGAGAAAGCGTCTGTAGTCGGTTCCTCTAGAAGGGCGGACCCCCTTGAGAAGACGTTTGTAGTCGGTCCCATTTTGGAGGGCATACCCATTTGAGAAGGCGTCCGTAGACGGTTCTTCTGGGAGGGCGGACCCCCTCGAGAAGGCGCCTGTAGTCGGTCCCTCTGGGATGATAGACCCCCTTGAGAAGGCGTCCGTTGTTGGTCCCTCTAAGAGGGCGGACCCTCTTGAGAAGATGTCTGTAGTCGGTCTCTCTCAGAGGGCGGACCCCTTTGAGAAGGCGTTCGTAGTCGGTCCCTCTGGAAATGTGGACCCCCTTGAGAAGGCGTCCGTAGTTGGTCTCTCTAGGAGGGAGGACCCCTTGAGAAGGCGTCTATATTCATCTAGCAGTTACTAGGAAGCACCACATTGTGATGAGCTGATCATTCAATATTTTTTTTTTTTACTTAAGATTATTCTAAAGCTTGGAATGAGATATTTGGAATGAGGAGTTAGAGCTTTTGTCGTCCTTTTCAAGTGTTTCTCTTAATATTTTACTGCTTTAGTTTTAATGTAAATATATCTTAGTAAAAATAAGGGATTTTTGTACGGATGACCTGAAATTTACAGCGATTTGAGAAAATGACTCGAATTAAAAAAAAAAAATGGCAATTGACCTTTTGCTGACATCATCACCTATTTTTTCAATATTATTTTTGCTAGCTCTAGTTCTAGCTCTAACTTCATTTCATATATGAAAATTTCAAGATCAGAAAGATTTTCCATATCTGAACTTTTAAATTTTGTAGATCCGTAAGATTTTTCAGATTTTCAGATCTGGAAAAATTTCAGTCCTCGAATCGTCATGGAAAAATTTCCGTCGATGGGAGTCGTCATCGGAGAGTCGTCGACGATGAATGAGTGGGAGGAAAAAAAATGTGTGGAAGAGAGAGAAAAAAAATGTAAGAAGAAAAAAATAAGTTCAGAGGAGAGAGAGCGCTGGGAAGCTAGAAAACAAGGAAGAAATAATATTAAAAAAGATTGGTGAGATATAAGCAGAAGGTCAATTTGCCTAATTTTAAATCAGGTCAATCTTTCAAAGTGTTGAAAATTTAGAGCATCCGTACAAATATCCCTAAAAATAAAAGGAAAGAAAAGTAATACACGAAACATATTCATCAATCTCTTTCTATCTAGCTCAAATGTCATTCACTTTGAACCTAGGAGGTACTTGATTACCTAAAGTAAACCATGATTTAGTGCATTATGATTTAGTGCATTAGTTTGAGTTTAAAAAATAAAGTTGTTTCAATAGGATCTAGGTGATCCCTTCTTTATTTGATTTTGATATATATTATATTCATGCATGGATAGTTAAAAGTAAACTACTTCTAAGAATATTATAGGCATGATGTTGATTGTTAATTATACCCCTAAAGACTAAAATAAAATTTTCAAACACTTTGTTTTTCTTGAAGTGTTAAAATAAAAGAAAAAGAGAAGAAAAGTTCAAAGCTAGAAGTTTTGGCTTTCTATATAGATCATGAAAAGTGGAGAAAATTGGTAGTGATGTTTATATCATACTAAAAAGAATTTTGATTTGCAAAAAAGGGATTATAAAATGCAACCCCACAATTGCATTATATTGTGAGAAAAGTCAACTCATATTGACTTTCAAAAGACTTGAGTGGAAGCCCATCTCTCTCTCTTGAATTCAATGGGTAAGTGCCATTTCCATACAACTTGTCAAATCTTCTAAGCATCAAAAGTAATATTAAATGGGATTTGATTGGAAGGAAGAGAATCATACCAACAAACCTTTCTTTTTTAGTGGAAAAGAAAAAAAATGTGGAGAAAAATGGGTCAAAATGTGTGTTTCCCACCCATTATTAAATTTTCGTTGACGAGTGGACATTTTTATCGATATTTTTATATGTTTGTAAATTCGACATCAATATAAAGGGTGAATCGCCCATCATATCCTTAAAAATCGATGAAATATTAACATATGTTTGTAAATTCGACATCAATATAAGGGGTGAATCGTCCATCATACCCTTAAAAATCGATGAAATATTAACAAAAATAACACTAAAATATAACTATTGTGAATATATAATTTTGATAATAAATATTTTAACTCATTTAATAGTATAAACGGTTTATTTATTAATTTAAATAATTTTTTTGAATTTTTTATTTTTAATATTTTTTTTTAGAAACATCCATCCACATCTATATTTTTATAAAATTGAGATATTGACATCACATTTTATACTTTTGTTTGACATACTTAAAAAAAAAAAAAAAAAAATTCTTTTTTTTTCTTGAAAAGTGATTCTATTAATTATAAATGAGTTTGTTTTTTTCTTACCTGTTCTTAAAGATTTTCGGCTAATCATTTACCTTCATGTGTTTTTTAATTTTTTTTTTTTTTTTTTTTAAGTAATCAAAATTTTAGAATATTTTTTATTTATTAAGTTTAAAAAAATACTTTTGATTGTCTAAAATCAAAAAAAAAAAAAAAAAAAAAAAAAAAACCAAGCATAGTATAAGTTATTAATTTTTTAAATAACATAATGATTTTTTCTCACCCGTAATTCCAAGCACACTAGTGTAGTACTTTAATTTTTTATGTCACTACTTTTGCTCCAAATGGCATCTTTGCATTTGCAATGTGTGCCAAATGCCCAATTTATTATATATATATATATATATTAAATATTTTTGGCTTTTATTTTTGGAACTCAAAAAATCAGTTTGTGGGTCAAGAAAGTCAAGATTCAAAACTTGAGTTTTTGAAGCTAATTTTAATAATGGGGAAAGAAGAGGCTTGGCACATGGTTCCTTGCACTATTACCAAGGAAAACAAAATAGTCGATATTGATATTGAGAGTTCAATTTTATAATATCGATATCGACAAATCATTCTGTATATCAATTTTTTTAAAAATAATTATTTAAATTAATAAATAAGTTCATTTTACTTTTAAACTAAGTTATAAATTTTTTATGCTAAAGCGAATATAGCTCAACGGGCATATGTATGTGTTGATGATCAAGAGGTCTGTGGTTCAAATCCTCTTCTCACCCCTAATATATATATTGACATATCGATGAACATATATGACTCTCACTTAGACTTCTATCAGCGATAAACCATACTATTAGTGAATTTTTTTAAAAAAGTGCTGTATTTTTAATCATTTTAGTCTAAATTGAGTGTTACAATTTCCCTAAAAAAAATTATAAAGTTAATAATTTTCTTCAGACTCATTTCATAATAATTTTGATGGTAATGTTTTCTTTTCGAAAATAAAATGATAAAATGTCATAAATTGCACTAATATATATACTTCCCAGTTGCCACCAATTTTTTCATATCAAAGTCTAATTTTACAGTTATTATCAAACCCACGAAAAAAAGCCACTGGAAAAAAACTTCAATTTTCCAAACAATTTTTTTTTTTTTTATTATTATTATTATTATTATTTTTTTTTGCAAACTAATAACTAATATCATATCTTTTAAAACCAATTACATACAAAAAAAAAAAAAAAAAAAAAAAAAAATACTGATTAAAAAAAACAGAATTTAAAAAAAAAAAAAATCATCAGCAAACAGAGATCCTTCAATTTTTGAAATTGCTGCATTTTTTACAGGAAAAGAAGATCCCTTTTTGTCTCATATATTTCAGAATTATTGGAAACATTGAAAGCAAAGATCCACTATGCATTATTTTCAATCTAATTGTTCAATGATAAGGACTGCAATCTTTATTTATTCACAATTTCTTTTAGAAAAATATTATTTTCCCCATTCTTCTAATCAATTTGGAATTTTGGAGAAGCATTTAAAAAAAATAATTAAAAAATGAATCTCACTCAGGCCTACGATAATGATAAATATACCAAAATATAAAACATCTTCCAAATTACAAATATGACAAAAAATTAGTGATAGTCAGATTTCGCTTATAGCCATTGACAAAATTGTATAAAAAAATATAAGTGTATCTGTAACTGTCACTGATCTTCTATTCGTGACTATCACCGATAAAAAATGTCATATTTACAATTTTTTTTAAAAAGTGCTCATTTTAATTTACAAATGAGCATTTTCTTTAAATCATTTTTTAAAGGTTAAATTATTATTCTCTACTAGAAATATGATAATAGATGACCGGAGGAGAAAGCCAAAATTAGGGGAGGAAAGAAAAAAATTGACAATCTTCAGTTTGGGGCACGTTTTTTGTGAGAAAAAACAGATTTTTTTTCTTCATATTTTCGAAACTTAATAACAGTTTTTTAATGTCGTCAATCGATGACAATTTTGTAATTTCGTCAATCGATGACAGTTTTACAAAGTCCTAAATCGTTTACATTTATTAACTATCATTAATTTGTTTATGTTTTCATCAAAAAAAAATTAAGGTTAAATTATCAAAAATATCTATGAACTATGAAGTTGGTTTCAATTATACCTCGTTGTTATGGGTGAAATAATCAGACCTAAGTTATAAAGACCCAATAAATTAAATACTAAGAAGAGGCCAAATCAACTAAGGTCAACCCGTATATCGGATAGAAGGACTGACCCCCTAAGAGGGATCGACTTGAGGAGAAGAGGCCGACCCCGTAGAGTCGACTCAACCAAGATGAAGGTCGACCCCTAGGGTCGGCTCGGCCAGTCAAGAAGGTCGACCCCTCACGTGGTTGACTCGACCAAGGGAGTGGGCAACCCCCCTCCCCCCTTATGGAATCGGCTCAGCCAATCAAGAAGGTCGATCCCCCACAAGGTTGACTCGGCCAAATGAGTGGTCGACCCCTTCACGGGGTCGACTCAACCGAGAAGAGACCAGGTCGTTACAAAACTTTTGTAACCCCCGAGAGTTACTAAGGTCGTGATGACCCGTTTAATGATACGAAACAATCATGCTGAAAACCTATATAAGAAGAAGACGTGAAGGGTAACGGATAAGACACATATCCTATCGATACTATCCTCTGAATACTTTACATATTCTCTCTCCCAAGGACTAACTTGAGCGTTGGAGTCGGTGTGGATAGCCCCACACCAGTCTTAGTTCATTATCTTTCCTTTCAGGTATTGCAGGGTCAAGCTTGTTCCTCCTCTCATATCAAATTCACAGTCGATACCAAAAATCGGTATCAATAGTTGGCGCCGTCTGTGGGGATGAGTTAACCATCTTCAAATTACCTCGCAATACCATTCAAGATCATGAATGACGACATGAAAGATATTTCGGTAAGAATTAGTGCTGCAAGAACATTTTGGGCAGACAAGTTAGTTTCCAGCACCATGAACAACGACGGAAGCAGCTCATCCCTGAAAGATCCTGAATCCAGAGGCATACGAGAGATGTATTTGCGTGCTCCGTTGTTGACGTGTCAGACGTAGACCTTGAAGTCATGGTACATCGTTTGAAAATTGATCAAGACATTTAGCCCATCCGACAAAAGCGATGATCTTTCAACCACGAAAGAAATGAGAACATAGTCGAACGAGTAGACGAGCTGTAAAAGACTAAGTTCATTCGGGGGGTAAATTACCCGCAGTGACTTTCTAAATGTAGCCCTGTTAAATATTCCCCACATGAAGGATTGCAGCTCTCAACAAATTTGTGAGTTGAGCTACTGATAAACGTCAACCTTCGAAGAATGGAAGGCAAAACGACGAAACCTGATCAACGCATGAAACTGACGACGGATGACGATCGAAGTATCCTCGCAGATAAAAGTACTCGAAGAAACAAGTTTCGTCCGATGGCGATACAATTTCCAACAGCGGAGAAGTCAAATTCAATCGTCAGTCTAGAAGCAAAACACCGACAAACGATATGAAGCTTTAGAGGCAAAAATCGAAAGATCGGATCAAAATGTAACACGCATCCTAGAGCTCCTGCAAATCCAGAATCTGGCTATGGCCGACCCAAAGAGGATCCAAAAAGGTGTCCGAACATTGGACTGACAATTAAGCTACACCCTGATTCGGCGAGATCCGACCAAGGAAAAAAACCGGCGCTAGAAGACTAAGAGTGTAACACCTCTGAATTTCTAGTGGGTTCTGTTTCACTTATGAAGAATGATTTATTTCTCACATGGTTTATTTTTTGTGCTTTTAAACACTTGAAATTTTGTTAAGGTGTTACTTCGAATTGTTTTAAAAAAAAAACAAAAACAAAAAAAAAAAAGGAAAAAAAAAAAAAGTCGTAACTTTTTTAAAAACTCTTAAAAAAAAAACAACCCTTTCTCCTCTCCATCTCCTTCCTCCATCCCTCACGCACTCTTCTCCCTCCCTCCCTCAGCCCCTCCAGCCGTCGATCAATCCTTTCAACCCTTAGGTGTGCGTGCAACTCCGACGACATCATGGGTTATTGTTGACATTTTTTTTCCCCGATTTCAACTCCTCTCCAGCTCCACGACAACGACGGTGACCTTCTCCGGCATTCATCCCAAGTGCGATAGTGTCGCTAGATGGATGGTCGGTCCGGCGAGGCAAACACTTTGTTTCAGTAGCTGATTTCTTCTAATCTTAGGCTTTAAACCGCTTGAAAGTCGAGAACCAACCATCGATCGGTCTCAAATTCAAATATCCATGACCCAACAACTTCAATTTATGAAAATTGAGCGTTAATGGATACTTTTCAGCAACTTTTTATGTCGTTTGGGTAAAATTTAGTAACTAACCTTTGCTCTGAAGCTCTCTGCTAACTTTGTTTAAGTATTGGATCTTATGCTTTAAATTATGGAACTCTTCATGTATAATTTAAATCGACGAATCTGAGATTTGAGGTTGCCGTTGGCATTTAACATTTGAACATTTCTCGGAGTAAACTTTCAACCTTAAAGGATTAATTATTAGTTATGAATGTTTATATTATTGAATGTTGTCACAAAATGTTTAGGTTAGACAATGACATTTGCAGAGGAAGCCATATGTGCTTATTGGTCGCTCCTAAGGTAAGTGGCCTAACTTTCAGATAAGAATGCATCAGGGCTTCGATATATGTTTCAGTATGATTGAACGTTTAACATATGTTCAAGACGGGTTGTGTTCTGTTAGTAAGTTGATACAAATAGAATTATATGTATAAAATGTGCTATTGATAAGCAGAGTCCTGTTAGAGGATTCTCAGTCAGACATGTTCATGATGATTCAGTTGATTTATATGTATAACATGTGCTCTAGATGGGTAGTGTTCTGTTTAGAAATATCATAGATAAACATGATTTTGTTGATCCAGTTGATCTATATGTTTGATATATGATTTTGATGGCCAGTATGTTGTTTAGAGAGATCTCAGTTGTCATGTTAATTTAGTTAGTTTGTATGTATGCCATATTCTCTTGATGGGCAGTGTCCTGTTTAGCCTGTTATTTCAGTCAGAATTATAAGTATAGGATATGCCCTTAATGTGATGAGTTTTGTTTAGAGGATTCACAGTATGGTATGTTTATGTTAATTCAGCTGGAATGATATGTGAGACATATATTCTTGACGTACAATATTTTGTTTGGAGTAAACCCAGTTAGACATGATTATGTAGATCCAGTTAAACGGTATGTAAGACATATGCTATAGATATGCAATGTTTTGTTTAGAAGGGGACTCAAACAGGCATGACTATGCTAATTGTATAATGTTTTATTTAGTGACAATTATCTTCCCCAGTGAGATGTGTAAGCAAATAAACAAAATATTTTATATTAGCTTCAGGTACACTCACCATTCCAATATGGTGCAGTTCAGCAGGTACACTCACCATTCAGATATGGTGCAGTTCAGTAGGTACACCCACCATTTAGATATGGTGTAGTTCAGTAGGTGCACTTACCATTCAGATATGGTGCAATTTAGTAGGTGCGTTCACGATTCAGATATGGTGCAGTTCAGCCAGTGCTATATTGGGCGAGACCTAACATCACTAGTGGATAACCTATTGTCCTCTAGTGGTGTTCCGTTCTGCAGATCAAACCCATATAAACACCTTTCAAAGTTGTCACCGTTTTGGTTAAGCATGATTGCCACTCAGCCAGAAATATTTCAATTAGAACAGTTAAAACCCCTCTTGTTTCTCATGAATAACCCTGTTTGCAGATGCATTCAACAAGTTTACTTACTAAGTATTTTAAATACTCATTCAGTTTTGTTGTTTCTTTTTCAGGCAACATTTTTAGGCGTACGAGGCGGTGGACAAGGGGGATCTTACTGGCAGACAATGGTGACAGCGCAATCCTGAAATCTCAAGAATTAGCTCTTTGTTAATAGACTTAGTTGTTAATTTCTCTTGGAACCCCAAAACTTAGATGACTCGTCACTTTATTCAGGTTGATGTCTTTCATGTAAGCTTGATTTTCTTGACAACTCTTATGTTTTAGGGGGTCACTTAACATGTATTTAGTAGCGCTTCTGAGTGGTTTAAGTCTAGATAAAAAAAACTTGGGAAGTTACAAAAAGGAGTCTCAAACAAGAAGACCCGAAGTCAACAAGCTTGTTATAGGAGGAAATGACAAGTCGCGGGAGAGCCAAATTAGATCACCTAAGACCAGTAGCTGCTGGAAGCGAGAAAAGTCATAATGCAACGAGGCAGCAAAATCGCCACTCGAGCAAGACCATCACGAGACCAACGATCAATTAGTAAAAACCCTCGATCACTCGGTACTGATAGACCAAAGTCGAACCAACAACAGGAACTCTCGAGGAAGATCCTTTCCGATGGCTAAAAGCCAAACAACCAAAGAGAGAACCGACATCGGGACAACAACCGAAAATTCTCAACCCAGAAGATACGAGATCCAGTCAAAGAAGACAAGTTCACGAGTAAAAGCTAGGTACAACCTCAAATGAGAAATCCCCTCGCATTCGAAAAGCTACAAGAAAGCGAACGACGATCGAACACGCATTCTGAAGGAACAACAATTATCCTGGACGAGCAACCATCAAAGACATGCAAGAGACTGAGGCAAGAGCAGTAGAGCTAAACCCCTCATCAAGGAAGTCGTGTAAGATGAACAGTGGGTGACTCGAAAAGAAAAAGCTTGAGGGTTGGACCACAATATGTCCAACATTTAGAAACTCCCACGACCACAAAAACCAACCGTCGGGAGCCCTAAGAAGATTCCCTCAGGTTGGCTAGAAGCCAAACGGCCAGGAGAAGACTCGACGACTGAATCTCCAAGCACAACCGTATCAAACAAAGAGCTACCAGAAGTGTGCAAAATTGGAAGAACAACAAGAGAGTCAGAGTTCAACCCAAACAAGCTTGTCACGAGGTTATTCGCCGATTGTCGACGATCCGCAGCCAATTAGAGACAACAAACCAGAGTTACGTCGACAAAAACCAAAGATCGTAGATGGAGAAAAGCCGACCTTCACAGGGGTCGGCCAAAAGGTCGGCCAAATGAAAGTTCATCGACCCCTGTAAGGGTCGACCAAATAGAAGGCCACCGACCTCTGTAGGGGTCGGCCCAAAACAAAAAAAAAAATCTGATGTTGAGCCTGCAGTGCAAACAAACAACACTGATGGAGCCAAATCTGCCAACAGTTTAAGAAACAGAATAAACACCAATCATTGTTTCAAAAGAAGTCGTATTAAATAAGCGTTCCAAAACTCTACTCAAGTGTATCGGTATTACGATCCCAACGAACTTGAGTGGGGGCAAGAGGCAAGAAAGAGAGAAACATTCATTTCGTTATCCAAGAATACAAAAAGCGAATAAGAAATCAAAACAGAGAGCATTGCAAAAGTCAAGCTGGACAAACCAACATTGCAAAACTCAAGTTGGACAAACCAACATTATAAAAGTCAAGTTGGACAAACCAGCACCGCGAAAGAAAAGAAAAAGTAGTTACACAAGTCACTGGTCAAAAAATTCTAGAACATCCTCTAGAAAGTCATCACCAGCCGCTGCGCCAAAATTCTCAAATTCGGGAGGAAGATCACGAAGCTTCTTAAAAAAATTATGGAGGAAAGCAAAGTCACATTCAGGATAATGCTCCTTGGCGAGATCAGCTGACCAAATAACCCCGACAACCATCATCTCGTCCTAAAATGAGATGTATTAAAGACTCTTCTTGAGCTTCTCAACCAACAATGAATGGTCATTCAAACAAGCCTCAACCGAAGAGAGCTTTGCTACAGTTTCAGAAAGCTCTGCAACCAACAAAGTCTTGACACCCTCTAAAGACTGAGTAACTTCAGCATAAGTAGCCTCTACACGGTCCAACTCAGACCGAGGAACATAAGATCAGCGAAGAAAGAGAACCTCGTCGGAAAGACGATGAGTCGAAGTCGACGTATCCATATAAACGTGTAGAATAAAAACGAAGGTGAATCAAAAGCAACATAAAAGAGACGAACCAGAGAAGAGTAAAGAAAATTACCTCCCGAAGGCGCATAACAACGCTCTGAAAACCCTGTTGAGGATTTGCATAACAAACAAATGGGTGATGGTCGGAATATTCTGACCAACGAGAAGATACACGTCTCAAAAGAGAACAGTCTCATCGAAATCCAAAAACAACGGGCCTCCAAAATCAATCAAGTTATCACCAAATGAATTCCTCTCCCAAAAGAAGAAGTCTAAAAGGGGGCATTAGTTGGAGCGCTAGATTGAGACACATGTGAAGAACAATAAGTACGCTACTTCTGAGCAGGGTGTCCACCTGATACCTCAGTTGAAAAACTCAACACCGAAATAACCTTAGGAGGCTCCAATACCAAGGGTCACTTCTTTGATGTCAACTTCAAACGATCAGCCACTAACATCATCTGGGGCTTGACGTCACATAAAGTTAAATCTCGATGGGGGTTAACGCGCACGAGCCGAACCCGACGGGGTTCGAACAAGGCTCAAACACAGGAAGTCGATCTAATGAAAGAATCGATCTGTGAAAGGAGTAGGCCCCTGTGGGGTTGGTCGGGCATTATGGGAAGCTCGCTCTGTAGGGCCAACCTCTCTCTCAGGAAACCAATCTTGGTGGATCAAACCTAAACTAAAATAACATTTCAAAAGAAACACACGAGTCTATCTCAAACGGGTCATAAGGAAAGAAAAACCTATTCTGGACACTACCCCCCGGAGATCGGCCCAAACAGTTGTAAAATCTCGAAAGATAGAGGAAATTCGAGTACCAATAGAAATAAGGAGAGTACCAACAACTAAAAGTGTCAGCCCAAGTAGGTGAAGGCATAAATACGTGACCTCTGTGAGGAGGAGTAACCCCCTCGAAGAGTAGCGGGATATGTGACCCCCTTGAGGGGGAACAAAAAGAATGACCCCCTTGGGAAGAACCGAAAAGATGACCCCGTTGGGAAGAATCGGAAAAGATGATCCCAACATGAGGACCTAAAAGGATGACCCCCTAAGAAGGTCGATAAGATTTCACTATAACAAGCAATGCATCAAGTAAACTCTCAACATGGGTGAAAAAAGTGGTTGTGCAAGGAGCACATCACTTGGCTTACAAAACCCAGATCGAGAGTGAGGGAAACTGTTATGGGTGAAATAATCAGACCCAAGGTATAAAAACAAATAGACTAAATACTAAGAAGATGCCTACTCAGCTAAGGTCAACTCGTATAACGGATGGAAAGACTGACCCTCTAAGAGGGATCGACTTGACAAGGAGAAGATGTCGACCCTGTAAGATCTGGTCGGTCAAGATGAAGAGTCGACCCTTAGGGTCGGCCTGGCCAGTCAAGAAGGTTGACCCCTAACGTGGTCGGCTCAGCTAGTCAAGAAGGTTGAGCCCCTCACGAGATCGACTCGACCAAAGAGACAAGGTTGACCCCTCCCTTGGGGTCAGCTCGACAAGAGGAGCGTGGCCGACCTCATGGGTCGACCTAACCAGCTAGAAACACTTCGTCTCGGGCCATTCCACAACCTTTGTAATCCCCAGAATTTACTAAGGTTATGATGACTCGTTTAATGACACGAAACGATCATGCTGGAAGCCTATAGAGGTGATCCTCTATTGGCTCCTCTCGATGGGGTCAACCTTTTGGCTAGGGGTGTACAAAAAACTCGCAACCCGAAAAACTCGAACCAACCTAACCTGAATTTTCGGGTTGGGTTGTTTTTATTTTATTTTTTGGGTTGGGTTGGGTTGGTTTTTTGCCAACTCAAATTTTCGGGTCGGTTCGCGGGTTGAACCAATTTTGGCTCGGTTCAACCCGAACTTAACCGAATTCCATATATTTAGAAATATATATATAAAGAATTTATAAACCTAAAAGCTAAAACTCAACCCTAACTCAGTCGCCTCTCTTTTTCTTTCTCTCGTCTCTCTCCCAAGATGCAACCGCGTGGCCTCCTCCCCCTTCGCCTCTGTCGCTCTTCGCCTCTCAGACGTCGTCGCCCTGTACCGTCTTCAACTGCTTAGAGTGTGGTGGAGATGGTGCCAACTTTGATCTTGGAGAAGTGAATATGTTTATTTTTTGCTTATTTGTCATATTCCTCAAATGTTTCCACTGAACGTGAAGAGTTTTTTTGGGGGTGTTTTTGTTTGGTTGTCCAAAAAGGAAAATCATAGGATTTTTCCTTGATTTTTTTTTTTTTTTTGTTTTTTTTTTGTTTTCATTTTAGGGACAAAAGAAATTGAAATGTAAGCTTCTCTTTGCTTTTGTGTAATGTTAATGTGTGTGTTTTTAAAGTTGTTGGGTGTTGTTAGGGCCTGTTTCCTATTTCACTAGAACAGAAAATTGTAAATTGTAAATGTACCATTTCCTTTGCTTTCTCACATTTTCCTCGAAGTTTTCTTAGCAACCAAACAGATGGTTGTGGATAAATTCGTTCTGGGTCAAGTTTAATTTATGGAAAAAACATCCTTAAAATCAAATAAAAAAAATTAATTAAAAAAAAGGCTAACCCCCCAACCCAACCTAAAAAGGGTTGGGTTAACTGAAATGTTGGGTTGGGTTGGGAAATCAACAACCCAAAATTTTCGGGTTGGGTTGAAAAACCCTGCAACCCAACCCAACACCCATGTACACCCATACTTTTGGCTCCTTCTCCCAAAGGGGTCGACCTTTTGGCTCCTCCTCCCGAGGGTAAAATTATTTTTTACATGCGTATATCCATGCTACCGCTTCATATTTACAAAAAAGATTGATTTCTAACAAAATTCTTATTTCAAATAATACTGAATGAAAATGAAGCATTATGCCATAAAAAGATGCAAAAGTACAGAGGTTGCAAAATGTTGTGCAAAGATCTCTTATGCGAATTTCGAAGCCAAAGACTCGCAAGAGTGCCCAAGCACAAGGGAAGGACTTGAAAAGTTTCCTATGTAGAACTTGAAAATAGGCTATGCGTGATTCCATCTCCGTACCTACCATGAAGTAAAAAATCAGAACACGACGCACTACTATGTAGTAGAAGAATGTTAGAAGGAGAAAGAATTTAAGCTTATAAATAGTCATTCTTTTGCTAAAAGATGAAGTTTTTTTTAGAGGAGATTTTTTATGCGTTTTCACACTAGAGGAGCTTCCATCACAAAACTCCATTGAAGTTCTTAGAAGTTTTTCTTCATCTGTCGTAGTTGTATTTACTTGCTTTATTTAAGTTTCAATTTATCTTAAGCTTGTCAAGTAGGTTAGCTAATTATAGAATAAAACTTCTAGCCTTATGTGTTACTCTTTGCTAGTAATGAAAATACATTTACATTTCACTCTTTTGTCGAGTATAAGCTAATTTCCTTGTGAGGTTTTGCTCGAATGTCTCCTTGTAGTAGTATTGAGTGAGTTAGTTATTTTTGCATGTGCTTGCACGAGGCCTTTGTTTTAAGAGTATTCATTTTTAATTGCTTAAATCTGTCTGATCAACCGATTTGAGTAGTGGTATGCGTTAGATACTGAAAGGGTCAATGCATGCGAAAATCCTTAAAGCATGTGAGTATATTGTATAACGATAGGGTTCCTTAGACATATTGCGCCCGCTCATTAGCTTGAAAAGGAACTCACCTTCTAGCACGATATTTACGTAGACCATACACGCATATAAGTTGTTTATTCCAGTGCATTGAAAGAGTAGTTGCGTCGGGTATCCTTGCTTAGAACTCAAACTAGCCCATATCAATGTATATTACAAGGGAGACAAAAGTCAAGCCTTACCTTTAAATTAATTTTTTTTTTATATTACTTTGTGAATCGTTGTCACCACACACCATCACACATCTTTATCTGATTGGTTACTGACCCCAACATCTTTTGTGTGTTTTGTGGATCCTAGACTATTTTCATTAAAGTTTCTTCCATGTGGTTCGATCTCAGAATAATCATTCCACTTATTACTTACTGAAGCTTAGTCTATACTTGCGCTAGAGTTTTGGGTGAGATATTTAGGTTGCGTCATTACACACGGTGCGAAAACACATATTATTTGCATCCAACTATGTTGCATACTTATAAACACTATTTTTCGCATACCACAAATCGAGTATCAACTCCTCCTCCCAAGGGGTCTACCTTTTGGCTCCTCTCGAGAGGGTCGACCTTTTGCCTCATCCTCCTAAGGGGGCGACCTTTTGATTACTCATTTAATTCTTTAGAATTGTGTTCACATGACCATTGCCCCCACTCATGCAAGTTCAATTTTAACTTTTGTAAAACAATTTGCTTGAGTAGTACTAAGTGATGTAGAAGAAAATTTAAGTAAGAACTAGAAGTAAATAGGCATTACATGACTCGATTGTTAGAAATAAATCGTCAGGTGTGCGACATTCCATGGGAGGAGCTTTATCTAGCTTAAGACATCTTTAAGTTCTTGGTTGTGGTTGTTCAAATTTATTTGAAGAAGACCCTAGCGGGGTGAGTTTGTCCTTGGTTCTCCTCTTCTTGTCTTTGGGTCGATCTGTTATGAATTATCTTGACAATCTAATTCATATCCAAGATGGAGCTCAATGAGGTCAAACCATTGTTATGGAGCAAGGACCAAAGTCAACGATGAAAAGAAAGACATGAATTTCAATTTGTCTCAAGTCTAATTTATGAAATATTAAATTATTATATTTAAACTAAGTTTAATATGCACATTTGGTCACTTATTAAAAGTGTAATCAAGTCTTAGGTGGTCTTTCATATTTTTGGATGACTTTTAGTTTTCCAAGATGCCTTTTAGAATATCAAGGCATCTTTTGGTATTTCAAGGTGACTTTTCAAATTAACATTTATGTTAGGGAGTTAAGGAGTCTCTAGGTTAATTTTGCTCGTCTATAAAAGGGATTAACCTTGTCTAATGTAAAACACAACTTTGATATTTGAATTGAAAACTTTATTGGAGCATTTTCATAGCCTAGAGTTATTTGTTACCTTTGCATTTCTTGTTTGACTTGCATGTTTTCGAAGCATTCTATTAGACTTGATCAGTCTAATAGTGGAGTAATTTCGTTCAAGGTTAAGGACAAGTTCATGATCCTTGGATATTCGATTTAAAGGTATGTCTACTCTTCTTTTTATCTTGGGGCGAAGGTGAATGTATTAAGGGATTTTAGTATTTGTGATTGAAGGGTTTGTATAACCAAGGGATTCTTGATCCAATTCACTAGGGTTTCGTATCACGATCTCTTTCGCTTCGATCTTTCTCCTTATGATGGTCAAGACGACGACTTTATCTTTGGGAGTCTTTCTTGAGCGAAGTAATTCTTCTGCATCCATGTACTTTTGTGCTCTGGTAAGTATCGCCACATAGGTGGTGTCTGCTTTCTTTCCTAGGGACCAGAGGACATTATCGTCTATAAGCCCAACCACAATGGTTGTGAGGAATGTTCCATCAGTGTAGTTATCGATCTGGAGCGCCTCACTATTGAAGCGAGATACATACTCCCTCAATGTCTCATTTCCTCTCTATTTGATGGTTAAAATGTGGGTCGTCGATTTTCTTGATCTTGCCCTCCAAGGAATTGGGTAACAATGGCTCGGGCCAACTTGTAAAAAGAAGAAATTGACCCTCTTTTCAACTGTCATAACCATTTCCTAGCGGGTCCTGCAAGAGTTAACTGGAACAACCTGTAGGGAATGAAAACTCCAAACCCCCGCAGCGGAAGCGTTGAAATCGTTTTTTTTTAATTTATTTAGAATTAAACAAAATATAAGGTTAAGCTAATATTACCTTTGAACCACTTGTGCTTCTGAGATAAGGTTAAGCTAATATTACCTTTGAAGACCACTTGTGCTTCTGAGATCTTCCTCGCTATGACTCGAACACAGGACCAAAACTTGTGGGAGCTTTCTTGAAAGAAGGAGAGAACTTTTTTTTTTTTGAGTATATTAGAGGTAGGGGATTCGAACCACAGACCTATTGATCGTCAACACATACATATGCCCGCTGAGCCATGCTCGCTTTGGCGAGAGAACAATTCTTTAAGGAGGGTGAGTAGTGTGTTTGGTCAAATGTTCTATTTATAGGGCCTAATTTTAATTAACAAAATACATTTTAATATCTATTATATTAAAATATGTATCAAATATATTAATTTGAATCTCATTCAAATATCATAAAATTAATCTTTTATAATATACATTTAATTGAATCTCATTCAAATTTCATATATATATATATATATAGTTTTCAATATTAATGTATCTAATGCATAAATTATTTCTTCTAATATTTAATGTATCAAATACAAAAAATATATTTTTCTCTTCTACATTTAATATAAAATATATAAAATATTAATTTGAATATTTCAAATTTTTCTTTCAACTAAATTGTGAGCTAACAGGAGAAACTTATAGACCTACAGATTTATAAGCTTCAATGATACAAAATTAATTAATTAATTAAGCTCTTTAATTAATTAACTTTCATTCATTAACTTTAGGTCACTCCACTATAGACATAGAGTTGCACTCTTATGCATTGTAGGACAAGTTGTGTCCATGGATATAATCATTACATGCAAGTCGATCTTTCACGTGTTGTTCGTAATTACAGTTGGATCAAAAGTTCGTTTTACCCCTGTAATTACATCTGTACACCTTAAGTACCACTGATTCTCTAATGAACAACCTGTTTATGATTCACCCATAAACCAAGTCCCTCTCGGGCCAGTGAGAGGGTGAGGCCCCATTGTTCAAGTTCCAAAATCAGCACTTAAGGGAACTACTCATCTACTTTCCCTATATGGGAAGAGGTGAATTCCATCTTGTGAAACTTATGTTCCCAGCTCCCTATTTGATCAAGTCCCCAAAATGGTAGGCTTATTGAATCGACTATAAAGATCATTATCACCCATACAAATCAAAGGACGAACCCTCACATGCAGGGGTTCATAACTCACTCAGGATTAAGATTGAGTCATATATGATCATCCTGTGAAATATTAATCTTCTCAAATAACATATTTATAAAGAGATATTATATATTTCGTGGTCCAGTCTTATACAAACTCATTGTATATGATACCCCCACTCATATGTCTCTACATGAATGATTTGGAACAAATCATTTGTAACAATTATAAAGTGGACCGTATCAATAGTGTTACCAGGATAAGACACCCAACCTTATCCATATACTATAAACTGTTTAGGTTATTCCTTGAACATGATCCTCCCATATGTTAACTACATACTCTTCAAGATTACACTAATAACCTTGAATTTTTATATATAATGAATATTATAAATTACAAATAATAATAATAGAATAATTATCAAATAATTATTAATTAATTACGAGGCTTTATGACATAAATCCTAACACAACCTACACCGGATTACATCACAGATTATGTGGAGCTTCATCCATGATTGGAACGTATTGAGGTGTTCGATTGGATCCTTCCAACTGCCATAGGCATGTATAGTTGGTAGCTTGAAATTTGGTGGGGCCTCTTCTAGCACAATCTCATCTGTGAATGGTGGATTGACTTTTTCT
Organism: Herpetospermum pedunculosum; assembly: GCA_028017165.1. NCBI lineage: Eukaryota > Viridiplantae > Streptophyta > Magnoliopsida > Cucurbitales > Cucurbitaceae > Herpetospermum > Herpetospermum pedunculosum. The sequence goes on from CM051528.1 coordinate 57,980,224, forward strand.
AAGTTCACACAATCATTTCTTTGAGCTTTTTTCATATCATCTAGTTGACTCTGGATCCGTTGTAGCTCTAGTGCCCATGGTCGATTCTTTGCTTCTTCATTCTCGAGGTTTTTTTTTTCGGTTAATAAGATCTCGCTGGTTTGATCTGAGTTTGGTTTCCTCGAGTCTGTCAATTTTTCTGACTACAGATTGATAGTGAAGTGTCCATCCAATTTAGGTTAATGCTTCTAGCTTTGTTGTAGTCTATAGTTTGTGTATGAGACTGATGTATGTTCACCTGAGATAATTGTGCCCTTAAATCTAGGCGAGCTTGTCTTTTGTTGTTGCCCACTAACTGCATCTTATTGAGGGGACGTGAGTTCCTAATTTTCAGCTCTCTCTTTCCTTCGACCTTTGCCCTTGGGACTCTGTTCTTTTTTTTGCAACATTTTAATTAATGCGAGAGGATTGAACTCATGACCTCTTAATCACGGGCACAACCTTATGCCAATTGAGCTATGCTCGGGGCGATAATAATGCATTTAAATTCATGCCTCGTGCGTGGTTTTTTGTGGTTTTTTGCACAGGTGCAGGTTTTAAATCATTTCTGCCCCAACCCCCACTCTGGGCTATCGAGGTGATGCGCTCACTCACCCGTTGCACCAAGTGGTTGTTTGATAATTTTTTTGAAAATCTGCCCTAGGGCAGAATCGAACCTCCACTCTCTACTATCTTAGGCAGAGCACTCACCCACTGCACCAAGTGGTTGTTCGATAAAATGTGGGCCCAATTTGGGCGGTAATAATGCATTTAAATTCATGCCCCATGCGTGGTTTGTTGCACAGGTGCAGGATCAATCAACCCCCACTCTGGGCTATCTAGGTGATGCGCTCACTCACCCGTTGATTATGTTCTTGTCTTCCCTCAATTCTATCGTCTTTCAGTCGGTCCTGAGGATCTTCTAACAAAGCCTCGATGACTGGATTTGACCATCGATAGATTTCTAGGATCCGAGTAAGGCTTTGATCCATCATTTGAACTTTTTCTTCTAAGGATGCATAATTATCTTCTGGTATTGCTTTATTCACCACCAGTTGTTCGGATCCCACCGGAAGGATGACATTAACATCCTGAGCACGTTCTCCCGCGTTGATACATGTCCTGAATGTTGACCCTGATCAAACTCATCGCCTTTCATCACTCTATTTGTTTCACCTATGTTATTGCTCATGACTTCGAATGTGTCGTTATTGATAGAGCACAACTTCGAGCTTCCCACAGACGACGCCAACTGTTCAACGATGAATTTGTATATTTATGAAACTGAAGTGCACCTGCAAGACAAATGAAGGTGAAGAGCTTGGACCGGTGTGGTGCTAAACCACATAGACTCCAACGATCAAGTTATTAATTGTATGTTGGAGAGTTTAAAGAGTGAATTTATTGACTTGCCTTTCCATTTCGCCCCCTTCCCTATTTGTAGTGTATATTGAAGTGTAACGAAAATGACCGTATTGAATGAGCAATTTTAATTGTATTCAAAACGCTTCACTCAAAGAGAGTAGTTCCGAACTTAATTGGTTTGTAACGATCTAAATTGATCAATGAGGCTTGGCCAGGGGTCGACCTCATGTTTGTTTGGTTGACCCCTACGAGGGTCAACCTCTTGCTGCTGGGCCGACCCCTACAAGGATCAATCTCATGCCTTAAATCTCACACTTCATGCCTCACGTCTCATGTCTTAGGCATTTAGCTCTTTGGCAGGCCTTAGGGACTATCAAGAATTTTCCCCACTAACACATCTCATTAGTCATTACAATAGGAATCAATCGATTAGGCAAACCGAATTTGCAAAATCTTCATTTTCATAAAATTGAAAATAGGATATTATGAATACTTTACACTATTTTTATAATTCAATCCAATTCCAAAAAAAAAAAAAAAAAAAAAAAAAAGGAAAAAAAATAATTGAACGAAGAGAAGGAATCGAAGCGTTCTCCGAAAAATGCGGCTACTTGCCGCCTTCTTTACTTTCCCATCACTTGTTTTCCAAAAATGACTTTTCTTCTAGTCTTTCTTTATTATTATTAGTATTATTTATTTTAATTCAACATATATTAATATATATATATTTATTATAAAATCTGAAAATTACAAATCAACCCCATAATTTTACTAAATTTCACAATCAATCCCCAAAAATGCTTAAATTTGAGTCTTCACGAATCTCACTTCAACCCCTCATGTTGTTGCGTATGAAATAGAACGAAGAAAGTCAGCGTCCTATTTCTCTCTCTCTCTCAAAAAAAAAAAAAAAAAAAAAAAAACCATTTCCAATTTCTCTCTGAACTCGCCGGCGACAAAAATTCTGCATGTTTTCCGATTGGTCTCCGACCAAGAGACAGAGACCTTCATACTATGTTCTGCAGTTTGTTTGAGATGGACAATAATAATAATTATCAGCAAGCCGGTGATTTGACTGATGTAATTCGAGCCACTTCCGCCGCCACCGCCGGTGCTCTCTCCTCGGAGTTCTCTCTCAACCTCGACCCTTCTTCCGGCGACCGGCGCCTCTGGCCTCACCTTCCCCTCGATGAATCTTCCATGAGTTTTGGAGATCCATTATTGTTTCCGACTGGTACTGCTCGAGATCCGTTTCTTCATCCCAATTTTTCTGCCTTCAATTTTGCTTCTGACGGCGGCGGTGGTGGCGGCGGAGGGGGGTTGGCGGCGGTGGACCGCCCATGTAATATATTTTCTCGGATGTTGCAGATCTCTCCGAGTTCGAAACTGGGTGATGGTGTAATTAGTAGTACTCCTCCATGTGAGTCCCCGTTGGCGGTGAGGAGTTCTTCGAGCTCGACTTCCGCTAAAGCTTCTGCTTGCGGCGGCGGCGAAGTGGTTCCGAGCGGTGGCTCGAACCCACTTTACTTAATGGATAATTCCGGGATGCAGATCTCTTCCCCGCGAAATCCTGCCATTAAAAGAAGGTAGGAAGAACATTAATATTTTCTTCGAGTTCTACAAATCAGGTATTATCGAACTATCAATAATCGAGATGGTAATAGGTATCTTATATCTTGAACTATAGTCTAATAGTTAGAAGAACTATAATTTAATCCCCAACAATTATCTTTTTAATTTTTTAACTTGATTTTCCTCAAATTTCATCAAGTTGAATTCATTTTGCTCTCTAGGTTTGTTTGTGCTTTTTCATTTTTCTTTTTTGGTTTCAAATGAATACAAATTTTGGGATGATTGTTGATTAATTAGGGTGTAATTAAAACATTATGCCCATTGGTAGAGAGAATTCAAAATTGATGGAACCCTTTTGGGAAATTCCACCAATTTTGTGTTTTAGCAAAGATGTATGTTTTTCTTCCTAGTAGGGTTTATTTTAGGGTACCTTGGTTCAAACTTTGAAGAAATAACTCCGGGAGAATTCTTACGTTTTGACATTGATTGAACTTTCTGTTTAGCTATTGATTTTTAGAATGATAATTGATGCTTTGTCCACTAATTAATCTATACTCGGATTGACCAACTTCTCTTGTTTTGAATCATATTTCATTGTGTGTTTAATATTTTTTCTAACTTTATTACAAAACAGTCAACAAAAACTTGATTGATGATGAATCCATGTCCTAAAAAACAATTGCTACTATACTATCCCATGTTATTAAGATAAACTAGTACCAATTAGTTATATATATATATATATATTATTTTTTTTTTTGTTCACTTGCCATAATTTTTTTCTTATTCTCTTCAAAACCCACTTAAAGAATGGAAGAACTAAGACAAATTCTTCATCTCACATAGGTAACTAAAACACTATCAAATAACAATTTTGGTTTGAGTTTTTTTTTTTAAAGTAAAAAAACTAAACTTATGGTTAAATCAGAACTCTATATGAAATATTGATAAACTTATTACACGAAACAAAATCATAATCAAACGGAAGTAAATTAATTAAAATTTTGGTTTGTTCATTATATATATATATAGGAAGAGCCAAGTGAAGAAGGTGGTGTGCATTCCGGCGCCGGCGCCGGCGAACAGCCGATCAAGCACCGGCGAAGTGGTTCCTTCTGATCTATGGGCATGGAGGAAGTACGGACAAAAACCCATCAAAGGATCTCCATATCCAAGGTCATTTTTTTAATTTTTTAATCTTATTATTATTATTATTATTATTATTATTAACTTACTTTTATTATTTTCACTTAAATTAATTTTCCTTAAATAGGAAAGAGAGAGAGAAAAAAATACATTTATTTTCCAGAAATCAATGCCAAATGCTGCAAGTTTTTGTACCTCTTTCTCTCTCTCTCTCTCTATCTGACAAGAAATTGACTCTCCCAATAATTTCACTCATCAATTTTTTCAAGTGATTTTGTAAAGTTTGGAGAGAGAGAAGGTAATAATATTGTTAAACTTTGAATCTTTGATATTTAATATTTTTGTTTTTTTAAGAAAAAATATAGTATTGACCTTCTTTAGTTTGTAGATGTTTGATTTGAATGGAGACATCATATGTTTTAGATCATTTTTAGTTGATGGTGATAATTAAACTGTGTTTGAGCTGAATTAGTGTTTTCATTTATGAGTGACGGTTGACTTGTGAAAATGTAGTTCATTTAAATTTATTTTTTTAGAACAATAAATGGAGTATGAAAATTTAAACTTACCGCTTCAAAGGAGATACATTTAAGATTTTCAAGCTTGTAATAAAAATTTATTAGTGGTAATGATTTTTTTATGTTATTTATTTAAAGTTTGGATGTGTGTTTTTAAAAAACTAAATTTGTTTCGCCATATTTGATAATCATTTAGTTTTTGAGAAATGTGTTTGTTTTTTCTCCATTTCTTACTATAGTTTTCATACTTCTCAGAGGAAGTATTGAATTCTTAAGTAAAATTAAAAAATAAATAAGATTTTGAAAACATATATAAAAAGTAGATAACACAACAAAGAAACTCATAAGGAGTAATAGTGTTTTATAAGATTAATTTTCAAAAACAAAAATCAAATGATTATCAAATGGAGCCTTAACAATTTCTTGATGGATTTTTGACGTTTTAAGAATTTTTCTTTGAAAATTTACCCATTTTGTAAAGATATTTTTAAATTTTAAAATGTAATTAAGATTTTACCTAACCAAAGATTTCAAAACTAGAAAAACTAGAACAAAAATTCTTATCAAACCTGTTAATAACTCAAATGCTCTAGCAACTTCTGTGGTTTTAACAACTGTTTAATTTTATTTGGTTACTATTTTGGTTGTCCTCTTTTGATATCTTGTGTGAAAACTTTAATTTTGGGTTACTATATATTTTTGGTCTTTCAAAAATAAACATGATATAATTATAATTAACTCTTTATATGTTACAAAAATATTTGAATTTAAATAGCATATATTAACCCTTTTTCAAAACCCTCAATTATCTTCTTCATCATATGCATTACCAATTAGCTTGTTCCTTCCTTTCTCTTCAGGGGATATTACAGGTGCAGCAGCTCCAAGGGCTGCTCTGCCCGAAAGCAGGTCGAGCGCAGCCGCACCGACCCCAACATGCTCGTCATCACCTACACCTCGGAGCACAACCACCCATGGCCCACTCAACGCAACGCCCTCGCAGGCTCAACACGTTCCCACTCTTCCCGAACCACCACCGCCACCGCCACCGCCACAACCCGTAAAACAAGCCCGAAACGTGACGACGGGAACCTGGAGACCGCAGGCATAAAGGAGGAAGAGATGGATGAAGACCAGGCAACAGAGAAAACAACAACAAACGATCATCAGGAGGAGGGAGATCATCATCAGGAGTTCCCCTACGACTTAATTTTTTCTGAATTTGCCGATCAAATAAACGACCACGACCACGATCATCATCATCATCATCATTCAGCGGACCCTCTGAACAACGACATGCTGCTGTTCAGTAGCCATGGCTTTAGTACAGGAAATGATGAAGAGGGCAGTAAAGATCCATTTTTGGAGCTCTATGATTGGGCTGAGAATTCAAATGGGAGCTTGTTCAAAGAAGCCAAGGGAGGTTGATGGAGGGTAATTATCAGACACCACAGTTTAAAGAGAGTTATTATACAGATCAATATCAAAAACAATATATATACTTTTATAAGTTAGTATTTTTTCTTTTTTTAGTTTTTAGTTTTTTCTTGGAGTGAGCTTAATGATTGTATTGGAAAAAAAAAGTGATTTTAGTTTATAAAAAATGTTCAATTTTTCTATTTTAACTTTTGGGGAGATAGATATTATTTCTTGGATTATCATTTCTTTAGGGTTTCTGCAGATTACTCATTGTGTAGTGTTTCATGGAATGTGTAAAATCATATCCTGATATCTAGTTAATGTGCCAAGTTTGTTAGGGTTCGACATATAGATCACTAGGGTTAGTGAATTAGGTTTGTAAGTTAAAGAGAAGTAAACAAATCAAAGCTACTAAACATCATGGGCCCATGTATGTTATATTGTTAGTAGGTCCCTTAGGAGGAGTAGCTCATGTCTGTTATATTGTTAGTGAGATCCCTTCATCTTTCCGATGTGAAATTCTCAACATGCCCTCTCAAGATAGTGACTCTTTGGGTTCATCATCTTGGGTCGGATCCCATTTTTGGACCGAATACCCGTTTGGGCTTCATGGACTCTGATACCATATTAAACATCATGGGGTTCCATCTTAAAATCAATTGATAATAGGAGGAGTAACTCATGTATGTTATATTGTTAGTGAGGTCTCTTCATCTCTCCGATGTGAGGTTCTCAACATGCCCTCTCAAGATGGTGCCTCTTTGGGTTCATCATCTTGGGTCAGATCTCATTTTTGGACCGAATATTCGTTTGGGCTTCATGGACTCTGATATCATATTAAACATCATGGGGTTTCATCCTAAAATCAATTGGTAATAGGAGGAGTAGGCTCATGTATGTTATATTGTTAGTGAAGTCCCTTCATCTCTCCGATGTGAGATTCTCAATATGCCCTCTCAAGATAGTGCTTCTTAGGGTTCATCATCTTGGGTCGGATCCCATTTTTGGACCGAATACCCGTTTGGGCTTGATGGGCTATGATATCATATTAAACATCATGGGGTTCCATCCTAAAATCAATTGGTAATAGGAGGAGTAGCTCATGTATGTTATATTGTTAGTGAGGTCCCTTCATCTCTCCGACGTGAGATTCTCAACATGCCCTCTCAAAATAGTGCCTCTTTGGGTTCATCATCTTGGGTCGGATCCCATTTTTGGACCGAATACCCGTTTGGGCTTCATGGGCTCTGATACCATATTAAACATCATGGGGTTTCATTCTAAAATCAATTAGTAATAGGAGGAGTAACTCATGTATGTTAAATTGTTAGTGAGGTCCCTTCATCTTTCCGATGTGAGATTCTCAACAAAAGTAAAAGTCGTAGTTAAGGAGAAGTGTTTATATATATATATATATAATATAATATATAGAGGATTGTTGGGTGATTGGAAGCAAGGGAGTGAGACCCATATTCCTTTTGGGAATTAATATGGGGTGTGTGGATGGGACAGAAAGGTGAGGAACAGAAGATTTGAACAGTGGAAATCAAGTACATGAAATGGAGGCCATTACTATGCACAAAAAGAAAGAAAGAAAAAGGAAGAGATTTGATGTAAAGATGGGACTTGGCTTTGGCTTGTATCTTTTAGAAGTGGAGGGAATCATTCAAGACCCTACTTTTGGCCTTCAGGCTTTGTTTTTTTCTTCATTTTTTTGTACAATATAAAGTGTTTTTTCTTTTTATTCTATGTCCAAATTCAGTTAAAATATACTTACTGTCTCTCACTAAACGGTTAAAACAAGAATAACGAGTGCATACTCTTGAACAATCATTTTTACTCCAGTAATTTTCGATTTAGGAATTTTATGAGTGAATAATATGCATAGAGCTAGATGTCTATTCCATTAATTTAAAATATAGGGTATTTATATTATCTACTTAGTTTATAATTTTTTTATTATCATCATTTCCGTTGGAATTCTTTAAATCTGTTTTACGTGCTACGAATGACTCGATACGGGTATGAGGGCAACACACCTAAAGAAAAATTGATTTAGATTTTACCATTATGTATCTGAATTGAGTTTTGACCCATTATGTATTAGGTCAGGGTGTTATATATAAATCTTTTAATGGCTTCTGCCGCCCCTTTAGTGATTCGTAATACTGTTTTTTCTTTATTTTTTTAAATGATACTTTATTGAGGTATGTGAGAAACATATCAACCTTAGAAGAAGGTAATCCAATTTGAATCATAACAAGAGATGTCAAGATGGAACTTGAAACAAGGTACCACCCTAAAACCACAAACTGATGTCAAGATGGAACTTGAAACAAGGTTCCACCCTAAAACCACAAACTGAACCAAGGAGCCCATATGTGTTATATTATGAGTGAGGTCCTCAACATGGTGCCGCTTTGGTGGATTCACCATCTTGGGTCGGATCCCATTTTTGGACCGAATACCCGTTTGAGCTTCGTGGGCTCTGATACCATATTACACACCACACCACGGGGTTCCATCCTAAAACCAATTGGTGATAGGAGGGGTAGCCCATGTATGTTATATTGTGAGTGAGGTCCCTTCATCTTTCCGATGTGGGATCGGGATCCTCAACATGCCCCCTCAAGATGGTGCCTCTTTGGGTCACCATGAGGCACCATCTTGGGTCGAGATTCCAGAACAGAAAGGACCACACCATGTAAACTTTGTCTCTCCCAATTCGTAATTCAGTTGTCTCTTTCTTCGGTTCGTGGATGTAGTTAACACAACGTTAGTGAACTATGTAAACTTCGTATCGATTATTGTTTTATTCTTTGTTGTTCGAAATTGTGTGATAACAATTTCATTCATGAATTTTAAAAATTTGTGATCGTAAGAAGTAAGAACTAAGATAAAAAAAATTCAATACAAAATTAAAACTTTTAAAAAGATGCACATAATGGAAAAATTGCCTAAAATTGTGATGAAATTAGGTATAATAATTGAGGTTGTTGTTCAATTTTTTAAATAGCCTCTGTCTCTACGTGGTGGTCTGATATTGGTAATTGTAACAACTAGGTTATATGATATATTTCTTTTGGGAAACTTTTTAAATTGTACTTGAAGTAATTTTATACTATAAATTTTGTTTTGTGTGATTTGCATGTATTTTAATAAGATTTTAATCACGATAAGGACAAATTTTAAATACACTTTTTTAGTTTATTATTTTAATATAGGTTTGACTTTGATGTGTCATGTGAAAATACAACAAGGTTGCTTATCTATATTAATTAAGATTAATTAAAAAAAAAAAAGGCCATAAAGGTGTACAATTTTCTTCATTATATGCACTAATTTATTTAGTTTTTGTGTGGTTTAGAATGTTATTTGACTTTTTAGAAATTAAATAAATAAAAACAATATATGAGATTGTGACTCCCTCCATGCCTTCTTGATATAATATGTTTTTTTTGGGGGAAAATAATCTGTGTATTTATTTTGCTCAATAAATTTTGTTTGATAATAATTTTTATTTTTCAGAAACATAAGAAAAAATTCAAAGTATATATGTATTTATTAATTGGATTATGAAAAAAGTTAAAAAAGAACATAATTTATTGAAGAAGTTTTTAGATTAAAATTTTAATGGATGAATAAGAATCTCTTAAGATTGTCACATATTTATATTTGTGATGTTTTTTCTTAATATTTTATTGATATTTTTAGGATATATTATAAATATCAATGGATTCTTTAATATTAATAACTAACTCTTTAATCGTAAAAATATCAAATATGCAGTGTACGTATTTCATAGTTTTTTTTTATAATGCAAACGAGAATAAATGTATTAAGAAGGTAAAATGCCCAGAGGGCTACAAGAAGAAAAATTCGAAAGCAAAACACTAGACAACCAAACTGGACGACTTGACTTCCCAACAGAACATCCCCATAGACAAAGCATGACCCGCCAGATTATGGACAACTTTGTTAGTCGTTCTCAGACTGAAAATCGGGTCCGTAACACCAATTTGAGCCATCAAGAGTTTTATTTCACCCAACAAAACACCTTGAGGAGCCGTTAGTCGAAGACCATTAAAAAGCAAAGCTCGAACCAAAACTTGGGCGTCTAATTCCACACCGAGATTTGACAAGCCCAAAGACACCGTGAGTCAAAGCTTCGAATGACAGGACGTTGATCAGACCCTCCATAACCTCCACCTTCGCAACCACCATCCCCAGACTCGACCGCCTCCTTTCGGGGGAGACCGTTGCATCAATATTTAGCTTAAGCATGCCCAACATTGGAACCTCTCACCTATGCGCGACCCCGCCCTCACCCTCCCTAGTTGCTAACGTCGACACCCCAACATCACTCGGGACTCGCTCCTGATCTAACTCCAGCAAGAAAGACCTTATCCCTCCACTCGAATCGCCACACAAGGAATCTCTTTCACCAGATTAACAACATTCCGATCATTCCATATGGACCAACAAGTAACATAAAAAAAGTCTAGCTGATTCCGCACTCAGATGAACCGCCACCCACACACATGTTTTGGATTGAAGGGAGCAAGCTTAGCTGCAGACATACAAAAGGGAGAATAGAGGACCAAATCGTTTTAGCCCGTTTACAGGAGAAAAAAATATGCCATTTTGATTCTCTCTCCCGCTGACAATTTACACACAAAGGATGGACAGGCACACGCCTCCTGCATAAGTTATCATTTGTTGGCAATATGTCGTGAAAAAGACGCCACAAGAAGATCTTGATTTTATTTGGAAACTTACAACTCCATAGTCTTTTCCACCATATCGCCATACCACCCGGCTGGGAACACGATGCTTCCTTCTAGGAGGAGATAAATAGCTTGTATGCACTCTTCGTTGAAAAAACATCATCCTTACTGAAGTGTCATAACCAACTATCTCCCATGCTCGTTCGAAAAATCAGAATCGCTAACACCTGGTCCACATCCACCTCCCATAATATAACTCTCGGATTTTTCCTTCAGTCCACGGACCTTCCCCCGTCATCAGATCGCAAACTTGCGTATTAACGTTACCGGTTGAGAACGCGTAATTATCTTAAACGAATGTTCTTTAGGCACCCATGGGTCACCAAAAACCTTTGTTTCCTCCCCATTCCCTACCCTTTTGCGCACACCCTTGTGAAGGAGCTCACATCCCCACAACAGGCTACACCACACAAAAGAGGGATTCCACCCGAGATCCGCCTCCAAAATCGAAGAATCACGAAAATATATCCCCATATACACCTGAGCCACTAGCTGATGGAGCGCATGAAGCGCACCGGAAGCGAGTCGGATCATTGACACTCTAATTTCATCAATTTAGCTAAACTAGAAACATGCTCAAAACTTTTAAATAAAAGAAATTAGAACACTTACCTCTTGTAGTTCTAAAAACTTCTATTCTGATACTCGAATCTCTTCACGAACACCTCGAACCTTCTCTCGAACACTTCGAGAACCACCTCCGGTAGTCCCGCTATCCTCGGGCCGAGCAACGGAGTGGTCAGACTCCTTTACAAGAGAAAAACTTTGGAAGATGAATATGGGAAGGTGAGAGAGATGGGATTTTGTGAGAAATATCTAACACTTAGCTTTCTAATTTCTCAAGTAACATGAACCCTTCATGCTCATCCAAAAATTCAAACTCTTTGAAAATTCATCAACCTCAAACCATTTGAACTTCATCCAATTTATAGGCAATTCACATGCAACAAACTCTTTGCTTAGCATGACACCTCAAATTGGATGGATTAGTATTCAACCAAGTGTTCTAAAATTGATGAGTTTATGCATGTGGTTGGTGATTCACAATCCACTTCACAACTTGGATAAACCCACTAACTTGGATAAATTCACTCAACTTGGATAATCCCACTTGTAATATTTTGTCATTTTAAAATTAATTCATAATTAATTTTAATAAACAAAATAAATTTTAATTAATTAAACTTTTTAATTAATTAATATTATTATTTAATTCAATATCAAATATTAATTAAATAATAAGACTAATCCTGGTTTCTTAAACCGAAGCATCACACATGAATCCCTATTCATGTTTTAGACCGATCCCATATTTAAATCATATTTAAATATGTCCATCATTCTTCCAAAAACGAATTTGAATAAATTCAAATTCTTTTTCTCTCATATTGTTACACGGCTTAATCCGAGCTAGCCAAGATAACCTAAAAGACCTACAGATCATGAGCTCCAACGATACGAGATTAACCGGTCAAACTCTTTAGCCAAGCTAACCAACATTCGTTAACCCCCAGAGACTCCACTAAAGTCCAAGGGTTGCACTCTCCTCACCGTAGATATATTTCTGTCCTCTTGATATAACCATCATCAGTAGGTCGATCCTTCACAAGTTGTTCGTAATTACAGCTGGGTCAAAATAACCGTTTTACCCCCGTAATTCCATCTTGTTCCTTAAGTCCCACTGATCCTCTAATGAACTATTGCTTTGTGGTCCAACCACCAAACCGATTGGTATGTGATCTCATCACTATACCAAGTCCCTCTCGGGCCAATGAGAGGGTGGGATCCCTAGTTCAAGACCCGGAGTCAGCACTTAAGAGAACAACCTCTCTACTAATCCCTCAAGGCGGGTAGGAGTGAATTCCATCTCGCAGGACTATGTTCCCAGCTACCTACCCGGTCTTATCCCCAAGATGGTAGGCTTATTGAGTCGGCGATCTCGGGCCACTCTCACCCATACAAGTCAAAGGATAAGCCCGAATAAACAGGAGTTCATAGCGTGCTCAGGATTCAGATCGAGTTACCTAGGTCATCATATGAAAAAATCGGTCTTTACAGTAAACAGAGTTATAAAGAAAGAGCGACTTGTTTCGCGGTTCAGTTTTATGCAAACTCATTGCACAGGACGCCCCCACTCGCATGTCTCCACATGAATGATTTTGGATCACATCGTTTGTACTATGCAAAGCGGGTCGCGTCCAATAGTGTCCCCAGGATAAGGTACCCAACCTTATCCCTATATTATAGACCGTTCTGGCTATAACTTGAACTTGATCCACAATCATGTCACACATAACGTTCAAGTATACAACCTATAGCCATGGGTTCTTTGTTTATTGGAGTTAGGTTAAAAGTAAACACAATTCACTTTATTTAATAACAATTTTACTGAATAAATCTCAATAACAACTTTATTGCAAAATAGAATATACATTCAGTTTACAAACCACGAGTTTTAGGACATTAAACCCAACAAACTCCCACTTGGACTAAAACGTCAGTGGAGTATTACATGTTGGATGAGAAAAACTGGAATATCAAATACATCCATGGCTTTTCTCCCACTATCCTAGTACAACTCGCATTCCTAGACTCACTAGGTGCCCCTCGAACACTTTAGCCGTGAGGGACTTTGTAAACGGATCAGCAATATTGTGCTCCGAGGCGATCTGCATAACGATCACGTCTCCTCGATGCACTATCTCCCTAATGAGATGATATTTCCGCTCAATGTGCTTTCCACGCTTATGAATTCTTGGTTCTCTGGAATTTGCCACAGCACCAGTATTATAACAATAAAGTGTGGTAGGCAAATTCATATTTGGAACAACTTCCAAATCCGTCAAGAACTTCCTAAGCCATACAACCTCTTTCGCAGCTTCGCAAGCCGCGACATACTCACCTTCCATGGTGGAGTCAGCAATACAACCTTGCTTTATATTCCTTCATGCTATTGCCCCTCCGTTAAGAGTGAACATTGATCCCGATGTGGATTTCCTCGAATCCTCATCGGTTTGAAAATTAGAGTCAGTGTATCCTGTAAGGATCAAATCCTTCGCGCCATACACGAGCACATAGTCCCTCGTTCTCCGAAGATACTTGAGGATGTGTTTAACGGCAGTCCAATGATCATATCCTGGATTGGACTGATGCCTACTGACAATTCCTACTGCATAGCATATGTCGAGTCTTGTACATAACATGGCATACATCAGACTACCGACTGCTGATGCATAGGGAATTCATCTCATATCCTCAACTTCTTGAGGTGTCTTAGGACACTCTTCCTTTGAAAATTGAATTACGTGCCTTAAAGGTAATGAACCCTTCTTGAAATTCTGCATCGAATATCGTATCAACACCTTGTCGATATAAGATGCTTGAGACAACGCTAGCGTTTTGTTCTTACAATTCCTTACGATTTGAGTCCCTAGAACAAATTGAGCCTCTCCCAAATCTTTCATTTGGAATTGGGTCGCTAGTCATTGCTTAACGTCAGTCAGGAATCCTACATCATTCCCAATGCGTAGGATATCATCTACATATAAGACTAAGAAAGCTACAACAGAATTGACTATTTTCTTGTAGACACAAGGTTCGTCAACATTCTGTTCAAAACCATAAGATTTGATCGCAGTATCAAACCTTATATTCCAGGATCTAGACGCTTGCTTCACCCCATAAATGGATCGATTAAACTTGCAAATCTTTTGCTCTTGACCCTGAATTATGAACCCCTTTAGTTGAGCCATATAAATACTCTCTTCAAGATTGTCATTCAGAAAGACTGTCTTGACATCCATTTGCCAAATTTCATAATCATAAAACGTGGCAATGGACAAGAGTATTCTAATCGACTTTAACATGGCAACAAAGGAGAAAGTTTCTTCATAGTCCACCCCTTCCCTCTGGGAATAACCCTTTGGCACAAGTAGAGCCTTAAAGGTTTGCACCTTACCAGCTTGGTCTCGTTTCCTCTTGTAGATCCACTTGCAACCGATAGGTCTTTCACCATCAGGTTGCTCTACAAGATCCCAGACCGAATTGAAGTACATCGACTCCATTTCGAGGTCCATGGCTTTAAGCCATTGGTCCTTGTCTATGTCATTCATTGCCTGTTTATAGGTCAATGGATCCTAAACGCTGTCATCAGGTATGACGACCTGGGTTTCCGTTAAACCCATGTAGCGGTCGGGTTATCTCATATCTCTCCCACTACGTCGAGGTATTCTCAATTCTTGAGAAGGACCAACCTGATTAGCAACTCTTGTTGACCCATCTGTAGCTTTCCTGGAAAGTTCGGTCGAAACAATTTTGCTCGAAGGTTGATGATCTCTCATGTGATCTTCCTCTAAGAACGTGGTGTTTGTCGATACAAGCACCTTGTCCTGTTGAGGATCGTAAAATAGACCACCTTTCGTTTCCTTGGGGTAGCCTACGAATAGGCATAATTTTGAACGATGTTCCAATTTCTTTGGATTGGGCACCAACACATGTGTCGGACACCCCCAAATTCTGAAGTGACGTAAACTCACTTTACGCCCTCTCCATAACTCATAAGGTGTTTTTGAAACACTGTTAGAGGGAACTGCGTTCAAGATATATACAACAACCTCTACTGCATATCTCCAAAACGAACTAGGCAGTTGAGCATAGCTCATCATAGATCGAACCATGTCTAACATGGTTCTATTTCTCCTTTCAGACACACCATTTTGCTGTGGTGTTCCGGGTGCTGAGAGTTAGGATACTATTCCATGTTCTATCATATAGTCCTAGAATCTTAAATCCATATACTCTCCACCTCGATCTGATCGGAGTGTTTTAATCGTTTTACCTAATGTGTTCTCAACCTCTGCCTTATACTCCTTGAACTTTTCAAGAGCTTCAGACTTATGATGCATTAGGTAAAGATAGTCGTACCTAGAATAATCATCAATAAAGCTGATGAAATATTCATACCCTCCCTGTGCTTTAACATTCATCGGACCACAAAGGTCTGAATGTACAAGCTCTAGAGTTTCTTTGGACCTATGACCTTTTTCAGAAAAAGATCGTTTGGTCATCTTGCCATCAAGACAAGACTCACATGGTGGTAAAGAGTTGTCCTCTAACCGATTTAGGAGACCACTCTTAACCAATCTCCCAATCCTATTGAGATTGATGTGGCCTAGTCTCAAGTGCCAAAGATAGGTACTTGGAGAAAGTTTCGGCCTTTTAGGTTGAGTCTGAGCTGTTTTCAACATCTCGGTGTTCAAAATAGCTTTTGCCTCTGTTGGTCTTAACACATACAAATTGTTTTTAAGTTTCGCAGAACATATATGTACACCTCTTTTGCTAATGAACGCTTCATTAAAATCAAAAGATACTTTATACAAATGTTCAAGTAAACAAGAGATAGATACAAGGTTCCTTTTAAAGCTAAGAACCAATAGTACATTTTTCAAGTAAAATGAAATTATCTCTATATAACAACTTGACAGCTCCCACTGCCTTGGTTGAGACAACCTCTCCTGTTCCAACCCTGAGAGTTATCTCACCTTCAGCAAGCAGCTGTCAGGAACTAGTTTCCTGGAAAGAAGAACAAACATGGTTAGTGACTCCTGAATCCAGTATCCAGACAGAACTATCATGTTCAACTAAACATGTTTCAACAACGAGTAAATCATATTTACTTTGTTGTTTCTTCTCAGCTTTCCTCGCCATGAGGGTATCATGATAGACCGATGAGGACGGTTGTCCAAACATCGTCTGTAATGAATCCATGATCTCCTTAGCGGAGACCATTACCTCATGCTTCTTAGCTAACACATCGGATGTGCTGGCCAAGATGTAAACTCGGGCTTTATCATTAGCCCTAGTCCACCTGTCAAATGCATCTCGAACAGTTCGAGTTGCAGACGAGCTAGGAGGGGGAGGACATTCCTCTGTTAAGACAAACCTAAGATCATCGATAACAAGAATCGTATTCAAGTTCGATTTCCAGGTCGTGTAGTTATCGCCGTTTAGTTTATCAGAAGCTAGTAACTGGATAAATGAACTAGAGCTAGACATGCTGAAAAGAATGAATTCTATTAGTGAATTGAATTTAACCTATTTTTAACAACCAATCAAGAATTTAGCAAAAAATAATAATGTACCCATAAACTCATTATTAATTTGCAACGATACTTCAGTGAGTAAGAATAATTGCTACCGTGGGGCAGTCAACCACTCCTTCACTGAACCAAGACAATCTTGACTAAATGCTAATACCAGAATAACTCATATTCCTATAGCATCTTAGTTATCGTTGTTTGGTCAAGAATTTACTAACTCCTTAGCAAATCTTGTAAGTGTGACCCGTCATTTTTAGATTTCTTAGGGTGGCCCCAACAGTGCAACCGTATGAAATGTCAGTGTTGAGAATGACTCTAAGTAATCTTTATCCATTTCTGGTGACTGAGATGTTCCGACTCCCATGAAACGACCATCCGTATGGGCGGTGCCTCTAAGAGCAACCAGCAGGGGGAACATGGAAATCTCACGGTTCAATCCAATGGAGGAGACCGCAGGATGTATTGACATACTTTCTTCTCCCACTTACTATAAATACTTTCTCCATTCACCTTGCTATTGATTTATGCAAACACCACACGTCTGGAGATGCCCTATTGACATCATGAGGCCGAGCATAAATCTCACGGTGTGAACTTCACAGAGAGCGTAGGAGGAGATTGATATATCATATATACCTTCTCAACACCACTACTAAGTATTTTAGAATGGTTTGGGTATACTTTTACTTAGGCATTATCCGGCTAAGACAATAAAACCTAAGTCTAGGTAGAATTGATTTTTTACCTAAGATGTCTAGGTGATAAACGCTTTAAAACCTTACACCTCTCATGTGCATGCTCATAAAGTCGGGTTAACCTAACTCAAGTACCGGGTTGATCCCCAGGTAGGAGGTGTTTCGTAAACCGTCATCTTAAATACCTTCAACCGTAGTACATGATCTCACCGAGTGAGTTCTCTTGTAACCTTAACTTTACAAGATATCGACCTATTTTAACTATTAAAACGAATCGATACTAAATTCCTAATCGCATTGGAATTCTTTAACCCTGAATGAGCATGCATTTATCTTTGTTATAGATTTTAAATGTCTATCTCATTTTACAACGCTTTATAAAACAAAGACATTCTATAACATGCTTCCTAAGCTAGAATATAACCATTACATTCATTTTATAACATGCTTCCCAAGCAAGAATATAACAATTATATTCAACTAAGGCAACTATGTTGTATGTTTAATTTCACAATTAATATAACACTTATATCAACTACACTTTTAAACAAGCAACATCAAATTCATAAATTAATATAACACTTATATTAATTCTCATGAATTAAGCATGCATACTATACAACATAACACTTATATTATACTTTCAATGCATGCAACATGCTTCCTATGGTGGGATTTGAAATCTATATGGCATACTCTATGCACATACAAGAGACTTTAATTAAAACATACATTCACAATGCATAATTAATTAAGCACACTAAAGTGGACCGGTTTTGGCATCACGGGCAAGCAAGCAACTAAATTATTACAATAATAATTCATAAACTAGGTTGAGACGCTTCCGAACCCTTCGAACCGCCACGAACCGGCTTGAATTTGCTTGAACCGGCAAAAAAAACAGCAACAAAAGCTTCAACAAAAACTGAACCGGTTCAAAACAGCAAACCCGTCTTCAACAGCTCGAAACCGGACCAAAACCAACCCGAACTGGACCAAACGAGCGCTAAATTGAACCGTCAGAGGCTGAAGAACCCGGAATCGGTCTGACTTTCAGTGAACCGGACCGCCCGTGGACCGAACCAGACCGTTTCTTCCACCTTGCGCTGACCGGTTTTGTGCTGTTTTTTTTATAAAATAAAACAGCATGCTGTTTTTCCGGCACACGAGTTTCTGTCTTCGAATTGAAAACTTATATGGACTCTAATGACTCCGAATTTTTTACAGACTCTTCTGCACACATTAAAGCCCATACACGCTCGGGCATTTACAAAACGAAGTACAAATAGAAGCTCAAAAAAATATGCCAAAACTGGAAAAACACTTTAGACGCTCAGAAAAATAATTTCTAAAATAAATACCCACCGAGCTCAAATTGATGCAAATTGAGTGACCAAAAAACGCTCAAATACCAATTGATGGAGCGCATGTAGCGCAGTGGAAGCGAGTCGGATCATTGACACTCTAATTTCATCAATTTAGCTAAACTAGAAATATGCTCAAAACTTTGAAATAAAAGAAATTAGAACACTTACCTCTTGTAGTTCTAAAAACTTCTATTCCGATGCTCGAATCTCTTCACGAACACCTCGAACCTTATCTCAAACACTTCGAGGACCATCTCCGGTAGTCCCGCTATCCTCGGGCCGAGCAACGGAGTGGTCAGACTCCTTTACAAGAGAAAAACTTTGGAAGATGAAGATGAGAAGGTGAAAGAGATGAGATTTTGTGAGAAATATCTAACACTTAGCTTTCTAATTTCTCAAGTAACATGAACCCTTCATGCTCATCCAAAAATTCAAACTCTTTGAAAATTCATCATCCTCAAACCATTTGAACTTCATCCAATTTATAGGCAATTCACATGCAACAAACTCTTTGCTTAGCATGATACCTCAAATTGGATGGATTAGTATTCAACCAAGTGTTCCAAAATTGATGAGTTTATGTATGTGGTTGGTGATTCACAATCCACTTCACAACTTGGATAAACCCACTCAACTTGGATAATCTCACTTGTAATATTTTGTCATTTTAAAATTAATTCATAATTAATTTTAATAAACAAAATAAATTTTAATTAATTAATATTATTATTTAATTCAATATCAAATATTAATTAAATAATAAGACTAATCCCAGTTTCTTAAACTGAATCATCACACATGAATCCCTATTCATGTTTTAGACCGATCCCATATTTAAATCATATTTAAATATGTCCATCATTCTTCCAAAAACGAATTTGAATAAATTCAAATTCTTTTTCTCTCATATTGTTACACGGCTTAATCCGAGCTAGTTAAGAGAACCTAAAGGACCTACAGATCATGAGCTCCAACGATACGAGATTAACCGGTCAAACTCTTTAGCCAAGCTAACCAATATTCGTTAACCCACGGAGACTCCACTAAAGTCCAAGGGTTGCACTCTCCTCATCGTAGATATATTTATGTCCTCTTGATATAACTATCATCAGTAAG
Organism: Herpetospermum pedunculosum; assembly: GCA_028017165.1. Lineage (NCBI taxonomy): Eukaryota > Viridiplantae > Streptophyta > Magnoliopsida > Cucurbitales > Cucurbitaceae > Herpetospermum > Herpetospermum pedunculosum. The sequence continues at coordinate 58,000,325 of CM051528.1, forward strand.
TCGATCCTTCACAGGTTGTTCGTAATTACAGCTGGGTCAAAATAACCGTTTTACCCCCGTAATTCCATCTTGTTCCTTAAGTCCCACTGATCATCTAATGAACTATTGGTTTGTGGTCCAACCACCAAACCGATTGGTATGTGATCTCATCACTATACCAAGTCCCTCTCGGGCCAATGAGAGGGTGGGATCCCTAGTTCAAGACCCGGAGTCAGCACTTAAGGGAACAACCTCTCTACTAATCCCTCAAGGCGGGTAGGAGTGAATTCCATCTCGCAGGACTATGTTCCCAGCTACCTACCCGGTCTTATCCCCAAGATGGTAGGCTTATTGAGTCGGCGATCTCGGGTCACTCTCACCCATACAAGTCAAAGGATAAGCCCGAATAAACAGGAGTTCATAGCGTGCTCAGGATTCAGATCGAGTTACCTAGGTCATCATATGAAAAAGTCGGTTTTTACAATAAACGGAGTTATAAAGAAAGAGCGACTTGTTTCGCGGTTCAGTCTTATGCAAACTCATTGCACAGGACGCCCCCACTGGCATGTCTCCACATGAACGATTTTGGATCACATCGTTTGTACTATGCAAAGCGGGTCGCGTCCAATAGTGTCCCCAGGATAAGGTACCCAACTTTATCCCTATAACAACTTTATTGCAAAATAGAATATACATTCAGTTTACAAACCACGAGTTTTAGGACATTAAACCCAACACTAGCGAGCCCGAAAACTGAAGGATGCGCCACACCTGTTTGGCTAATAAAACTTTATTAAACCCTTCCAAACTTTTAAAGCCTAAACCCTCAATTTTCCTTCGAAGCACACTTTATCACAAGCCTTCCAATGAATCTTTTTTTTTTCAGCGCTGATGATCCCCACAAAAAACGAGTCATACAACTGGTCAACTCCTCACATACGTTCTTAGGGATCCTGACGCAAGACATAGTATATGTAGGGATAGATTGTGTCACTGCCTTTATAAGAACCTCCTTACCCCCAGCCGAAAAGAAATTCCCTTTCCAACCTAAAATCAATGGTTTTCTCTTGACTTTCATTTAGAATAAGATGATCATATATACAACCTAAAGTTAAATCTAATTTTCATATTAGGTATAGAAAAAGATAAAGACGTAAATATAAATATATATATTTTTTTATTGATAAATTTTGTAATAGTAGTCCTCGGAGCTTTGTTACCCTAAAATGGAAAGAAAATAAGTAGATTAATTGAGAGAGAAACTTTAGAAATATGATTTTTTATTAGTATGATTTTTTTTTTTTTTGGTGTGTGAGATAAACAAATATATATCATAAAATAAATATAGTTTCAACTCAACTAATTCACAATCCTAAAATATAAGAATCCAATTCAAGAGTAAAATACCATTTAAAAAGGGGTTCAATTATATCAAACATTCTAACTTTGCACCTTCAATCTTATTAATGGAACAAATGATGTTGTTAATGATGTACATTTGGAAAAGGGGTTTGAGAGTGAGTAGAGTGAGCCCTACGCTTTATGGGTATATATATATATGAGTGCATTTCAATGATGAATTTTGAGAACAAAGGAGATGTATGTTTTTCTTCATTGACATTATGTTGATGCAAAAGTCTAGACAGAAGAATGTCGCTCGACCTTCACGTGACTTCAATAGTAAAATTTGTTATTTTAGAGAAGGGTAACCTTTTAACTATTCTTGAGAATTGACCTTGAGCCACACATAAATATTTGTTCATGTTTTATTATTAAATATGAATTAATCAAAGTTGAGTTGGTTAAACCAAACACAAACATTTTTTTTTAGATCTAGATAGTAGGATAATTTTAAAATAAAATGTGCTAACCATTTTTTAAATGGGTGTTGTAAGGGTGCTAACACATCCCTTTATTTAGATCGGGAAAATCATACGGTTTTATGAAACCATGTGCTATGGCTTGAATCCGTATACTCAATTGACTCTCGAGCCTAATTTTTGGTTTTGTATATCAACTTTATTCTTTAAAATGGGTGACCAATCACACTCCAAGATGATTGGTGGCGACTCCAAACCTCCCCTCTCGAAAGAAACTCCTAGGAAAGGATATCGCGACATTTTTGCACATAGAATGTTATAGTTTTCATTAGGACATTTTATAAATTTTTTTCTCATTGAATATAAATTATATTGAAAATTACTCATTAACATAGAGTTTTTGAAAGAATTGGGTTGAGTATAAATTTTAAAAAAAATAGACAAAAAAAAAAAAATATATATATATATATATATATATTCTCAGCCCCGATCCGAGCAAAATTTTGTCGGGACGGAGATTGAAATAGGGGCGGTGATATCTCTAACTCTTAATTAATTTGTCAATTTATTATATTTTATCTTTTTTGATGTCCGTGAGTGTCTGGGTCAGCTTACGCACACCTCGACTAATCTCACGTTGACCCTACAACATTTGGGTTCGAAGAAAACCCATAGGAAATTAATGTAGGACTTTAATAGTCTTAAGGTTATTTACCACTAAGTCAACCGTGGATGGTTTAATTGGTCAATTTATCATTTAGTCGTTTATCCGAAAAAAAGAAGAAGTCATTGGACTTATTTCAAAACAACCATTTAATATGGGAAATCCTTCTAAATGTCCTTTCTTAGAGGAGAGATTTGAAGAATGTCAACAATTTTTTTTTCTTCAGAATTATGGTCACACGTTAGCCAAGCATGCTCACAATTATCTTGATTCTCCCACTTGCGTAACCAAAACATCAATCCCTCGTAAATCTCTCTCTCCCCTAAAATATATCTATCTCCTCTAAAATTAAAACAAAATCGGTTAGAAAATCTATTGATTTAAATTTTCAAATATATGTAAATCCAGAATTCAAAATGTAGGAGGACACAAAGATCTAGTAAATGACACGGTGGTAGTGACCATTGTTCGATAGTTTGTGTTGGTGTAGAATTAAAAACGGAACAATATTACCAATAAAACGTCTGGGTTGAGTCGCGGACTAGGTCGCTCTCTTTAAGACGTTTCGCGGCTCTGCCCACTGTTGTGCACAACAGTCTATCAACCACGCCGCCTCCAGGATAAAACAACCCATCGGCACTGTAGGAATGATCGTTCAATCATACACCCTTAAGACAACAGCTCAGAATCAAGAGTTAAAACAATAACTCAAAGAAAACTGTTTTATGGAGGATTTCTATAAGGGGACGAAGATGAGAGAACTATTGAGGTGTTTTGCTTTTCAATGGAATGATCTCTAAAATGAAATGTAGATGATTTATATAACAAATGAAAAGACAAACATGTGGTCAGGAATCATCCACAAACATGTGGCCATGAATCCTCCAGAAAACATGTGGCCAGAAATAATCCAAAACATGTGGTCAGGAATTAACCAGAGAACATGTGGTCTGCAATCATCCACAAACGTGTGGTCATAATCGATTCACAAATATGTGGTTATAATCGATCCTCAAATTAAAACCATAATAACATTTATAAAATAAATGTCCTAAGATTTAAAAACACATTTTAAAAACTTCAAAAAAGCCAACAATTTGTAAAGAAATCGTTTTCATAAGTGTATTTAGAATGAAAAATAAATATACTATGATTGGATTTTGAGCTTCCGATGTTCACTCCCCTCAAACTAAGAAATCAAGAGGAAGAAAGAATAATATTTGGTATGTATTCTGGATCAAACTCACTTTTTCTGGCCTGTAATTTATATTTTTACATTTAATTAAGAAAGAAGACGTTTGTGAGTGAAAACTGAAAAATACATGGTCTTTGTGAGCGATGAAGGGTCCGGTGAAGTTACAGGTTTTGGTGAGAAATCACAACCTGAGAAATCAGATGAAGATGGAGGTAGATTTTGTTCCCCGTGATTTAGTTTTTTTTTTTTTTAATTACACTGATTTTTTTTAATTTTCTTAGTAGATTTTCAGTTACACTATTTGTTAGGATGAATTTTGTTAATATATCTCTAGTATGAATTTTGTTAATAGATTCAATTACACTATATTGAGTTTTGTTAGTAGACTTTCATTTGAAATTTTTAATGAATTTTGTTAGTACTTTTTCATTTGAAGTTTTTAGGATAAATTTTATTAGTATTTTTAGGATGAATTTTGTTAGTATTTTCTCCATTTCCTATTTCGAATACAATGTATTATATTTTACTTTTTCAAATATAGTGTATTTTCATTACAAAGTATTTCTAGAATATGTTTGTCTCAGTGTGACTACGTTAGTTTTTTGTTTTCAATTAAATTTTTTTGTTCTTTTTTTCAATCAGATTTTCATTTTGCATTTTCAAATACATGAATGATAAATGTTGACCTATTGAATGACTGATAGTTTTATGAGAATTGGTTATAAAGTATCTCTGAAAACAGATCTAACTAAATTAGATATTTGAGATTAACTCCTTAATTTTATGCATCATTTTAGGATAAGTTTAGAATTTGTTGTTAGGGGTAGTTTAGTCTTTAGTGCATCAGTTGACGCTAAATATAGTTTTTAGACATTTATCCAATAAAAAAATATTTTGGACATAAATCAAAATGACTATTAAATTTTGGACATTCCTCTAGTTATCCCTTTAAATTTAGGGGAATTGCAAAATCTGACCCGATTTCGAAAAGATTTGTCAAAATTGACCTGAAATTGAAATTTTAACATTTCTGACCTAATTTTGACAGTTGTCTCACATTTTCAATTTCAGTAGGTTGTGAAATTCCGTATATGCCCCTCTTCTTCTATAATTTCTTCTCTGTTTTTTTTTTTTTTTTTTTCCGTATCTTCTTCCCTTCTTCTTCTCTGTAGTCAAAAAAAGAAAAAAAAAACTCACTGATTTTTCAGAAACTTGTAAACTCAAAACCCGGTAAAGAAAACTAAATCTCAACTGGGTGATTTATTTTTGTTAATCGGGAGGAAAAAGTTACATGATCGTTTTGATTTTTTTAATCGTAGGATTTTTTTTTAGACGATCGTGTTATTTGTGGATTTGTTTATATTTGTTTACACGAACGTGTTGTAGATTTTTTTTATTTGTTTTAATCGTGATTTTTTTATCAACATTAAAGAAGATTTGTTGGTATTAAATCTGTGATTTTTTGTCGAATATTTGTTGGTATTAAATCTGTGATTTTTTATCGAAGATTTGTTGGTATTGAATTTGTGATTAAGAAAGATTTGATTTAAATCTGTAAAAAACAAGTCGTTTGTTTCGTGAAATTTGTTGGAGGGAGGGGAATTCTTCATTTGTAAAATTTGGAGAGAAAATGATAACAGAGAGGAGAGAGAGAGGAGAGAATGATGAATAACAGAAGAGAGAGAGAGGAGAGAATGATGAATTTCATGTTTATGGGAGAAGGATGAAGAAAATGAGAACAGAGAAGAGAGAGGAGAGAATGATGAAGAATGGTACAAACATAATTTGACGTTTCAAAAAAGTTGAAAAGGTGGGTCCGCTTTTAAAATTAGGTCAGAAACGTTAAAATTTCAATTTCAGGTCACAAACCTTTCTCAAATCTGGTAAGATTTTGCAATTCCTCTCAATTTAGTCATCCATGTCTTAAAAAAAAGGATAACTACACAAATAAACACCTTATGCCTATGATATTATATTAATGTCCTCACTTTCTATTTTTATAAAATGTCTAACTATTTTTAAAAAAATCATAAAAGTTGGGTTGCAATTACTTTCATACCCTTCATTTTATATTGAATTTTTTCTAACATTTTAATAAAATAAAATAAAAAGTAAAACAACTTCATTTAAGGCAAAAAAAAAATTGAAATCATAAAATTTGCATTAATCACGTCTCTCTCCTCATTTAAATTGTGTTTTCCCTCCTCGTATCTAGACCTAAACAATTTTCTCTCCGCAATATATATTTTCGTATATGAAATATATAAGGTGGGTATATATAAAGAAATACATATATTTATATATATGTTTGAAGTATATATGGTGGTTCAATAAAAAAAAAAAAAAAAAAAAAAAAAAAACAAACTCCGCAATATATACACAATATCTATAAGTATATATGAAGTATATAACTGAATACACCCATATATGAAGTATATATAAGTATATATGATAAGTATATATCAAAATTATATATATTATATAAAAGAATAAATACATATTAATCTATAAGTATATATTCAATATATATGAGTATATAATCATAGATGAAGTATATATAGTAAATATATATATATATATATATATTATAAGTATATATGCAGTATATATGAGTATATACTCATATATGAAGTATATATAAGTATATATGGTGGTTATATATAAAAAAAATGGTAAAGAAATAAATGGTAAGAAAAAATGAAAGATAAAATCGAATTTTATTTAAAAAATGAAATTTAATACACTCAATTTGCGTTGACCGGGAGATTTGTTTTTTTTACACTAATGAAATTTAATATACTAATCGAAATTTAATACACTAAATTTGACATGAGTTTTTTTTTTTTTTTTTTTTTGAAATAGAGAGATAAAATGAAATCATGAAATGAACACATTAATGCACTAAATGAGAGAGAAAATCAAAATTTATTACGAAAATAAAATTTAATACCCCAATAATTTTATTTTGTATGAAAATCGACACATTGATAAAGGGAATAATAATATTTAAAATTAATCAAAAATAAAAATGAAAATTTCAAAATTTTAAGAGATTTTAAAATACTACCTTAAAGGTGATCATTTCAGAGATTATCCCTAAAAATAAATGATATAGGCTTAGCCCAATCCTCATGGTCCCTAAAAGATGGGCCCGTGAAGGAACCCTTCATGTGCAAATAATGATAGGGGCAACAAGAGGAATAACTAAAATGAAATAGTTGTTACTGAAAAATAACTAACACAATTAACTTAATGAAAAATAGCTAACAACTATATTTAGTATAATCTTTAAACTATATTGAGACTGAAATACTCCTATGAGATTTAATCCGTTGAAAATCAAATCAACTACAAAAAATGGTTGATTTTATGAGAGAGAAAATAGTTGGGAAAAAAAAACGTAACAACTAGTAAACGGTTGAAAATATTTGAAATAATTTAAATTAAACTAACCTGTCACCAATTGTATTGCCCTTATATACTATACAACAAAGGGTTGATTTTATGAGAGAGAACAAATGGTTGATTTTATGAGAGAGAAAATGATTGGGAGAAAAAAAACGTAACAACTAGTAAACGGTTGAAAATATTTGAAATAATTTGAATTAAACAAACATGTCACCCATTGTATTGACCATTATATACTATACAAAAAAGGGTTGATTTTATGAGAGAGAAAATAGTTGGGAGAAAAAAACGTAACAACTAGTAAACGGTTGAAAAATATTTGAAATAATTTGAATTAAACTAACCTGTCACCCATTGTATTGACCAATATATACTAACTCGACGAACATGACACCCCATAAAAAGATAAATAGACATGCCCAAACAAATAGTATATATTGAAAAATATATCTAATAGGTTCAAAACAAAGAACAAGAAACATATATATATATAGTGTGTATACTAAATTTAAACGAACCAAAGATTCAAGAGGGATGAAAAGTACAAAACTAATAAAAGTGGTAAAAAAAACTCATTTAGACGGATTAGAAGAATGACTTAAGGAACACCTTTAATTAGACGAATGGCATGAGGAAGTAGTATATATTGAGACATACACCTAATAATAATTAGTATATATTATAAAATACATTTATCAAAAAGTGTAGATAGTAGTGTACTGAGAAAATATTTATAAAAAATGTAGATAATGTACTGAGAAATTATGAAATAAGAATACACCCTTAATTAGTGTACATAAGAAAATATATTTGTAAAAAAAAATGTAGATAGTGTACCTAGAAAATATATTTGTCAAAAAGTATAGATAGTGTACCCAGACAAAGTATATATAAGAAAATACCAGGGGAAAATATCAATACTCATAGGTTTAAAAACAAGAAAAACGGGCAGACAAAACTAATTACACACCTGATTCTCAAGAAAAATAGGTAGATAGAATTAATTACACACATAATTCTCAAGAAAAACAGGTAGATAAAACTAATTACACACCTGATCCTCAAGAAAAAAACGGGTAGATAGAACTAATTACACACCTGATACTCAAATTCGACCCAAGGCTCTGTTTTTCTCGATGGTTCAGCTTCACTAAAACAAGTCATTCAGGTCCTCCAACTCGTCTTCAAGCTTTGATATCCTTCCAGTCAAAAAATCAAACAGATTCTGAACGACATTCTTAATTAGACAAACAGATTCTTCATCCTCATCTTCATACTTTAGACAAGCTTTGATATCCTTCTGATTCTTCATCCTCGTCTTCTTGATTCTGAACGACATTCTTAACTTCGTCGTTGTCTGTTGCTGATTCGATTTATTGGCTTTCTTCTTGCCCGCCCATCATGTGCATCAATAGTTCCTCGAGTTGTCGATGACTTCTTGGAAAAAATATAGGATGAGTGGCGTATGGTCGACTGTGAGGGAGAAAGGAGATGTCGGTGAGAAGGAGGTGACAATTGATCGTGAATGGAACGAAGAAGATGAAGAAAAAAAATCTTTTAAAATTTTAATTTTAAAAAGTCTAAAACCAGTCTCATATTTTTAGGGATTTGTAGGGGAGATAATTTTATTTTAGGAATTTTTAGGGGATAATTTTATTTTTGGGAAAAATCTAGGAAGGAGGATACTGATTTTTTTGGTTGGTTGTTGAGATATTTAAAAATTAAAATAAATAAAAATTAAAAAATTAAATTTCGATTATATGGTATGACTATAAATAACGTTATCTACCAGGGGCATAATCGGTATATAAAGTGTTCTCTCTCACTTCCTAAAATCTAGTTAGTTATGGGATGCAAATAGAAAATTTAGTAAGCTATATTTCATTTGAGTTTTTGTAATGTAGCTATTTATAACAATATCCCATAATGATATGAGCTTAGCCCAATCCTCATATAGAAAATCTGTAGTTATCTTTTCATTTTATATATATTTTTCTTTTTGGAAATTTTCAACAATAACTAGGATTAAAAAGCTGAGATGAAATATAACTAACTAAGTTTCATATTTGCATTCTATAGTTACTTTGATTATAGGAGGGGAGAGTGAACATTTTGAATTCCAATAATACCCCAGGTAGATATGAATATCTACAGTCTGCACATACAACTGAATATGGATATTTACAATTCTAATATATATATATATATATTTAAAATCATAAATATGAGATTGATTTTAGACTACCTAAATGCATGGGATTAATTTTACTTTTTTTTTTAGAAATGACGTATTTATTAAAACTAAGGAGCCAACAGAGAAGTCATTACATGCCAAGGCTAAAAGCCACGAACGAAAACTTGAAACCCATTTTACAGAAGAGGGAGAAGAAATATCTGCTAGGGCATCTGCCAACCGATTTCAAAGGCGATGAATAAGGGAAATCGAAAAATCCGAGTGAGATCTGAGAAGACTTTGGCAATCAGCAACCCATGTGCTTATATCATTGAAGAACAAATTGCTTGAGGTGAGAGCTTAGACCGCTGAAGCACAGTCAGATTCGACAATCAGATGGCGGATGCCCAAAGAGCAAGCAAGAAGGAGACCTGAACGAAGAGCTTCTATCTCAGCATGTAGAGGTTTTTGGAAGAAACTTCCTTTTAAAGCATATGCATAGAGAATCAGACCAGAGGAATTTCTAATCACAACCCCAATGCCAGCCGTTGTGGATGTGGAGGACCAAGATGCATCGACATTCATCTTGAGAAAGCCATCCGGAGGAGGAGACCAGCAAGGAAGAGCAACAGGCTGGGGAGGAGCAGCATGAACAGAATCCGAATTCAAAATGCCTTTAGAAAGTTCGTCAAGGTAATCCGAGATCCATATAACTTTAGCTTCCACATTAAGGGTATCTTTTCCATGACTAATCGAATTTATGTCGTTCCATATAGCCCAGCAGATAACACAAGCTAGAGTAAAATATTGTTTACAAAAGGAGGTGATCCACAAACTCCAATGATCTGACAAAGGGAGATGGGCAAAATGTTTATTAAGAAAGGATGGGAGAAGACGTCTCCAATTTTTTTTGGCTCTTGGGCAAAACAGAAGAGCATGAGAGATTGATTCAACAACAGTTGTGCATACGGGACAAGAGGTACTGCAATCAATACCTTTGCCTTTTAAGATAGCATAGGTAGGTAGATAACCTTTTAAAGCTTTCCACATAAAATTCTTGATTTTATTATGAATTTTTAAGCTCCATAAGACCTGTCAAAACTTAGAGGAAGGGCCAAGAACTAAGGGGCCCTCAAGACAATTCTGAGAGAATTCTGAGAGAGGGCAAGCTTGTAGCCACTTTTCACATTATATAGACCATACTTTGAGTAGTGCCACATCCACGTATCCTTCCCAGCAGCTCTGCTTAGGGGAATAGAGCAGATAATGGGAACATCATCTTCACAAAACAGATTGGATATAAGAGGGATATTCCAACTTCTGTTTTCTAGAATTAACATATCCACAGAGGTATTGGGAGAGCTTTTAAGAAAGTTAACAAGGGTGAATAGGGACTCTTTAGGGATCCATTTATCTTTAAAGGCTAAAATGTCCATCCAATTCCCAACTTTGAGCCGAATTCCTTTAACAAGGAGGTCTTTTCCCCAAATAACACTTTTCCAAAAGAACGAAAGAGAGGTTCCCAGTGAGGCATTTAGAAAATCTGAGTTAGGGTGGTATTTAGATTTGAAGGTGCGGGCAGTAAATCTTGAGGGGTTTATAAGGAGCTTCCAAGCCTGCTTGGCTAGGAGGGATTGGTTAAATAACTTTATATCTTTGAAGTTGAGCCCTCATTGAATAGTAGGCTTACAAAGATGATCCCATTTGCACCAATGTATCTTTTTAAAAGTGTTATTAGAGCCTCACCAGAAGCGAGAAGCAACCCTTGTAATATCAGAGCAAACCCTCTTTGGAAGCCGGAAGCAACTCATAACATATGTGGGAATAGCTTGGGCTACGCTTTTAATTAGAACTTCTTTGCCCCTTGAGGAGAAAAAATTAGATTTCCAACCTGAGACAGCTTTCCAGACCTTCTCAGTCACATAGCTTAAATTATCCCCTTTTTTTGAAGAAAAACAAGAAGGGACACCAAGATAATGGCCAAGATTCTTGACTAGTTTAACACCAAAGATACTTTGGAGGTAACCCTGAAAAGAAGAACAAATTTTAGGAGAAATGAACAAAGCAGACTTAGAAAAATTTATAGATTCCCCTGAAGCTTTCTCATAATTATTAAGAATAGATTTTATAGTGAAACAATTAGAGATAGTAGCTTTAAAGAAGATAAGACTATCGTCAGCAAAAAGAAGGTGAGAGATTGGGGGGGGGGGGCAGACCTGACAATGTTGATACCGGATAGAAGATTAGTAGTTTGAGCATAAAGAAGTGATTGTGAAAGGTCTTCTGAACAAAGGAGAAAGAGATAGGGAGAGAGGGGATCACCTTGTCTTAGGCCACGAGAAGGAGTAAAGTGGCCCTTAGCTTGTCCGTTAATAAGAACAGAAAAAGAGACAATAGTTAAGAAATTCATGATTAAAGCTATCCATTTACGACTAAAACCAATTTTACCCATAATTTTTTCTAAGAAAGGTCATTCCACTCGATCAAAAGCTTTAGACATATCTTATTTGGGGGCTGCAAAACCTTTAGAACAAAATTTATTCTTTTTTATATGATTAATGCATTCATGGGCAAGAATAATATTATCAGAAATAGCTCTAGAAGAAATAAAAGCGGATTGAAAGGGGGAGATAATAGAGTTCAGAAGAGGTTTCAGCCTATTAGCCAAAGTTTTAGAAATTAGTTTATAAGAAACATTACAAAGGCTGATAGGTCTAAAATCGAAAACCAGAGAGGGGTTTTTAGTTTTAGGAATTAAAGTTATATTAGTATGATTCAATAGGCTAATAGGGGCAGAGGAATTGAGAATAGCAAGACATTGATCAATAGTAAGCTTACCTACAATAGACCAATACTTCTGATAAAAAATAGCAGGGAATCCATCTGGACCAGGAGCCTTAGTTGAAGACATTTGTTTTAGGGCTAATATAATTTCCTCACTGGAGAAAGGAGCATCAAGACTTGCATTCATCTCATCCGAAACCAGAGGCTAAATCTTGTCTAGAACTGTATCCATATCCCCATAGCAAGGCCTGGAAGAAGAAAACATATATGTAAAATGGTTAATAAAAGCAGACCCAATATCTCTAGGATCTTCATGCCAATTATTTGAGGAGTCAAAGATTCCCTTAATCATATTTTTCTTGCGACGAAGAGATGCTTTCTTATGAAACCACTTAGTATTGCGATCTCCCCATTTAAGCCACTCTTCCCTAGATCTTTGTTTCCAATCAACCTATTCTTCATAAATAAGATGGTTAAGGTCATTTTCAATAAGGAGGATTTTGTTAAAATCAGGATGGGGGGAGACACAATAGGCAGTTTGCAAAGCTCTTTTACAATTAATTATCTTAGTTTTTAAAAGAGTTGGACTGGGAATAGCCCCAAGAGTTCAAATCCAAAGAGACATCATGAAGGAAAGAATAAAGAACCTTATTATAAGTGGAATGGTTGTAGCGATCAGTAGCATTAGCAATAATTGATCGACATTGATCATGAAGGGTCCATTGTTCCTCAAATTTAAAAGGTCTACGGTGGCAATGGTTAAAAAATATAGGAATATTAGAAGTTGTAAGCTCAATTGGTCTATGGTCGGATTCAGACCAGTCCAAATGGTGATTAGTTAGGGATTGAAAGGTCTCTTCGAAGGCTGAATTGGCCAAGAAGCGATCAAGTCTGATAAACGTGAGGGAGCGAAACTTCCAACGGTTTGTCCAAGTAAACTTTTTCCCTTTAAAGCCTAAGTCTTTAATATTGCAATCATCTAAAACATTTCTAAAAGAAGCAAGAAGATTAGGGTCACGAGGAACACCCTTTTTTTTCAGAATTGGAGAGGATTTCATTAAGATCACCACCAATTAGCCAAGTCGAGTCATCACCATTGTGAAGTCGTCTTAAAAGATCCCAAGAAGTATTTCTTTTATGGGTCTCTGGATTGCCATAAAAACTTGTAAAATGCCAAAGCTTAGCATTACTCAAAATGGAGGAATCAATGTGAGACTTTGAGGAAGAACGAATGGTGATATTGATGTCATTTCTCCAATGCAAGCAAATCCATCCACCTGAACCTTCATTTGAAACAACAAAAAAATCATGGAAACAACAAACAATCATGAGTCTATTCATAGTTAAAGAACCACATCTTGTTTCCGATAGGAAAACAATGTGAGGTTGACGCAGATTGAGCACATCCCTAACCGTACGGAATGTCCTAGGATTATTCATTCCTTGGACATTCCAACATAAAATCTTCATGTTAAAGGGCGAGGTTGTTCATCAACCTCTGCCAAATTAATCAAAACATTTGTATCATCAAGGAGTGAGAGACCTATCATCCCCTTTGGTCTTTTAGAGATAGTGACAGCAGGATCTTGCAAACTCTTTCTTTTATTATCAAGATAGGGTAGATTAATATCAAGAAGGGGATTCAAAGTCAGAGCCTTCTTCTTCCCTTTTTTCTTGCCAATAGTGGGAGATGGTTGGCTTGTAAAGGAGAAAAGAGGAGCATGAGGGGAAGTAGAAGGAAAAAGAAGTGATGAGGGGGCCGAGTGGAGGGTAGGGGAAGGATTAGCTGGAGTGACAGGGACTTGGTTCTCAGAATTTTTTTGGAAGTCATTTTGACTAAGGCAGTTAGGCATTAGGGGTGAAGGAGGTTCTTTAGGAATGGGGGAATTAGGAGGACAATTTTGGGGTGATGGGGTTGAAAGATGAGAAATGGGAGGATTCTTGATTTGAGGATAGATGGGGCGATAGGAACCAACCTGTTTATTAGAAGGGCTTAATGTAGGAGGTTGGAAGCGTAGGTAGGCGCCAAAAGGATAATGTTTAGGATTTTTTGGGGAAGGGTCATCAAAGGCAGCAACACAATCTTTAACCAAGTGCCCAATTAAACCACAAAAATAGCAAAAATTTGGGAGTCTTTCATAGCGGATTAGGATCTAGCTTTTAGGCTGGAGATCATCAATGGACAACTTGATACCTCTCCTTAAAGGCTTGCTAATATCAATTGCAATACGAACTCTAAGGCTAGTACCCCAACATAGGCCCATTTCATCATCTTCAACGTTTATAAAGGATCCAATTGCATTACCCAATTCCATAGCCATTAATCTAGATCGACAAACAATTGGTAAATCAAAGAAATGAACCCACATAGGCACAATTGAAAAAACCATTTCAGAGGGTTTAATCATGGGATTAGGCTTAACTAGAATGAGTAAACTTTTATAAAAAAATCCAGGGTCCTGAAAGAAGGCTACGGTTAAGGTCTGAGGGGTTAGAAAATATAAAGATAAACAGATTCTTAGAAAGGTTATGAACAAGAAGGTTGGCTTGATTCCATATTTTGCGAAAAGAGGTTTGAATAGTATCACACGTTATGAATCTTGGGCAAAGAAGCTTGCCAATCAAATGTAAATGTAAGTTGGTAAAGGAAGGGATCAAGAGAGAGAGGTTTAATAGAAATAACAGTTTGATCTTCCTCAGAAGACAGAGACATTTTGTTCCAAATTGAAACTAATTCTTCTTCTTCCATGCAGGACAGTAGCAACAAAAGCAAAGGATCTTGAATAAAGAAGAGGATCTTGATCAGAGCAAAGGAAAGGTAGAGGTTCAGCAAGGAAACTAGAGTTAAAGAAACAAAAAAAACAGCAGCAGCAGGGCGGAAGAACTGCACAGGGGCGAAGGAACCACACTTGAAGGTGGAGGGGCTCTCAAACAATTGAGGAAAAAACTCTCACTTCTTGGAGGATCTTGGAAGATTTTGAAATCTGCTCCTGTTTGAACACAAAAGCGGATTAATTTTACTCTTTAAACCTATTGATATTATTAAATTGTTTTTTTAGAATAGATCAGCCCCATCACCACGCTTCTTAACCATCCTCTTTCATCTCTTCTCTCGCTCGTACAAGATCGTTCATCTTCTTTCCACATCGCCTGCAACCCGTCCCCAAATCTCGTCGTCTCCAGGTAACTCTATCGTTCACTGTCAGTCGACGTCATTGTACCTGCACGCAAACATGAGGGACCCAACGATCAAGATGCTCTAGTGACGATTTTGACATTGGTCAGCAATCAGGAGACCGTCGGGAGGTTACTCAAAGGTGGAGTACTAGAGACGGTGAATAATTTGATGAACATTCCAACGGAGGAGGCAGTGACGATGTTGGAAGTGGTGGTGAAGAAAGGGAGATTTCTGGCGATTGCTTAAGGGGTTTATGAGATCAAGAAGATTTCGAGGCATGAGTTGATTAAGCGAGTGAGGCAGATAACGATCGACAAGTTGTTGATAAAGCTAACCTATCGTTGAGCGATTTTACTTAGGGAAGCTGAACCATAGAGAGAGAAAAAAAACAGTCATGAAATCGATTTTTGAGGACCAGGTGTGTAAATAATTTTATTTACCATTTTTTTAAAACCAATATATACTTTTTTTTTCTCGGTGTAATTCTCAATATATAATTTATCTAGAGTTAATGTATTTCCCGATATATATACTAATTATTAAGTATATTTCCCAATTTATACTACTTATATCGGTTAACAGTTACTTATCTAGGTGTATTTTCCAGTATATACTACTCTTGACTTTTACTTAGCTAGTTTTTTATTTTTTTAAAAAATTAGAAACAAATTTTAAGTTTTAGACTTATTCTCTAGGGTGTTACCATAGTTGAATGCACAAATTATGATTTTATAGTTGCTTAGAATTTTATTTGAAATTACAGTGTTACAAAAAATACAGTAATTAAAAAGTTCTTCGTGATAGTGTATATCTGGCAATACACTGTTTTGTCCGTCGATTTTTTGTGATAATGTATATCTAACAATACTTTATTGTCCATAACTAAAATTAACCAGTGTTACCGTAACTTATACGGTGTATTTTTCAGTATTTCAATATATACTACAATTAGTTTTTACTTAGATAGTTTTTTTATTTTTAAAAAAAGTTGGAAACAAATTTTAAGTTTTAGACTTCTTCTCTTCTCTAGGTGTTAGCATGGTTGAATGCACAAATTATAATTTTTTAGTTGCTTAAGATTTTATTTGAAATTACGATGTTACAAAAAATACATTAACTAAAAAAATATTCGTGATAGTGTATATCTAGCAATACAGTGTTTTGTCAGTTCGAGTTTTTGTTTGAATTTTCTGCATCATTTCTCTTTCTAACGGTTTACTTGAAAACTATGAAAATAGATAGAGGTATTTAATTAATGCAAGGATCAACCTCTGACCTCTTAGTCAAAGGCACAGACTTATGTCAAATCGAGCATAGCTCGATTTGACAATATATATATATATATATATATTTACCTTAAGTTTTGTTTCGATTTTTTTCAACATTCATTCACATGTGTGTTTCCATTTGCATCATGTTCTTCTTTTTCCCAATATCGCTCTGAATTTTGGAAATTCGGGCTTGAGGACAAATATGTGTTATTCGCTTAACAATATTTTTTAAATGTTTTGTATTTAAATCCTCAACTCTATTCCGATATTTTAGAGATTTTGTTGCATGTTGTTGCGTGATTTATTGCGTACCGCAAGTGTACGGGTCAAGTTTTAATATATTGATTTAAGTAAAGAGTATCGTCCACAAGATTGGTTTTTAGATCAATTGAGTACCGTAGGTACTAACCACAAATTTTATTTAGATTAAAAAGACTTTGAGTTTGAGTGAAAATTAAATGACTGAAAAGTAATGAGAAACTTTTTGGAGAGAAAAACCTAGGGAATTGATTTCATCGAATAGATTCATGCTTAATTAATCTATTAATCCAAAAATAGTCATGCATACAATTATAGGCTAAGAAGAATAAAAATCATAAAAGACTCGCTAGAGCTCAAATAATTCTCTTCTTTTTTTTTATAAAACTAACATGTCTGTCTAGTTTTTAATAGAAAAGAAAGGCATTAAGCAACTTCTATTAATGATTTTTGAGAGAATTCTTCATGTCCATGCAAGAATTTATAAATAGCGATGCGGTTGAGTTCTACTTTAAAAACTATTTTTTTAAACTAGAGATTAAACATACAACAATTTATACTTTGGCCAAAAGGATAAAAGCATTAAGCAAACAACCACACGAATAAATGATGCACTATGAAGAACTTAAATTAATCAAACATAAAAACTAAATCGATTACATCAATCCCCTAAGTAAGAGTTTAGCTACTCATAATCACTAAAATAACGCTTAAACAAAGTTTAGAATCCATAAAATAATGCAATGAAATCAAAGGTAAAGAGGAAAAAATCTTGTAGCGTGCCAAGCCTCGTTCCTGATGTGATTTGCACGTTCCCGGGCCTCCAAATCTCTTCTTCAGCTCTCTAGAGTGTCCCTCAGCCTTTCTCAATAGTGTATTTCGAAAATAGGTTCAAATCTCTCAAAAATTGGCCTCCCCCATCGTATGAAGAATAAGATGAATATATAGGAAAAATCGCGAGAGCATCTCGACGCTATGGGCAGCGTCTCAACGCTGCCCTTAAAAACACGTGAAAAATGATTTGGAAAGTTGGCGTCGAGCATAGCGTTGAGACGCTATAGCTCGACGCTACAGGTATATATTATACGAATGCGGAATATATCACAAAGATTGCTGAGTGATGCGTTGGTCTGGGCGCTCCTTTGGTGAGAAGTGTTCGCGCGCGAGTCTAGGTTTGAGATTGAACCAGTGCAACTTTTATTTTTATTTTTTTTTTCTGTGAGGGATTACAGCGTCGAGATGCTCTGTTGAGCGTTGAGACGTTGTCCCCTCAGGAATTCTGGCTTGAAAACTTCATTTTGGAGCGTCGGGACGCTCCCATAGCGTCTCGACGCTCTCCCCTCGGCCTTTTTGGCTTGGTTCCTTCTTTTCTTGGCTTTAGATCATCAAAATACATCTTTTAAGCTTATTGTTTAACTCATTACTTCTAAAAAGCTCCGGTTTGCTCCAAATGCTCAAAATCTACAATTTAGATAAATAATATCATTAAAACATTCCTTTAAACTCCAAAACTAGCATAATAAAGGCTCTAAAGATAGCCTATTTAGTGTGCTATCACATGTCAAAAACAAATTGAAAATGATATGACTTATAGGACCCACGTTCACAATTTTAATTACAAATTTTGGATTCTAAAACTTGATTCCACATTTTTAAGGAAATTTTGTAACGTTTTTTATCTATAAAATAACGGACTTTGATTCATTTTTTTTAGGGATTTTGGTAATGTCTTTGATTTAAATCACAATTTATCTCTTGGCTTATTGTATTAATTGCATGTATATACTCTTACGTACATAGAAGGAATATGATTGATAAAGTGTTTGACTATTTGTATATATGCACATAGACATAGGTTTGCTATATATTTATTGCTAGTATGTAGTACTATAGACTATTGTCGATTGTTGTTGTAGTTTTCCACACGTATGTATCGTTATATACACATAGATATTGACTGATTTGATGTGTTTAATTACATGCATATGAGGCACATTTTGTTGTTTCTCTTGATAGTTAGTAATTTACATGTATATAATATTATATACTCTGTTAATAATCATAACATATTTTTGGTATTGAGAATCTTAGGTATGCGTCGGTCCATGTATGTTTTCGTATCTACAACTTCATCATTCACGATCAAACAACAATCGTGGTACATCCGATTTGAATAACATGTTAGTATCCACACAAGATTCATGTCTTTAGATAGCCTTGTGATCAATGATTTCTCTTTCTCGTTCCTAAGGAGGGATAATTGTTGTAGATGAGCAACCATGGCTTGGTGGGTTTTTGTTTTTCATCGTCATTGTTATTTTCTTTTGAATTTCTCTTTGTTTTTTCTGGATAAAAATGACTAATGGAATTGAAAACAACTGTGATAGTGAACCTGTGTTTCTCAGAAAGCAGCTAGTTGTTGTTGTGAGGAGCATTCAATGGAGCTATGCGATTTTCTGGTCACCGTCGACTAGACAACATGAGTATTGATTTTTCTTTTCTCTTGATCAATTCTTGATGTCATTGTTTCTTCATTTTTGGCTTGTATATATAGGGTTTTTCATGAATCTCGTGGTATGAACAATAATATAAATCGATTTGTTTAGAAAAAATCAGAAAAATTAGTTGAAACAACTTTCTAAAAGCAAGTTTCAGTTGTGTGGATATTTTCTGGTTGTTGGGATGTGATAGTTTTTGTTATAGAAAAATGAGTTCTAGGGGATTAGTTCGAAATTTTAGGATGATATATATTTTGGTGATTGAGAGATTTTTAAAAAATAATAAATAAAAAAACAAATCAAATTTCACTCATTTGGGCTGACTGTAAATATCCATATATACTTAGGGTATAATTGGAAGAAAAATGTTCACTCTCATTCCCTATAATTTAGTTACCTATGAAATCCAAATATGTAAATTTCTTAGTCATTTGACTTTTTTATATTTAGATATTCATTACAATTCTCCTATCTTTTTTAGTACATTATTATTATTATTATTATTATTATTATTATTATTATTATTATTATTATTATTATAGCATATTTACAAACATGAAACGTGTAATTTTTAAAAGTAATTATAAATATATAAATTATTAAAATGGGTTAATCAACAACAATTAATGTTACATAAATCAAACTAATAAGAAAACTCTAGTCGTCAAAGTGAGCATAACTCAACGGTAATTGACATGTACTACCCCTTCGAGGTCAGAGGTTTAAATCTCCATACCTCATTTGTTGTACTAAAAAACACTTAGGGGGCGTTTGGCATAAGGAGTTGGGGGAGTTGAAGTTGTTTTGTTTGGAGTTGTTTAGTCTGGGGAGTTCCGAGGTATGTCTGTTTGGGGCAGGGAGTTGTTTAATCTGGAGTTTTGAAGTCTGTGGTGTGTTTGGAGCATGGAGTTATGAAGTCTGATTTTATTTTAGCTGTTTTCTTCTGCACAATTTTTTTCTACAAACTTTCAAAATTTTATTATTAAGAACTTCTTCCAATTCCAATAAATTCTAAAAATGAAATATTTTATTTTTATTTTTATTTTATCTATCATTGACAAATTTCTTTGAAGACAACAAAAATAATTTTGAGCACAATACTTTACATTATTTTTTCACATTGATTATAAATATATATATATATATATATATATATATATATATATATATATAGATATAGATATATTTTGTTAGGACTATCTTTAATTTTATGAATTATAAGATTGTCTACCATAAGTATAGTATATCCATGTGTCAAACACATCTTTCTCTGCCTCCACCATCTTAAACTTGTGATTCCATTTGAATTCACTCCACCCGTAAATCAGTATCTCAACAATGATGGTTTATTTTAACTATTTTTTTTTGTACAATTTTTTTCTATAATTTTCCATATTTTCATTATTAAAGACTTCTTTCAATAAATTTTAAGAATGCGATTTTTGTTTTTTATTTTATGTATCCTTCACAATTTTTTTTTTAATATAAAACAAATAATTTTAACCACAATACTTCACATTCTTTTTTCAATATCACTCACATTAATTATTCATTTTATTTTAATAGTTTTGAAATAAAATAAATTCGTACAATATTGTGTTAAATATTACATGTGAATTTGAAAGATTTTAAACTATTAATTTAAACGAGTCCAAATAAACTGATGTTTTTATTTATCTCCATGGTAAGAAATACTACCTTTTGAATTTGGTTTAAGTACCAATTTTGATTGAACAACCTAATTTATATTTAAGATAATAAAAATAGGTTGAATTCCATTTTTAGTCATTTTACACATTTCGTTTAAATTATGTTTTTTTAAAATAATTAAAAATCTTGTGGGAGGGAGAGAGAGGAAGAGAGAGAAATGTGTTGCCTCGAAAAATGAGACATATTTGAATAGTAATTACTGTAGAAGTCTGAGGAGTTCAATAGTACTTACTGTAGAAGTCTGGGGAGTTCAATAGTAATTACTGTAGAAGTCTGGGGAGTTGATATTTTTTATCCGAGTTCAACAAGTCCGTGGGCCAAACGGGGGAGATAACTTCTCCTCCCAACTCCGTGTCAAACAACTCCTTGGGCCAAACATGCCCTTAGTAAATTGGTTCTAAAAACCCTTGTAGTTATGCAAACTCTCCTAAATAAAAAATGTTAAAACCCCAAATAAAGATTATTTTTCATCCCAAGGTAGAAGATAGAAAGGAAGTATCTTGATTAAGATCAAGAGTAGAGAAAACTTGTTTCTAAACTCAAATTTCGAATCACTCCACAAATAGTTTAATCAAATGCTACTCGAATGATCCTAGCATGCAAATCTAATCACAAGAAATACAAACGAAACAAGCTCATGACCTTAGAAGCAAATATGCAACTTTTATTCATCATCATATTTAAGAGCGTAACTTTCTTAATGCATTCAACCTTATAGATATTTGTAACCATCCATGAATAAATGATGTTCCCTTTCAAGTAGCATGAAGTGTAGTTTCATTAATTAATCCTTGACTTGCCTTAAATGAAGATTGAGATGCACTTGAGTTCATTTAATGCAACTTGGGTTCATTCAATACAACTTGACTTCAACTTTAATGTAACTTAAATTTAACTTGAATTCGTCATAAATGAAATTCTGGTGCATGTAATATGCAACTCCCAACTTTAAATCTCTTCTTGACATAAAACAAATAAAATAAACTCCTTGAATTTCAATGGAATGCTTTATTAGTAATTCATATCACAACTTATTAAAACATCCTTATTTCGCCAACAAGAGCATAGCTCAACGGCAAGATGTATCGCCTAGTGACCATGAAGTCCTAGGTTCAACCCCCACCCCCAACACATGTTGTCAAATAAAAAAAAACATCCTTATTTCCAATAGAAATAAAATTATTAAAACATCAACCAAACATTTTTCTCTCTATATATAAATTTAAAGGCTAAATATTAGATTATGTAAAGATTTATTTGTTGATATTTACGTATTTACCTTATGTACATTTTGTATATGTATTGAATGACGATCAATGAGAAAGGAAACAAAGTCAATTAGTCTTTATGGTATCAGAGTCCTGGGTTAATTTTTTATTTGTCTTTCCTTTTATCCTAGTTGACTGCCAGTCGTCGCCGCTGCCCTCCGTCCGACAGTGGCCGCCGCCAAGTCCACCCAAATCCGCGCCGACAGGAGCACTGTTCTCCGTCTGTCGCTCTTCAACTGCTTCGTTCGCCACTGAAGCTTGCCTAGAACCGCCTGCAGCCTCTTCAACTGCTCCGTCCGCAGTTGGAACTTGACAAGAACCACTCGACAGCAGCACCGCAGATCTGTCCGTCGCCGCGTGCGATTGCGAAGTTCGTAGATCTCCGTCGTTCCACCGCTGTTCTGCCCAGATCCGTCGTTATGTCGTTGTGCAACCTTCACAGATCTCTGCCCCCTCACATCCACAGCGATTTTTGCCTAGATCCGCGCCGACAGCAACATTCCTCTGTTCGTCGCTCTTCAGTCGTCGTGTTCTGTCCGACCGCAATATTTTTTTTTTCTACAGAGAGTTTGTAATTCGGCCCAGTTAGAGTTCGTAATTTTGCCCAATTTTTTCCATGTCGAAGTCTGATTCTAAGAATATCCATCCTGCTACGATGGTTGCCAACATCAGGAGTCCCATTCCCATAACTCTGGAACTAGAGAAAGTACACTATTCTTCTTGGGTTGAACTATTAAAGATCAATGCCAAGACCTGTCAGGTGATTGATCACATTATTCCCCGAAATGAATCATCTTCATCTCTTTCTCTCAAGACTACTGATCTCGAGTTATGGGAGCGCCTTGACAGTATTGTCCTTCAATGGATTTATGGCATTATTTCCAATGATATCCTTCTCACCATCCTCGAACCTGATTCCACCGCTCAACAAGCATGGACGCGTTTACAAGGTATATTTCAGAATAACAAAAACTCTCGGGCAGTTAATCTTGAGCATGAATTTTCCACTATTGATTTGTCTAGATTTTCAGACATGGCCTTCTATTGTAAACATGTCAAAACCTTCGCGAGTCTCTCTGCTAATGTCAGGTCTAAGGTCTTCAACGAATGTTTAATCATTCAGTTGTTGTGTGGTCTTACTGATGCATATGATGTGGTTGCCATGATTATTCAACATTCTAATCCTCTTCCTGATTTTTATGTTGCTCGGTCTATGCTTTTGTTGGAGGAAACTAGCAAGGCGAAGCGCGCAGCAAATTCTTCTTCCAACTCCACCTTTCTGACTACCACGAATGGTCATACTGATCATATGTCTGCACCCTTCAATGGGAATAATCGTGGGAACAATCGAGGGAACAATCGTGGAAACAAAGGTCGAATTCTGGTCGTTCGAACTCAGCAACACTAACTCTGCATGTCGATCATACTCTAGTGGTTCTTTTCCTATGCAGCAGCAACCACGACCCGCAGCCTACCCACCAATGTGGCCCTACCCTGGATGGAGTCTGTGGGGTCCGTCTTAGTGGCATGTGCCTCATTGCCCCTACCCCGCGGCAGGTTGGCCAAGGCAACCTCCCCCACGACAACATGGGGTTCTAGGCCCCCGCCCTCCTGCAGAGGCTTATTTTGCTTCTGTTGCACTCTCTTATGCTCCTACTGATATACAACAGGTCATGCACTCTCTCTCTCCAAGTGCCAAATGATCAGTGGCACATGGATACTGGAGCTACATCTCACATGACATCCAATGGAGGTAATCTCTCGTCTTATTTTCAATTGAGCAAAAATAAAAATATCATTGTCAGAAATGGTCATAAGATTCCAATTGCTAGTTGTGGTAATGCATCTCTTCCATCTCCTAACCCACTCTTATCCCTTCGTAATGTATTGCATGCTCCCCAACTCATTAAAAACCTTATTTCAGTGCGTCAATTTAGTACTCAAAATTCAGTTTTTGTTGAGTTTGATCCTTTTGGGTTTTCTGTGAAGGATTTACGAATATGGATGCAAATCATGAGATGTGATAGCATGTGAGATCTTTATCCTTTCACTGCTGGTTCAATTTCATCCACAAATCCATCCAGGAGCAAGTATATTACATTCTCTTAAGACAAATGGTTTCATTGAATGTAATAAGTCTAGAGATATTTTTTGTCCTCTTGGGAAACACATTAAATTTCCTTTTATTGATTCAAAGTCTTCTACCTTGTTGCCATTTGATATTGTGCATAGCGATCTTTGGACATCGCCAATTTTGAGCTCTTTCGGGCATCAATACTATGTTCTATTTTTAGATGATTATTCAAATTTTCTTTGAACTTTTTCCATTGCAAATAAGTATCAAGTACATTCTGTGTTTATGTCTTTTCAACCATATGTTCGCACTCAATTTGAACGGGAGATAAAATGCTTTCAGTGTGATAATGGTAGAGAATATGATAATGCACCATTCCACAATTTTTGTGAATTAAATGAGATGCGTTTTCATTTTTCTTGTCCCCACACATCCTCGCAAAATGGTAAAGATGAAAGAAAGATTAGAACCATTAATAACATTGTCCGTACTATTTTGGCACATTCTTCTATGTCGCCCTCTTTTTGGCAGCATGCATTGGAAATGACAACATAATTGCTTAATGTTCTTCCTATAAAATCTCTCATGTCAAACTCCCACTAAAATACTCTACAAGCAAGATTT
This sequence comes from Herpetospermum pedunculosum, assembly GCA_028017165.1. NCBI lineage: Eukaryota > Viridiplantae > Streptophyta > Magnoliopsida > Cucurbitales > Cucurbitaceae > Herpetospermum > Herpetospermum pedunculosum. Next base: position 58,025,229 of record CM051528.1, read on the forward strand.
CACTTACTCTGAGTTACGAGTCTTCAATGTTTATGTTACCCACTATTTCCCTCTACCTCCATAAATAAACTCCAAGCTCGGTCTATGCCTTGTGTATTTTTTGGATATCCCCCAAACCATAGAGGATATAAGTGTTATGATTTATCAAATCGAAAAATTATAATCTCACGACATGTCATTTTTTATGAAATTACTTTTCCATTTACCAAATCGCATACTTCCTCACCCAGTTTTTGGATGCAGGGCTTCACCCCATTACTCTCCAACAACTCTACTCCCCTTCTGCCTCACCACCTCCTCAACCTCACTCCCTCTCTCACCCAGCTAACGACACCCAAATCCCGGCCATGATCCCGCCATGGCCCACGGCCCAAACAACCACTCCCCCTTCGCCACCACTTTCTTCGCCTCCTCCTCCGGTTTTGTCACCTCAAATGACCATTCATAATCATCACGAGATTTTTAAGCCTAAACGACAATTCAATCTCAGTATTTCGACTACACCTTCCATTTCTCCTCTTCCTAAGAATCCCATGCAAGCCCTCAATGACCACAATTTGGAAATTAGCCATGTTGGATGAATATAATGCTCTAATTGAAACTAAGACGTGGGAGTTGGTGTTCGTCCATCTAATGCTAATATCATTCGTAGTATGTGAATTTTCAGGCATAAGAATAAATCTAATGGTGATTTTGAGAGACATAAAGCTCATCTTGTAGGTGATGGTCGCTCACAGCAGGTTGTGATCGGTTGTGATGAGACTTTCAGCCCGATTGTCAAACCAGCCACCATTCGAACTAAATCTTGGTCCCTGCATCAGTTATATGTCAAAAATGTTTTTCTTCATGGCAATCTTGCAGAAACTGTACACATGCATCAACCTGTTGGTTTTTTAGATCCTTCTTTCCCCGATCACGTATGCATATTGAAGAAATCTCTCTATGGGTTGAAACAGGCTCCTCGAGCTTGGTACCAACGATTTGCAGATTATGTTTCCACCATGGGGTTTTCGCATAGTGTTTCAGATCACTCTCTATTTGTCTATCGTCAAGGTTCGGATATGACTTATATTCTACTATATGTTGACGACATCATTCTTGCATCATCTTCCGACACACTACGGAAATCGATTATGTCACGTCTCAATTCAGAATTTGCCAGGAAGGATCTTGGTCCTCTGAATTACTTTATTGGCATTGTAGTAACTCGTCACTCTACGTGATTGTTTCTCTCCCAACGTCAATATACAGAAGAGATCATTGAGAAAGTTGGTATGTCTTCGTGCAAACCTTCTTCCACACCGGTTGATACTTAGGCCAAACTAAGTGCCTTATCTGGTATTTTTTTGTTGATGATCCTACGCATTACCGTAGTCTTCCTGGTGCTCTTCAGTATCTCACATTCACCAGACCAAACATTTCTTATGTTGTCCAACTTGTTTGTCTATTTATGCATGACCCGAGGGAACCGCTCATGCATAATCTTCAGCGCATTATTCGCTATCTTCAGGGTACCCTTCATCTCTATCTTCACCTTTATCCCTCTTAAACATCTCGCCTCATATCTTATATGGACGCCGATTGGGGCGGTTGCCCCGATACTCGTCGCTCGACGTTTGGCTATTGTGTGTTTCTTAGTGACAGCTTGATTTCGTGGTCGTCTAACCGACAACCTACGATGTCAAAATCTAGTGCTGAAGCTGAGTATCGAGGAGTGGCAAATGCAGTATCTGAATCATGTTGGATTCGAAATATTCTTCTGGAACTTCATTATCCGGTCCCCAAGGCTACTTTGGTCTATTGTGATAATGTTAGTGCGATATCTCTCTCGAGTAATCATGTGCACCATCAACGCACTAAACACATAGAGATGGACATTCATTTTGTACGTGAGAAAGTCGCACGAGGCCAGGTTCGTGGGCTTCATGTTCCTTCCTGTTATCAGATTGCCAACATTTTTACCAAAGGACTTCCGCTCATACTCTTTAATGGTTTTTGGGATAGTCTCAGCGTACGACCACCTCCCGCATCGACTACAGGGGTGTATTAGATTATGTAAATATTTATTTGTTGATATTTACGTATTTACCTTATGTACACTTTGTATATGTATTGAATGACGATCAATGAGAAAGGCAACAAAGTCATTAGTCTTTCACTAAATTATAGAAAATGTCATTGATACCTGAACTTTGGGTTTTGTTTCAATAATACCTCTGAACTTTAAAAAGTTTCATTAATAAACCTCACATTTTAAAAAAGTTTAAAAATACCCTTATCGTTAAAAAATAAGCAAAATTCCATTCTTCATTTTTACAAACCTCCAATTTATATCAACAATGGTGTCTATATCTCATAGTCACCAACAAAATCTCCAAAGCTCGAATGCTACAACTATCTCCGTAAGGTCAACAACACAAAACTCTTAAACGCCTCATCTAAATTTATATTATGGGCTACCTTTCTTGTGGCTCTAATTCTCGTCTTCATTTTCACCCTCAACTGCCCCACCGCAGTGGTCACCAACTAGTTGGTTTCGTCGGTTCCCACTACTCGACGACGTTAAACAAACAAGGCCAACAATGTTTGAGACTCGATCACTTCAATAACTATTGTGATCCATCGTTGAAAAGAGCATATCAATCCATCTTTCTGAAACACCATGTAGAAGGTGACTTAAACGACGCCACATTATATTGTTCTCCAAGCTCTTCGATGTGGTCCCTTTAACCCAAAGCATCCACCTGCCAGGTTAGGTCGATGTTCTTTACACTATGCAGTATGCAAGGCCCTCTCCATAATCATATGCCAATTAAAAGTCTCCAAATCTATCGATCCACAATCGACAATTATTTGGGCCTCTTCGAGTTCCATCTACGGCTTGAACATTGAAAATACCTTCTCAAAACTCTATGGGCCGACCAACAAGCAAGTTTCTATGCAACGACGAAAATAGTCGGCAAGAAAATCCCTCACACTTACAATCATATTTACACGCTTTCACTCACTAGACTCTGACTCTTCATCATCTACGACTTGTGGGGGGCACCGAACATGGCGTAGTCCACAAATGCCATCAATGTTTATTTTTATTACTCTTTAAGCTTTTTTTTTTTTTTTATTATAATTTAACGTTCTACAATGATTTTTCGTCACTTTTGTTAATGGTAAGGGTATTTTTTAACAATTTTGAAATGTCAAGGGTTTTAATGAATCTTTTTAAAGTTCGGGGTTATTATTGAAACGAAGCCCAAAGTTCGAGTGTATTTTCTATAGTTTAGTCAAGTTTTGCTACCATGAATATAGTTGTAGTTAAAACATTTACGGCCCTTGAGATCAGATGTTCAAATTCTTATTCCATGTTTGTTTGTTATACTAAAAAAATATGTGAAGATAATTACATAAACATCTTTCTTAGTTGTTCTTACTTTTTTTTGTTTTCGGTTGTTTTGTATCTTCCTGCTAAAATGAAATTACATAAGTGGCAAAAATAAATTAAATAAAGTAGCAGGCTTTAAAATTTACAAAAATATCACAATTTAATTTGGATCCAAACCAAAAAAAATATATATAAAAAAAAAAATTACACTAATGATCATAAAGTTTGGATTTGGTAGTATTTGGATCCCAAGGTTTCAAACTCAACAATTTTAGCCTGTTTGCATATGGTCTGTTTTTTGTCCCCCGTCAATTTTTTTTTGTTAAATCTTTAACAGAATACTGACATGACACCTGTTTTTAATTAAAAAATATTTTTTAATTATTAATTTTTTTTAAAAAAATCATTTATTTATTTTCCTTTTTCTTTTTCTCTCTCTCCTCCATCCTTTTTTTTTTCCTACTCCTTTCCCCTCCCTCTCACCTCCATTTAAAAAAAAAAACTACCGAAACGAAGGGGGATTTCCTTCTTCGTCTTAGATCTGAATGTTTTTAGATATGAAAAACGTCATCCCCTTCGTTCTTCTCTCTTTGATTGTTCTAATTACCACCAACGATACTAGACCATCTTCATTTTGGTGAGCCCATTTTCAATTTGAGTGACAGTGCTCTCAAGTTCACCCACATCCTCTACAATCTCTCTCCGCCGATAAGAATAATCCTCCTTCATTTCTAGGTCGTCCATTTTTTCAGATGAATATGAACAATACTGATTTATCTTATTAAAAGAACAGAGCTTTATGAGCAAGTCATGAAGTACCAGAAATGGTCGTTCATAACGGAGACGAACGAATGGGAGGACATTTTCAGATCTAATACAAAAAGGAAAATTTTCCTTCATTTCAATAGCTTTTTTTATGGAGGTGGGAGAGAGAGAGAAAGGAGAAGAGTAAAAACAGGTTAAAGGCAAACTTCATGGTAAAATTGTTGAATTTGAAACTTTGGGGACTCAAATGCTACTAAATACAAGCTTTAGGGGCCATTAATGTAATTTTCCTGAGAGAAAAAAAATCTAGTTTGTGATTTTTTGAAAAAAAGAAAAGAAAGAGTAGTGGCATTTTTTAAAATACCCATTCTTTTTTACATTCAATGATCCAATGTAATTTCCTTATACAATTTGCAACGTCCAACTATTTTTCTCTCTGATGAAATTGAAAGCGAAGCAACTAGGGTAATGTGATTTTATAGACCCCAAAGCAAAACTATTTGGGCATTTGGGCCCCAAGGTTTTAAACTCAATATTTTAGACCCCTGAATGTGAATTGTCTAAAATACCTTTACTACGGTATAAACCCCTCTTCACCGCACAAGAAAAAAACGTTCGAACTTTGCGATTTTCCTTCTTCTTCCTTGGACCTTTCAAACTTGGAATACTGATTGTTTCGTTCTTAGTCCTTCTTCATCTATTCAATCATTGGGCAAACGATATGCGAGGTATGTTCCTCCCCATCTCCCTTCGTTTCTTCTAGATATTGTGGTTTCAACATTTAGATTTTTAATTTTCAATCGATAATTTTGTTAATCGTTAAGATTTTGAAGAATTTTGGCATGTTCTGTTGTTTTTTCTTGGAAAAAGAAAGTTTTTCACAAGTTTTTTGGGTTAAAAACGGCGTTGGCTGAGAACGAAGACGAAGGAAGAAGATGAATTCCAGACCGGTAAATTTATCGGTCGGTTTATTGAGACCGATAAATTTACAGATGAGGAAAATTGTAAATTTATCGGTGACCTAATACATGGACCGGTAAATTTACAAACCGAGAAAATTTTTCCATCTGTAAATTTACCGGTCCATTAAACCGACCGGTAAATTTACCGGTCTGTAATTACATTGGTAAAAAAAAACAATATAGGTTTCGTGCTTTTTTTTTTCCTATGTTTTTTTTTAAAAAAATTGTAGGTTGACCATTTTCCATCCATGTTGACATATTGTGCCCACGTTAGTACAACTAAGAAAAACATCATCGATAAACTCTCAGCAACCCAATTGGTTATGTTTAGGCAAACGTGTTTTTGCCCCATATTCGATAGCTCTATAGTGTTTAATGGACAGTTAGTTCATTACATCCTTCTGTAATGATTTTTAACCTGTTAGGAAGAAGAGTGTCTTTCGGTAAGGAATAATTTGACATTATAACAGGTCTTAGACATGGGCGTAGAAATGTTGGGAGGGTTGTAAATCGTAGTAGATTGAGAGGCATGTATATGAGGGATTCAAAGGGTATTAAGGCTGATGAGTTTGAGAAGTTATACCCGACCAAAGTGTTTGAGAACGATGAGGATGCGGTGAAGGTATCCTTGTTTTATTTCATTGAGTCGGGTTTAATTGGGAGGGAGAATAGGCAAAAAATGAATACTAGTCTCTTGAATATCATTGATGACTGGGAGCAATTTTGTAATGAGGATTGGAGCATCCTGATATTCAAGAAAACTATTCAAAGCCTAAAAAAAGCTCTGAATGAGAAAGTCGATTTCTATAAAGGGAAGACAAATGAGTTGAAAAAGGCGGAGACATATAGTTTGTATGGTTATCCGCATGCACTCCAGGTTTGCACTCTTTGAAGGTATAGATTTATTAACCCATATGAGATTATTTGTTTTTTAAGTAGTTCTTTGTTAATGCACGTATGGGCATATGAGGTTGTTTCTTCGCTGACCCAACGTGTCACGACTCGTCTCAATGATACGACCATCTCACGTATTCTTAGATGGTCATGTCGACAATCACTTTCCTATAAACGGCTTTGCGACGAGGTGTTCCAACCGGATGTGGTTAGTTCACTTATTTGAGGTCTATTTTGTTATTGTCACTGTTAATTGTAAATATTTTTTTTTAATCTAAGTTATGTTACAAACTACGATCACAGTGGAAATCATACCGACGAATGAAGAGATTCGATTTATTAATAGTAGATTGAAGGTTCCTCGTCCACCACATGTACCCGAGGGGGGGTGAGGACCACCTCGTCGGTTCCAAAAATGTTGAGAAGACGACGGTCCATCAAATTGACATGTCATCACAGGACCCAGGTGTAGGGTTCGTACATGTTGAAAAGATGTGTGAGATGCCTCACGTGGGAGGCTCTGGACATGTGAACGATGAAGTCAATGATGAGGTGACGAAGAAGAAGAAGAAGAGGAAGAAGAGTTGCAAATGCACTAAGCAACTGCAACGTCTGAATGAATGTATGGAAGTTCTTGATAGACGTTCGACGGGTATAGAGTCTAATTTGAAGGCCATAAAAAGGTTGTTGCGAAGACTTTACAAGGCAATCTATTTTATATATACAAGTTAAATTTTGTTTCATTACGTAGGGTTTATGTTTAAGGTTTATTGTTTAGGGTTTTGAGTTTTTTCATAAATTAATATATTTGTTTTCTCTGTAGAGCGGAGATGTGGACCCGACCAACTATTTTGGGTCTGACCATACTGATGAAGGCGTGTCATCGAGAAGAGAAGACTGGGATATGGATGGTCGAGATCCAAGTGCACATCATGAAGATGACAATGGACATCGAGGCGCCTGCGAATCTCGAGGCACATATGCCAATGGACCTCGATGTTGTCGCCGATCGTCCGGATGATGTTGTGGTCAAGCATTCGGAGGATTTTGTCGCCGAGCGTCCGAAGGATGTTGTCACCGAGCGTCCGGATGATGTTGTCATCGAGCGTCCGGTTGTTAGTCTCGTCGATCCAAAGTCGGAGGTAATCTCATTTCTTCATACAAGTTTGAGTAAATATTTGTATCATCTTCATATTTTAATTTGCATTTGTCTTGTGTAGCTGTTAAGTCTCTGAAAGTGACTTATTTAGGACCCATTTAGCTTAAGAAGATGTACACTTTTAGGTGTTTTTGATAGCATTTAGCCTAAACCTATGCTTTAATATGAGAATTAGAAGAAGGTAGCTAATCTAGGACTTATGTACAATAGGTAGAAAAAGGGTTGAAAACCGAAGGAAAAGAATGAAAAAATGAGCATTGCGAATGAATTGCGAAAACATTGCGGTGACCGCAATTATTCAAGTGAAAACCGTAAGTTGACTGATCTTTTTCTGTTAATTTCCGTAATTTCAGGGATTCGTTCTTTCTCCTCCATCCATTCTGATATATGACGTTGAAGGTTGATGGTTCTCCTTGGCCCAAACGCACCTGCAAACTACTATAAAAGGGGGCCAAAGTCGGAGGTTTGATCATCATTCGAAGCGCAGAAGTCTTCTCGCAGTCCATCATTTCTCTCTGTTTTCCTTTACCGTCTGTTGGAGTGGGAGTCTCAGCTGTTGGAATCGATAATCTGATAGGAAGGAGAGGAGATTCTTCTTCTCTCTCGATTGGATTCATCCAAGCAAGGCTGACCTCTCATCCCTTTCATTCGAGGCGACTGCAACGAAGCTTTCAAGCAACCTTTACTGCTTTTCTGTCTTTTTCTTCTCATTTCCAGCTTTGATTAGTTGTTGTTCTAGTTTAGTGTTTTACTTACTGCATTTCGTTGTTGTCTGTCTTGGAATCATTTCTTTCAAAGCTTTCCTTTGTCGTTCAAACACTCAAAGTAATCAAAGTACAATTCTGCATTTCACAGTTTCCACCTTTTTCTGCTACGGTTTTGTCTTGCTGTTTTAAGCACATTTCTCTTCTAAGCATGTCTGTTTTATCTACCCTTTCTGTTCTCTATATATCCATGAGTAGCTAAGTCACTTAGGGGCATGCTAATGACAGAACTATAGGCTAAAAAACATGAACCAAGCATGTAGGATCGCCTTCGAAACATTGATTGTATGTAAGCTTCATCCCACAGGCAATTTCGATTGGCCATCCATTTTGTCCAAAGAACTCCTAACCTCTGGAAGGAGTAAGAGTTCAGAGTCATATAATCATGCTAGCCTTTCATGGTAATCAGGAAACGGCCTAGGAATAGGCGTTTCCCTAGTACAAACTAAACACTTCTGTTTTAACAAGATGATTAAGACCTTACTTTGAAGTCGAGTAAACTTAGGAATCTAAAGCATGGAATCGGACGATACATGAGATAGAGTGAGTTTGATGCATAGAGAGTAGATCCAGTGCTTGAGAATCGTATAATAATGCCTATAGGATAGTCATTAGTAGCCCTTAACTCACCCAATCACACACTTTCGCTGCTGTTTAATTGCGGAAACATTGCGGTCCCCGCAATTCTGCTAAATTTTCATTCTGTTTAGCTGTTTTCTTCTTCGTTTATCAATTCCATCTCTTGTCCTTTGAGTCTGATTTCAACTTTAATTTGTTTATGTTGCATCCCTTTACACATTCAGCAAAAATTAGATAATTAAAAACCAATTTTACCCCTTCAAATCCACCCCATCTTGCTTAACAAATACACTTCGCGAATAGCTAAACATAAGTCTCTGTGGAAAAAACGAATGAAATATACTTACTACTTGCTGTGAGACCATGTATGCTTGCATGTTCTAAGTGCTCTCTCTACCTTATTGCTTATTTATCTTTTACACTGAGCACGCAACAAGTTTTTGGCGCCGCTGCCGGGGACTTATTTTAAGTGAAAACGAAGTTTGTTAAGTTTGAAACATCAAGTTATTTTTCATTGAATTTGATCCATCTTCATTTCTTTTTCAGGTACCATTTAGGGTAGTTTATGAATGAGACTCCATTTAGTGATCTAGAGTTCAACCCTGAGCCTGAGAGATTATTTAAAGCTAGAAATAGAGCCAAGAAACGTCTCTTTAAACAAACCCTTTTACCTCCAATCATTGCGGGAACTACAATTCCTCCGCAATTACCTCAAGAAGAAATGGCTGGAGTAAATCAAAACCTGGTGCCTGTCACTCGCAATCCCATTGAAATAGCGAATGTCAAGGATAGCGCCATCCTTTCATATTTAGTACCTATGCCTGGGGAGCTGAACCCCAGCATAATCCGTCCTGAAATCACTGCCAACTCATTCGAGTTAAAGCCAGTGATGTTCCAAATGTTGTCCACTGTGGGACAATTCTTTGGAATAGAAAATGAGGACCCCCATAACCACCTTAGGAACTTCTTAGGAGTTAGTGACACATTCCTAATCCCTGGAGTTTCCCAAGAAGCCCTGAGGTTATATCTTTTCCCTTACTCTTTAAGGGACAAAGCCAAAACATGGTTAAATTCTTTACCCTCAGGATCTGTCCTCAATTGGACAGATTTAGCAGAAAAATTCCTAGTCAAATATTTCCCACCAGATAGGAATTCAACCTTTCGTGATGATATCATAAAGTTCAAACAAGCTCCAAGTGAGTCCCTTCACGAAGCTTGGACAAGATTCAAAGACCTTCTCATTAAATGTCCACACCATGGCATTCCATGGTGTATCCAAATAGAAGTCTTCTTTAAAGGATGCAACCCCAGCACCAGACAAGTTCTAAATTCATCTGTTGGTGGTTCCATGTTGTCCAAGAGTTACAACGAAGCTTATGAGATCTTGGAGAAGATCTCAACATCTCATTGTAGGTGGTCAGACGATCCAGTAGAGCCAACTAGGGCTCAAGACAAGGATGCTCTAAGCGCCATGAGCACCCAAATAAACGCCCTGACCAACCTAGTTAAGCAAATGGCTCAGGCCAATCTCCAAACCAGTGCCAATACCGCCACAGCCATGTCAATGGGCACCCAACCAAGTCAAGGCGAGGCACCTATCTGTGGATTCTGTGGGGAAGGGCACCCATATGAATACTGCCCTGGGAATCCATCCTCAGTCTGCTATGTTGGAAGCCAGCAGCAGCCCAGGAATAACCCCTACTCACAAACTTACAACCCTGGTTGGAGAAACCACCCTAACCTGTCATGGGGTGGCCAACAAAGCACTAACCAAAATTCTAACCAACCTAGACCGAGTGGAACACCTGGTTTCACTCCCCAACATAACCAGTCAATGTACCAAAAACCTTACAATCAACCTGTAGGATCTTCTGTAGAAAGCCTACTCAAGGAATACATAGCTAAGAATGATGCTACTCTTCAGAGCCAGCAAGCTACTCTTAGGAGCCTGTTAAGTCTCTGAAAGTGACTTATTTAGGACCCATTTAGCTTAAGAAGATGTACACATTTAGGTGTTTTTGTGAGCATTTAGCCTAAACCTATGCTTTAATATGAGAATTAGAAGAAGGTAGCTAATATAGGACTTATGCACAATAGGTAGGAAAAGGGGTGAAAACCGAAGAAAAGAATGAAAAAATAACCCTTGCGAATGCATTGCGGAATAATTGCGGTGGCCGCAATTATTCAAGTTAAAACCGTAAGTTGGCTGACATTTTTCTGTTTAGATCCGACTTTTCAGGGATTCGTTCTTTCTCCTCCACCCATTCTGATATACGACGTTGAAGATTGATGGTTCTCCTTGGCCCAATCGCACCTGCAAACTACTATAAAAGGGGGCCAAAGTCGGAGGTTCAGTCATCATTCAACGTGCAGAAGTCTTCTCACAGTCCACCATTTCTCTCGTTTTTCCCTTGCCGTCTGTTGGAGTGAGGTTCTCAGCTTTTGGAGTCGATAATCTGATAGGAAGGAGAGAAGATTCTTCTTCTCTCTCGATTGGATTCATCCAAGCACGGCTGAATTCTCATCACCATCATTCGAGGCGACTGCCACGAAGATTTCCAGCACACCTTTACTGTTTTCTGCTCTTTCCTTCTCAATTCCATTTCTGTTCAATGTTGTTCTTAGCTTAGTCATTTACTTATTGCATTTCGTTGTTGTCTGCCTTGAATTCATTCTGTTTAAGCTTTCCTTTGTCATTCAAACACTTGAAGTAATCAAAGTAAGTTTCTGCATTTCACAGTTATTCTTTATTCTGCTACGAGTTTGGCTTGCTGTTTTAAGCACTTTTTCCTTCTAAGCATGTCTACTTTATCTTATATTTCTGTTCTACATATATCCATGAGTAACTAAATTCATTTAGGGGCATGCTAATGACAGAACTATAGGCTAAAAAACGTAAGTCAAGTAGGTAGATCAACACTCAAACATTGATTATATGTAAGCTTCATCCCACGGGCAATTTCGATTGGCCATCCATTTTGTCCAAAGAACTCCTAACCTCTGGAAGGAGTAAGAGTTCAGAGTCGTATAATCATGCTAGCCTTCCATGGTAATCAGGAAACGGCCTAGGAATAGGCGTTTCCCTAGTATAAACTGAACACTCCTGTTTTAACAAGATGCTTAAGACCTTACTTTGAAGTCAAGTAAACTTGAGTCTCTCATGCATGGAATCGGACGATACTTGAGATAGAGTGAGTTTAATGTATAGAGAGTTGATCCAAAGCTTGATAATCGTAATAAAATGCTTATAGGACAGTCATTAGTAGCCCTTAATTCACCTATCTAACCAGTTTCGCTGCCATTTAATTGCGGATTAATTGCGGTTCTCGCAATTCTGCCAAATTGTCTTCTGTCTAGCTGTTTTCTTCTGCGTTTATTGATTTCATCTCTTGACCTTTAAGCCTGATTTTCACTTTAATTTGTTTATGGCATGTTCCTTTATACATTCAGCAAAAAGTAGTTAATTAAAAACCAATTTTACCCCATCAAATCCATCCCATCTTTCTTAACAAACACACTTCGCGAATAGCTAAAATTAAGTCTCTGTGGAAAAAACGAATTAAATATACTTACTACTTGCTGTGAGACCATGTATGCTTGCATGTTCTAAGTGCTCTCTCCATCCTTTTGCTTCTTTATCTTTACACATTGAGCACGCAACAAGTTTTTGGCGCCGCTGCCGGGGACTTATTTTTAAGTGAAAACGAAGTTGTTAAGTTTAAGAAAACCAAGTTTATCATTGAGTGAAACTAATCTGTTTCATTTCTTTTGCAGGTACTGTTAAGGTAGTTTATGAGTGAGCGTTCACATAGTAATTTAGAGTTCGATCCTGAACCTGAAAGATCACTTCGAGCTAGAAATAAAGCAAAGAAACGCCTCTTTAAACAACCTCCTATACCTCAAATCTTACCTGAAAACAAAGAAATGGGCGATTTAGTTCCAAATCCAGCACCTGCCGTTCGCAACCCCATAGAAATAGCGAATGACAAGAATAGTGCCATTCTTTCATATCTAGTACCTATGCCTGGGGAGCTGAACCCCAGCATAATCCGTCCTGAAATCACTGCCCACTCTTTCGAGTTAAAGCCAGTGATGTTCCAAATGTTGTCCACTGTGGGACAATTCTTTGGAATAGAAAATGAGGACCCCCATAATCACCTTAGGAACTTCCTAGGAGTTAGTGACACCTTCCTAATCCCTGGAGTTTCCCAAGAGGCCCTTAGGCTATATCTTTTCCCTTATTCTTTGAGGGACAAAGCCAAAACGTGGCTAAATTCTTTACCCTCAGGATCTGTTCGCAATTGGACAGATCTAGCAGAAAAATTCCTAGTCAAATACTTCCCACCTGATAGGAATTCTACTTTCCGTGATGACATAGTCAAATTTAAACAAGCTCCAAGTGAGTCTCTTCACGAAGCTTGGACTAGATTTAAAGATCTTCTCGTTAAATGTCCACACCATGGCATTCCATGGTGTATTCAAATAGAAGTTTTCTTTAAAGGATGCAACCCCAGCACCAGACAAGTCTTAAATTCATCTGCTGGAGGTTCCATGTTGTCCAAGAGTTACAACGAAGCTTATGAGATCTTGGAGAAGATCTCAACATCTCATTGTAGGTGGTCAGACGATCCAGTAGAGCCAACTAGGGCTCAAGACAAGGATGCTCTAAGCGCCATGAGCACCCAAATAAACGCCCTGACCAACCTAGTTAAACAAATGGCTCAGGCCAATCTCCAAACCAGTGCCAATACCGCCACAGCCATGTCAATGGGCACTCAACCAAGTCAAGGCGAGGCACCAATCTGTGGATTCTGTGGGGAAGGACACCCTTATGAATACTGTCCTGGGAATCCATCCTCGGTCTGCTATGTAGGAAGTCAGCAGCAGCCAAGGAACAACCCCTACTCACAAACTTACAATCCTGGTTGGAGAAACCACCCTAACCTGTCATGGGGTGGCCAGCAAAACACTAACCAAAATCCTAACCAACCAAGGCCGAATGGAACACCTGGTTTCACTCCCCAACATAACCAGTCAATGTACCAAAAGCCTTACAATCAACCTGTAGGATCGTCTGTAGAAAACCTACTCAAGGAATATATAGCTAAAAATGATGCTACTCTTCAGAGCCAGCAAGCTACCCTTAGGAGCCTGGAAAACCAAATAGGCCAGTTAGCCAATGAACTTAAAAGTAGGCCCCAAGGTAGACTCCCTGCTGACACCGAGATACCAAGGAGAGATGGCAAGGAACAAGTTCAAGCCATTGAACTTAGGAGTGGAAGACCATTGGTGAGCATTACAAAAGACACACCAAAGAGAGTAGAGAACACTGAGTCTAGTGCTCCACTGGAGTCTCTGCCAAGCCAAGGTCCACCACCAACTAGCACATCAGGAGCCAGGTTAGAGCCAATTGTAGAGGACGTAGAAGAAATTCCAAGACCTCCACCTATCTTAAGGCGTCCTGACGTGCCTGCATATGTGCCACCACCTCCATACCCTCGAAGACTGAAGAAGAAGCAGGAACAGGAAGTTCATTTTAATAAATTCTTAGAAATACTTAAGCAAGTGCATGTGAACATTCCTTTTGTAGAGGTTTTACAGTCTATGCCTTCATATGTAAAATTTTTGAAGGATATCATTACTAACAAAAAGATAATTGGTGAGTTTGAAACAGTAAACCTCACCGAGGAATGCAGTGCCATCCTCCAGAACAAGCTGCCCAAGAAGGAGAAGGATCCTGGTTCCTTCACCCTACCTGTAGAACTTGGAGGCAAGCATGTGGGCAGAGCGCTTTGTGACCTGGGCGCCAGCATAAATCTCATGCCCCTGTCCCTATTCCGTCAGTTGGGAATAGGAGAAGCACGTCCAACTACTGTCACTTTACAACTAGCAGACAGATCCATCGCATATCCAGAAGGTAAGATTGAGGATATTCTAGTTAAAGTTGACAAATTCATTTTCCTTGCAGATTTCATTGTCCTGGACTTTGAAGCAGACAAGGAGGTACCCATCCTGCTAGGTAGGCCATTTCTAGCCACAGGTAGGGCACTAATAGATGTGCAAAAAGGTGAGTTAACTATGAGAGTTCATGATGAAGAGGTAAAATTTAGTGTTTACAAAGCTTTAAAATACCCCTCTGATTCTGAGTCTTGTGCTAGCATGGATGTTATTGACTCACTTATGGAAGAACAATTAGAGCATGTATTATTAACCAAGCATGCTAGTGAATATGTACAAATAGATGTAGATGATCTAAATGTAGCTGACATAATGAACATGCCTGTAAATAACCCTCAGCATGTATGTATGACTATAGATTTAACTGATAGAATTATTAACCCTCTGAAGCCCTCCATTGAGCATCCACCTGTTTTAGAACTAAAACCACTACCAACTCACCTCAAATATGCATATCTAGGAGAGAATGATACGCTGCCTGTAATTATTTCTTCTAAGCTAAGTGAACAGCATGAGGTTGATTTAATTTTACTGCTTAAGCAACATAGGAAGGCTATAGCATGGTCTATTGCTGATATTCGAGGCATTAGCCCTTCTTATTGTATGCACAAAATTATTCTAGAGGAAGAACACACACCTAGGGTAGATCACCAGCGTAGGTTAAACCCCTCTATGAAAGAGGTAGTGAAGAAAGAAATAATAAAGTGGTTAGATGCAGGAGTAATTTTCCCCATAGCTAGTAGTCAGTGGGTGAGCCCCATCCAATGTGTACCTAAAAAGGGGGGAATAACTGTGGTAGTCAATGAGAATAACGAACTAATTCCAACAAGGACTGTCACAGGGTGGAGGGTATGTATGGATTACAGAAAACTAAATAAAGAAACTAAAAAAGACCACTTCCCCATACCGTTTATTGACCAGATGCTAGACAGAATAGCTGGTAGAGCCTACTACTGTTTCCTAGATGGCTATTCAGGCTACAATCAAATAACTATAGACCCTAAGGATCAAGAGAAGACCACCTTCACTTGCCCTTTTGGAACGTTTGCCTTCCGCAGAATGCCTTTTGGCTTATGCAATGCACCGGCAACTTTCCAGAGGTGCATGATGGCCATCTTCTCTGAGTTGGATGAGTCCATGATAGAAATATTCATGGATGACTTCTCAGTCTTTGGGGACTCATTTAAAACCTGTCTAGAGAACCTAGGACAAGTCCTGACTAGGTGTGAGGAGACTAACCTAGTCCTGAATTGGGAAAAGTGCCATTTTATGGTAGATGAAGGGATTGTCTTAGGACATCGAGTGTCAAGGGCGGGTGTAGAAGTGGATAGAGCAAAAATAGAGGTCATAGAGAAATTGGTAGAGCCCCAGAACGTCAAAGCCATTAGAAGCTTCTTAGGGCATGCTGGCTTCTATAGAAGGTTCATCAAGGACTTTTCTAAGATAGCCAAGCCTCTGTGCGAGCTTCTAGAGCTAGGTAGACCATTCATCTTTTCTAAAGATTGTGTAGTAGCTTGGAAAGCCCTTAAGGAAGCACTGGTCACAGCACCAATCATAGTAGGACCAAATTGGGATCTCCCATTTGAGATGCTATGTGATGCCAGTGACTATGCTGTAGGAGTCATGTTAGGACAGAAGATTGACAAGCTCACACATCCTGTTTATTATGCTAGTAAGACCTTGAATGAGGCCCAATGTAACTATACAACTACAGAGAAAGAGATGCTTGCTGTAGTATTTGCTTGTGAAAAATTTAGGAACTATATTGTAGGAACTAGGACCATTGTATATACTGACCATTCTGCTTTAAAATATCTAATGAGAAAGGCTGATGCTAAGCCTAGACTAATTAGATGGGTGTTATTGCTGCAGGAATTCGATTTGGACATTCGGGACAAGAAGGGATGTGAAAATGTGGTTGCAGATCACCTGTCTCGATTGCAGCACAATTGCGAAAAAATTGCGGACCCCGCAATTTCTGATGCTTTTATAGATGAACATATCTTTGTTTTGACTCATCGTGATAACGATGAGGAACCTTGGTTCGCTGACATTGCTAACTTCCGTGCATCACAGGTATTACCAGTGTTCAAGGGAGGACAAGAGAAGAAAAGGTTCCTCCATGAAGCAAGGAAATTCATCTGGGATGACCCCATACTTTACAGGACCTGTGCTGATGGGTTGTTGAGGAAATGTGTTTCAGCTGCTGAAGCGAAGTCTGTGCTGCAGCACTGTCATTCATCTCCTTACGGTGGGCACTTTGGTGGTCAAAGAACAGCTGCCAAGGTATTTCAAAGTGGCTACTACTGGCCAACAATCTTTAAGGACGCCCACAACTATGCCCACAACTGTGACGAGTGCCAAAGGACAGGTAACCTCAGTCGTAAGGATGAGATGCCCCTCACCTACATCTTGGAGTTAGAACTCTTTGATGTATGGGGCATTGATTTCATGGGACCCTTCCCTCCATCATCAGGTAACTTGTATATTCTAGTAGCAGTAGACTACGTGTCAAAGTGGGTAGAAGCTAAGGCATGTCCTAATAATGATGCTAAGACAGTCACTAATTTCTTGCATAGACACATTTTCACTAGATTTGGGACTCCTCGTGCTATCATTAGTGATGAGGGGTCACATTTCATTAATAAGGCTATGGAGAAAATATTGGCTAAGTATAACATCAGACATAGGGTAGCTACTCCCTACCATCCACACTCAAATGGCCAAGCTGAGATTTCCAATAGGGAGATAAAGAACATCCTAGAGAAGGTAGTCAAACCTAATAGGAAAGACTGGTCTTTCAAGCTTGAGGATGCACTTTGGGCTTATAGAACAGCATATAAGACACCTCTAGGAATGTCTCCCTATAGGTTGGTATATGGCAAGGCTTGCCACTTGCCACTTGAGTTGGAGAACAAGGCATTTTGGGCCATGAAAGAATTAAATTTTTGTGTGAAGGATGCAGGGACATTAAGATCTTTACAGCTGCATGAACTTGATGAGCTTAGGCACATGGCCTATGAGAATGCCAAGATGTACAAAGAAAAGACAAAAATATGGCATGACAGTAGACTCAGGATCAAAGATTTTAAGAAAGGCCAACTTGTACTGTTATTTAACTCACGATTAAAGCTATTTCCAGGCAAATTAAAGTCTAGATGGTCGGGTCCATTTGTTGTTACTAATGTCTTTATTCATGGTGCAGTAGAGATAAAAAACTTGCAGCAAGGACAACCATTTATGGTCAATGGTGCTAGGTTGAAGCACTACTATGAGGAGGGGGATGTAAAGACTCTCTCAGCCTTCCTCCTACATGAAGCATGAAGTTAGAAACGAGAGAGAACGAGTGGTTCCTGTGCTCGTTTAGTCAAGGCCAATGCCTTAGTTTATTTTTTTTTTGTTTTTATCGATGATCGTTTGTATGTTTTGTGGTGTAATTTTAATTGCGTATTTAATGTTTGTTTTGTTTGTTTTTGTAGGGAATCGAAAGAGGGGATCAAGGGGAGTAAATCGCACTTTAAAAAATCAAGATTCGGTTGGGCCAAATGAAAGATACGGGCGATCAAAGTTGGGATTTATTATGAAATATTGTCCCTAGAATTGCGCAGAAATTGCTGACTCCGCAAAAAGAGCCGTTGGGATTTCATCCGTTGCTTTTATAGCCGTTAGAAGGCGCCCGTTTGATACGATCTTCTCATTCTTTGCTCTCCAAGATTTCTGCGATTCTCTCCACCTTTGATCTCTCTCTCCAAACCTCCAAGATTCGACCATGGTTTCCACTAGGGCTGAGAGATCCGCCGCCAAGAAGAAGGCCGACGACGCAGCTGAAGCGGCTGCGAGGGAAGCGCTTCTCACCCTTGCTGATCAGGGTGCTGTACGCACTGGCCGTCTTGGCAAGCTTCCTATTCGTAGGAAGAAGTGGAGAGTGGTCACTGAGATTCCTGCTGGCCCATCTGAACCAATGGGCACGCCCACGAAGCGCCGGTGGACTGTCAAGACTGCCGCCGGACCAAGCAAATCCAAGACTCCCTCTGTGGCGAGTCAAGAATCTGATCGTGCATCCCACGAGTCAGCTAAAGAAGGTGCGACGCCGTCTGCATCACCTGTGCGCAGCCCTCTGCCGTCTGAATCACCTGTGCGCAGCCCCCTGCCATCTGAACCAGTGCCAAGCACCGAATCATCACCACCTGCGCAGAGCGCCGAGTCATCTCCAGCGCCTCAGAGTGCTGATCTACCACCTGCGGCTGTGCAGAGTCCTGAGCTGCCGTCTTCGCCATGGAGTTCTGCGCATACCCCGTCAGCAGAGCACAATTCTCCACGGCCTGATCCGGAATTCCCTTATGGGGATTACCAAGAATCCACGCAAGGCAGTGGAGAGGCAGAAGAAGAAGAAGTCTTCTCTCCCATGAGAGAAGACAGCCCTGATGAGCCTGCACAGCAAACGCCTGCTGATGATTCTATGGAGGAGACGTTGGGGGCCTGTTTCCCACAACTCCAGGCGAGGCAGAAGGCCAAGAAGAAGGCCAACAAGGAGGCCAAGAAAGCCAAGAAAGCCAAGAAACTGAAGAAGAAGAAGGCCAAGCGAGTGCCTTCAGCAGAAGAAGACAGTACTGAGCCTTCGCTCAAACGCCTCAAGGTGGAGGCTGCTGAATCTTCCAAGCCAGCTGATAAGGGGAAGGCTAAACTCTACCCCGAAGATGAACCTCCATCAGTGAGATATGTCTCGTCTGATGCTGAATCAAGGGGCGTGGAGCTGAGGAAAAGGGACCTGTTGCACGAGAAGGGGTTCCTTGATCGCCTAGCTGACCTGCCGCAGTTCTTGCGCGCAGGGGTGATCAACCATGGCTGGGAGGAATTCTGTCGACCTCCCAATCCAGCATACACAAGCATGGTGTATGACTTCTATGCGAACGTGCTCAGCCCTGAGGATGGCCTGTCTGTGGTCAGAGGGGTAGAAGTGGACTTCTCTGCTAAGGCCATCAATGAAGCATTCGGTCTAAGGGGCCAGCTTCACACAGACTATGCACGGATAGTGGATGAGCCGACTGAGGCTGTGCTAGAAGAAGCCATCCGCACCATTGGCCAGCCTGAGGCCTCCTGGACAGTCTCACGCAATGGGCGGCACACGCTCATGAGTGCCAACCTCACGGCAAAGGCAGCTGTGTGGTTTTCATTCGTGAGAAGAAGACTCTCCCCGGTGACGCATGAGACTACCATTAACCAGAGCCGTTCGCTGCTGGTTTATGCTATCATGAGAGGTCTCACGATCAACGTGGGAGAAGTCATCAATGCTGCCATCGCCGAGTGTGCTAAAAAGGGTAAGGGGCCATTATTTTTCCCCAACATCATAACAAAGTTATGTTTGCTTGCAGGAGTTCCTACCGAGCGCTTGGAGCAGCAGCTGCCCTACACAGGCCATCTGGAGTTGCCTGCACACCTACGGCTGAGAAGGAAGGGCAATATGGAGTTTGAGTTGGATAGGTTGGCTGCTGAGCAGTCCCTATCCATGGCCTGTTTGATGGACCTGCAGAGAAGAATGGCTCAATGGGCCAACTATGCGCAGGCGAGGGACAGAGAAGTTGCAGACCAATTGGGGTGCATCTTCCCAGACTTCCCCACCAACCTCCTAACTCCATGGGTGCCCCCACGACCAAGGCGACCAGATGAGGATGATGAGAATTGAGTGCTGGTTTGAAGAGCACTAGAGGGAGTATTACTGATCCCTAAAGAAACAAAAGACAATTTTCCTGCTTTTTGATAGAGTAATGTATATTATGCTGTTTTTTGGTTAAGTTTTGATCTGTTTTGGATGTTTAGTTTTATGTTTTTCCTTTTGCTTAGGATAGTCTGATGTTAGTTGATTAGGTAGGATAGTTTAGTTTTATTTTTTTGGATGCATGAGTAACGGGAAAAAGCATGCTAGGGGCCTGAGTTAATGTTAAATCTGCCCAGATTGTATTGCGAAATAATTGCGGTTCCCGCAATTTTTGTGACTGATTGCATGTCTTTGACTGCCCGTTTAGTTAGGCTGTGATCTGTTAAATTCTATCTTTTGCTGCTAGCATGACTACCTTATATAGCTGATCTTGAAGCATGCTGGATGAGTGTCATAGGACACCTTTTGATAGTTTAAATTTGCCTCTGAATAGTGCTCGGCATGCATAACCCATAAGTCCTTAAACCTGTCTGTTATGTTCAAATTTTCTGCTGCTGGGATAGTTGCTTCTAGAATGTTTTGCCTATGCCTAGGATGTTTAGATTCTCTTTGTTTTACTTTAGACTAGATGCTTCTAGGACAAGTTTGGGGGTGTGCCACCTCAAACACTCATTGGGGACAATGAGTAGTTGAAGTTTGGGGGAGGCCACCCTAGGCCTAGGAACATTCCTCTCTTCCTTAAGACATAAGCATTCTTCTTCTCCTAAAAAAATTTTTGTGATAAATAGAAAAAGTGAAAAATAGAATAAAGAGGGGAGTCTTTCTCAAGTTGCTGAGTAATCAGTGCCAAGTGTGTAAACCACAAGTGGCATTGCATCAAAAGGCAAACCAAGGGGAGACTCCACCTAAGTGAAAAAAGAAAGAAAAAAGAGAAATAGGGGAAGAAGAATGTGTGCTTGGGAGTTATAATCTTGTGGCTTAGATGTCCTATGAAAAAGAACTCTGATCCTTAATGAGCTAAGCACAAGGTTGTAGCTTTTAGGTTTGTCTAGGGAGATGAATGTTTATCCAATGTAGTGATGCCAGGGTTTAGGTTGTTCTCTATAAAGTACCACTGTCACTGTTAATACTAAGACTGGCATGACTCTAAGGAATCCTAGACACATTAAAAATAAGCTGGAAGCATGTACTGAGTCTGGAGTAAAGCTTGGTAGAATTTGAAACCTTAGGGATAGTAGCATGATATCATAGAATTAGTTAGATCAGTAGTAGGGGGTCAACAAAAGCAGTGGGTATAGTAGGCAGGTGAAGTCAGAAGAGGCTAGACAAGAGGCTAGTTCTAAACTTGGAAGTGTGTCACAGGACAGCACTGCTAGAGACAAGAATATAAGGGAGTTAGTGAGTAGATAAAAGAAGAAGAAACAGCAGCCTAAGTAAGTCCTTAGTATGCTTGAGGACAAGCAAAGCCTTAAGTTTGGGGGTGTGTTAAGTCTCTGAAAGTGACTTATTTAGGACCCATTTAGCTTAAGAAGATGTACACATTTAGGTGTTTTTGTGAGCATTTAGCCTAAACCTATGCTTTAATATGAGAATTAGAAGAAGGTAGCTAATATAGGACTTATGCACAATAGGTAGGAAAAGGGGTGAAAACCGAAGAAAAGAATGAAAAAATAACCCTTGCGAATGCATTGCGGAATAATTGCGGTGGCCGCAATTATTCAAGTTAAAACCGTAAGTTGGCTGACATTTTTCTGTTTAGATCCGACTTTTCAGGGATTCGTTCTTTCTCCTCCACCCATTCTGATATACGACGTTGAAGATTGATGGTTCTCCTTGGCCCAATCGCACCTGCAAACTACTATAAAAGGGGGCCAAAGTCGGAGGTTCAGTCATCATTCAACGTGCAGAAGTCTTCTCACAGTCCACCATTTCTCTCGTTTTTCCCTTGCCGTCTGTTGGAGTGAGGTTCTCAGCTTTTGGAGTCGATAATCTGATAGGAAGGAGAGAAGATTCTTCTTCTCTCTCGATTGGATTCATCCAAGCACGGCTGAATTCTCATCACCATCATTCGAGGCGACTGCCACGAAGATTTCCAGCACACCTTTACTGTTTTCTGCTCTTTCCTTCTCAATTCCATTTCTGTTCAATGTTGTTCTTAGCTTAGTCATTTACTTATTGCATTTCGTTGTTGTCTGCCTTGAATTCATTCTGTTTAAGCTTTCCTTTGTCATTCAAACACTTGAAGTAATCAAAGTAAGTTTCTGCATTTCACAGTTATTCCTTATTCTGCTACGAGTTTGGCTTGCTGTTTTAAGCACTTTTTCCTTCTAAGCATGTCTACTTTATCTTATATTTCTGTTCTACATATATCCATGAGTAACTAAATTCATTTAGGGGCATGCTAATGACAGAACTATAGGCTAAAAAACGTAAGTCAAGTAGGTAGATCAACACTCAAACATTGATTATATGTAAGCTTCATCCCACGGGCAATTTCGATTGGCCATCCATTTTGTCCAAAGAACTCCTAACCTCTGGAAGGAGTAAGAGTTCAGAGTCGTATAATCATGCTAGCCTTCCATGGTAATCAGGAAACGGCCTAGGAATAGGCGTTTCCCTAGTATAAACTGAACACTCCTGTTTTAACAAGATGCTTAAGACCTTACTTTGAAGTCAAGTAAACTTGAGTCTCTCATGCATGGAATCGGACGATACTTGAGATAGAGTGAGTTTAATGTATAGAGAGTTGATCCAAAGCTTGATAATCGTAATAAAATGCTTATAGGACAGTCATTAGTAGCCCTTAATTCACCTATCTAACCAGTTTCGCTGCCATTTAATTGCGGATTAATTGCGGTTCTCGCAATTCTGCCAAATTGTCTTCTGTCTAGCTGTTTTCTTCTGCGTTTATTGATTTCATCTCTTGACCTTTAAGCCTGATTTTCACTTTAATTTGTTTATGGCATGTTCCTTTATACATTCAGCAAAAAGTAGTTAATTAAAAACCAATTTTACCCCATCAAATCCATCCCATCTTTCTTAACAAACACACTTCGCGAATAGCTAAAATTAAGTCTCTGTGGAAAAAACGAATTAAATATACTTACTACTTGCTGTGAGACCATGTATGCTTGCATGTTCTAAGTGCTCTCTCCATCCTTTTGCTTCTTTATCTTTACACATTGAGCACGCAACAGAGCCTGGAAAACCAAATAGGCCAATTAGCCAATGAACTTAAAAGTAGGCCCCAAGGTAGACTCCCTGCTGACACCGAGGTACCAAGGAGAGATGGCAAAGAGCAAGTTCAAGCAATTGAACTTAGGAGTGGAAGACCATTGGTGAGCAACACAAAGGACACACCAAAGAGAGTAGAGAACACTGAGTCTAGTGCTCCACTGGAGTCTCTGCCAAACCAAGGTCCACCACCAACTAGCACATCAGGAGTCAGGCTAGAACCAATTATTGAGGAGGTAGAAGAAATTCCAAGGCCTCCACCTATCCTAAAGCGCCCTGACATACCTGCATATGTGCCACCACCTCCATACCCTCGAAGGCTTAAGAAGAAGCAAGAACAGGAAGTTCATTTTAATAAATTCTTAGAAATACTTAAGCAAGTGCATGTTAACATTCCTTTTGTTGAAGTTTTACAGTCGATGCCTTCTTATGTAAAGTTTTTGAAGGACATTATTACTAACAAAAAATTAATTGGTGAGTTTGAAACAGTAAACCTCACCGAGGAGTGCAGTGCCATCCTCCAGAACAAGCTGCCCAAGAAGGAGAAGGATCCTGGTTCCTTCACCTTACCTGTAGAACTTGGAGGCAAGCACGTGGGCAGAGCGCTTTGTGACCTGGGCGCCAGCATAAATCTCATGCCTCTGTCCCTATTCCGCCAGTTGGGAATGGGAGAAGCACGTCCAACCACAGTCACTTTACAACTAGCAGACAGATCCATCACATATCCAGAAGGTAAGATTGAGGATATTCTAGTTAAAGTTGACAAATTTATTTTCCTTGCAGATTTCATTGTCCTGGACTATGAGGCAGACAAGGAAGTCCCCATCCTGCTAGGTAGACCATTTCTAGCCACAGGTAGGGCACTTATAGACGTCCAAAAAGGTGAGCTTACTATGAGGGTTCATGATGAAGAGGTAAAGTTTAGTGTATATAAAGCTTTAAGGTACCCCTCTGACCTTGAATCCTGTGCTAGTATGGACGTTATTGATTCTTTAATGGAAGAACAATTAGAGCATGTATTATTAACCAAACATGCCAATGAATATGTAGGATTAGATATAGCTGACTTAAATATATCTGACATAATGGATATGCCTGTAGATAACCCACAGCATGTATGTATGAATATAGATTTAACTGATAGAACTGTAAATCCGTTAAAGCCCTCCATTGAGCAGCCACCTGTTTTAGAACTTAAACCACTACCCACTCACCTCAAATATGCATATTTAGGAAATAATGATACACTGCCAGTAATTATTTCTTCTAAACTAAGTGAACAGCATGAGGGTGAATTAATTTTACTGCTTAAGCAACATAGGAAGGCTATAGCATGGACTATTGCTGATATTCGAGGCATTAGCCCTTCTTATTGCATGCACAAAATTATACTAGAGGAAGAGCACACACCTAGAGTAGATCACCAGCGTAGGCTGAACCCATCTATGAAAGAGGTAGTAAAGAAGGAAATAATAAAATGGTTAGATGCAGGAGTGATCTTCCCAATAGCTAGTAGCCAGTGGGTGAGCCCCATCCAATGTGTACCTAAAAAGGGGGGAATAACTGTGGTAGTCAATGAGAACAACGAACTGATTCCAACAAGGACTGTCACAGGGTGGAGAGTGTGTATGGATTACAGAAAATTAAATAAAGAGACTAAAAAAGACCATTTCCCTATACCGTTCATTGACCAGATGCTAGACAGAATAGCTGGTAGAGCCTACTATTGTTTCTTAGATGGCTATTCAGGCTATAATCAAATTACTATAGACCCTAAGGATCAAGAGAAGACCACCTTCACTTGCCCTTTTGGAACGTTTGCCTTCCGCAGAATGCCTTTTGGCTTATGCAATGCACCGGCAACTTTCCAAAGGTGCATGATGGCAATCTTCTCCGAGTTGGATGAGTCCATGATAGAAATATTCATGGATGACTTCTCAGTTTTTGGGGATTCATTTAAAACCTGTCTAGAAAACTTAGGACAAGTCCTGGCTAGGTGTGAGGAGACCAACCTAGTCCTAAATTGGGAAAAATGCCATTTTATGGTAGATGAGGGGATTGTCTTAGGACACAGAGTGTCAAGGGCAGGTGTAGAAGTTGATCGGGCCAAGATAGAGATCATAGAGAAGTTGGTAGAGCCCCAGAATGTCAAAGCCATTAGAAGCTTCTTAGGGCATGCTGGCTTCTACAGAAGGTTCATTAAGGACTTTTCTAAGATAGCCAAGCCTCTGTGTGAGCTATTAGAGCTAAATAGACCCTTCATCTTCTCTAAGGAATGTGTAGTAGCTTGGACCACCCTTAAGAAAGCACTAGTCACAGCCCCTATCATAGTAGGACCAAATTGGGATCTTCCCTTTGAGATGTTATGTGATGCCAGTGACTATGCTGTAGGAGTGATGTTAGGCCAGAAGATTGACAAGCTAACACACCCTGTCTATTATGCTAGTAAGACCTTGAATGAGGCTCAATGTAATTATACAACTACTGAAAAAGAGATGCTTGCTGTAGTGTTTGCTTGCGAAAAATTCAGAAACTATATTGTAGGCACTAGGACAATTGTATACACTGACCATTCTGCCTTGAAATATCTTCTGAGGAAGGCTGATGCCAAGCCTAGATTGATTAGATGGGTGTTATTGCTGCAGGAATTTGATTTGGACATTCGGGACAAGAAAGGATGTGAAAATGTG
Source organism: Herpetospermum pedunculosum (assembly GCA_028017165.1). Classification (NCBI taxonomy): domain Eukaryota; kingdom Viridiplantae; phylum Streptophyta; class Magnoliopsida; order Cucurbitales; family Cucurbitaceae; genus Herpetospermum; species Herpetospermum pedunculosum. Next base: position 58,051,269 of record CM051528.1, read on the forward strand.
GTTGCAGATCACCTGTCTCGATTGCAGCACAATTGCGAAAAAATTGCGGAGACCGCAATTTCTGATGCTTTTATTGATGAACATGTCTTTGCTTTGGCTCATCGTGATAACGATGAGGAACCTTGGTTTGCTGACATTGCTAACTTCCGTGCATCACAGGTATTACCAGTGTTCAAGGGAGGACAAGAGAAGAAGAGGTTCCTTCATGAAGCAAGGAAATTCATCTGGGATGACCCCACACTTTACAGAACCTGTGCTGATGGCTTGCTAAGGAAATGTGTTTCAGCTGCTGAAGCGAAGTCTGTGCTGCAGCACTGTCACTCATCTCCTTATGGTGGACACTTTGGTGGCCAAAGAACAGCTGCGAAGGTATTTCAGAGTGGCTACTATTGGCCAACAATCTTCAAGGATGCCCACAACTATGCCCACAGCTGTGATGAGTGCCAAAGGACAGGTAACCTCAGTCGCAAGGATGAGATGCCCCTCACGTACATTTTAGAGTTGGAGCTCTTTGATGTGTGGGGCATTGACTTCATGGGACCATTCCCTCCATCATCAGGTAACCTGTACATATTAGTGGCAGTGGATTATGTGTCCAAGTGGGTAGAGGCCAAAGCATGTCCTAATAATGATGCTAAAACAGTCACTAACTTCTTGCATAGGCACATTTTCACTAGATTTGGGACTCCTCGTGCTATCATTAGTGATGAGGGGTCACATTTCATTAATAAGGCTATGGAGAAAGTATTGGCTAAATATAACATTAGACATAGAGTAGCCACTCCCTACCACCCACACTCAAATGGTCAGGCTGAAATTTCAAATAGGGAAATTAAGAACATCCTAGAAAAGGTAGTCAAACCTAATAGAAAAGACTGGTCATTTAAGCTTGAGGATGCACTTTGGGCTTATAGGACAGCATATAAGACACCTCTAGGTATGTCTCCTTATAGGCTGGTATATGGCAAGGCTTGTCACTTACCACTTGAGTTAGAAAACAAAGCATTTTGGGCCATGAAGGAATTGAATTTTTGTGTAAAGGATGCGGGGACACTGAGGTCTTTGCAGCTACATGAACTTGATGAGCTTAGGCATATGGCCTATGAGAATGCCAAAATGTATAAAGAAAAGACCAAAATATGGCACGACAGTAGACTTAGGATCAAAGACTTTAGGAAAGGCCAACTTGTCCTATTATTTAACTCACGTTTAAAGATATTTCCAGGCAAACTAAAGTCCAGATGGTCGGGTCCATTTGTTATTACTAATGTCTTTGTTCATGGTGCGATAGAGATAAAAAACTTGCAGCAAGGACAGCCTTTTATGGTAAATGGTGCTAGATTGAAGCACTATTATGAGGAAGGAGATGTGAAGACTCTCTCGGCCTTCCTCTTGCATGAAGCATGAAGTTACAAACGAGAGGGAACGAGTGGTTACTGTGCTCGTTTAGTCAAGGCCAATGCCTTAGTTTATTTTTTCTGTTTTTCCGATTATCGTTTGTATGTTTTGTGGTGTGATTTTAATTGCGTATTTAATATTTTTTTTATTTGTTTTTGCAGGGATTCGAAAGAGGGGATCAAGGAGAGTAAATCCAGCTTTTAAAATCAAGAAACGGTTGAGCCAAATAAAAGATACGGACGAGCAAAGTTTGAGATTTTGATGAAAAAATATCCCTGGAATTGCGCTGGAATTGCTGGATTCGCAAAAAAGAGCCGTTGGGATTTTTCCGTTGCCTTTATATCCGTTGGAAAGCGCTCGATCGATACGATTCTCTCATTCTCTGATTTCCAAGAACTCTGCGATTCTTTTCATCTTTGATTCTACTCTCAAGATCACCAAGATTCGACAATGGTGTCCACACGGGCTGAAAGATCCGCAGCCAAGAAGAAGGCTGATGACACAGCTGAAGCGGCTGCGAGGGAAGCACTGCTCACCCTTGCAGATGATGGTGCCGTTCGCACCGGACCTCTTCCTAAGCTTCCTATCCGTAGGAAGAAGTGGAGGGTTGTCACTGAGATCCCTGCTGGACCATCTGAGCCAGCGGGCACGCCCAAGAAACGCCGGTGGAGTGTCGAGATGGCCGCCGAACCAAGCACAGCAAAGACTCCCTCTGTGGAGAGTCAAGAAACTGATCGTGCATCCCACGAGTCAGCCAAAGAAGGTTCGTCGCCATCCGCATCACCTGCGCACAGCCCTTCACCATCTGAACCAGTGCCAAGCGCAGAGTCCTGAACTGCCGTCTTCGCCACTGAGTTCTGCGCAGACACCATCAGCAGAGCACAATCCCACGCCATTGCACAATTCTCCACGGCCTGATCCTGAATTCCCATACGGGGATTATCAAGAGTCCACGCAGGGCAGTGGCGATGCTGGGGAAGACGAAGTCTTTTCTCCCATGAGGGAAGACAGCCCTGATGTTCCTGCACAGCAGGATGATTCCATGGAGGAGACGTTGGGGGCATGCCTCCAGCAGATCAACATTAAGAAGAAGAAGAAGGCCAAGATTGTCAAGGCCAAGAGATCCAAGAAGCTGAAGAAGAAGAAGGCCAAGAGAGTGCCTTCAGCAGACAAAGAAAGCACGGAGCCATCACTCAAAAGGCTCAAGGTTGAGGCTGCCGAGTCAGCCAAGCCAGCAGATAAGGGGAAGGCCAAGCTCTACCCTGAAGACGAGCCTCAGTCAGTGAGGTATGTCTCATCTGATGCTGAATCCAGGGGTGCCGAGTTAAGGAAGAGGGAGTTGCTGCACGAGAAAGGCTTCCTCGACCGACCTGCTGACCTGCCGCAGTTCTTGCGCGCAGGGGTGATCAACCACGGCTGGGAGGAATTCTGCAGACCGCCTAATCCAGCATACACGAGCATGGTGTATGGTTTCTACGCCAATGTGCTCAGCCCTGAGGATGGCCTGTCTGTGGTCAGAGGGGTAGAAGTAGATTTCTCAGCCAAGGCCATCAATGAAGCCTTTGGTCTCAAGGGCCAAACTCATACAGATTATGCACGGATTGTCGATGAGCCTACTGAGGCAGTTTTGGAAGAGGCCATTCGGACTATTGGCCAGCCTGAAGCTTCTTGGACCGTGTCACGCAATGGGAGGCACACTCTCATGAGTGCCAACCTCACGGCTAAGGCAGCTGTTTGGTTTTCGTTCGTGCGAAGGAGATTGTCCCCGGTGACTCACGAGACAACAATAAACCAGATCCGATCGCTGCTGGTGTATGCGATCATGAGAGGTCTCACGATTAACGTGGGAGAAGTCATCACTGCGGCCATTGCTGAATGCGCCAAGAAAGGTAAGGGACCACTGTTTTTCCCTAATACCATAACCAAGCTATGTTTGCTTGCAGGAGTCCCCACCGAGCGCCTGGAGCAGCAAATGACTTACACAGGCCATTTGGAGCTGCCTGCTAACCTGAGGCTGAGAAGAAAAGGGAATATGGAGTTCGAACTGGATAGGCTGGCTGCTGAACAGTCTCTATCCATGGCCTGCTTAATGGATATGCAGAGAAGAATGGCTCAATGGGCCACTTATGCGCAGGCGAGGGACAAGGAAGTTGCAGACCAGCTGGGGTGCCTCTTCCCTGAGTTCCCTACCAATCTTCTAACTCCATGGGTGCCCCCAAGACCAAGACAACCTGATGAGGATGACGAGAATTGAGTGCTGGTTTGAAGTGCACTGAAGGGAGTATTGTTGTTCCCTTAGAAAAAAAAAACAATTTTCTGCTTTCTGATAGGACCATGTGAATTATGCTGTTTTTGGTTCAATTTTGATCTGTTTTAGATGTTTAGTTTTATGTTTTTCCTTTTGCTTAGTATAGTCTGATGTTAGCTGACTAGGTAGGATAGTTTAGTTTTATTTTTAGGAAGCTTGAGTGACTGGAAAAAGCATGCTTAGGGGCCTTAATCAATGTTATATCTGCCCTGATCTAATTGCAAAATAATTGCGGTACCCGCAATTTTCATGACTAAAAGCATGTTTTGGACTGTCTGTTTAGCTAGGCTGTGATCTGTTTAAATTCTATCTTTTGCTGCTATCATGACTACCGTATATAGCTTATCTCAATGCATGCTGGATGAGTGTCATAGGACACCCTTTGCTAGTTTGAAATCAACCTCTAAATAGTTCAGCATGCACAGCTTTAAGCCCTTAACTGTCTGTTTTTTTTTTTAACTGCTGCTGCTGTGATACTTTCTTTTTCATGTTCTGTCTATGCCTAGGGCTTTTAGATTCGCTTTGTTTTACTTTAGACTAGATGCTTCTAGGATAAGTTTGGGGGTGTGCCACCTCAGACACTCATTGGGGACAATGAGTAGTTGAAGTTTGGGGGAGGTCACCCTAGGCCTAGGAACATTCCTCTCTCCCTTAGAAACATAAGCATTCTTCTTCCCCTTTACAAAAAAATGATGAACTGAAAAAAAAAAGAAAAAAAAAATGAAAAATAGAATAAAGAGGGGGTCTCTCTTAGGTTGCTAAGTAATCAGTGCCAAGTGTGTAACCCACAAGTGGCATTGCATCAAAAGGCAACCAAAGGAGAGGCTCCACCAAAGTAATAAAGAAAAAGGAAAAAAATAGGGAAGAAGAATGTACACCTAGGAGTTGCAACTTTGTGGCTTAGATGTCCTATTTAAAAAAGAACTCTGATCCTCATTTAGCTAAGTACAAAGTTGTAACTTGTAGGGTTGTTTAGGGAGATGAGTGTATATCCAATGTAGTGATGCCAGGGTTTAGGTTGTTCTCTAAAAGTACTACTGTCACTGTTAATACTAAGACTGGCATGACTCTAAGGAATCCTAGGCACATTAAAAATAAAGCTAGAAGCATGTACTGAGTCTGAGGTAAAGCTAGGCAGAATTTGAAACCTTAGGGATAGTGGCATGATATGGCAAAAGCAAATAGATCAGTTGTAGGAAGTTAATAAAAGCAGATGGAGTGTTAGGCAGGCAAAGTCAGAAGAAGCTAGATAAGAGGGTAGTTTTAAGCTTAGAAGTGTGTCACAGGACAGCAGTGCTAGATAGGGATATAAGGGAGTCAGTAGGTGGTTAAAGAAGGAGAAACAGCAGCCTAGGGAAGTCCTTAGTATGCTTGAGGACAAGCAAAGCCTTAAGTTTGGGGGTGTGTTAAGTCTATGAAAGTGACTTATTTAGGACCCATTTAGCTTAAGAAGATGTACACTTTTAGGTGTTTTTGATAGCATTTAGCCTAAACCTATGCTTTAATATGAGAATTAGAAGAAGGTAGCTAATCTAGGACTTATGTACAATAGGTAGAAAAAGGGTTGAAAACCGAAGGAAAAGAATGAAAAAATGAGCATTGCGAATGAATTGCGAAAACATTGCGGTGACCGCAATTATTCAAGTGAAAACCGTAAGTTGACTGATCTTTTTCTGTTAATTTCCGTAATTTCAGGGATTCGTTCTTTCTCCTCCATCCATTCTGATATATGACGTTGAAGGTTGATGGTTCTCCTTGGCCCAAACGCACCTGCAAACTACTATAAAAGGGGGCCAAAGTCGGAGGTTTGATCATCATTCGAAGCGCAGAAGTCTTCTCGCAGTCCATCATTTCTCTCTGTTTTCCTTTACCGTCTGTTGGAGTGGGAGTCTTAGCTGTTGGAATCGATAATCTGATAGGAAGGAGAGGAGATTCTTCTTCTCTCTCGATTGGATTCATCCAAGCAAGGCTGACCTCTCATCCCTTTCATTCGAGGCGACTGCAACGAAGCTTTCAAGCAACCTTTACTGCTTTTCTGTCTTTTTCTTCTCATTTCCAGCTTTGATTAGTTGTTGTTCTAGTTTAGTGTTTTACTTACTGCATTTCGTTGTTGTCTGTCTTGGAATCATTTCTTTCAAAGCTTTCCTTTGTCGTTCAAACACTCAAAGTAATCAAAGTACAATTCTGCATTTCACAGTTTCCACCTTTTTCTGCTACGGTTTTGTCTTGCTGTTTTAAGCACATTTCTCTTCTAAGCATGTCTGTTTTATCTACCCTTTCTGTTCTCTATATATCCATGAGTAGCTAAGTCACTTAGGGGCATGCTAATGACAGAACTATAGGCTAAAAAACATGAACCAAGCATGTAGGATCGCCTTCGAAACATTGATTGTATGTAAGCTTCATCCCACGGGCAATTTCGATTGGCCATCCATTTTGTCCAAAGAACTCCTAACCTCTGGAAGGAGTAAGAGTTCAGAGTCATATAATCATGCTAGCCTTTCATGGTAATCAGGAAACGGCCTAGGAATAGGCGTTTCCCTAGTACAAACTAAACACTTCTGTTTTAACAAGATGATTAAGACCTTACTTTGAAGTCGAGTAAACTTAGGAATCTAAAGCATGGAATCGGACGATACATGAGATAGAGTGAGTTTGATGCATAGAGAGTAGATCCAGTGCTTGAGAATCGTATAATAATGCCTATAGGATAGTCATTAGTAGCCCTTAACTCACCCAATCACACACTTTCGCTGCTGTTTAATTGCGGAAACATTGCGGTCCCCGCAATTCTGCTAAATTTTCATTCTGTTTAGTTGTTTTCTTCTTCGTTTATCAATTCCATCTCTTGTCCTTTGAGTCTGATTTCAACTTTAATTTGTTTATGTTGCATCCCTTTACACATTCAGCAAAAATTAGATAATTAAAAACCAATTTTACCCCTTCAAATCCACCCCATCTTGCTTAACAAATACACTTCGCGAATAGCTAAACATAAGTCTCTGTGGAAAAAACGAATGAAATATACTTACTACTTGCTGTGAGACCATGTATGCTTGCATGTTCTAAGTGCTCTCTCTACCTTATTGCTTATTTATCTTTTACACTGAGCACGCAACAGTAGCCGATAAAATTTCCAGAGGTATTTTTTTTTTTTTGGTTTTGATTTTTTTTCTTTCTTCTTGTATAACAATCACCACATACAACCTTCAAGAAGAAAATTTAACGAAAATAATTTGGTACATACCTTCAAGAGAATAACGTGAAAAACGTGAGAATAAAAAATGCCTTAGGTAGTTCAAAGAGAATAATGAATTACAGGATCCGAAGAAATAATATAATTTAGTGTTCTTACATAGTACAAACAAACTATCATTCAATGGTTAGCGGTTGTCGATTTTTTTTCCTATTGTGTCCTAAATTCTCACACCGACTGCATCTATGCACTTGTTGAGTTTCACTTGCATATGGTATTCTCAAGGTTTGACATCGATCAACTCTAACAACCTATTTGGGGGAAAAGTACCTCATAGTCAACGAAGTCAGGTGATCTCTTCCACTCTGACACATGACCATGCGGAAATATGGGCTCCGCGTACGAGTTTACCAAAGTTTCCATATTGTATACCAAAGAGAAGAGGGTAATGGGGTCTATGCCACGATTCCAACATTCATCTATTGCGTGAGAACATGGGATATCGTAGTAGTCAAACTCACGACAAGTACACGTTCTACTCTCAATATCGACACGTCCACCCAAATACTCATCGTTAACCTCGAATTCAAATCTATCAATTGGTTGAACTTTGTGTCTCCTCGCATTCTCTACTGATTTTTCCAGAATGTCCTCGACATATTTCGATAAAATGGCATCACGATTCGCGTGCTTGGTCTGACGCTTGTAATACTTCCTTTGAAACCACCATCTAATGTGATCTAGTAATCCCGTAATCGGTAGTTGACGCGCGTCCTTAAATACGAAATTCGTGCATTCCGCGAGGTTTGTAGTATTCTTATTGTACCTTCTTCCACATTGAAAAACACGAGCCCATCGGTCTAGCCCAATATCCTCCAAATACTTTTGTTCACTTAGATACTTTACAAGTTGTCGCCAATATCCATTGAACTCTACCTCGCGACATGTCTTCGCTGTTTGGAGAAATACTTTACAAATGTCTTCTGTTACGTCTCCAAAAGTGACCTTTTTAGGACTTAATTAGCTTAGAAAGATGTTCACTCTTAGGTGTTTTTGATAGCATTTAGCCTAAACCTATGCTTAAATATGAGAATTAGAAGAAGGTAGCTAAATTAGGACTTATGTACAATAGGAAAGGAAAGGGTTGAAAACCGAAGGAAAAGAATGAAAAAACTGCATTGAGACAGCATTGCGAAAACATTGCGGACACCGCAATGTTTCAAGTGAAAACCGTAAGTTGACTGATCTTTTTCTGTTAATTTCCGTTATTTCAGGGATTCGTTCTTTCTCCTCCATCCATTCTGAAGTACGACGTTGAAGATTGATGGTTCTCCTTGGCCCAAATGCACCTGCAGATTACTATAAATAGGGGTCAAAGTCGAGGGTTCAAACATCATCCGAAAGCGTAGAAGTCTTCTCGCAGTCCATCTTTTCTCCTGTTTTCCTTTGCCGTCTGCTGGTTTGCGAAGCTCAGCTGTTGGAATCGATAATCTGATAGGAAGGAGAGGAGATTCTTCTTCTCTCCCGATTGGATTCATCCAAGCAAGGCTGACCTTTCTCATCCTTCATTCGAGGCGGTTGCGACGAGACATTCAAGCTTGTTTTACTGCTTTCTGCTCTTCATTTCCATTTTCCAGCTTTGTCTTGTTGCTGTTTCTTTTCTAGTAGCTAGATTAGACTATTTCGTTGTGTTCTGTCTTGCTGTTATTTACTTTAAAGCTTTCATTTGTTGAGTCAAACAATCAAGTAATCAAATCTCAATTCTTCATTTCACAGTTTCTTGCCTTTGCAATCTACTGCTTTGCCTTACTGTTTTGTCTTTAAATTCCTCCTAAGCATGTCTGTTTCATCTCTTATTTCTGTTTACCTTATATCCATGAGTAACTAAGTCACATAGGGGCATGCTAATGACAACACTATAGGCTAAAAAACGTGAACCAAGCATGTAGGATAGCTCTCGAAGCATTGATTGTATGTAAGCTTCATCCCACGGGCAATTTCGATTGGCCATCCATTTTGTCCAAAGAACTCCTAACCTCTGGAAGGAGTAAGAGTTCAGAGTCATACTATCATGCTAGCCTTTCAAGGTAACCAGGAAACGACCTAGGAATAGGCGTTTCCCTAGTACAAACCATATTTTTCTGCCTTAACAAGATGCTTAAGACCTTACTTGGACATGAGTAAACTAAAGAATCTGATGCATGAAATCGGAAGATACATGAGAATGAGATAGTTTGATGCTTAGAGAGTTGATCCAATGCTTGAGAATCGTGAGAAAAAGCCTATAGGATAGTCGTTAGTAGCCCTTAACTCATCATTTTACACACTTTCGCTGTCACTACAATTGCGGTAAAATTGCTGTTTCCGCAATTCTGCTAAGTTACAATTCTGTCTAGCTGTTTTTGTCTTCATTTATTAATCTCGTCTCTTCTCATTTGAGTTTAGCTTTGACTTGCACTTGTTTATGTTGCTACCCTCTTCGTATTCAGTAGGAAATAGATAATTAAAAACCAATTCTACCCCATCAAATCCACCCCTTCTTTCTTAACTTTACACTTCATGAATAGCTTATAATAAATCTCTGTGGGAAAACGAATGAAATATACTTACTACTTGCTATAAGACCATGTATGCTTGCATGTTCTGAGTGCTCTCTCTACCTTATTGCTTATTTATTTTAACACATTGAGCACGCAACAAGTTTTTGGCGCCGCTGCCGGGGATTTATTTAAGTGAAAACGAAGTTTGTTAAGTTTGAAATACCAAGTTTATTGCCTATTGAAGCTGATCTGTTTCATTTCTTTTGCAGGTACTATTGGGTTAGTTTATGAGTGAGCCTTCAAGTAGTGATCTAGAGTTCAATCCTGAGCCTGAGAGATTACTTAGGGCCAGAAATAGAGCCAAGAAACGTCTCTTTAACCAACCCTCTATACCTCAAGTAATTGCGGGAACCGCAATTCCTCCGCAATTGTCTCAAGAAGAAATGGAAGAGATAGTTCCAAATCAGGTACCTGTCATTCGCAATCCCATCGAAATAGCGAATGACAAGAATAGTGCCATCCTCTCATATTTAGTACCTATGCCTGGGGAGCTGAACCCCAGCATAATCCGTCCTGAAATCACTGCCCACTCATTCGAGTTAAAGCCAGTGATGTTCCAAATGTTGTCCACTGTGGGACAATTCTTTGGAGTGGAAAATGAGGACCCCCACAACCATCTTAGGAACTTCTTAGGAGTCAGTGATACCTTCATCATCCCTGGAGTTTCCCAAGAAGCTTTGAGGCTATACTTGTTCCCTTACTCTTTGAGGGACAAAGCCAAAACATGGTTGAACTCATTACCTTCTGGATCTGTCCGCAACTGGACAGACTTAGCAGAAAAATTCCTAGTCAAATACTTCCCACCTGATAGGAATTCTACCTTTCGTGATGACATAGTTAAATTCAAGCAAGCTGATAATGAGTCTCTTCACGAAGCTTGGACAAGGTTCAAAGATCTACTTCTTAAATGTCCACACCATGGCATCTCATGGTGTATCCAAATAGAGGTCTTTTTCAAAGGATGCAATCCCAGCACTAGACAAGTCTTAAATTCATCCGCTGGAGGCTCCATGTTGTCCAAGAGTTACAACGAGGCCTATGAGATCTTGGAGAAGATCTCAGCATCTCACTGTAGGTGGTCAGATGATCCAGTTGAGCCAACTAGAGCTCAAGACAAGGATGCTCTAAGTGCAATGAGCAGCCAAATAAATGCCCTGACCAACCTAGTTAAGCAAATGGCTCAAGCCAATCTCCAAACAAGTGTCAACACCGCCACAGCCATGTCAATGGGCACCCAACCAAGTCAAGGTGAGACACTTGTATGTGGATTCTGTGGGGAAGGGCACCTGTATGAATACTGTCCTGGGAATCCAGCCTCAGTCTGCTATATTGGAAGTCAGCAGCAGCCTAGGAACAACCCCTATTCCAATACTTACAACCCTGGTTGGAGGAACCACCCAAACCTGTCATGGGGTGGCCAACAGAATACTAACCAAAATCCTAACCAACCTAGACCGAATGGAACACCTGGTTTCACTCCCCAACATAACCAATCCATGTATCAGAAACCTTACAGCCAACCTGTAGGATCTTCTGTAGAAAACTTACTCAAGGAATACATAGCCAAAAATGATGCTACTTTGCAAAGTCAGCAAGCCACTCTTAGGAGCCTAGAGAACCAAATAGGCCAATTAGCCAATGAACTCAAGAGTAGGCCCCAAGGTAGACTCCCTGCTGACACTGAAGTGCCAAGGAGAGATGGTAAAGAACAAGTTCAAGCAATTGAACTTAGAAGTGGTAGACCATTGGTAAGCAACACCAAAGACACACCAAAGAGAGTAGAGAACACTGAGTCTAGTGCTCCACTGGAGTCTCTGCCAAACCAAGGTCCACCATCAACAAGCACATCAGGAGCCAGGCTGGAGCCGATTATTGAGGAGATAGAAGAAATTCCAAGGCCTCCACCAATCCTAAGGCGACCTGACGTGCCTGCATATGTGCCACCACCTCCATATCCTCGAAGGCTTAAGAAGAAGCAGGAACAGGAAGTGCACTTTAATAAATTCTTAGAAATTCTTAAGCAAGTGCATGTCAACATTCCTTTTGTAGAAGTTTTACAGTCTATGCCTTCCTATGTAAAGTTTTTGAAAGATATCATTACTAACAAAAAAATAATTGGTGAGTTTGAAACAGTAAACCTCACTGAGGAGTGCAGTGCCATACTCCAAAACAAGCTACCCAAGAAGGAGAAGGATCCTGGTTCCTTCACCTTACCTGTAGAGCTAGGAGGCAAGCACGTGGGCAGAGCGCTTTGTGACCTGGGCGCCAGCATAAACCTCATGCCCTTATCATTATTCCGCCAGTTGGGAATAGGAGAAGCACGGCCAACCACTGTCACTTTACAACTAGCAGACAGATCCATCGCATACCCTGAAGGTAAGATTGAGGATATTCTAGTGAAAGTTGACAAATTTATTTTCCTTGCAAATTTCATTATCCTGGATTATGAAGCAGACAAGGAGGTCCCCATCCTATTAGGCAGACCGTTTCTTGCCACAGGTAGGGCCCTGATCGACGTCCAAAAAGGTGAGCTCACTATGAGGGTTCATGATGAAGAGGTGAAATTTAGTGTGTATAAAGCTTTAAGGTACCCCTCTGACCTTGAATCCTGTGCTAGCATGGACGTTGTAGATTCTTTGATGGAAGAACAATTGGAGCATGTATTATTAACCAAGCATGCTAATGAATATGTAGGATTAGAATTAACTGACTTAAACATAGCTGAGATAATGGACATATCTGTAAATAACCCTCAGCATGTTTGTCTGAATATTGACTTAACTGATAGAGCCTTAAATCCTTTAAAGCCATCCATTGAGCATCCACCTGTATTAGAATTAAAACCTCTCCCCACTCACCTCAAGTATGCATATTTAGGGAATAATGAGACTTTGCCTGTAATTATTTCTTCTAAGCTAAGTGAACAGCATGAGGTTGAATTAATATTACTACTTAAGCAACATAGGAAGGCTATTGCATGGACTATTGCTGATATTAGAGGCATTAGCCCTTCTTATTGCATGCATAAGATTATACTAGAGGAAGAGCACACACCTAGAGTAGATCATCAACGTAGGCTGAATCCCTCTATGAAAGAGGTAGTTAAGAAAGAAATAATAAAATGGTTAGATGCTGGTGTGATCTTCCCCATAGCTAGTAGTCAGTGGGTGAGCCCTATACAATGTGTACCTAAAAAGGGTGGGATGACTGTGGTAGTCAATGAGAACAATGAACTGATTCCAACTAGGACTGTCACAGGGTGGAGAGTATGTATGGATTATAGGAAGCTAAATAAAGAGACCAAAAAAGACCATTTCCCTCTACCATTTATTGACCAAATGTTAGACAGAATAGCTGGTAGAGCCTACTACTGTTTCTTAGACGGTTATTCAGGTTATAACCAGATCACTATAGACCATAAGGATCAAGAGAAGACCACCTTCACTTGCCCTTTTGGAACTTTTGCCTTTCGCAGAATGCCTTTTGGCTTATGCAATGCACCGGCAACTTTCCAAAGGTGCATGTTGGCAATCTTCTCTGATTTGGATGAGTCCATGATAGAGATATTCATGGATGATTTCTCAGTCTTTGGGGATTCCTTTACCAACTGTCTAGAGAATTTAGGACAAGTCCTGGCTCGATGTGAAGAGACTAACTTAGTCCTTAATTGGGAGAAGTGTCACTTCATGGTAGATGAGGGGATTGTCTTAGGTCATAGAGTGTCAAGGGCAGGTGTAGAAGTTGACAGGGCTAAGATAGAAATCATAGAGAAGTTGGTAGAGCCTCAGAATGTCAAGGCCATTAGAAGTTTCTTAGGACATGCTGGCTTCTACAGAAGGTTCATTAAGGACTTTTCTAAGATAGCCAAGCCTCTGTGTGAGCTTCTAGAGCTAAATAGGCCATTCATCTTCTCTAAGGAATGTTTAGTAGCTTGGAAAACCCTTAAGGAAGCACTAGTCACGGCACCTATTATAGTAGGACCAGATTGGGATCTCCCATTTGAGATGTTATGTGATGCTAGTGACTATGCTGTAGGGGTTATGTTAGGACAGAAGATTGACAAGCTAACACACCCTGTATACTATGCTAGTAAAACCCTGAATGAGGCTCAATGTAATTATACAACTACTGAAAAAGAGATGCTTGCTGTAGTGTTTGCTTGTGAGAAATTTAGAAACTATATTGTAGGCACTAGGACAATTGTGTACACTGACCATTCTGCCTTGAAGTATCTCATGAGGAAGGCTGATGCTAAGCCTAGGTTGATTAGGTGGGTGTTATTACTGCAGGAATTTGATTTGGACATTCGAGACAAGAAAGGATGTGAAAATGTGGTTGCGGATCACCTGTCTCGATTGCAGCACAATTGCGAAAAAATTGCGGAACCCGCAATTTCTGATGCTTTTATTGATGAACATGTCTTTGTATTGACTCATCGTGATAACGATGAGGAACCTTGGTTTGCTGACATTGCTAACTTCCTTGCATCACAGGTGTTACCAGTTTTCAAGGGAGGACAAGAAAAGAAGAGGTTCCTTCATGAAGCAAGGAAATTCATATGGGATGATCCCACACTTTACAAGACATGTGCTGACGGCTTGCTAAGGAAGTGTGTTTCAGCTGCTGAGGCGAAGTCTGTGCTGCAGCACTGTCACACAGCTCCTTATGGTGGACACTTTGGTGGTCAAAGAACGGCTGCAAAGGTATTTCAGAGTGGCTATTATTGGCCAACGATCTTCAAGGATGCCCACAACTATGCCCACAGCTGTGATGAATGCCAAAGAACAGGTAACCTCAGTCGCAAGGATGAGATGCCTCTCACCTACATCTTAGAGTTAGAGCTCTTTGATGTATGGGGCATTGACTTCATGGGACCATTTCCTCCATCCTCAGGTAACCTTTACATTTTGGTGGCAGTAGATTACGTATCCAAGTGGGTAGAGGCCATAGCATGTCCTAATAATGATGCTAAAACAGTCCTAAAATTCTTGCATAGGCACATTTTTACTAGGTTTGGGACACCTCGTGCTATCATTAGTGATGAGGGGACACACTTCATTAATAAGGCTATGGAGAGAGTGTTGGCTAAGTATAACAGTAGACATAGAGTAGCCACTCCCTATCACCCACACTCGAATGGTCAGGCTGAAATTTCAAATAGAGAGATTAAGAACATCCTAGAAAAAGTGGTTAAACCTAATAGAAAGGACTGGTCATTTAAACTCGAGGATGCACTTTGGGCATATAGAACTGCATATAAGACACCCCTAGGTATGTCTCCTTACAGACTTGTATATGGTAAAGCTTGTCATCTTCCATTTGAGTTAGAAATCAAGGCATTTTGGGCACTAAAAGAGTTGAATTATTGCGTGACCGATGCGGGAACGTTGCGGTCTCTGCAATTACACGAGCTTGATGAGCTTAGACAAATGTCTTATGAAAATGCCAAAATGTATAAGGAAAAGACCAAAATTTGGCACGATAGTAGACTTAGGATCAAGGACTTTAAGAAAGGCCAACTTGTGTTATTATTTAACTCACGATTGAGGTTATTTCCAGGCAAACTAAAATCCAGATGGTCAGGTCCTTTCATGATTACTAATGTGTTTGTTCATGGTGCTATTGAGATAAAGAACTTGCAGCAAGGTCAACCATTCATGGTTAATGGTGCAAGGTTGAAGCACTACTATGAGGAAGGAGATGTGAAGACTCTCTCGGCCTTCCTCTTGACTGAAGCGTGAAATTAAGAACGAGAGAGGACGAGTGATTACTGTGCTCGTCAATATGAGGCTCATGCCTTAGTTTATTTTTTGCGATTTTCCGGTTATTGTTTGTGTGTGTTGTTGTATGATTTTAATTACGAATTTGATGTTGATTTTATTTCTTTTTGTAGGGAATCAATAGAGGGAATCAAGGAGAGTAAATCCAGCTTTAAAAATCAAGAAAATATTGGGCCAAATAAAAGATACGGATGAGCAAAGATTGACATTTAGATGAAAAAAAATCTCCAATTCTCACTAAAATTGCGCTGGATTTGCAGGATCCGCAAAAATATAGCCGTTGGGATTTATCCGTTTCCTTTATATCCGTTAGAAGGCGCGTTGATCTATACGATTCTCCCATTCTCTGAACTCCAAGAAAGCTTCGATTCTCTTCATCTGTGATTCTTCTCTCCAAATCTCCAAGATTCAACAATGGTGCTAACAAGGGCCGAACGATCTGCGTCCAAGAAAAGGGCCGATGACGCTGAAACGGCTGCGAGAGAAGCACTGCTTGCCTTGGCTGATGCTGAGGCTGCGCGTACCGAACGCCTGCCGAAACTGCCTGTCCGCAAGAAGAAGTGGAAGGTAGTTACGGAGATACCTGCTGGACCTTCTGAACCAGCAGGCACACCCAAGAAGCGACGATGGAGTATGGCGGTGGCCGAGGAAGAAATCAAGAAAAAGACTCCCTCTGTGGAGAGTCAAGAACAAAGCCAGCCATCCCCCGAGTCAGCCGAGCGCAGCCTTTCACCAGCCCCACCAGCACAGAGCCCTGAGCTCTCCTCATCACCGCCAGCGCAGAGCCCTGAGCAGCCGTCTTCACCACAGAGTTCTGCGCAGACACCTACAGCAGAGCAAGGAACCACATCGTCGCACACTTCCCCACGGCCTGACCCTGAATTCCCATATGGGGAGTACCAAGAATCAACGCAGGGCAGTGGGGAAGGTGAGGAAGACGAGGTTTTCTCTTCGTTGAGGGAAGCCAATCCTGAGAGTCCTGCGCAGAAGGATGATTCCATGGAAGAGACGCTGGGGGCGTGCCTCCAGCAGATCACCATCGAGGCAAAGCTCAAGAAGAAGAAGAAGGTCAAGATTCTCAAGGCCAAGCGGTCCAAGAAGCTGAAAAAGAAGAAGGCCAAGAGGGCGCCTTCATCAGAAAAGGAGAGCACTGAGCCATCGCTCAAGAGACTCAAGGTTGAGGCTGCGGAGTCAGCCAAACCAGCTGACAAAGGGAAGGCCAAGCTTTACCCTGAAGATGAGCCTCAGTCAGTGAGGTATGTGTCCTCTGACGCTGAGTCTAGGGGTATTGAGCTGAGAAAGAGGGAGTTGCTGCATGAGAAAGGCTTCCTCGACAGACCTGCTGACCTGCCGCAATTCTTGCGCACAGGCATTGTGAATCACAGCTGGGAGGAGTTGTGCAGGCCACCCAATCCGGCTTACACGAGTATGGTATACGACTTCTACGCCAACCTGCGAAACTCTGAGGAGGGGCTGTCTGTGGTTAGGGGAGTAGAAGTGGACTACTCAGCAAAAGCCATCAACGAAGCCTATGGCCTCAAGGGCCAAAAACATACTGACTATGCGAGGATCGTTGATGAGCCTACTGAGGCAGTCCTGGAGGAGGCCATTCGGACCATTGGCCAGCCTGAAGCATCCTGGACCGTGTCACGCAATGGGAGGCACACTCTCATGAGTGCCAACCTCACAGCTAAGGCGGCTGTATGGTTTGCATTTGTAAGGAGGAAGCTGTCCCCCGTGACTCATGAGACCACCATAAACCAGAGCAGATCGCTGCTGGTCTATGCCATCATGCGAGGTCTCACGGTCAACGTAGGTGAAATCATGTCAGCCGCCATTGCTGAGTGCGCCAAGAAAGGTAAGGGACCATTGTTTTTCCCTAATACCATAACTAAACTCTGTTTGCTTGCAGGAGTTCCCATTGAGCGGATGGAGCAGCAGATGGCCTACACGGGCCACTTGGAGCTACCTGCTGGTTTAAGGCTGAAGAGGAAGGGGAACATGGAATTCGAGTTGGATAGATTGGCTGCTGATCAGTCGCTGTCCATGGCGTGCCTGATGGATATGCAGAAGAGGATGGCTCAATGGGCCACTTACGCGCAGGCACGGGACAAGGAGGTTGCAGACCAACTTGGGTGCACCTTCCCTGACTTCCCCACGAATCTCCTGCAGCCATGGGTGCCTCCACGACCACGACAACCTGATGAGGATGAAGACATTTGAGTGCTGGTTTGAATTGCACTGAAGGGAGTATTGCTGTTCCCTTAGAAAAAAAAACAAAATCTGCTTTCTGATAGACCATGTGAATTATGTTGTTTTTAGTACAATTTTGATCTGTTTTAGTTGCTTAGTTTTATGTTTTTAAATTGCTTAGTATAGCCTGCTGCTAGCTGATTAGGTAGGATAGTTTAGGTTGCTTTTTGTTGAGCTTGAACGACTGGATAAAGCATGCTTAGGGGCCTTAGTAACTGATATATCTGCCCTGACTTGATTGCGAAATAATTGCGGTACCCGCAATTTTTATTACTGAAAGCATGTTTTGGACTGTCTGCTTAGCTAGGCTGTGATCTGTTTAAATTCTATCTTTTGCTGCTATCATGACTACCTTATATAGCTTATCTAAATGCATGCTGGATGAGTGTCATAGGACACCCTTTGATAGTTTAAATTAACCTCTAAATAGCTCAGCATGCATAGCTGTAAGTCCTTGCCTGTCTGTTTTTCAAATTCCTGCTGCTGTGATATTTTCTTTTAGAATGTTCTGTCTATGCCTAGGGCTTTTAGATTCTCTTTGTTTTACCTTAGACTAGATGCTTCTAGATAGTTTGGGGGTGTGCCACCTCAGACACTCATTGGGGACAATGAGTAGTTGAAGTTTGGGGGAGGCCACCCTAGGCCTAAGAACATTCCTCTCTCCCTTAAAACATAAGCATTCTTCTTCTCCTTGACAAAAATAATGAACTCTTCTCCTTGACAAAAATAATGAACTGAAAAAAAAAAATGAAAATGAAAAATAGAATAAGGAGGGGAGTCTCTCTTAGGTTGCTGAGTAATCAGTGCCAAGTGTGTAACCCACAAGTGGCATTGCATCAAAAGGCAACCAAAGGAAAGGCTCCACCTGAGAAAGGAAAAAAGGAAAAAGTAGGGAGGAAGAATGTATACCTAGGAGTTGCAACTTTGTGGCTTAGATGTCCTATTTAAAAAGAACTTTGATCCTCAATTAGCTAAGCACAAAGTTGTAGCTTGTAGGGTTGTTTAGGGAGATGAGTGTATATCCAATGTAGTGATGCCAGGGTTTAGGTTGTTCTTTAAAAGTACTACTGTTACCATTAATACTAAGACTGGCATGACTCTAAGGAATCCTAGGTAGCTCATAAATATAAACTAGAAGCATGTACTGAGTCTGGGGTAAAGCTAGGTAGAATTTGAAACCTTAGGGATAGTGGCATGATATGATAAAAGCAGGTAGATCAGTTGTAGGGAGTTAATAAAAGCAGTAGGAGTTTTAGGCATGCGAAATCAGAAGAAGCTAGATGAGAGGGTAGTTTTAAGCTTAGAAGTGTGTCACAGGACAGCACTGCTATAGATGAGAATATAGGGGAGTCAGTAAGTGGTTAAAGAAGAAGAAACAGCAGCCTAGGAAAGTCCTTAGATTGCTCGAGGACAAGCAAAACCTTAAGTTTGGGGGTGTGTTACGTCTCCAAAAGTGACCTTTTTAGGACTTAATTAGCTTAGAAAGATGTTCACTCTTAGGTGTTTTTGATAGCATTTAGCCTAAACCTATGCTTAAATATGAGAATTAGAAGAAGGTAGCTAAATTAGGACTTATGTACAATAGGAAAGGAAAGGGTTGAAAACCGAAGGAAAAGAATGAAAAAACTGCATTGAGACAGCATTGCGAAAACATTGCGGACACCGCAATGTTTCAAGTGAAAACCGTAAGTTGACTGATCTTTTTCTGTTAATTTCCGTTATTTCAGGGATTCGTTCTTTCTCCTCCATCCATTCTGAAGTACGACGTTGAAGATTGATGGTTCTCCTTGGCCCAAATGCACCTGCAGATTACTATAAATAGGGGTCAAAGTCGAGGGTTCAAACATCATCCGAAAGCGTAGAAGTCTTCTCGCAGTCCATCTTTTCTCCTGTTTTCCTTTGCCGTCTGCTGGTTTGCGAAGCTCAGCTGTTGGAATCGATAATCTGATAGGAAGGAGAGGAGATTCTTCTTCTCTCCCGATTGGATTCATCCAAGCAAGGCTGACCTTTCTCATCCTTCATTCGAGGCGGTTGCGACGAGACATTCAAGCTTGTTTTACTGCTTTCTGCTCTTCATTTCCATTTTCCAGCTTTGTCTTGTTGCTGTTTCTTTTCTAGTAGCTAGATTAGACTATTTCGTTGTGTTCTGTCTTGCTGTTATTTACTTTAAAGCTTTCATTTGTTGAGTCAAACAATCAAGTAATCAAATCTCAATTCTTCATTTCACAGTTTCTTGCCTTTGCAATCTACTGCTTTTCCTTACTGTTTTGTCTTTAAATTCCTCCTAAGCATGTCTGTTTCATCTCTTATTTCTGTTTACCTTATATCCATGAGTAACTAAGTCACATAGGGGCATGCTAATGACAACACTATAGGCTAAAAAACGTGAACCAAGCATGTAGGATAGCTCTCGAAGCATTGATTGTATGTAAGCTTCATCCCACGGGCAATTTCGATTGGCCATCCATTTTGTCCAAAGAACTCCTAACCTCTGGAAGGAGTAAGAGTTCAGAGTCATACTATCATGCTAGCCTTTCAAGGTAACCAGGAAACGACCTAGGAATAGGCGTTTCCCTAGTACAAACCATATTTTTCTGCCTTAACAAGATGCTTAAGACCTTACTTGGACATGAGTAAACTAAAGAATCTGATGCATGAAATCGGAAGATACATGAGAATGAGATAGTTTGATGCTTAGAGAGTTGATCCAATGCTTGAGAATCGTGAGAAAAAGCCTATAGGATAGTCGTTAGTAGCCCTTAACTCATCATTTTACACACTTTCGCTGTCACTACAATTGCGGTAAAATTGTTGTTTCCGCAATTCTGCTAAGTTACAATTCTGTCTAGCTGTTTTTGTCTTCATTTATTAATCTCGTCTCTTCTCATTTGAGTTTAGCTTTGACTTGCACTTGTTTATGTTGCTACCCTCTTCGTATTCAGTAGGAAATAGATAATTAAAAACCAATTCTACCCCATCAAATCCACCCCTTCTTTCTTAACTTTACACTTCATGAATAGCTTATAATAAATCTCTGTGGGAAAACGAATGAAATATACTTACTACTTGCTATAAGACCATGTATGCTTGCATGTTCTGAGTGCTCTCTCTACCTTATTGCTTATTTATTTTAACACATTGAGCACGCAACATCTTCATTCTTATACTTCGTCTTAAGGTTCTCACTTATATGTTGTATACATAAGTAGTGAACAACTTCGGGGAATACAATTTTAATCGCCTTCTGAATGCTCGGGTGTCTATCAGATACAATGACTAACTCAGGGACATGTCTGATTGCACGTTCCATCTAGCGAAGAAAATACACCCACGATGCTTCAGATTCCCCTTCATCGATTCCAAAACCAATCGGGTATAATTGGTTGTTGGTCATCAACATCAGTCGCAAGTAGAAGCTTACCCTGATACTTCCCCCTTAAGTGTGTATCATCTATTATTAATACAGGCTGGATGCAACCCAAGAAACCTCTAATAGCAGGACCTAGTGCCATAAATACATATTTGAAGTACTTATTTTCATCGAGTTTCAAATCGAACACCGTACCTGGATTTTCAATTTTCAAAGCTTCACCGAACCTTGGTAAGAGTTTGAAAGATTCTTCTGGCAACCTCCAAGCAAGACGTAACGTTATTTCTCTAGCCCGCCAAGCCTTGTCATAGGTCAGGTTCACACCATACTCTTCTGGAATATCATTTACAATGTTCTTCGCTTTGTAGATACAGTTGACATCCTCAAACTTCGTCTTTAATAGATGACCAAGAACAAAAGATTTGGCATGTCAATGGTTGTGGGTAAACATCTTTTTCTGCATGTATGAATGTTAGAATATTGGGTAACGTGAAATATATCATAAGCTTTCAACTTCATAGCCCAAAGTCTCCATTTGCATTCATCATTCCTACAGATGAATACGCAAAGTGTCTTATTCGACTTCTTAGCCTTAAACTCAAAGTTCGTCTTCATTGCTACAACAGACAATCTCATGCACAAAGCTTTTTTAGTCATAAAAATTTCTCCAACTTTTATGTCTTCAGTTGACTGACCTAACAATGATGCATGAACTAGTGATGCATGAACCAGTGCAGAAGGAACCTCAACCGCAACGCGTGCAACAGGACCAACATAAACCTCAACAGTATTTTGTACATGTACCTCAACAGTGTTTTCTACATGTATCTCTTCATCAGGCTCGTCCCCTTCTTCTCCACCATCACCACCATCATTATATTCAGCAGGATTTCCCATTTCACCAAAATCATAGACATCATGATGTTCAGTAACATGGTATGCATCATCCCCCAAGTTATATGCCACCACATTGTTAGACAATGGTGACATGCTAGGGTAAAACTGTGTTGCTGGTATATCTTGAACTAAATTATATGGAATGGATGTAGATGTGGATGTGGATGTCAATGGTATTTGCCCTGTGTTATACGGGAACGATGTGAAAGTTGATGTCATTGGGATTTCTTACTTGGAAGTGGATGGATATAGATTATTTGGGACCATATATGAAATGAGAATTTGCATTGGAGGTGTTTGAGTAAACTTTGACACAATGGATATATATAGGGGATATACATAGACTTTACCCCAAGTGAAGAAAGTGCGAAGGTCTTCGTCATTCTTAATAACAAAATTCGGTGCTTTGGACTTCAATTGGAGTATACATCTAATTACAAAGGTCGTATATATCTGGATTTATACTACTTAGGCTATAAAGCTGACCTAAAAAATCATTGTACGTAATTTCAGTGTCTACGACACACCCTCTTAAATCCCCACCATCATAATCATTTTCTCTTTCATTCCCCACACCACCGAAACATACCCAAATTCGAGGCATCTTCTGCACACATAAAAGTACTTAAGAAAGTGGGAAAAAATTGATCTGCCAAATTACTAGATCGATAAATAAACAAATACCGACTGGTAAATACAGAAATACCGGTCGATATTTCTGTATTCCAGGTATTTGTATATTCAGTGTTAGTGAATTTCGATCTGTCGATTTGATTTGCAATTACGTAGCAAAATTAACGAAAATAATTGGGTACATACCTTCAAAAGAATAACGTGAAGAACATGTTGAACGTGAGAATAATCAACGTGAAAAAACTCTTTAGGTAGTTCAAACAGAATAATGAACGTGAAAAAAATGTAAAGAATGAGAGAATAAACCCGAAACGTGGAGAATGTGAGAATAATGAAGATGAAATTTTGAGGTGAAAAATGTGAAGAGTGAAGATGAAAAAACGCTAAAATTAAAAGGTGGAAGGTGAAGAGTAGGTGAAAAATTGAAGTGTATTCAATTTAATGACGAGGCAAAATTGTAACTTAAGATATTTTAAACAATTTCAGGACCTAAAATATTGAGTCCAAAACCTTAGGCCCAAATGGGTCTATAAAATCAAATTGAACAAGAGCAAAAAGATTCGGCGGGGGCCTCGCATAAATGAACATGATTTGATCAACGAAGCATGTTCTACAAATTTCGTTTTTCATTCTACAGATTTCTTCCTCATTTCTCTCGACCGGTGTTTCTCTTTTCCACTCAATCCAACTGCAAAACCCCAATAAACTCCACTCTGTTTTCGTCAAATGCCGAACCGGTTGTAGCATCGATCTTTCAAGCTTGTAACGACCATTCTCTTCTTCGTCAAGGTAAGCAATCTCACGCCCAAGCCATTATTAATGGAATTAGCCATAATGGAGATTTGGGTCCTAGAATTTTGGGTATGTATGTGCTTACTAGCAGTCTCGAGGATGCTAACAACGTGCTTTATACAATTCAATTGGAATGTACTTCTGCTTGGAATTGGATGATTAGGGGTTTACAATGATGGGTCGGTTTAATTATGCTTTACTCTTTTATTTTAAGATGTTGGGTGCTGGAATTTCTCCTGATAAGTCTACATTTTCTTATGTGGTTAAAGCCTGTGGTGCTTTGAACAGTGTGAAGATGGGTAAGATTGTTCATGAGACTGTTAATTTAATGGGTCTTAAGGAGGATGCCTTTGTGGGTAGTTCTTTAATCAAGTTGTATGCATAGAATGGTCACTTGAGTGATGCACAGTACCTGTTTGATAATATTCCTCTGAAGGGTTGTGTTTTGTGGAATGTTATGCTGAATGGTTATGTCAAAAATGGAGACTCTGGTAATGCTATTAAGATCTTTTTGGAAATGAGACATGGTGACCTTTGCTTGTGTTTTATCTATTTGTTCCTTCGAGGCAATGATTGACTTAGGTACTCAACTCACGGGCTTGCTGTTAGTTGTGGGCTGGAGTTGGATTCTCCAGTGGCTAATACATTGTTGGCAATGTATTCGAAATGTCGATGCTTACAAGATACACGTTAACTGTTTGATACAATGCTGCAAAGTGACTTGGTGAGTTGGAATGGAATAATTTCTAGATATGTACAGATGGTTTGATGATTGAGGCTAAGAATTTGTTCCGTGGGATGGTATCTGCAGGAATGAAGCCTGATTCGATCACTTTTGCTAGTTTTCTTCCATGTGTTACTGAGTTGCTGAGTGTCAAACATTGTAAGGAAATTCATGGGTACATAGTGAAACATGCTGTGGTTTTGGATGTGTTCTTGAAAAATGCTTTAATTGATATATACTTCAAGTGCAGGATGTGGAAATGGCACGAAATTTTTTGTGTCAAAGTTGTTCGTTTGATACGGTAGTATGCACGACCATGATTTCAGGTTACGTGCTTAATGGGATGAACACGGAAGCATTGGAGGCATTTAGATGGTTGCTGCAAGAGAGAATGAAGCCAACTTCTGTGACTTTTGCAAGTGTCTTTCCAGCTTTTGTTGGCTTGGCTGCTTTAAACTTAGGAAAGGAATTGCATGGTAGTATGGTATCATAAAAAATAGGCTTGATGAAAAATGTCATGTAGGCAGTGTTGTTCTGGACATGTATGCAAAATGTGGAAGAGTGGATCTTGATCGTCGAGTTCTTAACAGAATGACTGAAAAATAATACCTTAAATATATAATTTTTTTTTAAAGGTATTTAATTAATGTAGGGATTGAACCCTTGACCTATTAGTCGGGCATAACCTTATGTCAATTGAGTTATGCTCGGTTTGACAATATATGGTGTTTTTTATAAATATATTTTGGCGCCCAGGTTAACAAACATGCCTTCTATGCAGTAGTAAAAGTTCAGGGCATGTATATTTCTGTGCACAAGTTTGAAACTTAGCATTGACATTGGTTTTTATTTGTTTTACATTTTCTTGAATACATACTTAATTTATTTTTTTATTTTTTATTTTTTAAAGAAAAAACTGTTTTCTCTCCATTTTAATATTTTGTTTTGTTTATATATATTTAAAAATATATAGAATTTATTCTTAAAAATAATTTAGATTTTTTTTTTAAATGAAACTTCACTCCATAGTTTTGATAATTGTATTATTTTAGGTCCAAATTTAGTACTCTTCATATTTTGAACAAATCTTAAAATTAACTCTTACTATTAGTTTATTTTCAAAAGTAATTTAAGTTATATTAACATTCCTATAAATTTTGGAAACATATTCATATTATATTGTGTTTTTTCTAAATAATTTTTTTTTTTCAAAGTGTCTAATAAGTATTTGAACTTTCAATTTTGTGTTTAATAGACCCACTAACTTCAAAAAGTATTCAATATATTTTTCAACTTTCAATTTTGTATCTAATACGTCGAATTTTCAAGTTTAAGTATAATATATCATTGTCTCATTAGACATGTTTTAAAATTTTGGGATTCATTATAAACAAAATTGAAAGTATAAGGACCTACTCAGGGGAGGACCCAGACTTTGATGTTTGGGGGGCTAAAAAAGTATAGTATATAAATATTAAAAAAAGATCGCAAAAAATCTAGAGGTTCGAATTCAAAGTTATGTTGACATTAAAAAAAAGTTATGAGTGATAAACATATGTAAGTGTATCAAAGACTTACCGACTAAGTTTAAATAAACTTAAGTACCATCATAAAATTTTGTTTATCTCTATATTTAAAAAAAAAAAATCTTTAATGAGTCCCTAAACTTTAAAAAGTCTTTAATGCGTTCCTAAACTTTAACCGTGTTGAATCGATTCTTGTACTTTCAATTTTGTTTCTAATGAATTCCTAGATTCTAAGAAATGTCAAATAAAGACAAGGATATATTAGACTTAAACTTAAAAATTTGAGGACCAATTAGATACAAAATTGAAAGTTGAAAAATATATTGATCTCTTTTAAGTCGTGAGTCTATTAAACACAAAATTGAAAATTCAAAGATTTATTAAACATTTTTAAAAAAAATTATTATAATATAATATAATAGGAATATGTTTCCAAAATTTATAAAAGGAGGTTGATATAGTCTAAATTACTTTTGAAAATGTTAATAAATAAACTAATACTAAGAGTTAATTTAAAGATTTTTTTGTTTTTTTATTTTTATTTTTTTTATTAGGGAATTTAAAGATTTGTTTAAAATATGAAGAGTACTAAATTTAAATATTTAAAATTACAATGACTAAAACAATACAACTCTCATAGTATAGATACTACAATCACATTTCAATTAAAAAAAATCTTATAGAAGTAAATACTAAAAAAAATAAGTCAATTATTTTTAAGAATGAAATTTATATATTTTTAAATATATATAAACAAAATATTAAAAAAGAGACAACTTTTTTTTAAAAAAATATATACATATGGAAGGAAATAAATTATTGTTATGGCTGAGTTTCGAACCGGCACAGCAAAATACATATCATGCACAATGACCACTGCAACAAAATGAAAGTTTATTAATTTGGGTGGGCCAATGTGTTGAGAATTGGAGCCCAAAAATCCATTCAGGCCCAACATCTATTATGGCCCATTTTCTATTACAATTAACCTAACTTTAATATGGGTTGATTTGTGAGGTTGAATACAGATGGGAATCTTCATGCGGCTGTAACTCACGCAAGAAAAAGGGGCAGTAGCTAATTTTTAGCTTTTCTAACAATTTCAACTAAAATAAGCATAGGAAATTGTGTGTGGCTCTTTGTGAGATTGTGTGAGCCTTTTCTTGTGGGTTGTTGTAAGTGATTATTTTTCATTGAAGAGTTTTGAGTGCACGTTCTTATAGAGTGATTCGTGAGCCTTTTTCCTTGAGAGAAAAGAGAGAGAAATCATCTTGAGCGTTTTGTAAACTCTTGTAATCTTCTCCCTGACGATTTAGTGGAACCTGCATCGGTAGCAGAGAACTGGACGTAGCCATCATTGGGTGAACCAGTATAAATTCGGTGTCATTCTCTTTCCCTTAATCTTGACTAATATCGTTCTTATTGTTTAGAAGCTTTAGATTGGTTTATCTAATTCTTTTAAACCGTTGAGTTTCAAATTGTTAATTCCGCTTTAGATTTGGAACCATAAACTGATCTGGGATTTTAGATAAAATATATATTGTCTGAATCTGGTAGTATTTGGATTGATTATATTTGTATCGACCCCTAACAAGTGGTATCAGAGCAATTGGTTGTAGAACGATGTCAGGAGAAGATCACGTGAAGATGGTAATATTTAATGGATCATACTTTTCTTTTTGGAAGTGTCAAATATTGGATTATTTACATTCCAAGGAATTAGATTTACCATTGGACGGAAAGCCGGATGATATGGGAGAAGCCCGAATGGAAAAAGTTGGACAGGAAGGTGCTGGGGACTGTTCGCTTGACTTTGACAAAGAATGTGCAAAGCAGTGTGGCGAAGGAGACAACCACAGCAGGACTTATGAAAGCTTTGTCAAACATGTATGAAAAACCATCAATAAACAATAAGTTGTATCTTGCAACTAAATTCTTTAATTTGAAGATGGCTGAAGGTACATCTGTTACTGCTCATTTAAATCAATTTGATTTGCTGATAAATCAATTAGTTGCAGTTGATTTAGAATTCACTGATGAATTGAATGCAATATTGTTGTTGAGATCTTTACCTGATAGTTGGGATACCATGAAGACTGCATTTTCTAATTCATGTGGAAAAGAGAAATTGCAGCTTTCACAGGTTAGAGATTCTGTTATAGCAGAAGAGATTCGCAGAAAGGACTCAAGTGTTGCTTCTTCTTCTGGTTCAGCGCTGAATGTGGATAGGGGAAGGAGTAATAACAGAGGTCATGGCAATCGAGGTAAATCACAAAACAATAGAAGCAAGTCCAGAAACAGCAAATTTGAATGTTGGAACTGTGGTAAGTCTGGACATCTGAAAAGGAACTGCAAGGCCCCAAAGCGAACTAAGGGGAACGAAGACAGTGCAAATGTTGTTGAAGATGAGATACAAGATGATGCTCTGGTTCTTGCAGTGGAAAATGTTCATGAGACATGGTTGATAGATTCAGGTGCGTCATTTCATACTACAGAAAATCGTGACATTCTTGAAAATTATATTGCAGGAAATCATGGAAAGGTCTATCTTGCTGATGGGGAGCCTTTGGACATCATTGGGATTGGTGACGTGAATTTGAAATTGGCGAATGGTTCAGTCTGGAAAATTCGCAAGGTACGTCACATTCAAAATATGGTGAAAAACTTGATTTCTGTAGGGCAGTTAGATAATGAAGGATGTGAAGTATCATTTGGCAAAGGAAACTGGAAGGTTACAAAAGGTGTCATGTTAATAGCTCGAGGAATCAAGTCAGGGACTTTATATGTCAACAGCAATGACAAGAACATGGTGGCTGTTGTAGATCATTCAAGTCAGACTGATTTATGGCACAACAGATTGGGACATATGAGTGAAAAAGGTATGAAAATTCTTCACTCTGCAGGGAAGCTACAGGGACTAAAGGTCGTTGAACACAAGTTGTGCGAGAGTTGTATTTTTGGGAAGCAGAAGCGTGTCAGTTTCTCAAAAATAGGTCCAACGAGAAAACCTAAAAAGTTGGAGTTAGTTCACACTGACGTGTGGGGGCCTGCTGAAGTTCCTTCCCTTGGTGGTTCCAGATATTATGTGACCTTCATAGATGACTCAAGTAGGAAGGTATGGACTTATTTTCTCAAACATAAATCTGATGTATTTTCTGTTTTCAAAACTTGGAAGGCTATGGTTGAGAATGAGACAGGTCTAAAAGTCAAAAGCTTGAGGTCGGACAACGGTGGTAAATATATTGATGGGGAGTTCAAAAGATATTGTGCAGACAATGGAATTGTGATGGTAAAGACTATTCCAGGGACACCGCAGCAGAATGGTGTGGCAGAGAGAATGAACAAAACACTGAACGAGCGTGCCAGGAGCATGAGATTACATGCAGGATTGCCTAAGACGTTATGGGCAGAGGCACTCGGCACAACAACCTATCTGATCAATAGGAGCCCGACCATATCACTAGACTTGAAGTTGCCTGAAGAAGTCTGGAACGGTAAACAGGTAAATCTTTCTCATCTAAAGATTTTTGGTTGTGTGTCTTACCGTCTCATTGATGCTGCAGACAGGAGTAAACTAGATGCCAAATCCAAGAAATGTTATTTTATTGGATATGGCGGTGCTGAGATTGGCTACAGGTTTTGGGATGGCCAAAGCAGTAAAATAGTCAGAAGCAAGAATGTGATCTTCAATGAAGAAGTTTTGTATAAAGACATAACAACAGTTGATTCAGAAAAGTCTGAGTCAGATGAAAGCAATGAAGAGAAGACTCAGTTTGTTAGTCTTCCTGAGGTTGAAACCAGAACCACAAGAATTGAAGATCAGAATACAAATACTCCTGAGGAACCGACTGTGGAATTTGATGAACCAGTTGTGGAACCTAATGAACCGGTCGTGGAACCTGATGAAGTTCATAGAACGCCACCTACAGCAGCTAGAAAGTCTAGCAGGACTATCAGACCACCACAGAGGTATTCCCCTAGTTTAAATTATATTTTATTGACTGACAGAGGTGAACCTGAATATTATGATGAGGCGGTTCAACTGAAAGATTCTGTCAAATGGGAGTTGGCCATGAAGGATGAGATGGATTCTCTTATGACGAATCAGACATGGCAACTGACTGAGTTACCAAGAGGTAAGAAAGCTTTGCAGAACAAATGGGTTTACAGAATTAAGCAAGAGCCCGATGGTAGCAAAAGATACAAAGCAAGGCTTGTAGTCAAAGGCTTTCAACAGAAGGAATGTATTGACTTTAATGAAATATTTTCTCCTGTAGTTAAATTAACTACTATTAGAACTGTATTGTCAATAGTGGTAGAAGAGGATTTGTTCCTAGAACAGATGGATGTAAAGACAGCTTTTCTTCATGGTGATTTGGAGGAAGAAATTTACATGGTACAGCCACAGGGTTTCACAGTACAGGGTCAGGAGAAAATGGTTTGCAAACTTCAGAGAAGCTTGTATGGTCTCAAACAGGCTCCAAGACAGTGGTATAAGAAGTTTATCAATTTTATGTGCAATAGTGGATTTCAGAGATGTGAGGCAGATCACTGTTGCTACGTTAGATCTCATGGTAACTCATACGTTATTTTATTGCTATATGTTGATGACATGTTGATAGCAGGTGCAAACAAACAGGAAATTCTAAAGATAAAGGCTGAATTATCTAAGGAATTTGATATGAAAGATTTGGGAGCTGCCAAACAAATCTTGGGAATGAGAATTGTGAGAAAAGATGGAACATTGACATTGTCACAGGAAGAGTATGTGAAAAAGGTGTTAACCAGATTTCACATGGAAGATGCAAAAACTGTGAGTACTCGTTTAGCTTGTCATTTTAGATTATCTAAAGAACATTCACCCACTACTGAGCAGGAAAGAGATCATATGGCTAAAGTGCCATATGCTTCAGCTATAGGTAGCCTGATGTACGCCATGGTTTGCACAAGACCGGACATTGCACATGCAGTGGGAGTTGTTAGCAGGTATATGAGTAATCCAGGGAAGCATCATTGGGATGTTGTGAAGTGGATTTTCAGATATTTGAGAGGGACAGTTGATTATGCTCTACATTTTAAGAAGTCAGATTTTAAATTGCAGGGCTATGTTGATGCAGATATGGCAGGTGATATAGATGGCAGAAAAAGTACTACCGGGTATGTTTTTACTTTAGGTAATACTGCAATTAGCTGGGTTTCTAGACTGCAGAAGATAGTAGCTCTTTCTACTACAGAGGCTGAGTATGTTGCCCTTACTGAAGCAAGTAAGGAGATGATATGGCTTCAGTCTTTCTTAGAAGAACTTGGCTTGAAATTGGGAAAGGGGACTTTGCATTGTGACAGTCAGAGTGCTATTCATTTAGCAAAGAATCCAGTGTTTCATTCGAGAACGAAACATATACAGGTGAGGTACCATTTTATCATATCAGTTTTGGAAGATGAGGCGTTGGTGCTTAAAAAGATTCCAGGAAGTGAGAATCCAGCTGATATGTTTACCAAGACCGTTCCTGTTGGCAAACTGAAGTTGTGTGCAACTTCAGTTGGACTTCTCCATGAATAGAGAAGAGTAGCTACCGTTTGCAGGGGAGACGTGTTGGTTGTTTTGTCTCCAAGTGGGAGATTGTTGAGAATTGGAGCCCAAAAATCCATTCAGGCCCAACATCTATTATGGCCCATTTTCTATTACAATTAACCTAACTTTAATATGGGTTGATTTGTGAGGTTGAATACAGATGGGAATCTTCATGCAGCTGTAACTCACGCAAGAAAAAGGGGCAGTAGCTAATTTTTAGCTTTTCTAACAATTTCAACTAAAATAAGCATAGGAAATTGTGTGTGGCTCTTTGTGAGATTGTGTGAGCCTTTTCTTGTGGGTTGTTGTAAGTGATTATTTTTCATTGAAGAGTTTTGAGTGCACGTTCTTATAGAGTGATTTGTGAGCCTTTTCCTTGAGAGAAAAGAGAGAGAAATCATCTTGAGCGTTTTGTAAACTCTTGTAATCTTCTCCCTGATGATTTAGTGGAACCTGCATCGGTAGCAGAGAACTGGACGTAGCCATCATTGGGTGAACCAGTATAAATTCGGTGTCATTCTCTTTCCCTTAATCTTGACTAATATCGTTCTTATTGTTTAGAAGCTTTAGATTGGTTTATCTAATTCTTTTAAACCGTTGAGTTTCAAATTGTTAATTCCGCTTTAGATTTGGAACCATAAACTGATCTGGGATTTTAGATAAAATATATATTGTCTGAATCTGGTAGTATTTGGATTGATTATATTTGTATCGACCCCTAACACAATGTGCATTTAATAACAATAGTATATATTTAAGGCATTATTTTTGCCTACGTGTATAAGAAAATAAAAAACTTTGGGGGTGTCGTGGCCCCCCTAGTCCCTTCAGAGGTCCGCCCCTGGACCTACTCAACACGTTTAAAGTTTAGAAACTTATAAAATAAGATTGAAAGTTTAGGAACTCATTAAAGAATCTTTAAAGTTTAGGGATCTAATAGACTAAGTTTTAAAGTTCAATGGACTACACCCTAACTTAACCTCTTTTTTCTTCTTTTGTTTTTTTTTTAAAAAATTGATGAAATATCGAGATGAGTTAAATTATATGATAATACTAAGTTTATTTGAACTTAGTCTAAAAGTCTTTGATACACTTACATATTCTTATCATCAATAATTTTTTTTAAAGTCAACATAAGGGGAGTGTGAAATCGGACTTCTGACTTCTTTATGATTTTTTTTTATTTTTTTATTTATATACTATAATTCTTTGGCCCCTCCCAAACATGAATGTCTGGTCCGGTCCGCCTCTGCCTATAGATGCCATTTTGTTTATCTGCTTAGCATACAATATTGTTGAGTGTGTATATTGTTGAGTGGAAGAGATAAGAGAAAGTAAGCTTATGATATTTCTTAAGCTAGACATCATAATGTAGTCGTCAGTTTTGCACCGTATGAGAGAGACACTGTAAATGTATCTCGAATTTGTATTCAATAATTATTAGGAGGTTTGTAGATTTTTGATTCTATACCCAACAATTATTATGAGACAGCCACATTGTGGGAAGATTTTTCTTGGTGAGGGAGGGTTAGGTGATTCAAATATCATGATATTTACTCCCTCTCATCTCTAGAACAATATTATAAACTAAAATCTCATTTTCTCTTCATAACATTTCATTTACTTTGTGAAAAATCCTCTCTTTCTAACTTGTCTCAATCATTATTTGAGAAGATAGAATTTTGTCCTTTATACATCTAATGGTTTCTTCCTCTTTTCTTTTTAAAATCAAATTTAGTAAATTTAGACTCAATTATTAGTTTAGTTCAAACATTACTCAAAGAAAGCCTAAAAGAGAGAGATGAAGGAAAAAGTGTATGAACAATTAATTATTGAGCAGATGAAATATGGAGAGACCCACATAGATCCATTACAACTTCAATGGACACCAAAGAATGAGAAGACCCTCTGCCTTAACTCATTCATGATATTATATGTTTAAGCTTTCTCCATTCTCCCCATCTCTTTCCCTATTCCATTGTCCTTTTTTTCTTTTGTTTTTTTAGATTCATCTTTAAGAAAAAAGGGTTAGGTTTAGCGTACTCCGAAATTAAGACGTAATTACTCGGGTGTAAATTTTGGCTACGGACTATTTCATACCAGAATGTTGCGCTTGGGATTGATTTTGCAGGCCTTAAAAGTGATCATGAGTGAATTTTAAGGTATGTTTGAAAGTGATTTTGAAATGGTTAAAATCACTTTTGTCAAGTTCAAAATCACTAAAAAAAAAAAAAACATGTTTTTTATCATTAAAATAAAAATTGAGCAAAAAATAATTTATACTTTTAAACTTTGAGGGTTGGATCGTTTAAAACCCTAAACTAATAATTGTATCAATTAAAATTCTGAACACTTTCATAAGTGTATCGATTTACACCTCGGTTAGAAAAATGTTAATTTTCACACATGTGAAGACTTATAATTACTTATCAATTAAACCCTCAAATTTTCATACAATTGATTCATATATGAAAGTGGAGGGGTTTAATTGCTAAAATTATAACATTTTATGTATTTATGTATTTAAATTAACGTTTTTCAAATAAAATCTGAGATAAGGTGTAAATTAATATACTTGTGAAAATACAGGGTTTAAATTGATACAACCCCAAAAGTTTAGGAGTATAAATTGATTTTTGCCCAAAACATGTTGATGGCATGAAAATGCATTTAAAAGTATAAAACTAATTATTAAATTAATTTTGAATGATTAAAAAGAGTGAATTTTAACGTGAAAAAAGTGATTTTCAATTACATTGGTTTGTAAAATCTAGTTAATCGGCTTTTGAGATTGACTTCCCACAAAAATTTGATACCACTTCTAATTAATTCATAAAAATTTTGATTTTATCGCAGCTTATTTTTCTAAAAACGTTATTGTCAACAATTATTCTAAAAGTTACATCAATCCTAAACTACGCTAGAGGTAGCAAAGTTGGAGTTTGGCAAAACCTTACAATGAACCGACATATCAATTTACGAAAAATAAAAAATTGACATCAAAATTGGTTGTTTGAAAATTGACTAAATCAATTAGAAGAAATCTAACCAAAGTTTTTCCAAATCATACACAATGAGAACAAAAATATAAACTCAAAAGACTTGAACAAAGTCTTAATATGCATGCCTTGTGGGACAAGGAGCCTAGCAGCAGCTATTATTGTAAATGTGTAATTACTAATTCCTTTCTACATATCACTTCGTCGGTTCTTTTAATCAATCATTACAAATCAAATTTGACTTCTTGCTTTAGTTTTTCCCACCTTCGGTTGACAATATGAGTTTGAGTATGTCAATATATTCCGCTAAAATCTAAGGTTAAATTATAAGTTTAGTCTGGTCGGATAAGTTGTTTAATTAAAAAAATGTCTGATATATAGGTCTCTGAAATTTCACTTTCGTGTCTAATTGGTCTCTGGTACATATTCGACATTTTTTAAATTAATAAATCTAAAATTAAATTTTGTGTCCAATAGAACATTCAACTTTTAATTTTGTGTCGGATAGATTATTCGTGAATTTTTTAGAATGTCGATTAGGTCAAGAACCTATTAGACACACAATTTAAATCTTAAGAATTTATTAGACACAAAATCGAAAGTTTAATGACCTATTATATTAGACACAAAATATTGAAAGTCTAGAGACGTATTAAATAAAAAGTTCAGTGACTTGTTTGACACAGACATGAAAGTTAAGGACTAGTAATTTTTTAATCCCAAAAGGTACAAATTTAGTCCTTAGCATTAACATTGAAGTTTGAGAATTAATGAATATGACATGACATATTTTAATGTCAATTTACCACCCTCCATTCGTTTTTTTTTTTTTTTTTTTTTTTGACAACATGTGGGGGTGAGGGATCGAATCTAAGATCTCTAAGTCTCTGGTCGTTACATCATATCAGTTGAATTATGTTCTTGTTGGCATCCTCAATTTGTGAACTAATAATTAAGAGATCAAAAATTTGATCCCAGACCCACTCTGCATTAATTAAATATTTTTGTAAAAAAAAAACATTACATAAAAATTGGCTGTTTGATAATTCAAGATTAGTACATGTTAGGCAACAAGAAAACGAGTCATGTGAGTTTTTAGTTTATATTATAGTTTTTGGTCCCTAAAAACTATTCTCAATTTTAATTTGGTTTGTAAAATTGACTCTCTATTATTCTACCTTGGTCATTTTCAAATTTAAAAGCTTCTGTTAAGATTGAATTATTACTGTCAAAATATTTACCAACAAAGACTTTTTTCAAATCTAAAAAAACAAAGAAAAAAAACGAAGACTTTTGTTGTTTGATAAGCTTATCAAGAAAGCCTTGGAGACGAAGTTTTAGAACAATTAAACAATTATTATTTAATAAAAAGAGGCACAAATTGGGCTAAGATGATATTTAAGAAAGATTGAATGAATTAAAATTTGTGGCATGTTTGGTAAATAATTAAGAGTAAAATTTAGTTGGAGGCTGGGCTACAACTATCTTTTGCAGCCCAGCAACGTGTCAGAATTTGATTGGTCAGGTTTTATGTTATTTTTTTAATTAAAAAATTATTTTTAATGTCTCACGTCACTTCAACGTTTTTTTTTCTTTCATTTTTTCCCCTTCCCATAACTTTTAATTTTCAATTTTGTCCTTCTCTCCTCAATTTTCTCCCGTATCTCTTTTTATGATGATTTGCTACTGTCAAATCTTAGTAAACATTTCTTAATCTCTCCATATGCCTAATAGCATAGCGAAAATTGGCAGAATTTTAGAAAAGTAATAGTTTATTATTTATTCTATGATAAATGAAGTGAAATTGAGTTGAAAACTTGAAATGAAAAAAAAAAAAAAAAAAAAAAATTATTGCAGAATTTTAGAAAGGTAATAGTTAATTATTTATTTTATGATAAATGAAGTGAAATTGAGTTGAAAACTTGAAATGAAAAAAAAAAATAATAATAATTAGATAGAAGAGGAAAGAAGAATTTTATTAAAAAATGTCATAGGATGTTGGACAATAGGTTTTAGATATTATTATTATTATTAAAAATTGTAGCAGTATTTTTTTATCGTTGATTTGCTATTTTCAAATCTTAGTAAAAAAATTCAAATCATTGATAAAAAAAGAGATATTAGAGAAGATTGAACAGGGAAGGGCAAAATCGGAAATTAAAAGTTGGAGAAGAGAAAAAAAAGAAATAAAAAAAAAAAGTTGAAGTCACGTGACGCATTAAATATAATGTTTTAATTAAAAATAATAACATAATATTTGGTCAATCAAAATCTGCCACGTGACTGGACTGATACTTACTCGAGTCCAACTAAGTTTTACTCCATAATTAATGTTGCAAATCTATATTCTTGTGAATCGGATACCAAAACATTTGATGTTAGTTATAAAACAGAACAATCTAAAAAAGCACAAATTGCCAGCCAAAACCTTAAAAGCAAATCTCTGTATGAAAGTTAGCTGGCATCTTGAAGAACAAATGATTTTTTTTAAGCACATGCACCAGCTGTATATTTTAAATTTTGAATAGTGAATCATGAATTCAATTGTGTCATGCCAACCATTGAAGATTGGAGTGGACATCTCAAAAAAAAAAAAACTCTTTATTGATTGATAATAATGAAAAGGTTCATACACAAAAAAAAAAAAATAATAATAATAATTAATTTATACTCTTCAATTTTGGAGGTATCGATTAAAATTCTAGTCAAAGCGAGCATGACTCAGTTGACATATGTATGTGTTGACGACCAAGATGTCTAGTTCGAATTCTATCGCCAGTATACTAAAAAAAAAAAAAAATTAAAATCTCTAATTATTGTATCAATTTAAACCATGATTTTTGAATTTTCATAAATGTATCAATTCACACCTTGTGTTAGAATTTTATTTTAAAAACGTTAATTTAAACTTATAATTTTAACAATTAAACTCTTAAACTTTCACAAGTGAATCAATTATATGAAAGTTTAAGGGTTTAATTGATAATTATAAGTCTTCACTATCGTGTGAAAATTAATATTTTTTTAAGAGAGGTATAAACTGATACATTTATGGTTGAAATTGATACCAGAGTATAAATAATAATGATAAATATATATATTTTTTCTGACAACATGTGGGAGGAGGATTTGAACTTCAGACATTTTGTTCATAGCTCATATGTTATGCCGATGAGCTATGTTCGAGTGGCAATAATAAATATATAATATATATAATTTTGATTTCATCTCTTAGACATTTTCGGTTTGAAAACTATATAATTTAGTTAGAAATAGATGGATATTTGGTGATAGAAGAATTCAAACGTTACTGGATAAGATCAAAGACGAACCAAAAAAAAAAAAAAAAAGAAGCAAACGTAGTATATTGACTTTAGTTTAATTTGTAGCTATACTATTTATTTCAATAAATAATTGAAGTCTCTCATTTCTTTAACGGTATTAGAAAAATAAAAAGTAAACAATTTGACATTAATCAAGCTTGGTGGATATTTAAAAGGGAAAAATGCTTTAAATGACCTAAGTTAATTTTTATTTTTTTTATGAAGACATAGACTTAGGCTATATGGTGCAAGTTGAAGATTGAATGGTCTAAATTTAACGTCAAAAGTATTTGATGATTTGAAAGGGTTGAAAATGTCGGTCTTAGATTGCCTTTAGAAACTTCCATTAAATACTTCTCTTTTTTTTTTTTTTTTTTTGAATACATTGGGGGTGGGGGGATTCGAACCACAGACCTCTTGGTCGTCAACACATACTTTGGCCATTAAATACTTCTCTACTATCATAATTTAGAACATTGAATATATATCATATCATAGTGTATAAATACGCCCTCATTCACTATTTGATTTGTTACGTAGTAAATATGGTAAAAAATTAGTAATAGTCACAAATAATAATAAATATAAAAAAAAAAAAATTAGTGGTAGTCACGAATAAATGACTATTAGTGATAGTCATTCACAAAATTTTATAAAAAAAAATAGAAGTGTATTAATAGTTATTGATTTATCAGTATCACTAATAATTATTTACTCTAAATTAACTTTCTAAAGAAAAATTAGGAGAGAGAACATTAGGTACTCAAAATAAGAAAAAGAAAAAAAGAGAACAGGAAATATATATTCCCTTTCTTTTCACAGGAAAAAATCTTTCTTTCTTCCCAAAAAAAATCTCCTTTCCTTTTTTCCCAAAAAAATCTTTTTCTATAATGTAATTATCCCATTTTAGAGCACATGAAGCATTTTAATGAAGCATCAGACAAAAAGTTATATGAATGAGTTGCTTTATATATTCTGTTTTAACTATAATCAAGATATAAAACTCAGATTTAGACCAAAAAAAAAATAATAATAAATAAAAAAAAAAAAAAAAAAAAAAAAAATTTAGACATTTTATTAGTTCAAGAATGTGGAGTATTAATATTATTAGGGCTGGTTGCACAAATAGCAATCAGGCCCAAACTAATTGCAAATTTAGCAAACTTTAAAATGTTTTGCAAATATGGCAAAAAAATCCGTTTCTATCACTGATAGACTTTATTATATCACTGATAGACTTCTATCAGTGATAGACTATTATCTCTGATAGACTATTATCACTGACAAAAATCTATAAAAAGCTAAGGTGATCAGCGATAGACTTCTATCAGTCATAAGATATCAGCGATAGAAATTGCTATATCCACAAAAATTTTAAAAACATGCTATATTTGCAAACAATAAGTCTTAAATTGTCATTTACTACAATTTCCCTATTTATAATTATATAAAGGTTAGTAAGCAACCTAATAAGTAAATTTATCCTTAATTTTCATTTGGACTCAATTCAATTATCGTAATTTAATTAAATTTTTTTTTTTTTGACAAAAATATTTAATTAAAGCGGGATTTTTTTTTTTGCAACGGTATTTTAATTAAAGGGAGGATTGAACCCATGACCTCTTAGTCACGGACACAACCTTATGTCAATTGAGCTATGCTCGATTTGACAATAATTATTTTTTGCAAAGAAAAAATTAAAGCGGGGATTTAATCCATGACCTCTTAGTGAATGACACAACTTTATATCAATGAAGTTATGTTCGATTTGATAAATTACATTTTTTCTTGTTCCAACTCATTTAAATTTTGATTGAGTAAACGGAAAGCTACGACTTTTTGGTCACATACTATGTATATCTGTATCAGTGAAGTTGATTTCACTTTCATCCAGTTATATTTTTGTCATTTTGAAGCACTACCATTACTATTACATAAGTTCATGGCTTTAAGTTGGTCATGTGGCAGACCTAAGACCATATCCTTTCTTTTAGGGTCTCTTTGATCATTCTACAATATAACTCATGTTCTCATCATATGATTGCTACACCAAATCTATCTATCTATGGTATAATGAACTAGTGACTTAATTAGGGGTGTTTGGACACCAACCTGGAGTTGGTGAAATAACTTCGTCCACGTTTTGTGTAACTCAATCTATTTTTGGTCCACCGACTATTATAATTCACAAACAATAAAATAACTACATTAAATTCAATAATATTTACTATTCACAAACTATTATAATCATCGATTATTTTAATTTACTTAGCGTTCCAAACAACTCCTTAAATCTATCACTCTAATTAGAATTAATATCAAAATTTCAACTAAGCAATACTCAACAAGTTAAAAACTATATTATTGATAAAAGTTCGAATAGTCGAATCTCTCCCCTCTACATGTTAAACTCACCAAATAAATATATATATATATATATATATATAGTCATTTAACATATGTGCGGGTATTAGATATGATAAGTAGATTTATGAGTTTTAATATTTTTTCAATATCATTTCTCTCTCCCAAATTTGTATTAATATTCTTGAAGCATAGTTAATATATTCAACCTCATGAATAGGAGGGTCTACTTAAATTAAAAAAAAAAATTGTTAAAAGCTAATTAATTAGAAAGAAAAAAAAATGTAAAAACTAATTAATTTGAAAGACAAATTTATCATTGGCCTAAATTTGCTAATATGAGCATATCTATTTGATATGTCAATGAATATATAGGCATTAATTATCCTTCTAAAATTGATAGTTTCGACTTCCTATTCTATAATAGTTGAATTAAAAATAAATATATATAAATAATTGACACTAATTATGTTTTTTTTTTTCTTTTCTTTTTTTACTTCCGATGTTTGTGCTATTATTAACTAAGCACTCATTCAATAAGAATAATATTTCTTGTAATTAAAAAATAATCTTGGTTTTACTAATATCTTATTTATTCTATTACTTCACTCCCCTAAAAGCATCTAGAAATCTAATTTTAGTTTTTTTTAAGAAACATTATTGAAATTACCAAACAAACAAATTATTAGGAAAAAATAAAATATTTATCAAACCAAATTAGTAGATATCATAGAAAGAAAGGAAATAAAAGACATGAATGAACAAAATATAAAATATGGGGTTTTCTTAAAAATAAATAAATTAAACATATCAATTATTGTTATACTAATTCAATCTTGTTATTATTGGTTCATGAACATATTGAGAGAGGATTGTTGAATCTCTTCCATTTGCTTAGAGATTTGTTGATAAATTCAAAGGAAAATTAGGAAGTAAAGAGAGCATGCCTAGTTGTACTATATGTCTGTGCAATTGCATAGCATTAGGAGCTCTTAACATGGACTGTTTGGTTCAAAGGTTACTGTTTGTGAGCTTATTATTATCCATGTTCGGTGTCGTAGCAAAATAAATTGGATCGACAACGCCCACGCGGCGATGTCGATATTATTGTTGACGTGTTGTTGTTGTTGGTTGCTCGTTTTTTCTAGATAATGATGGGAGAAGAAAAAATCATCATATAGATGGAGAATATTATTGTTGTTTGATGTTATTGAAATGTGTCAACAATATTATATGATCGGTTGATTTATGTTAATAACAATGATTAAGAAATGTGACACATTGAAGACAGTGTTGACAGCGAAGATTTCATATTTGTTTGATGCGAACAAAAATCATGATTTTTTTTAGATAAATTTTATTAGTAAAATTTTGCAATATATCATATGATTGTAAGAATATATAGAAACTATATTTGTAATAGCTTGGCATTTTTAAAAATTAAATAAGAATCTAGGTTACAATTATTCAATAAAGAAAATGAAAAAAATAAATAAATAAATTAAAAGGCAAAGAAAGAAGATATAAAGAGCTATAAACAAAGTTAGAATATGGATTCTTTCATGAGATCACTAGATGGAGATGATTAATATGAAAAGATAAATTTAAAAATAAGAGATTCAATGAAAACAAAATTCTTGAAAGAGGACGTCGGCTGCTCCGCGTCGCGATGACGTTGCGACAACATGAGGTTTTGTTTTAAAAATAAAAGAGATGGAGTCGTCACCAATCATTTTGGGTGTGATTGGTCACCTTAAAAAGAAAACTGGTCTACGAAAACAGAAATTACGGGGGT
Source organism: Herpetospermum pedunculosum (assembly GCA_028017165.1). Classification (NCBI taxonomy): domain Eukaryota; kingdom Viridiplantae; phylum Streptophyta; class Magnoliopsida; order Cucurbitales; family Cucurbitaceae; genus Herpetospermum; species Herpetospermum pedunculosum. Next base: position 58,092,799 of record CM051528.1, read on the forward strand.
CGCTTGAGTGTAGGGAAGGTATTAGCACCCGTTAAAAACGGTAGCCATATCTTATCTTATATTATCCAGTTAATTTTAAAATGTCCTTAATTTGAGAAAATAAAAAATAGTTTATTTAAAAAACAATGTCTCATTTAATCAAATCTTAACTTTAGAAATAAAATAAGAGTATGATATATTGACCGAGATTTATTCTTAATTTATTATCATATTAAATTTCCTTTTATTTAAAGGAAATTGTTTACCTCAAGAATTTGAGAAATTATCTCAACTCCGTCATAGGATTTATATAATAATATTTGATTTTTAAAATATGTTGATTTATATTTTTGAAAGTGATTGGGAGGATTTTCGTGTGCTTGCACGAGAATCGAAACTCTACGAAAGTCACATCACTCAGCCCTCAAAATAAATACAATTTTATTTAACCAAACATTTATACTTAAACAAAATTATTAAATATGGATTATAAGACAAAATTGAAGTTTATTTGGAAAATTTCAATTAAAGGCAAATTTAAAATTCATTTGAAATATGTATTTAAAATAAATAATTAAAATTTATTTACAAACTTGTATTAAGGTAAAACATTAACTTGGATGTCAAATATCAAAATTGTAAGTAAATAAATAATAAAGGGGAGTTTTGTAATTAAACATGCAATAACAAACTTGTAAATAATATAAAAGTAATAGTAGTTTTGTAAATAACCTGAAAAAACTTAAAGTTTAGACCTTCTTCCTTCAAAATCCAACGCCTCCAATCTGTCGGATCTCATCGTCGTCAATGCACCGCCGGAGTTCGAATACCACCGCTAATAAACGTCTCCGTCCGTCGGAGTTGAAGACCGCCGTTAGTTCGTTCGAGTTGAGTAAGAGGTGGTTGAGGGAGATAATAAATAGTGAGGAGGTTTGGAGAGAGAGTGTGGGTTAGAGAATATGGATTTGACTTGTTCAGATAATCATGTTGACTTATGAAAACCCATTTTATTCTCCAATTTTGCTAGCCTTTTGCTCGAATTTGACCGTGTCTTTCCTACGAGCCTTTCGTTCTAATCTTTTTTGTCTTTCCTCCGATTTTACGAGTCTCTTTCGCTCTAATCTTCTCTCATCGTCCTCTTCACATATTTCTCTTGGTCGGTATTTATAGGCCTTTGAAAACCCGCATCAAAAGTAAAAATCTAAATGAATTTATTACTCGAAATGTTCATGTCGTTGAGCTATGCTCTTGTTGGCATCTATTTGATGATTTAACATTATACCAAACTCAATTAAATTAAGGTGGCCATCCTGTTTAAGTTTGAAACTCCTATCATTTCATTTCTATCTCTGGTAAGAGTGTGCATCATATATATTTGTTATGACAGAACCGATCAATCAAGAATAAGAGCGTGAAAATCAATACAAAACTTACGTTGGTAGAAGAGAGACCATTGTATTATGAATATGAGAGATTACAACTTACCGACTAGGAGCGGATGAAATTATGAAAAAATTTATATATGACACCTTTCTAATACATAATGGACAAAAATTCAATACAAATACAAAGTTAAAATCTAAATCAATTTTTTTCTTTAAAGTCATTACCTTCATACCTGGAGCAAAATTTTTATATTGAATCAGTGATAGCGGGTCATAACAAACAATATTAATACCTGAGCTAACACCAACTTAAAATATCTTTGAAAATATCGAAAAAAGACAATTTGAATGCCACCTTACATAGTTACATATATCCTTTCTTGTACGTTGAGTATTATATTGATTTAGCTTCTAAGCAGGGTGGATTTAGGGGCCAGGCCCCAATTTAGGTGGCATTTATTATTATTATTATTATTATTATTATTATTATTATTATTATTATAGTTTTTATTTTAGAAAATAATAGTAAACTTTTAACATATTTATCTAGGTAATATTTTTAGGATTTTTTTTAGCTTCATTTTTTAATTTTTTTATAAATAAAATATTTAAAAAAAAAACTAATTACAAACCTATCATTAAAAAAAAAAAAAAAAAAAAAAAAAAACAAAAATTAATTTATACCCTTAAACTTAAGAAGTTGTATCAATTAAAACTTTAAACTAATTATTATATCAATTTAAACGGCCTAAACTTTCATAAATGTATTAATTTAAACTTTTTGTTAGGATTTTATTTTTAAAATGTTAATTTAAACATATGGAGACTTGTAATTTTAGTAAATTAATCCCTAAACTTTTCATAAGTCATAGTGAATCAATTGTATGAAAGCTTCCGGGTTTAATTGATAAATTATAAGTCTCCACACGTGTAAAAACTAACATTTTTTTTTTTCTAAGAGAGAGTGTAAATCAATACACTTATATAAAAGTTTAGTGTTTAAATTGATACAATCATTAGTTTAGGATTTTAATTGTCTCCAAAGTTTAAGGGTATAAATTGATTTTTGCATCCAAAAAAAAAAAACTATTTTAATATAGCATTTTTTTTAAATGTATAAATAATTGATTAACCTTTAATCAAACCTAACAATACTATTTTTTTTTCAACTACATAATATATAAACTATGAGCAAGAGGTTAAGTTCGAATTCTCAGATTTATTTATTATTATTATTATTATTATTATTTTAAAAGAAAATCTAACATTAGAGTTGTTAGATTGATAAAAACACAAGGTGGTCTCAAAAAACATGCCAAAGCGAGCATGGCTCAGCGGGCATATGTATGTGTTGACGACCAAGAGGTTTGTGGTTCGAATCCCCCCACCCCAATATACTCAAAAAAAAAAAAAAAAAAAAAAAAAAAAAAAAAAAAAAAAAAAAAAAAAAAAACTCTTAAGTTAGGATTAAATTGCTATAAATTTATAAACTTCTTTGATACATATATATTGCAAAATATATATAGAGTAAAACTTAAATGTCACTTCAAATACAATTGTAGAAAGAAAAAGAAGAAATTAGGGCATCACTTTCACATGATATATGATCCTCTTAAATGATACCTAAGTGGGCTTGGAATTGTGGCCACCAATGGTCTTTCCAAATTTCCCAATCAAAGCTGCTTCAATTTCCATTAATGGTGTGACACCATTTTTATGTCTTTTTCATTTACAAACAAAACACTCTCTTCCTTAATTATTTACTTTTACTTCCCATTCCAATTCCACCACTATAATATCTATTATTTGTCATGTCCTCTTCACTCATTTTAAACCATTTGAGTCAAAGTTATATCATAAATTAAAGATTTATCTAAAAGGTTCTCGGACCATCGATACGAATCTTATGAAATCTTTATTAAATTGATCAGATGTAATTTTTTTATCACGAGTTTAGTTTTTGAGATACGTAGGGGAGAAATATATTATGTAGTGACCTCATCTTCCAAATTTATTATACATGTTCAATCAAACAGTTGAACCCTCACTTACACTTTTTTTTTAGATAGAGATGCTTTAATCATTGAACTATTGATAACTATTGTATATTTAAAAGGATTATTTAGCTCTAAATTTGAGTTTATTCATTGAGATTTTGCATATATTTTAATGTTTTGTTCAAGAAGAGCTAGATCGTGGAACCCGTGAGGAAAAGAAAATCCTAGAATGTCTTCAAGAACGAAAATTCTTCTGTCGTTTGTTCAAATCAGATCTTTTCAGCCTCTATTCGAGAGTTTATGACCGTACAAACTCAATTTTCCTTGACAAAAGCAAAATTGAGAAAATCGAGAGGCTATTTAAGTATTTTTCCTCTTTCTTATTGAGATCACAACATAGTTTAAATTCTGCTTTTGTTAATTCATTCATTTTTGTAATCTTGACATTTATTTCAATGAAATGTTTGTATGTTTTCATTTCTATTATGAGCTAAGTTTCTTTTTGGATTCGATTGTGTGAATGCTCTTAAAAGATGATTTAGCTTGAGAATATCAGTTGCATGTTTGACCGTTTATCTTGTACAATATGATTTTATTAAATTTAGAATTAATCCAAATATTTAGATTTTCATTAAAAAAAATAAAAAAAAAAAATAAAAAAAAAAAAAAAATACTGAAAAAGTTGGGTAATATACGTTTTTCATTTAATCAATATACAAAAAAAAAAAAAAATCTAGACATAAGACTTCGAGCCTAGACATAAGACGACACCTATAAGATTAAGATGTTTGTATGTTTAGTAACTTAAGATCAAATCTGACCATATAAATATATCAACAATTGCTTAGACTCATAATTAAAACGGTACTGAATTTGGAACAAAAGGATGAATAAGAGATGAATCCGATTCATTGCACGAGGTTAAATTGCATGGGTGCATATTGACAAATCCTCTCACTTAAGGCGGAAACATATAATTGAATCCCCACGTTTTCATTGTTATCTTTTATTTTTTCACTCACAGCAGCATCTCAATTATTTTATTTGTTATTTACCGGTTGCATTTCATAAATTTTTTATTTATTTAAACTTTGGAATATATAAGTATAGTCTTTGTAGGATTAGGAATACTCACATTTACTACTTATTGGTAGTGTTCACTTGCACTTGCTTGATTTATCTCTTTAGGATTCCATCAACCCATCAACTTACATTCGATTGCAACCATCAACAATGTTCAGATTTGACCCTTTAATTACTCCTCACTTCTTAACATAAAATATACTCTCGTAATTTTTATTTTATTTTTAGTTCAATAAAGAGTTAGGCGAGGATCGAACCAAACAACTTTTATTAAGATTACACGTGTCTTATCCCACTAACATATACTCTAATACTCTAATTAGCTACCCTAAAATATACTTTATTGTTATATTTTTAAGCAGTACTTTACTGTAGTGGTTATGTTCCTAGCTGATTTTATTTTATTTAACTATTTGATTGAAATAGAAAGGAATCAATTCTAAGACTTTCAAATTATTTCAACTTACAATAATATCATGAATTTTAGCATCTGACCTAGAAGAATTATTCCAGGAGATCTATCTCAAGATTGATCGGTAATAATTAAATACGACATATAGAATTAAAGAAAATATATATATATATATATATAATAATAATAAAAGTATTATTTGATATTCAAAATGAATAGTAAATTTAGGTCACTTTAATAATTGTTTTAGTTGTTTTTTGTTTCCCCACTTTATGTATTTCCTTTTCTCCAACTAAGCACACTGTGTATTTGTCGTCACAAAGGGAGAAAAGACACCTAGGATAAAATAATCATTTTTATATAGTCGTGCATTAAGATTTTAAATATTGACGTCTCAATTCTATGTAATTTTTTTTTAGAGATATTTAATTAATGTGGAGTGAAAAATTGAACCTAACCTCTTAATCAACACATTTTTATGTCAATTGAGACCTGTAATTATTGATAAAATGTCACTATTGATGTTTATTTAAAATATATATATAATGTATAAAAATATTTAAAATAAATAATTTATACCTTGTTTAAATGAGTTTAAATATAGGATAATATTAGTGATATTTTGTTGATACTTTTGTTATATTTTGTTTGTTTTTATTTATGATATAATGAATCATGTCGATGTCAAAACCAAGGGCATATGAAAATGTAATTATGTCAATTATCTGTTAGGATCGTAGCACAAATTCGACGATTTTTATCTTTTGATATGCAATCTCAAAAATAGTGAAATTATGTATAAATTGAAGCTCTCTGTGTTAGCTTTTCAGTCATATATTTTTCAAAATATTTGCATATTTGAGTAAAAAGATCGATTTTTGAATGCACACTGCTCAAAAGATGATGTGTTGTCTCTTTTGTGGATGCACATCGCAATGTGTGTTGGGGTGGATGCACATCGTCTTTTCAAAAGACGGTGTGTGTTTCATTTTGTATAATTTAGTAAAAAAAATAATGTTATAATATTAAGATACGTTTGTAAAGTTTAAAATGCTATACTTTGACCCACGTATTTGTTGAACTCGGATAAAAAATATCAACTCTCAGTTATTAATTATTATTGAACTCAGACTTCTATAATAATTATTATTCAAGTCTGTCTCATTTTTGGAGGCAACACATTTTTCACTCTCTTCTTCCCTCTCACAATATTTTGAATTATTAAAAAAAAAAAACGTAATTTAAGTAAAAAGACTAAAAATGAAATTCAACCTATTTTTATTATTTTAAATATAAATTAGGTTGTTCAATCAAAATTGATACTTAAACCAAATTCAAAAGATAGTATTTTTACGATAGAGATGAATAAAAACATCTGTTTATTTGGATCCGTTTAAATTAATGGATTAAAATTTTTCAAATTCACATGTAATATTTAACACACTATTATACAACTCTCTTTTATTTCAAAGTTATCAAAATAAAATGAAAAATTAATGTGAGTGATATTGAAAAAATAATGTGAAGTATTGTGATCAAAATTATTTTTGTTATCTTCAAAGAAATTTGTGATTGATACATAAAATAAAAAACAAAAATTGCATTCTTAAAATTTATTGGAATAAGTTCTTAACAATGAAAATATGGAAAATTATAGAAAAAATTGTAAAACAAATAGCTAAAATAAATCGTCATTGTTGAAATATTTGTTTCTCGATACAGTGGATTCAGATGGAACGACGAGTTCAAGAGGGTGAATGGGGAGAAAGATGTGTTTGACACATGGATTAGGAAAAAATTATATTTATGTGTTGTTCTTTTTTTTTTTCTTTAAAGAAGTTTGTAAAATATACTTACATTACTAAAAACAAAAAAAAATCTCAATCTTAGATTTCATAAAATTAAAGATGAGTCCTAACTAACAAACAAAAAAAAAAAAAATACTTGATAATCAGTGTGAAAAAATAATGTGAGATATTGTGTTTAAAATTATTTTTGTTGTGTCAAATTTGTAAAAGATATATAAAATAAAAAATTAAAAAAATCATTTTTAGAATTTATTAGAATGGGATAATGAAAATTTGAAATTTTGTAGAAAAAAAATTGTGCAAAAGAAAACAGCTAAAATAAACTCAGACTTCAGAACTCCACCTTTAACAACTTTATGCCCCACATATAACACATACTGACTTCAGAATTCCAGGTTCAACAACTCTATGCTGACTTCAGAATTCCAGGTTCAACAACTCTATGCCCCAAATATAACACATACTTCAAAACTTCAGACTAAACAACTTTATGCCTCAAACACGGGAAAATTTCTAAACATCGTTGGTATGGAGTTTTTCCATACCACTGCCTTCAAATGAATGACACGTGGCAAAATGGTTGTTTTATTGGACCCACTCTATTAAATATATTGTTTTTTAAAACCATTTTGTCACGTGTCACTCATTTGAAGGCAGTGGTATGGAAAAATTTCATACCGCCGCCGATGTACTAGAAATTCTCCCCTCAAACACACATACTTCAGAACTCCCCAAACTAAACAACTTCAACTCTCCTATATGTGGGGTCAAACGCCCCCTTAAGTTTCTATAAGTTTTCATTTTAATTTTTTATCATATATATATATATATATAAAAGTTTTTTTTTTTTTGTTTTCTATTAAATACATCTACGTTTAATGAATAGCACATGACACGAGAATGATAATGTGTCAATATATTATACATTTACTCGCATAAAAATTAATAAATTGGTAAAGATTGTTCAATGACCTAAAGGATAAAAGAATGAAGTAAATTTATAGAAATAAAGAAGATCATATTAGACATCAAAGTTAAAAAATAAGTCTGTCACTTTTTTTTTATTGAAGATTTTAATGTTAATATACCTATAACATAATAAAATAAGTCGTGAATTAATTCATGCATGTACCACGTGACAAGAGATAACAAGTTCAATCTTTAATTCTAAATCTCGAGAAAGAAAAAAGAAATTAAATTAAATTTTAATTTTACACGGATTTAAAGACACAAAACATAATATTCTAAACAAATAAATAAAGATGGTTAGAATAAAGTAATATTCAAACTACTAAATATAAATAGACATTAAACTAATATGGAGAAAGATGTTTTTTTTTATTCGTTTTGTGTGATGTGTGTTCAAGGATGATAAAATAATTCACTTCAAATTAATATGTGAATAGACTACAGAATTAATTCTTTTTTCATAACACAGAACATGGGTCAAATGAATATTATATATTTTTTTTTAGAAAATAAAAGATATTTTAAGGATAGGAACAATAGCCATTACATATCTTATAGTAAAATAATATTTGAAATGTTGTAACATCTTATGCATATAAAAATATAATCTAAGCTCAAAAAATTCGAAACACCCATGTTCACTTCTGATTTGTAAATTAAAATATCTCTCTTCCCTATAATTTATAATGTTTCATTCTACAATAGTTAATAAATTCTTTAGTAACAAAAAATTTCGTAAAAGTTTTTCAACTAATTTTTCAAAACTTCCATCCTTCTCACTTATTATTAATTTTTATTTTTTTTATTTATTTTTTACAACAACAACACATAGGTTCGAGTTAAGTTTAGATTGTTATAATTGTATTCTAACGGTCGTATTACATTTTGTGTTCATATATAACTCTAATATATGATAACATGAGTATAATTCAACGTTAATATTAGACGTTATGAGGTTTCATCCTAAAATCAATTGGTGATAAGAGGAGTAATTTATCATGGGGTCTCTTCATCTTTCCGATGTGAAATCTTCAACAGAAAAAAGATGAAAGGACCTCACTCACAATATATAACATATATGGGCTACTCCTCCTAACACCAATTGATTTTAGGATGAAACCTTACATGATGTCTAATATGGTATCAGAGCTCACGAAACTTAAGATGGTGAACTCAATTTATTAGCTTTATATATAGACTGGTTGCTCAAACAACAATCAGATTCAAAATAATTACAAATTTAGCAAAGTTTAATTTTTTTTTTTTTTACAAATATGACAAAAAATCAGTGGTTATCACTAATAGACTTTATGACTAACAGTGATAGACTTCTAAATTCTATAAACAAAGACTATTATCAGCGATAAACGTCTATCAGTGATAGACAATACTATCAGTGATAGAAATTGCCAAATCCACAAAAATTTTAAAAAGTGTTATATTTTTAATTGTTTTACTCTAAATTTACATGTCTTACAATTTTTCTTTATATATTTGTATATAAAACTTTGAAAAATATAACTCATTATTATATATTTGTATAGCCAAATTCGCCAAATTCGGAATATATAATAAGGTGTTCTTTTTGTTATGATGGTATGGGACATAATTTTTAAAGTTATTGTTTTAGATTTGAATCTCTCCTAATATTAGTGTTTTTTTATTTACTTTTTTGCGTAAAATTATTTTAGATATGAAAAAAATATATATAATTTTATTTTATAATTTTAAATTAAATTATTTTAGATTTTAAAAAATAAAGTTTAATTCTATTTTAAAAAATGATAAATATTTCTAATTTTATTATTTAATTCTATATATTTAAGTTAAAGAATTATAAAATGGTTTATTATTATTTTCGAATTCATATTACTTAATATAAATATTATATCTTCTAAAAAAATATATATATTATATATAAATAGTTAAAAAAAAAATTATGTGAAAGTAGAATTAGAAGTGTTTCAATTTTTAAATTTGTGTTTAATAAATTTGTAAAATTTAAACCATTTAGGTCCGTTTGGATGGCGGTGGAAATATCAAAAATCAATTTTAACAAAATCATAATTGTTTTTGTTGTTTGTTAAAATATATTTTTTTAAAAATTTATATAAAATCACTTTCTAAATTCCTTCTAAATTGATTTTGAAAATCTTTAAATTATAGTTTTACTTTTAGCTTCTCGATTAATCTAGCGTTTTTTCTATTAAAATATTTTCTTAACCACTTATATCCTTCCACATCTTTCCTTTTTTCATGCAACTAATTTCACTTCTCCTTGACACTTGAGTTTTATATGAATATGAAGTCAATTACATAAAAACATCGAGAATATAAAAATATTATTTATAATTTAAACTATAAAAATTATAAATAATTAAATTATAATCATCCATATATTAAATATTGACCTATAAATAATTATTCTCTAAAAAACATATAAATAACTAATATAAATAACTAAAATAGCATGTGTATTTTGGTCTTTACTATCAAGTCACCACAATTTTGTTTGAACTTACCCAACGCTCTCATTTGCTTCTAAATTGAAATTTACCAAACACTAATCAACTTAACATAACCGTTGATTTTTTTAAAGGCAAAGTTGACAGTAATTATTTTAAAAGGTACTGCAATCTCAAACGGAGTCATTCATTAACTTTAAATTTTGTATTTAATAAATCATCACTTTTTTTTTTTTATTTTTTTTATTTTTTTAAATCAACTTTTAAGGACCGATCTTCTTTTTAAAATGTCGAATAAGTTGAGGACCCATTAATTTTATATCTAGAATATTTAAAATTTATAATAGTCTTTATTAGATATAAAATCGAGAGTTTAAGGATTTATTAGACACAAAATTAAAATTTGAAGGATCTATTAGATACAAAATTGAAAGTTTAAGAGTGTGATACACATTTTAAAGTTTAAGGACGAGATAGACATAAATCAAAAAATTTAAGGACTAAACTTGCAATTAACTCTATTGAAATTGTGTCACTCGTGACAAAAAATTATGAATCCACCCCAGGTTGATTTTTTTTTTTTTTTTTTTTTTTTTTACCTTCTAGTCGAGGTTACATACTTATGTTAGGTTGAGTTAGGTTTATGTTGGTCACTTATTTCTATTTTTAATTATACGTATTTTTAAAAAATATTTTAATCCTTGACCTCTAATTTAAAACTTTATTATTTTAAATATTTCATTTTTTTTACCAAGGCAATAGAATACACTATTATATAAATTTCCCAATCTTTAGATTTTGATTTTAAGAAAAAGAATAACAACTTGAATTTTTTTTCCTCTTGACATTTGTCATTTTATTAATTCAATTATCCATACTAGAAAATTTTTGGAAGTTAAATTGTTGTTATAGATTTAAATATCTTATTTCAAGAGAAAAAGTAGGTGTCTTTAAGGTTACATCCTAAAATCCATTGCTGATAGGAAGAGTAACTCATCATGGGATCCATTCATCTTTAAGATGTGAGATCTTCAACATGTCTCCCTCAAAATGGTGCCTCTTTGAGTTCACCATCTTGAGTTTCGTGAGCTCTGATACCATATTAGACATCATGTAAGGTTTCATCCTAAAATCAATTGGTGTTAGGAGGAGTAGCTCATATATGTTATATATTGTGAGTGAGGTCCTTTCATCTTTTTCTGTTGAAGATCTCACATCGGAAAGATGAAGAGACTCCATGATAAATTACTCTTCTTATCATCAATTGATTTTAGGATGAAACCTCATGACGTCTAATATTAACGTTGAATTATATTCATGTTATCATATATTAGAGTTATATATGAACACAAAATGAAATACTAAAAACATTATGCGTAATTAATACAACCGTTAGAATACAATTATAACAATCTAAACTTAACTCGAACATAGTTTCAAATTGGGTATTTGATTCTATAATTTATTATGTATAATAAGAAGATTGGATAAGATATTTTTAATTTTTGCCATTTGAATACAAGATTGGATATGATTAGAAGAAGTTGAGTTGAAAAGATGTAATTATTGAGCATAAGGCATATTCAGATATGTGGGAACGAAATAATTGAGAGCGTGAGGAATGGAATTTAATTTAATAATGGAAGTAATCTAATAAGAGAGGGCATTTTGGAATTTGGAGAAAATATTCAATTATTATTATTTATTTTTTTTTAGAGAAATTCCAAAAAAAAAACAATTTAAATAGATTATCTTATAACTAGAAATATATATATGATATTGTCCAAAATAGAAGGTCACGTCACCTTTTATTGGAGCATTATTCATCGCACAATCGTACAAGGCGCAATAAAACATGGAAGCCCAAATGTCAATTCTTTGCATTACATCACAATAAACATTTTTTTATTTTTTTATTTTTTTATTTTTACCATCTTCCCCTAGAAGTTAATTTTGGGATAAGATTATGAAACTATTCATTTCTCTAAATTAAAAAAAAAAAAAAAAAAAAAAAGAAAAAAAAAAAAAAGAAAAAAGTAATAGTTTCACTACTAGTAGCATTTGGGTTTAAATCTTACTTTATAATTTGGGGCAAGGAGTTATGAGGTATGTCTGTTTGGGGCATGAATTTGTTTAGTTTGGAGTTCTGAAGTCTGTCGTGTGTTTGGAGAGGAGAGTTGTTTAGTGTGGGTTTATTTTAGTTGTTTTCTTCTGCACAATATTTTTTTACAAACTTTCAAAATTTTCTTATTAAAAACTTCTTCTAATTCCAATAAATTCTAAAAATGAAATATTTTATTTTTATTTTATCTATCTTGACAAATTTCTTTGAAGACAACAAAAATAATTTTGAATACAATAGTTCACATTATTTCTTCACATTGATTATAAAATATATATATATATATATATATTATTTTTTTTTTTGTTAGGACTCATATTTAATTTTATGAATTATAAGATTGTCTACTTATAAGTATAATTTACTCATGTGTCAAACACGTCTTCTTCCACCTTCTTAAACTTGTCACTTCATCTAAATTCACTCCACCTGAACATCAACATCTCAAAAAAAATTGTTTATTTTAGCTATTTTTTTTTTCTCTACAATTTTTCATATTTTCATTGTTAAAGACTTTTTTCAGTAAATTTTAAGAATGTGATTTTTTCTTTTTATTTTATGTATCCTCCACAAAGATAACAAAAATAATTTTGACGAGAATACTTCATATCCTTTTTTCAATATCACTTCACACTAATTATTCATTTTATTTAGATAGTTTTGAAATAAAAGAAAGTCCTCCACCCTCTTAAACTTGTCATTTCATCTAAATTCACCCCACCTGAACATCAGCATCTCAACAAAAAATGGTTTATTTTAGCTATTTTTTTTTTCTCTACAATTTTTCATATTTTCATTGTTAAAGATTTTTTTCAGTAAATTTTAAGAATGTGATTTATTCTTTTTATTTTATGTATCCTTCACAAAGATAACAAAAATAATTTTGACCAGAATACTTCACATCCTTTTTTCAATATCACTTCACACTAATTATTCATTTTATTTAGATAGTTTTGAAATAAAAGAAAGTCCTACAATATTGTATTAAATATTACATGTGAATTTGAAAGATTTTAATCCATTGATTTAAACGGGTCCAAATAAGCTGATGTTTTTATTTATCTCATGTAAGAATACTACATTTTGAATTTGGTTTAAGTATCAATTTTGATTGAACAACCTAAATTATATTTAAAATAATAAAAATAGGTTGAATTGCATTTTTAGTCATTTTACACATTTAGTTTAAATTGCATTTTTTTTTAATAATTAAAAATATTGTGGGAGGGAGAGAGAGGAAGATAGTGAAATGTGTTGCCTCGAAAAATGTGACAGACTTGAATAGTAGTTACTATAGAAGTATGGGAAGTTCAATAGTAATTAGTGTAGAAGTTTGGGGAGTTGATATTTTTTATCCGAGTTCAACAAGTCCGTGGGTCAAACGGGGAGTTAATTTCTTCTTCCAACTTCTTGTCAAACAACTCCTTAGGCCAAACATGCCCTTAGAGTTCTTCAATAAACAAAGGGCTTAATATACACTATATTTGACAATTGACTTTGCCACATACTCGAGCTTGCAAGTCTATGGACGTTATTTTAGCAATAGATTCACTCCTCAAAAAATATTTCTTAAAAAGTAATTTTTATACAAATGTTTATAATTAAAACCCTAATATGTTTGGTTGCATTTTTTCAAAAGTGTTTGTATATACATGTTTCTTTGGTTTGTTCTACCCTAGAAGTGTTTTTATTGATGTCAAATTACTATAAAAGACAACTATGTATAAACTATAAGAATTAACAAGTTTAAATTTTTAATTTAAAATACTATAACCGACGTTGACTACTGCCAGAGGTCGGCGACGATGGTCGGAGGGTGGCCACCGGCAATGCTTACTAGAGGATGTTGTCGGAGATCGTTGGAGATTGATTTCTGAAAGAGGTTATCGAAGATGATTGTTGGAGGTCGTCAAAAATCGCCGACAGCGGTTGCTAGAGGTCACCAACAACAACGGTGGGAGAAGAACAATTAAAGAGGTAGTGTGAAGGTATTTTGATAATTTTAATATATTATGAAAATTAGAGAGGTGATTAAAAAAAATAACTGAAAATTAATATCAAGTGTTTCGTTCAAAATATAAATCATTTTGAGTAGTTATCAAACACCACGTTTATGCTCAAATGACTTTTTTTTTTTTTTTCCGAAGACACCCTAATTTTTTATCACATAAATATTTGCTTGGTAGAAATTTTTTTAAACTAACTAATGAATCGTATTTACCCAAAAAAAAAATAATTTTCTTTCATATGCAGAATTAACCACATCCATAAAAATAACTTGGTCTAACCATTTTAAAAATCCTATATCCAACCACAAATTTCCAAAAAAAAAACCATTTTATTGATGGTACTTCGTTAGCTAGGCTTCAAGTTAAAATTGGCATACTTAAAGGGGAAAAAAGGGAGGAATTTATATTTATATATTAATTTTAACATTAAAGAATTGGAACCCGGTAATAAAATTAATATTTCTTTGATAAAAAAACTAAATTAAAAACAAATGCATGGTAATGAAACAATAAATCACACAAAATCAAATCAACAAAAAAACTTGTAATTAATCAAGTTATATAAACAGAGGAGGGATGGACACCCCTGTGCCAGAAGAAATCTGAGATGGATGAGTAGTAAAAGAACTAGAGTTTGTAAAATAGACTACCTTCAGTTAATTTACAAACAAGAGCAATGGCTCTATAAATACAAGAAGCTTACCTACTAAAGTGAAGGTTAGGTAAGTGAAAGACTTTAAGTTTACCTATCTTCTAAGTAATAAAGAAGGTATGAAGGAGCATACTTAAGAGACAAAAGTCAATGAGGTGATGGATAGCTAACCTAAGTACTAGAGCTAACTAAAATGAAGAGTAACCAACAAGGTTAAGTTGTCACAGCTCCCCTCAAACGAGACGAAGGGGCTATTCGGAGGTCGGGTTTGTCCCGCAGTGTGAGGAACTGAGAGTGAGGTAAGGCCTTGGTGAGGCAATCAGCGAGCTGAAAATGAGTGGACACATGGCGAATCTCAAGGCGCCGAGCGAGAACTTGATCCCGGATGAAATGAGCATCGATTTCTATATGTTTTGTTTGAGCGTGGAAGACAGGGTTGGAAGCGAGAGCAGCAGCACTCAGATTGTCGCACCACGTGATCGGGGTAGAAGGTAAGGGAACCTGGAGTTCATTTAAGAGAGAGCGAAGCCAGGCAAGTTCACAGGCAACATGGGAGAGAGCGCGATATTTGGATTCAGTGCTGGAACGAGCCACGACTTGTTGCTTCTTGGAGGACCAGGAGATGAGAGAGTTACCAAGATAGACACAATAACCCCCAACAGAACGACGATCATCAGGGTTGGCAGCCCAGTCCGCATCAGAGTAGCTAGTCAGGCAAATCGTGGGGGTTGGATTGATTGCGAGACCAAGGTTGCTTGTTCCTTTGAGGTAGCGAAGAAGACGCTTGAGAGCCTGCCAATGGACGGTGGTGGGAGCTTGATTGAATTGGCTGAGCTTGTTGACAGCGAAGGCAATGTCTGGCCGAGTGTGGAGGAGGTACTGAAGAGATCCCAAGGTGCTGCGATAAAGAAGAAAATCAGTTAGAGGAGTGCCATCATGCTTAGAGAGTTGTTTACCTGATGTCATTGGAGAGGTGGACGGTTTAATATGATGAAGGTTGAGTTTGTGCAGTAGATCCTCAATGTGTTGTGATTGAGTTAAGATGAGATCGGTAGAGGTGGAGTGAACTTGGATTCCCAAGAAGTAATGAAGAGGACCTAAGTCTTTGACTGCAAATCCGGATTGAAGTTGATTGATCACGGTCTGAATGAGCTGGGAACTGGAACCTGTGATAATTAGATCATCAACATAAACAAGTAGAAAGATAGTACCAGCAGTGGACTTGAGGATGAACAGAGACTTGTCTGATTGAGACTGAGAGAATCCCAAGGTGAGTAGATAGGTCCGAAGTTCATCATACCAAGCACGAGGTGCTTGTTTGAGGCCATAGAGAACCTTGTGGAGTTTGCAAACATAGTGAGGCAGTCGAGAGTCTACATATCCTTTAGGTTGAGGAATGAAAACATCTTCTTTTAAGGTACCATGGAGGAAGGCATTGCTGACATCAAGTTGCCGAATGGGCCAGTGCCATGTGAGAGCTAAGGTGAGAACAATGCGGATGGAAGCTAGTTTGATCAAAGGGCTGTAAGTTTCACCATAATCAATGCTAGGGGATTGAAGAAATCCTTTAGCCACCAAGCGAGCTTTATAACGAGCAATCTCACCATCGGCAGTTCGTTTGATCTTAAAGATCCACTTAGTCCCAATGAGCCTTTGATAAGGTGAAGGAGGAACTAAAGACCAAGTATGATTGCGCTGTAACGCACTGTATTCTTCGTTCATGGCATGTTGCCAGGAAGGACTGGTGGAAGCATCAGCATATGTTACCAGTTCAAGAAGAGACCAATCAGTCCGGATAGACTGTTGAGTGAGACCTCCAAAGAAGGGTTTAGGCTTGTGGATACCAGCTTTGGCTCGAGTGGTCATGTTATGAGCGTTGGTGATGGGCGGTGGGCCACCGGTAGGAGAGGGGGACTGAGGGCTAGGAGATGCAGGGGAAGAAGGACAAGATGTAGAATCTGGGAGATTGGAAAAGGGGTGAAGAGAACTTGTTGCTGGAGATCGGGGGCTATCCTCTCTTAATGGTGGGACAGTAGGGGATATAGGTGATAATGAACTGAAGTTTGGTGGAATAGGGGGAATAAAGGGAAAGGTATTGTGAGAAAGGATGGGAAGTGTTACGTCTCCAAAAGTGACTATTTTAGGACTTATTTGTATTAGGAAGTTGTGCATTTGTGAGTGTTTTTGAGAGGATTTAGCTTGAACCTATGCTTATATATGAGAATTAGAAGAAGGAAGCTAAATTAGGACTTGTATGCAAAAGGAAAGAAAAGAAATGAAAAACGAAGTTAAAAGAATGAATAATGTGCATTGCGGAAGCATTGCGGAAACATTGCTAAAACCGCAATGTTTCAAGTGAAATCCGTAAGTTGGCTAACCTTTTTCTGTTGTGATCCGATATTTCAGGGATTTGTTCTTTCTCCTCCAACCACGTAGAAGTACGACGTTGAGAATGGATGGTTCTCCTTGGCCCAATCGCACCTGCAGAATACTATAAAAGGAGGCCAAAGTGGAGGGTTGAAAGATCATCCGAAAGCGTAGAAGTCTCTTCGCAGCTCAATTTCTCTCCTGTTTTTCTCTTCTGTCTGTTGGGTTGGAAAGCTTAGATGTTGGAGTCGACAATCTAATAGGAAGGAGAGAAGATTCATCTTCTCTCCTGGTTGGATTCATCCAAGCAAGGCTTACCTTTCTCTCCTTTCAGCCGAGGCATCTGCGTCGAAGCGATCACGCTCATCTTACCTGCTTTCTGTTTTAGTTTCCTATTTCCAGCATCGTTTGTTGTTATTTCTTTTCCATTAGTTAATCCATTCCATTTCGTTGCTTTCTGTCTTTATGTTAGTAATTTTGAGTCTTCATCTGTTCATTCAGACAATTGATTAATCAAAGCACAATTCATCATTTCGCACTTTCTCTTTTTCATTTCTGCCTACTGTTTTTCCTTTCTGTTTTGTCTTTAATTTTCTTCTAAGCATGTCTACTTCATCTCATATTTATATTCGCTCTACATCCATGAGTAACTAAGTCACATAGGGGCATGCTAATGACAAAACTATAGGCTAAAACACGTGAACCAAGCATGTAGGATAACTCTCGAATGCATTGATTGTATGTAAGCTTCATCCCACGGGCAATTTCGATTGGCCATCCATTTTGTCCAAAGAACTCCTAACCTCTGGAAGGAGTAAGAGTTCAGAGTCATACACTCATGCTAGCCTCTCAAGGTAGCCAGAAAACGACCTAGGAATAGGCGTTTTCCTAGAACAAATCATAACTTACTGCTTTAACAAGATGCTTAAGACCTTACTTGGACATGAGTAAACTAAAGAATCTAATGCATGAAATCGGAAGATACATGAGAATGAGTTAGTTTGATGTATAGTGAGTTGATCTAATGCTTGGGAATCGAATGAAAAAGCCAATAGAGGAGTCGTTAGTAGCCCTTGTTTCCACATTTTACACACTTTCGCTATTAGTAACATTGCGGTAAAATTGCGGTTCTCGCAATTCCTTCAAGTTAAAATTCTGCCTTAGCCATTTTTCTCTTCGTTTATTAATCTCTTCTCTTTACATTTGAGTTTATCATTGACTTGCACTTGTTTATGCATCTATCCTTTACATATTCTGTAGTAATTAGGCAACTTAAAACCAACTCTACCCCATCAAATCCACCCATTCTTGCTTAACAATACACTTCGCGAGTAACTAAGAATAAATCTCTGTGGGAAAACGAATGAAAAAATACTTACTACTTGCTGCAAGATCATGTATGCTTGCATGTTCTGAGTGCTCTCTTATTGCATATTTCTTTTAAACATTGAGCACGCAACAAGTTTTTGGCGCCGCTGCCGGGGATTTAGTTTAGTGAAAACGAAGTTTGTTAAGTTTGAAACACAAAGTTTAATATCTATTGGAGCTGATCCATTTTCATTTCTTTTGCAGGTACCATTGGGTTAGTTTATGAATGAGCCTTCAAGTAGCGATCTAGAGTTCAATCCTGAGCCTGAGAGATTACTTAGGGCCAGAAATAGAGCTAAGAAACGTCTCTTTAACCAACCCTCTATACCTCCAATAATTGCTGAAACCGCAGAGTCTCCGCAATCTTATCAAGAAGAAATGGACAGACCAGTCCCAAATCCGGTACCTACCACTCGCAATCCCATCGAAATAGCGAATGATAAGGATAGTGCCATTCTCTCTTACCTAGTACCTATGCCTGGGGAGCTGAACCCCAGCATAATCCGCCCTGAAATTACTGCCAACTCATTCGAGTTAAAGCCAGTAATGTTCCAAATGTTGTCCACTGTGGGACAATTCTTTGGAGTGGAAAATGAGGACCCCCACAACCATCTTAGAAACTTCCTAGGAGTTAGTGATACCTTTCTCATCCCTGGAGTTTCTCAAGAAGCCTTGAGGCTCTACCTTTTCCCTTACTCTTTAAGGGATAAAGCAAAGACGTGGTTAAACTCATTACCCTCTGGATCAGTCCTCAATTGGACAGACTTGGCGGAGAAATTCCTAGTTAAATACTTTCCACCTGATAGGAATTCTACCTTTCGTGATGACATAATCAAATTCAAACAAGCTGAAAATGAGTCTCTTCACGAAGCTTGGACAAGGTTCAAGGACCTTCTGCTTAAATGTCCACACCATGGCATTCCATGGTGTATTCAAATAGAGGTCTTTTTCAAAGGATGCAACCCCAGCACCAGGCAAGTGCTAAATTCATCAGCTGGTGGTTCCATGCTGTCCAAAAGTTATAACGAAGCCTATGAGATCTTGGAGAAGATCTCAGCATCTCACTGTAGGTGGTCAGATGATCCAATAGAGCCAAGTAGAGCTCAAAATAAGGACGCACTCAATGCCATGAGTAGCCAAATAAGCGCCCTGACCAACCTAGTTAAACAAATGGCTCAAGCCAATCTCCAAACTAGTGTCAACACCGCCACAGCCATGTCAATGGGCACACAACCAAGTCAAGGTGAGACACTAATCTGTGGATTCTGTGGGGAGGGGCACCTGTATGAATACTGCCCTGGGAATCCAGCCTCAGTCTGCTATGTTGGAAGCCAACAGCAGCCTAGGAACAACCCCTATTCTAACACCTACAATCCTGGTTGGAGGAACTACCCAAATCTCTCATGGGGTGGCCAACAGACTGCTAACCAAGCTCCTAACCAACCAAGACCGAGTGGAACACCTGGTTTCACTCCCCAACATAACCAATCCATGTATCAAAAACCATACAACCAACCAGTAGGGTCATCTGTAGAAAATCTACTCAAGGAGTACATCGCCAAGAATGATGCTACTCTACAAAGCCAGCAAGCTACCCTCAGGAGCCTAGAGAATCAAATAGGGCAACTAGCCAATGAACTCAAAAGTAGGCCCCAAGGTAGACTTCCTGCTGACACTGAGGTGCCAAGGAGAGATGGAAAAGAACAAGTTCAGGCAATTGAACTTAGAAGTGGTAGACCATTGGTGAGCAACACCAAAGAAACACCAAAGAGAGTAGAGAACAAAGAGTCTAGTGCAACACTGGAGTCTCTGCCAATCCAAGGTCAACCACCAACAAACACATCAAGGGATAGGCTGGAACCAATCATAGAAGAGATAGAAGAAATTCCAAGACCTCCACCTATCTTGAGGCGACCTGAAGTGCCTGCATATGTGCCACCACCTCCATTTCCTCGAAGGCTAAAGAAAAAACAAGAACAGGAAGTGCACTTTAATAAATTCTTAGAAATTCTTAAACAAGTGCATGTGAATATTCCTTTTGTAGAAGTTTTACAGTCTATGCCCTCTTATGTTAAGTTTTTAAAGGATATAATCACTAACAAAAAGATCATTGGTGAATTTGAAACAGTGAATCTCACTGAGGAGTGCAGTGCTATACTCCAGAACAAGCTACCCAAGAAGGAGAAGGATCCTGGTTCCTTCACCTTACCAGTAGAGCTAGGAGGCAAGCACGTGGGCAGAGCTCTTTGTGACCTGGGAGCCAGCATAAACCTCATGCCCCTATCACTATTCCGCCAGCTAGGAATAGGAGAAGCACGTCCCACCACTGTCACCTTACAACTTGCAGACAGATCCATAGCCTACCCTGAGGGTAAGATTGAGGATATTCTTGTAAAGGTTGACAAGTTTATTTTCCTTGCAGATTTCATCATCCTGGATTATGAAGCAGACAAGAAGGTCCCCATCCTATTAGGTAGACCATTTCTAGCCACAGGTAGGGCCCTGATTGATGTCCAGAAAGGTGAGCTCACTATGAGGGTTCACGATGAGGAGGTTAAATTTAGTGTTTTTAAAGCCTTAAGGTACCCCTCTGACTCTGAATCTTGTGCTAGCATGGACATTGTAGATTCACTGATGGAAGAACAGCTGGAGCATGAATTATTGACTAAGCATGCTAATAATTATGTACAATTAGATTTAACTGATTTGAATGTTTCTGAGATAATGGATATACCTGTAGATAAAGTACAGCATGTTTGTATGAATAGTGACTTGACTGACAGATCCATGAATCCATTAAAGCCATCCATTGAGCATCCACCTGTCTTAGAATTGAAACCCTTACCCACTTATCTTAAGTATGCATATTTAGGAAGTAATGATACTCTGCCTGTGATTATTTCATCTAAATTGAGTGAGAAGCATGAGGTTGAGCTGATATTATTACTTAAACAGCATAAAAAGGCTATTGCGTGGACTATTGCTGACATTAGAGGCATTAGCCCCTCTTACTGCATGCATAAAATAATATTAGAGGAAGAGCATACACCCCGAGTAGATCACCAACGTAGGTTGAACCCCTCTATGAAAGAGGTAGTAAAAAAAGAAATCATAAAGTGGTTAGATGCATGTGTAATCTTCCCTATAGCTAGTAGTCAGTGGGTGAGTCCTATACAATGTGTACCTAAGAAGGGGGGGATGACTGTAGTAGTGAATGAGAGCAATGAACTGATTCCAACTAGAACTATTACAGGATGGAGAGTTTGTATGGATTACAGGAAACTGAATAAGGAAACAAAAAAAGATCACTTGCCTCTACCATTCATAGATCAGATGTTAGATAGGATAGCTGGTAGAGCTTATTACTGCTTTCTAGACGGTTATTCAGGATATAACCAGATCACTATAGACCCTAAGGACCAGGAGAAGACCACCTTCACTTGCCCTTTTGGAACATTTGCCTTTCGCAGAATGCCTTTTGGCTTATGCAATGCACCAGCAACGTTCCAAAGGTGCATGTTGGCAATCTTCTCTGACTTAGATGAATCCATGATAGAGATATTTATGGATGACTTCTCAGTCTTTGGTGATTCATTTACAAACTGTTTAGAGAACTTAGGACAAGTCCTGGCTAGGTGTGAGGAGACCAACCTAGTCCTTAATTGGGAGAAATGCCACTTCATGGTGGAAGAAGGGATAGTCCTAGGTCATAGAGTGTCTAGAACAGGAGTAGAGGTCGATAGGGCCAAGATTGAAATAATAGAGAAGTTAGTGGAACCTCAGAGTGTGAAAGCCATTAGAAGTTTCTTAGGACACACAGGCTTCTACAGAAGGTTCATTAAGAACTTTTCAAAGATCTCCAAGCCCTTGTGTGAGCTTCTAGAGCTGAATAAGCCATTTATCTTCTCTAGAGAATGTTTCCTAGCCTGGACAACCCTTAAGGAAGTATTAGTCAAAGCACCTATTATAGTAGGACCAAATTGGGACCTTCCCTTTGAGATGTTATGTGATGCAAGTGACTATGCAGTAGGGGTTATGCTAGGACAAAAGATTGAAAAGCTAACACACCCTGTATACTATGCTAGTAAGACACTTAATGAGGCACAATGTAATTACACAACCACGGAAAAGGAAATGCTAGCTGTAGTGTTTGCCTGCGAGAAGTTTAGGAATTACATTGTAGGAACTAGAACAATCGTGTATACAGATCACTCTGCACTAAAATACCTTATGAGGAAGGCTGATGCGAAGCCTAGGTTGATTAGGTGGGTATTGTTGCTGCAACAGTTTGATCTGGACATTAGAGATAAGAAAGGCTGTGAAAATGTGGTTGCGGATCATCTTTCCAGATTGCAACATAATTGCGATAACATTGCGGAAACCGCAATTTCTGATGCCTTTATTGATGAGCATGTCTTTGTATTAGCACATCGTGATAACGATGAGGAACCTTGTTTTGCTGACATTGCTAACTTCCTTGCCTCGCAGGTACTACCAACTTTCAAGGGAAGACAAGAAAAGAAGAGGTTCCTGCATGAAGCTAGGAAATTTATATGGGACGATCCTACACTCTACAAGACATGTGCAGACGGTTTACTAAGGAAGTGTGTGTCAGCTGCTGAGGCAAAGTCTGTGCTGCAGCACTGCCATACAGCCCCCTATGGGGGACATTTTGGTGGCCAAAGGACAGCTGCAAAGGTGTTCCAGAGTGGCTACTACTGGCCCACGATCTTCAAAGATGCCCACGAATACGCACACAGCTGTGATGAATGCCAGAGAACAGGTAACCTTAGTCGAAAGGATGAGATGCCTCTCACTTACATCTTAGAGTTAGAGCTCTTTGATGTGTGGGGCATTGACTTCATGGGACCATTTCCCCCATCATCAGGTAACCTTTACATTCTTGTAGCTGTAGACTATGTGTCTAAGTGGGTAGAGGCCATAGCATGTCCAAACAATGATGCCAAAACAGTCATTAAGTTCCTTAATAGACATATTTTCACTAGGTTTGGTACACCTCGTGCTATAATTAGTGATGAAGGAACACACTTCATTAATAAAGCTATGGAGAAAGTGTTGGCTAAATATAATGTTAGACATAGAGTAGCCACCCCTTATCACCCACATTCGAATGGCCAAGCTGAAATATCAAATAGGGAGATTAAAAACATACTCGAAAAAGTGGTCAAACCCAATAGAAAAGATTGGTCGTTTAAACTCGAGGATGCACTTTGGGCATATAGGACTGCATATAAGACACCCCTAGGTATGTCTCCTTATAGACTTGTGTATGGCAAAGCATGTCACTTACCATTCGAATTGGAAATTAAAGCATTTTGGGCCTTGAAAGAACTGAATTATTGCGTGACCGATGCGGGAACATTGCGGTCTCTGCAATTACATGAGCTTGATGAGCTTAGACATATGTCCTATGAAAATGCTAAAATGTATAAGGAAAAGACCAAGATTTGGCATGACAGTAGACTTAGGATTAAGGACTTTAAGAAAGGCCAGCTTGTCTTGTTATTTAACTCACGGTTGAGATTATTTCCAGGCAAACTTAAGTCCAGATGGTCAGGTCCTTTTGTGATAACTAACGTGTTTGTTCATGGTGCAATCGAGATTAGGAACCTGCAGCACGGGCAACCGTTCATGGTTAATGGTGCACGATTGAAGCATTATTATGAGGAAGGAGATGTGAAGACTCTCTCGGCCTTCCTCTTGACTGAAACGTGAATATAAAACCGAGAGAGGACGAGTGATCACTGTGCTCGTCCATACGAGGCTATGCCTTAGTTTATTTTTTGTTATTCTTTCGGTTACTATTTGTGTATGTTTGTGTGTAATTTTTATTACGAATTTGATGTTGATTTTATTTTCTTTAATAGGGGATCGAAAGAGGGAATCAAGGAGATGAATCCAGGGTAAAAAATCAAGGAAGATATGGGGCCAAATCAAAGATTACGTTGAGGAAATATTGGCATTTGAAACGAAGAAATCTCCAACGGCCATTTAATTGCGAAAGATTTGCTGAATCCGCAACAGAAATAGTCGTTGGGATTTTCATCATTACAAATAGCCGTTGGAATAGCGTTGGCCCATACGCTTCCTTCATTCACAGAACTCCAAGAAAGCTCTCTCCTTCTTCCTCTGCAATCCCTCTTTCCAGATTCCTACGATTCCACCATGGTGCTAACAAGAGCTGAGAGATCTGCGTCCAAGAAGAAGGCCGACGACGCTGAGATAGCTGCGAGAGAGGCACTCCTTGCCTTGGCAGATGCTGAAGCCGCGCGAACCGAACGCCTTCCCAAGCTCCCTGTCCGCAAGAAGAAGTGGAAGGTAGTAACGGAGATCCCTGCTCGACCATCTGAACCAGCAGGAACGCCCAAGAAAAGGAAGTGGAAGGTGGTTGTGGCCGACGCAGCAATCAAGAAGAAGACTCCCTCTGTGGAGAGTCAAGAGAGTGGCCGTCCATCCTACGAGACGGCCAGACAAAGCCATTCGCCATCTCCATCAGCGCGAAGCCCTGAACCGTCTCCATCTCCACAGAGCTCTGAACAAACTCCACCGTCGCAGAGCCCTGAAGCATCACCCATCTCCCAGACGCCTGAACCTGAAATTCCAGATGAAGAGCATCAAGAATCGGCGTAGGGCGGTGAAGAAGCTGAAGAAGAAGAGGTCTTCTCTCCTTTGAGGGAAGTCAGCCCCGAGAGCCCAGCACAGGGGGATGATTCGATGGATGAAACATTGGGGGATTGCCTCCAACAGATCACAACCAAGGCGAGATTGAGAAAGAAAGCCACCAAGGTTGTCAAGGCCAAACGACCGAAAACTTCGAAGAAGTCCAAGAAAAAGAAAGCCAGGGGTGAGCCTTCATCAAAGAAGGTTAGTAGTGAGCCCTCTATGAAGAAGCTCAAGATCGAGGCTGCTGAATCAGCCAAAGCGAAAGATAAGGGGAAAGCCAAGCTGTACCCCGAAGATGAGCTTCAATCTGTGAGGTATGTGTCCTCTGATGCTGAGTCCAGAGGCACTGAGTTAAGGAAGAGGGACCTGCTCCATGAGAAGGGGTTCCTTGACGCGCTAGCAGACCTGCCGCAATTCTTGCGCGCAGGGATCACCAATCACGGCTGGGAAGAGCTGTGCAGACCACCCGTCCCCGCCTACTCCAGCATGGTGTATGATTTCTACGCCAACTTGATGAACCCTGAGGATGGCCTATCTGTGGTCAGAGGAATCGAGGTGGATTTCTCAGCTAAGGCAATCAATGAAGCCTATGGCCTCAAGGGTCAAAAACACACTGATTATGCAAGGATCATCGATGCGCCAACTGAGGCAGTCCTGGAGGAAGCGCTGAGGATCATTGGCCAACCTGAGGCAGCGTGGACGATTTCGCGCAATGGGAAGCACACGCTGATGAGTGCAACCCTCACAGCCAAGGCAGCTGTCTGGTTCTCATTCGTGCGGAGGAGGTTATCACCAGTGACCCACGAGACCACCATCAACCAAGGCAGATCGCTGTTGGTCTATGCGATCATGAGGGGCCTCACAATCAACGTTGGTGAGGTCATTGCAGCCTCAATCGCAGACTGCGCCAAAAAGGGTAAGGGTCCACTTTTCTTTCCCAATACAATCACTAAGCTTTGCTTACGTGCAGGGGTCCCAATCGAGCGGATGGAAAGGCAGCTGGCCTACACGGGGCACCTGGAGCTGCCTACAAGCCTGAGGATGCGCAGGAAGGGGAACATGGAGTTCGAGTTAGACGGCCTGGCTGCTGCTCAATCTCTGTCAATGGCCTGTCTGATGGACCTGCAGAAGAAGATGGCTCAATGGGCTACATATGCACAGGCAAGGGATAAGGATGTTGCTGACCAATTGGGCTGCATCTTTCCTGAGTTCCCCACGGACCTACTGACACCATGGGCACCTCCAGGACGACGGAGGAATGATGATGATGAGGACATCTGAGTGTTGGGCTGATTGACACTCAAGGGAGTATTTCTGTTCCCTAAAAAAAAAAATTTGCTTTTCGTTGAACTATGTGATTTCTGTTACTTTTGAGTTAATATTTAGTCTGTCTTTAGTTCTTTATTTTTGTTGTGTAAAATTGTTTAGTATAGGCTGATGGTATCTGAATAGGTAGATTGTCTTAGTTTCCTTTTTGTATAGCTTAAATGACTGGAAAGAGCATGCATAGGGGCCTTGATCACAGTTATATCTGCCCTGTATCCATTGCGAAATAATTGCGGAATCCGCAATTTTTGTTAGTAATTGCATGTTTTTGACTGACTGTTTAGCTAGGCTGGTTCTGTTTAATTTTGTTCTTTTGCTGCTATCTTGACTACTTTATATAGCCTTTCTATAAGCATGCTGGATGAGTGTCTTATAGGCACCTTTGATAGTTTAAATTAACCTCTTAAAAGTGCTCAGCATGCATAGCTTTAAGTCCTTCCCTGCCTGTTTTTATAAATTTCTGCTGCTGTGATGTTTGCTTTTAGAATGTTCTGTCTATCCCTAGGACTTTTAGATTCTCTTTGTTTTACCCTAGACTAGATGCTTCTAGGACAAGTTTGGGGGTGTGCCACCTCAGACACTCATTGGGGACAATGAGTAGTTTAAGTTTGGGGGAGGCCACCCTAGGCCTAGGAACATTCCTCTCTCCCTTAAAGCATAAGCATTCTTCTTCTCCTTTACAAAAATGATGAACTGAAAAAAAAAAAAAAAAAAAAAAGGAAAAATAGAATAAAGAGGGGTGTCTCTCTTAAAGTTGCTGAGTAATCAGTGCCAAGTGTGTAACCCACAAGTGACATTGCATCAAAAGGCAACCAAAGGAGAGACTCCACCAATGTAAGAAAGAAAAAGGAAGAAATAGGGAAGAAGAATGTATACCTAGGAGTTGCAACTTTGTGGCTTAGATGTCCTGAATAAAAAGAACTCTGATCCTCAATTAGCTGAGCACAAAGTTGTAGCTTGTAGGGTTGTTTAGGGAGATGAATGTATGTCCAATGTAGTGATGCCAGGGTTTAGGTTGTTCTCTAAATGTACTACTGTCACTGTTAATACTAAGACTGGCATGACTCTAAGGAATCCTAGGTAGCTCAAAAGTAAAAACTAGAAGCATGTACTGAGTCTGGGGTAAAGCTAGGTAGAATTTGAAACCTTAGGGATAGTTGCACGATATGACAGAAGCGAGTAGATCAGCTGTAAGGAGTTAATGAAACAGTAGGAGCATTAGGCGTGTGAAGTCAGAAGAAGCAAAATAAGAGGGTAGTTGTAAACTTAGAAGTGTGTCACAGGACAGCACTGCTATAGATAGGAATTTAGGGGAGTCAG
The DNA here is from genome assembly GCA_028017165.1 of Herpetospermum pedunculosum. Taxonomy (NCBI): domain Eukaryota; kingdom Viridiplantae; phylum Streptophyta; class Magnoliopsida; order Cucurbitales; family Cucurbitaceae; genus Herpetospermum; species Herpetospermum pedunculosum. The sequence goes on from CM051528.1 coordinate 58,120,745, forward strand.
CAAGTGGTTAGAGAAGTTAAAACAGCAGCCTAAGTAAGTCCTTAGTTTGCTCGAGGACGAGCAAAACCTTAAGTTTGGGGGTGTGTTACGTCTCCAAAAGTGACTATTTTAGGACTTATTTGTATTAGGAAGTTGTGCATTTGTGAGTGTTTTTGAGAGGATTTAGCTTGAACCTATGCTTATATATGAGAATTAGAAGAAGGAAGCTAAATTAGGACTTGTATGCAAAAGGAAAGAAAAGAAATGAAAAACGAAGTTAAAAGAATGAATAATGTGCATTGCGGAAGCATTGCGGAAACATTGCTAAAACCGCAATGTTTCAAGTGAAATCCGTAAGTTGGCTAACCTTTTTCTGTTGTGATCCGATATTTCAGGGATTTGTTCTTTCTCCTCCAACCACGTAGAAGTACGACGTTGAGAATGGATGGTTCTCCTTGGCCCAATCGCACCTGCAGAATACTATAAAAGGAGGCCAAAGTGGAGGGTTGAAAGATCATCCGAAAGCGTAGAAGTCTCTTCGCAGCTCAATTTCTCTCCTGTTTTTCTCTTCCGTCTGTTGGGTTGGAAAGCTTAGCTGTTGGAGTCGACAATCTGATAGGAATCTTCTCTCCTGATTGGATTCATCCAAGCAAGGCTTACCTTTCTCTCCTTTCAGCCGAGGCATCTGCGTCGAAGCGATCACGCTCATCTTACCTGTTTCTGTTTTAGTTTCCTATTTCCAGCACCGTTTGTTGTTATTTCTTTTCCATTAGTTAATCCATTCCATTTCGTTGCTTTTTGTCTTTATGTTAGTAATTTTGAGTCTTCATCTGTTCATTCAAACAATTGATTAATCAAAGCACAATTCATCATTTCGCACTTTCTCTTTTTCATTTCTGCCTACTGTTTTTCCTTTCTGTTTTGTCTTTAATGTTCTTCTAAGCATGTCTACTTCATCTCATATTTCTATTCGCTCTACATCCATGAGTAACTAAGTCACATAGGGGCATGCTAATGACAAAACTATAGGCTAAAACACGTGAACCAAGCATGTAGGATAGCTCTCGAATGCATTGATTGTATGTAAGCTTCATCCCACGGGCAATTTCGATTGGCCATCCATTTTGTCCAAAGAACTCCTAACCTCTGGAAGGAGTAAGAGTTCAGAGTCATACACTCATGCTAGCCTCTCAAGGTAGCCAGAAAACGACCTAGGAATAGGCGTTTTCCTAGTACAAATCATAACTTACTGCTTTAACAAGATGCTTAAGACCTTACTTGGACATGAGTAAACTAAAGAATCTAATGCATGAAATCGGAAGATACATGAGAATGAGTTAGTTTGATGTATAGTGAGTTGATCTAATGCTTGGGAATCGAATGAAAAAGCCAATAGAGGAGTCGTTAGTAGCCCTTGTTTCCACATTTTACACACTTTCGCTGTTAGTAACATTGCGGTAAAATTGCGGTTCTCGCAATTCCTTCAAGTTAAAATTCTGCCTTAGCCATTTTTCTCTTCGTTTATTAATCTCTTCTCTTTACATTTGAGTTTATCATTGACTTGCACTTGTTTATGCATCTATCCTTTACATATTCCGTAGTAATTAGGCAACTTAAAACCAACTCTACCCCATCAAATCCACCCATTCTTGCTTAACAATACACTTCGCGAGTAACTAAGAATAAATCTCTGTGGGAAAACGAATGAAAAAATACTTACTACTTGCTGCAAGATCATGTATGCTTGCATGTTCTGAGTGCTCTCTTATTGCATATTTCTTTTAAACATTGAGCACGCAACAGGAAGCCAAGAAGACAAGTCTGGACTTTTGGTGGTAGTAACAGCAGTTACTAGGGGAAAAAACTTTGAATAGGGAAAAGTAAGTTCATTAAAGTAGACATGACGAGAGGTATAGATGCGACCAGATGCACTTAGGCATCGATAGCCCTTGTGAAGGTCACTATAGCCAATGAACACACATTGTTCAGTGTGGAAATTGAACTTGTGTTGCTGATATGGTTTGAGATAATGATAACAGGCAGAGCCAAAGGCTCTTAGATCATCATACATTGGTGCTGTTTTTTTTAGAGCTTGATGAGGAGATTTGTCTCCAATGGTTGGAGAGGGCATTCGGTTGATTAAGTAAGCAGCAGTGTGAAAGGCATGCCACCAATAAGTCAAGGGCATGTGAGCCTGAGCAAGAAGAGCTAGGCCGGTTTCTACCAAATGTCTGTGTTTTCTTTCAATACGACCGTTTTGGGGTGAAGTGTAAGGGCAGGATATTTGCACCTGAACCCCTTGATCTTTGGCAAATTGAATCAGTGGTTTGTATTCTCCACCCCCATCACACCTTATAGTTTTAATGTGAGTATTGTACTGGACCTCAACAAGAGCTTTAAATTGTTTAAGAACAAGTATTGTATCACTTTTAGATTTTAATGGAAATATCCAAGTGTAACGGCTGTAGTCATCCAAGAGAGCAATGTAATAGAGATAACCATCGACTGAGACAATGGGAGAGGGGCCCCATAGGTCAGTATGAACTAGCTCAAAAGGATGAGAAGCACGAGAGAGATACAATGTGAAAGGGAGTTTGTGCACTTTGTCAAATTTACAAGCCTCACAAAAAGAGATTTTGTCATTCTTCTTAGTAGAAGTCTTACAATGAGATAGTATCTAACTCAAAATTCGGGAAGATGGATGGCCCAATCTTTGGTGCCATACATCTAGAGTACAAGTCAAAAGGCTAAACAAAGGTTGAGATGTCAGATTTTGTGCAGAATGGGAAGTTGGCCCTATCATGGAAGGTGTTCCAGCCATGAGGTACCTTGTTGTGACTTCTTTATTGAGATGAAACTTAGTTGAGGCAATATCCTTTTCCAGCAGCTTGTAGAGACCATGATCAAGCCTTCCTGTCAGCAGGACCTCCCTGGACTTCTTTTCCTTAACAAAGCAAAACACATCAGAAAATTCAACAATAATAGGATTATCCTTAGTTAACTTGGATATGCTAATCAGATTTGTTTTCATAAGAGGCACATGTAATACATTCTTGAGATTTATGGTTGTTTGATTGCAGTGCAGGATAGTTGAACCAATGTTTAGAACACTGAGTTTATGGCCATTACCTACCATGATCTTAGTAGTACCCATATATTTACCTTTCATGGACAGCTTGGAGAGGTCAGAAGTGACATGGTTGCTTGCACCACTATCAAAGTACCCAGCTGGATCTTGGAGAGTATCAGGATAGGCCATGAGAGCTGTAGGGTTTTCAGTCGACTGAGGTGTTGGTTGACAAGCAGTAGCAGAGAAACTGGCTCCAGGAGGTTGAGGAACATCTTTGTCATTTCTGTGGCGACAGATAGCAGCAGAGTGCCCATATTTGCCACAAATTTGGCAAGTTGGCTTGTTGTTCTGTGGATATGGGTTGTATCTTCCTCTGCCTCTGTTGCGTCCACCCCTGGAGTTGGTGTTTGAGTTCCCTCGTCCACCTTGGTCTTGATTAGGGAAGGATTCTTTGGTTTGTCACTGCTTGCAAAGTTGATGGAGGAGATACCCTTCAGCACTTGCAATCTTTCTTGCCTTTGTTCGAAAGATAGGAGTTCGAATTGGATTTCACTCCATGACATGTTTTGGTTTCTTATCACACAGACTATGGGAGTGTATTCGTCGTCCAATCCAACTATAACATAAGATATGAAGCTCCTCATATCCATAGGGAAACCTGATAAAAACAGATTGTCAAAAAACTTTTTCATAGAGGATAAATATTCATTCATTTTCATTGTTCCTTTCCTTGTTTGTTGAAGCATTTGTCTATTGTAATCTTTTTTAGAACGAGATTGAATAACAAAGTATTCTTGGATGGAATCCCACAGAGGTTTAGCTTCATCGAATCCCATCACTTGAGCAGCCACTTCAGGGGACATTGAGTTATACAGCCACCCAACAAGGAGTTGATCTGCAGCCTACCAGATATCAAGTTCAGGATTGGGTATCATCAAACCTGAGGGCTCTTATTCAGAATGAGGGAGCACAATGGTGTGTTCGGGTCTTGATGTTTTCCCAGTGAGGTGACCTTCCACTTTGTAGCTTTTTAGGATTGGAATCACGATGTTCTTCCATAGAAGGAAGTTTCCACGCTCAAGCTTGATGGAGGTAGCATGGTTTAGAAGGTTCACAAAACTGGGGCTATTGAGAGGTATGTCCTTGTAACGGACTTGAAACTGATCAGCCTCACCACTGATTTCTTTTGTTGTTTTCACTTGCAGGTTGTTGATGCTGGTTGTGTTGACAACCTCAGGGTCGATTTCGCTTGTTGATTTCATTGCAGGGATGAGCGGAGGAGAGGGAGCTCGTGGGGCGTCTGCCATACGTGCTCTGATACCAAGAAGAAATCTGAGATGGATGAGTAGTAAAAGAAGGAGAGTTTGTAAAATAGATTACCTTCAGTTAATTTACAAACAAGAGCAATAGCTCTATAAATACAAGAAGCTTACCTACTAAAGTGAAGGTTAGGTAAGTGAAAGACTTTAAGCTTACCTAAACTTCTAAGTAATAAAGAAGGTATGGAAGAGCATACTTAAGAGACAAAAGTCAATGAGGTGATGGATAGCTAACCTAAGTACTAGAGCTAACTAAGTTGAAGAGTAACCAACAAGGTTAAGTTGTAACAGTGCCGTGTGGTGCTAGTCTTTGGTCTGCCATGCTGCATGAGAGGAAAAAAGTAGGGATAGATTGAGTTGGGTGCTTCGAGACCATAAGGGCAATTTGATTCGTCCGCCACTTCTAGAGATGATGGCGATAGGAAGGGTTGGAAGGGTTGGAGATGCTTTCGACAATGGATGTTTCGTCAATAGTCACCCAATCTAATTGTTTGGAGGTGATTTTGTTGTTGAATGAGGAGACGGAGAATCTTATGAGGATCAAGTCGGTGATCGGTGCAGTGCTTCAGTTAGCCTCGTTCTTGGCGACCTGAGATTTTCAACATATTAGGTTGTCTCAAAACAAGGTGGCAGATGGTGCTGCACGATGGGCTATGATTGAAGATAACTCTTAGAATTGGTGGGATGTTTTCTCCTCGTGGCTACTTGGGTTGGTCGGGAGAGATAAGCATTTTTTTAATCATATCTTGATTTTTGTTTTTCTTAATAATTTTGTATCAAATAGATCCATATTGTTAAATTTTGTTAATTGAATTTGTTACGGGCTACTTCAACATGAGGTCAGCACCTGACGTCATAACCCACCTCACCAAAAGGCCGAACCCCTGACGTCACCAAGAGACATCCCGACGACTTGGGACCGACCTCCAAGTCCCTTCGGGAAACGAACCTCCAGAACATTTGGAGAACCGTTGTTTCCACGCCGTTACTCGATCAGGGTGAAGAACATCCGATGGGACGTTCCTGTCTTATTTGACAAGATGGTTGTACAACAGCGTCTCCGAGTCCATCTACGATCAGGGGGATCGACGATCTTCATCATGAGAAAGAGTACGGACTGGCTACAGATCATCCACACCTCCTCGCCTGAATTGAGGAATCCAAGACCCTCATGATGACAATCAGTACAAACCAACTATGATCGTCCACACCACACTGCCTATAAATATCTCCACGAGGATTTTCATTACGTATGTGATTTTGATCCAACACATATAACACTCTTACTTATGTACAGAGCTTTCTCTGACTTAAGCATCGGAGTCCAGTGAGGCCAACCTCACACCGGTGCAAACTATTCTCTCTTCTTTGTGTTGGTCGACTTCAGATCCAGCGGCGTCAAAGCTCGCCGGAAGGGAAGTCCAAATTCTTGCACCAACAGAATTCTTTATGACATGCTAATTATATTAGTTTAAAATTTATATGGTAGGTTGATTTTGGACAATTCGAGGACTCAATGTCATAAACTCATAATTGATAAACTAACAAAGTTAATATACATACATGTTTGACATAAAAATTGAAAGTAGATAGACACAATATAGATTAGACTATGTTTGACATTTGATTTTTAATTTGTGATTTTTGAAAATTAAGCCTATAAACAATATTTTCACCTATGAATTTTTTTGTTGTGTTATCTACATTTTAAAATATTTTCAAATGTGTTATCTACCTTTTAAAATATTTTCAAAATTTTAGTTAAATTTTGAAAACTAAAAAAAAAAAATAGCTTTAAAAAATTTATTTTTGATTTTAGAATTGGTTGAGAATTCTAATTTTTCTTTACAGGTAGAAAATTGGAGAAAAAAACAAGCACAATTTTCAAAAATTTAAAAGTTATCAAACTCTTTTTTTTTCTTAAAAGTAAACTCTAAATTATAATTTATTATTTTGGTTAAACTATTAGTTTGGTCTTATACTTCGAATATTATTTCATGTTAATGTAATTTAGTAATTATATTTTCAATTAAAATTAGTTCTTATTGTTACCAAATTTAGTAAAATAATAATAGTAATTTTCATTCAAGAAAAGAGACAATGTGAATATATTTCTAAAATTTATAGAAGTAAGACTGATATAATAGAGAAGGGAATGTGGTTGCATACCAACTAGTTTAAATGGCCTTGGGGCTTCGGGAATGTGTGGTTTGGATGGAGGATCTCCCTCTAAAGATTGAGTCTTCTTGTCTATTTGGTCGTTGATTAACTTTGTATCGTGTGCTTTTCTCTTAAAAAAAAAAGACTAATATAATAAAAAGAAAAAAATTAACAATAAACTAACATGAATAGTTTAAAGATTTATTTAAAAGAGAAAATTGCAGTATCACCCCTGAATGATGAGGTTTGTTACAATCATACTCTTGAACTTCTAATCTGATCAATCATGTATGGTAGTTTGTTAAGTGTTGCAACAAGCTCATTTTATTAGTTGCTATTAAATTGTCTTTTAATTGAGTTTCACGGATTTCACATGTGTGACTTACACGGGAATAGGAAAGGAGAAACTTGCTATTGACAAATCTAGAAAATAAAAGAAAAAGTATATTGTTGTGGATAAAATAATCATATATATAAAAGATTGGACCAAAGGTCGGTTCAGGAAAACCGGCTCCCATGTTAAGAGAGAGACAGACTCTACTTCAGAACATCGGAATAAGCCAAGCTCAATTCACAAAGAGAATCAGACACAATGTAAACATAGAGTTCGACCCATAAAAATAGCAAGGGTCGAACTAACCTATAAGCATAAGGTCAAGGTCGATCAATGGTCGACCTTGGTAGAGATTAAGCCCCAAGATGAGGGGTGGTTGGCCTAGCCAATGCCGACCATTCCTCGACCCCAAGACAGACCTAGGATTTTCAAGCTCTATCTTTTCATAAAAGGAGAAAGAGGTAAGCAAAGTCCAAGGGAGGTCAGGGGATCTGGCTCACGAAAATCATTCGGGCCAAATTTCTAAAAATAGACTGAGGTCGACCACTGGTATGCCCTAACGAATTTGCGAGCCCAATTGAGGAGTGGTCAGTAAGACCTAGGCCGACCACCCCTCGGCAGACAGGTCTAGATATTTCGAACTTCATCTTCTCCTAAGGGGTAGGGGCAAGCACAACCTAAGTGGGCCCAATCTTTTCCTTTCCCTAGACCTAACGGAAAAAAAGAAAGAACTCAAAGCCACGGTAAATATCACAATATGACTTCTCACCATGAAAAAAATAAGTCAATTTGAATTCAAGAATTCTATAGTCATTTGTCTCACTACTAACTTTGGCATCGAAGTTTGTTTACTCTATTTTGCAGGTCTTCTTCGTCTCAAAAATTACAAATTCATCATTAAGGCCACGTGAGAAGCATGTGCTATCTACGGTGCAAAATTTGACATCAACATATATAGAGAAAAAAAATTCTCGTTTAACCCTGTTTGAAAATTAAACAATATCAAATATTTTTTAAATCATTGTCGTGTCGAAAAAGTCATTTCCTACTCACATGTGAAGCTCAATTAAACAGTAATTGAGAGTTCATTACCACACTCCATCCATCAAATTAAAAGTAAAAAAAAATATGATTATAGTAAATCTCATAGTACACATGTGATTGGTAGTGTAGAGTTTTGAATAGAATGAAGAGTAGAATAATAAAGTTACAGCGTGTAAAAAGTAAGGCTGCTTATCCACAGCCACAACAATCTATCTTATCATATGACGTGAAAGATACTTGGAAAAATGGTCACTCAAATGCCATGACGTGGCTGTGTCAATGCTGTGGGTCCCACACTCTGCCTTCTGTCTTCCACCTCTCAAAATCTCCTTTATATTCTCTTCTCTTTCTCTCCCTCCTTCCTCAATTCTCTGTTTTCCTCTCTTCAAAATCTCATCCCATTTCACAATTTCAAATCAAAATTCACTTCCTTCTTCAATTCCAATCCAATCCCACAATACCCACTTCAAATCCCCAAAAAAAAACACAAAATCCTCTGTTTTCGCCATGTCCGCCGCCGTGGCCGCCGCCGCAGCCGCCGCCTCCCTCAGCCGTCGGAGCTCCTCCTCCTCCACCCCAACCCGATCCACCTCCGGCTCTTTCTACGGCCAGTACTGCCCATCTCTCTCGATGTCGGTCCGGCCACCCCAGCCATTCATCAGCCGCTACGAGTGTCTAAAACGGCAGGACTGGATTAACTTCCGGCAGTACTTAAGAAGCCGCCACCCGACATTGAGAGTCGCCGGCTGCAGCGGAGCGAATGTCGTCGAATTTCTCTCCCACCTCGACGAATCCAGCCAGACCAAGCTCCACGCCGCCACCTGCAGCAACTTCGGCTACCGCCACCCGGCGGACGACCCCTTCTGCGATTGCCCCACACGGCAGCCGTGGACCAGCCTCGCCGCACTCATCGGCCGCCTCCGCGTCGCCTTCGAGGAAAACGGCGGCAATCCGGTCACCAACCCCTTTAACACCGTCGATGTCAAGATTTACCTCAACGATCTTAAAGACTCTCAAGATAGATCCCGAGGAATAATTGATTAATAATGGCGACGGTGGAGAAATTTCAATTTCTTTTGTTCTATGGAGGTTTCCGATCAGTAAACTTTTACTGTGAAGGATTTTGTCAGATTGGTTTTGTTTTTTCCTCCATAGCTACAAAAATTGACTCATAATGCTACTTTAATTTTGTTTTATTGTACAAATTATTAAAGAATCTTGTTCATTTTTTCTTCTTCTCTATCTAAAAGTTTCAAACAATTACAAAATAGTAGTGGAAATGGAACTGTTTTGGATTATTAATTGAGTTATAAAAGAGCACATTTTGTTTCTATTAGTAATTATGAACTCCAAATTGAAATTTATGAGATGGGTTTTGTTCTATTTTTGGTAAAAAATATTGAGTGTTTAGGTCATGATTTGAATCTTTGGTATGAATAATTTTCTTTTTTACAATAGGATGAAAAATTGAATCTATACTAAGTCATAAACTATGTCGATTACTAGGTCATAAATAGTAACTTTTTAATTACTAGGTCATAAACTATGTCGATTAAGCTATACTCGTATTGTCCATATGAATAATGTTTTGCTTTGTTTGCGAAAACAAACCTAATAAAATGGTAAAATAGGGAATTCTTACCTTAAATGAGAGAGAAAGTGCTATAAAAAAATATTTATAAAAGTAGGTCCCTTCTCATAAAAAGATGGGCAACCCATAATTAATCATGAATGATTTTTTTTTCTTTTCTTCTTTTTGTTTGAGTTCAATAATTGTGAGAGCATGATCGAACTATAGTCATTTAACGTTTTATATATTACATTATACTTAATAGTAGATGATAGATATATATATTCTCAAATCGAAGATTGTATAGATTTTTATAGTTGTATTTTGATTTTAAAAAAATTAAACTTCACCATTTGTTTTTAATGGAGGATTGAGATCGTTGTCCAAAAATCATTTGAATCAGGTATTTTAATTAATGCGGAGATTAAACTCATGACCTATCAGTCAAAAACATAACTTTATGTCAATTGAGCTACGCTCGGTTTGACGGGTTCAATTTCATATTTATTAACAGAAAATTTCATAATGATATTATGTCAATTGAGCTATACTCGATTTGACGGGTTCATTTTATATTTATTAACAGAAACTTCATAATAATATTGTGAAAAGGGTTGATGGAGTCAGAATTTAAGTTTCGACTTTATTACAAAATTTCTTATAAGATAATATTACAAAGAATCTAATAGTGGATTAAGATTTCACAAGAATCTACGTTTTGTCTTTGATTTTGTAAAACTCTTTTTAAAGAAATAAATCAATTTGTTAAAGATATATTTTATAAGAAAAAAAACATTTGTTTTTCCACCAAATTTTAGAATGGTGTATAATAAAAAAATTACATGACATCATATATAAACGTATCTTCCAAGTTATGCCATAAAATTTAGGTTTAATAATTAATTCAGACCAAAAACACGTAAACGTGTATAAATTAAAATAAGATTATATATATACATACAAAAATAAAATATAATAAAATAATAAAATATTTTTCCCCAAGAATATCTTTTTCTTTTTTTACATTCTCTCTCCTCCTGAATTGTTAATTTGGTTATATATTCCCCCACATGTCCAAGCAAAATCAAGAGAGTACCCTATAGTACATGAGAAATTGACAAAAAAAAAAAAAAAAAAAAAATATCAAAGTTCTATCCAAAAGAGGAAGGAAAATTATAGAAGTACTTATGATTTCTTTAAAATAATATAATAATACTAATTACTTAAATCCAAATTTAGCTTAATAAATATTATTTGAAGGTTTGAAGTTTTCAAAGGAAATTTTGAAGCCACATAAAGTTGTAGGCCACATTATTACAGATATTTCACACCACATTTTTCTTCCCAAATAAATGGTGGAAAAAGAAAAGCTGACTTTTGTTGACCTCTTTTTAAATGACCTAACTTTGCTTTTGTTATATTTATATAATCTAACTTTATATAGAGATAAGAACTTGTGGAAATATTTTTGTCTTGTTGCATTTTCTTTTCTTCTTCTTAATAATGATATTAATTCTTGGACTTTAATAAAAAAAAATTGTTTGATAACTTCAGGCTTCTATAATGTTTTGACATTTTTTATAGACAGAAATAAATTGACAATAAAGAGCCAAAGAAAAAAAAAACAACACATTTACGTAATTCACACACCGTGTTAGCTACGTCTGGACAAGAAAAGAAGACCATTTATTATCCTTTGAGGAGAGAGTACAGAGTTATAGATTAATTAGGACAAAAGTCGTTAGAAAATTTATATATGATACTCTTTCAAATGACATGAACGGAAGTCCGCGAGATCCCGTGCTTGGTCATTCGTAGCACCAAATAACATATTTAAGACATTCTAACCCTAATAAATATTGACAATAAGTTATTGAGACTTTTGTTAATTCTCAAGTCCCATAAATCGAGATGGTTGGACATTCGAGTTAGTTTTCAAAAGTCGTGAATGAAGGAGAGTATTTAATAAAAAATATATAAAACATGATCAAATACAATTTAAGTAATGAACTCGAAGTTAAGTTTAATGTTATCTACCATGATATTAGAGCAAAAGATCATACATTATTTTTTTAAACTTTAGTAATATTTGACAAGATGTAATTGAAGTGTTGATGATTAAGTTTAATAGTTTAGTTTTGATAAATTTTGGTGGTAGGAAGTAAAATTGTACATGAAGAAGTTGACAGGCATGGCCTAGAGTGAGACAAGTGATTCATGAGGCTTCAATCAGTTAGAATTGAGTGATGGCATTTTCTGACCTCAAGATCCCACACAAAAAATAATATAGCAAATTAATGGAAGTGGTTGGCTGGTTTTGAATTTAAAATGGGCTACCAGATTAGGTTATCTTATATGACTTATTTAATATTATCCCAATTCCTTTCACTTTACCATTTTTTTTTAAAAAAAAATGGTTAGGTTACAAATTTAGTTCTTATTCGCGGTAGCTTTATTCCTCGCGAAAGGAATAAGATGGTGTGCACCCGTTGAAAAAACTGGCATTGGCTCTTCGCCAAAGTGTGATCTGGAGGACTTTTCTCTTCATCAGATTGAGTCTTTTGTCCTGAGTGATATGTTACTCTCTCGCGTAGCTGAACTTTGCTCTAAAAAAAAATAGTTCTTACTGTTATGGGTGGAAAAATTAAAATTTAAAATGGGCCTAACCCATCTCGACCCAAGTAACGAATCAGTATCAATGTCAACCCGAAGTCCATGCATACGCCAAAGAGGAAGGGTTGACCCGGGTCAACCCATGAACAAATCAAAGAGGGCTGACCCGAGGGTCAACCCACGCATACGCCAAAGAGAAAGGGCTGACCCGAGTCAGCCCATGAGCAAATCAAGGAGGGTTGACCCGCCGGTCAGCCCATGCATACGCCAAGAAGGGATGTTGACCCTGTTGGCCCCTATCGTTGCCGAGAAAAGGGGTTGACCCGCAGGGTCAGCCCATGCGCGCGCAAGTTGGCCCCCGTCGTTGCCAAGAAGAAGGGTTGACTCGAGGGGTCAGCCCATGCGCGTGTGAGTCGGCCCCAGTCGTTGCCAAGAAGAAGGGTTGACCCGAGGGGTCAGCCCATGCACGCGCGAGTCGGCCCCTGTCGTGGCCAAGAAGAAGGGCTGACCCGAGGGGTCGACCCCTACCGTTGCCAAGAAGAAGGGCTAACCCGAGGATCAGCCCATGCACGCGCGAGTCGGCCTCTGTCGTTGCCAAGAAGAAGGGTTGACCCGTGGGGTCAGCCCATGCGCGCGCCGATAGGGAATGCGCATGAGGTTGCGCGCGTCTGCGCACCAGTGTAACGACGACCCGAGTAGCATGTCGTCGTTTGGCGGGCGTCCTTTTGGTGTTCGATGGAGATGTTATTTTACGTCACCCCCCATCAAACCTTGCCAAAAATCACAGTAGACTTATGAGTATCACAATAATGGACTGATCCTCGAGTCAGCTTCGACGCGCCGATGAAGGGTTGGCCAGCAGGTCAGCCCATGGCCATGACAATAGACTGATCCTCGTATCAACATCGACACGCCAATTAAGGATTGACCAACAGGACAGTCCATGGCCGCGATAACGGATTGATCCTCGTATCAGCATCGACACACCAATGAAAGGCTGACTAGCGGGCCAACCCATGGCCACGACAACGGGCTGATCCTCGTATCAGCATCGACACGCCAATGAAGTGGTGACCAGCAGGTCAGCCCATGGCCACGATAACGGACTGATCCTTGCATCAGCATCGACCGTCAATGAAGAGCTAATCAGCAGGTTAGCTCATGGCCACGACAACGGACTGATCCTCGTATCAGCATCGACATGTCAATAAAGGGCTGACAAGTAGGTCAGCCCATGGCTTAATGGAGGATTGATCCTCGCATCAACCCCAAACCGCCAAAGTAAGAGTTGTCCAGCAGGACAACCCCTGGTTCCCTGGAGGATTGATCCTCGCATCAGCCACACACCGCTAATAAAGGTTGACCATCAGGTCAGCCTAACGGCTCGACGGTGGATTGAGCCTCGTCTCAACCCCTAGAGTGGATCGACGATGCTCCCCGAATAGTCAGAATAGTAACAGAATTCTCTTGAATCGTACCTGCGTGAACACCATTAATAGGGTAAATTGATTACGTCGTTTCGGTTACACTACGGTCTACTATAAGTAAAAGAAATGACAGAAGAGAGCGGTATGCTCTATTTTGACAGATAAATTACTATTATTTCAAACACTCTCTAGTCTTGTAGCTAACTTGACCGTCAGAGTGTCTGTGGCACAACACCACATCGGTGTTAGGTCACTCCCTTGTTGTTGTCTTGCAGGTTCGTTCGTGCTCAAATACAAATTCACCGTTGACACCAAAATCGATATCAACACTTACAGTTTTTAGTTTGTGTTTATTAGTAGGTATATGAACTTTTTAAACAAATGTAATAGATTTCAAAACTTTTAATTTTGTGTCTAATATTGGTTGATGGACTTTAAAAATATCTAATAAATCTTTCTAACTTTCAATTTTTTGTCCAATAGTTCATGATATATTGAGAATTTTTTAAATTAATTAATCTATTAAACATAATTCAATTTTATGTCTGATATATAAGACGCTACGATTTTAACTTTGTGTTTAATAGAACTGTGAGTTTTAAAAAATATCGAATAACTGAATGACCTAGCTATTGGACGCAAAATTGAAAGTTTAAAGACCTATTAGACACAAAACTAAATGTTTATGTTAGGTTTTTTATGAAGATAAAACTCATGAGAATATATATATATACATGTTGATGCACGCTGAAAGCTGATTTGGATTTGGAGTTGAAAGCCAAATGGGCCTGGCCCAGATATGCTAGGTTTGCAAAATATATATATATATGTTTTAATTTTGACTTTAGTCTAGTGTGGCTTTAGTTTTAAGTCGCTGAGCAAATTTGTGAAGACAGCTTTTGTTCAGTTTTTTTTTTTCTTCCTGTTCGGCAGAGTGTAAGTTGAGAGAATAGTGTTTTATACTTCTCTTGGGTTGTGGGTTTCTCTTCTTTGTTGTTTATCCCAAGCTACCGGGTTGTGGTACTTGGAAGCAAATAGTTCTAGTTGGGCTATTTGAGTGAGTTTTGTAGCGCGAGCTTGAAGGGCTTTGTAATCTCCATTATAGTAGAACATGCAGTTGCAGAAGACTGGACGTAGTCCCGAGATCGGGGCGAACCAATATATCTCTCGGTGTTGTTATCTCTTTCCCTTATCTTTTTATTATTGTATTTTGTGACCGATTACCTTTTGGGTTCTAATCTGTGAAGTGAGAGTTTGAGATATAATCTAGTTTATTCCGCATTAATTTATATCTCGCTATTTTTTAATTCCAACCGTTTATGACCTATTAAATACTTTTTAATTAAAATTTAATTAGGGACGAAACACATGCCAAAACAAATTTAGGGACTAAACAAGTCATTTAACTAAAAAAAATTAAAAGTGAAAATCAAAGGGTTGGTTAGGTTTGATAGTTTTTGGTTATATATTGCAAGGTTAGTCCTCCTAATTGAATTTCAAGACTTTGCAATTTTTTTTTGTTTTTTTAGATATAAGATTTCTAATTAATAACTTCCACCGCTTGAAAAAGTGTATAATCGGTCCATAAACTTCACTTTTATGTTTAGTATATTCATGATCTTATATTTTATATTAATAAGTCAATTTTTTTTTTGTAAATATGTATATATATAAAATTAAAAGTTTGGAGTTGTATCAGACACAAACTTAAATATAAAAAAAAAAAAATATATATATATATATATATACACAGTTGGGAGATGAAGATAACTTTTAATTTTAACATATATAGTTTAATTTTGATTTCTAAAAAAACTTTTAGGATCAAGCAAAATTCCAAACCTAAATAATATGTAATTTCTAATTAAAAAAATGTTTGGTTTATGATAACTGGTGGCTATTAGTGTAAACTAAACATCTCTTGTAAATAACAATATAATAACAAGTGGGAGATGAGGAGAGGCTTTTTTTACTCCTCTTTTTCTCTAATCATTCTATTTTTTACCTTAAAAAAATGGTAAAAAATATGGAGTCAAATCTGAACATACTTTAATTATTAACACATATGTCTTTGATGAAAGTCGTCAAGGTTCGATTTCTCCTATCCACATAGTTGAAAACTAAAAGAAAATATTATCAATGTGTGCGGAGAAAAACAATAGAAATATCTATGAATAGGTTAGAATTATAAAACAAAATGAAAAAACAATAGATATGTCCGATATATGGTTTTTTTTACAACTATAGTGTATATAACAAAAATAATATATAAACCTTAAAATATAGTCAAAATGAGTATAACTTAACAAAAATAATATATAAACCTTAAAATGTAGTCAAAATGAGTATAACTTAACGCATATATTTATTTTTTTTTTAAGAAATTTGAAATATACTTTTAAAGTGTGATAACCTTCTAGAATATCAATGAAAAGCATTACATCTACATGAATGTGTGAGTATGAGTGTGGGAGTGGGTGTGTACATGTGGCATTCGTAACCGTCTATTAATCTCGGAATTTCAATTTCTAAATTAATAACGTGTTTTATAGTACAAAAGGTGGGTATGAGATTTGAACTTCTCGAACCTCAGTAAGGAGAAGAGGAGTACGGATTTTACTAATGTAATTTCGTTATTTAGCTTCCAAATATCCTCTCACGCCGTATTTAGATTCTATTGCAAAAAATTACTCGATGTATATTTGACATGATTGTTTTTTCAAAGTTATTTAATTAATGCGGAAATTGACCATTTGACCTCTTAGTGTAGTTAAGAACACAACTTTATGACAATTGAGCGATGCTCGATTTGACAATTTTTTTTTTTTTTGGGAGTTTTTATTCTCCGGTGTGTGGGTTTAGATAATCTAATAATTACAAGGTGCATTTTTAATTTAAGCTTTTAAAATTTGAAATTTTAATCCTTTTTTTTTTTTTTTTTTTTTTTTTTGAAAACAAACACATAGTACTTATTTTTGTTGGAAAAAAAAACCTTAAATTAAGGATGAAAATAACTAAGGATGAAAATAACTAATCCACATTAGAAGTAATTTGGTCAAAAATTAATATTAAGATTGTACTTGAAAAAAAATGCTTAGTCATTTTTACGAGGACTAATTAATTCATTTTTCATGTTGCACGTACTATTCATAGCACATTAAATGAACTATCTTTATGGACTTATAAATATTTTAATGATATTATTTATCAAAATTGTAGATTTCGAGCATTTGAAGCAAACCGATGATTTTTAAAAGTAATGTCGTGAAAAAAAAGCTTAAAAGATTTATTTTGATAACCTAGAGCCAAAAGAAGAAGAAATCAAGCCAAAAAGATCAAAGGAATAGCGTCTAGATGCTCCAAAATGAAGCCAACAAGCCAAAAATCTCAAGGGGACAATGTCGAGACACTCAAAATTATAGCGTCAAGAGCGTCTCGACTTTCTATTCCGCATCTTTTAATGTTATATCTGAAGCGTCGAGCTACAGCGTCTCGACGCCACCTTTCCAAAATTAATTCAAGCGTTTTCTAGGTAAGTGTCTCGATGTTGTGTCTCGATTTTCCTATTTATACAACTTATTCTCATAGATTGGAAGAGCCATCTTTGGGAGATTTGAACCCTAATTCGAAATACACTCATTGTATAGGCTAAAGGACAGTCTAAAGAGTTGAAGAAGAGATTTGGAAGCTCAGGAACGGACAGAACACATCGAGAACGAAGTTTGGAACGCTACATGAGTTTTCTTCTTTACCTTTGATTTTATTGCATTGTTTTATGGATTCTAAACTTTGTCTAAGCATTATTTTAGGGGTTGTTTGGGACGCTGAGTGGGTTATTATAACTCAGTCTACGTTTGATCCACCGACTATTATAATTCACAGTCAATAAAGTAATAAATATACTGACTTCAATAGTATTTATTATTCACAACTATTAAACTCACACACTATTATAACCGTCACTTACTATAATAACTCACTCAGCGCCCCAAACAGCCTCAGGGGATTGATGTAATCGTTTTAGTTTTCATGTTTGATTAATTTAAATTGTTCATATTGCAACGGTTATTCATGTGTTTGCTTGTTTAATGTTTTTATCCTTCTAGTCAAAGTATGAATTGTTGCTTGCTTAAATTCTAGCGTGAAAAAATCGATTTTAGATTAGAACTCGAACACATGACTGCTTGTAAATTCTTGAATTAAAATGAAGAATTCTCTTAGAGGTTGTTAATAGAAGTTGCCTAACCCAAACCGAGGATAGCTCAATTTTGGCATAAGGTTGTCTTTTTAACTAAGAGGTCATGGGTTCAATCCCCGCATTAATTAAAATGGAAGTTGCCTAAGGCCGAAATCAATTCCTTCCCGTTAAATGGGTTTCAATCATTTAATTTTCATTCAATCTCAAATCTTTTTAGTCTAAACAAAATTTGTTGTTAGTACCTACGATACTTTTTACTTAAATCACCATATTAAAACTACAAAATTTGTTGTTAGTACCTACTATACTTTTTACTTAGATCACTATATTAAAACTTGACTCGTACACTTGCGGTACGCAATAAATCACGCAACAAGTTTTTGGCATCGTTGTCGAGGATTGACATATTTAGTTCAATTGATATTGTGGAGAATTCGACAAATCTTTCCTTTTTTTTTCTTTTTTTTTTTTTTTTTTTTTTTTTTTACACTTTTATTTGTGTCTGGGATAGTCTTCACCCTAAAGATGCCAAAATTTTTGAGTTGTAAGTCATGACTTATTTGAATGGTCAAGAACAATGCATTTAGGGGTCAACCTTCTGAGGACCCCAATTTTCATTTGAATAAACTTTTAGAAATTTGTAACACCGTAAAAATTAATATTAATGGTGTTTTTACACCTCTTTCATGTTGTATTAGTTGAGAAATTCTTCTAAATGCCTATTTTGAGGGGTCCGTATTAAAACAAAATTAAAAGAAAAAATCTTGTGAAAAATGGCAAAAATTGAAATCAAATTTTCCATGGATAGGATTTAGGGTTTGGAGGGATGTTTTTGTTTAGAACATCATTTTGAGATGATAGTATTTAGCAATTTTCAAATGCCAACAAGACCATAGCTGAACTGACACATAATTTATGTACTAGTGATCAAAAGGTTCTAGGTTCGATCCCCAACCCCACATGTAAAAAAAAAAAAAAAAAAAAATCAATAAAAACACAGTTTGACTTTGTTTAAAAATGGACATTCATCTCGTTATCTTCTACTAATTTTGAGAAATTATGGTAAAAGATAATGTTTCCATCATATATTTTATAAATGTCACTAGGCTTTAGCAGCACAGTTAACTTTTGTTTTTTTTAAATCCCTAAAATCCCTTTCAATTTTTCGAATTTTTCAAACAATATTTTAAAAAAAATGTGTATTTTATATTTCATGTTTAGATTTATATTTATTTTTATTAAATAAAATTTGAATTATTTATATTGTTCATTAATTTATTTTTTTATTTTTTTAATTGACTTTTTTCATATTTATCTTATTCACCATTTTTCGAAAATTTTAAATAAAATTTAAAATATTATGACAAATTTTATATTTATGTTTTAATTATGTACTAATTTTTTCCTTATTTACATTTTGTCGTGAGTCAACTATATACTTGAAATATTTCAACTTTTTTCAACACATATATATACTTCGTTTATATAATATAATCTAACATATAGATTTCAGTTATATACTATAATTTAACATATATACTTCGTTTATATAGTATATTTTTTTTTTTAAGTTTTAAATGTCATACAATTTTTAAATTTTTAAATAATTTTGTAAATTTTTGTGTATTTTATATTTCATGGTTAGATTGTCATTTAATGTATATTTATTTTTATTAAATAAAATTTAAATTATTATATTGTTCATTAATATATATTTTTTTTTTGCTTTAATTAATTTTTTTCATATTTATTTTATTCACCATTTTAAGAAAATTTTAATCAAAATTTGAAATATTATGGAAAATATATTTTTTATATATATAAAAATTTCTTAAACAATAAATTATATTTTTTAATATTTTTAATTAATTAATTGTAATTACAACTAAACTCAATATTATAGGCATTTAGGTCCTTTCAATTATTTGTTGAGTCTACTCTAGTCAAGTTGATGAAAAAACTAAAATTTAATTAAAAAATTGACATTTGTATAATTAGAGTATAAAATGTCTAATAAAAGGGAAATTCTCAATAATAAAATAAAAAGTTGAAAAATATTTCATTTTTCCATCTAATAACTACCACAATTTTAGGTAGTGAAGTTGACATTTTTCATTCCTACTTTACCGCTGTTATTTACGTTTATTTACGAACAACCGACCTAACCAATTTTAATTTTTTTTAATATTTATTTCAGTTTCTATCGACGAAATTTTTTGAAGAAAAAGTTTCTAACCACACATTCATGCATTTTGAAGAAAAAAAAAATCTCAATAACTTAAATTTGAAAATGTTTAACAGTAAAAAAGAAAAAAAAAATTACAAATTTATCGCGCTAACAACCCTCCTAGATTATCCTCTAGATTCATGCATTTTGAAAAGAGGGGTTCATTTTTTTTTTTTTCAAAGTTGAAACGACGACAATGTACAAAGACAATAGTTAAGGGAAACGAAAATCCTTACTCATCCGAAAATACATCATAGAAGGTTTTGAAAGTCGAAATTTTCAGATCAATTCAAGCATTCAGCGATGTAGAAGGTTGAGGTTGATAGTTTTTTTTTCAAGATTGAGGGTTTTAAAGTGGAGAATCGATGACTGTTTCAAATCGATTTGGAAGATGACAAATTTCCTAATTCAATGTTGCAGGTATACAATTGATTGAACGTTTTCCCAGGTAAACTCAACCTGTATACCAACTTTAATATTTTTTTTTTGTATCATCTGTCCAATGTTCACGGATTAATGGTTTATGGTGTATATACACGCATATACTTCATATGATATACTTACATGTATATTGTTATAGATGTAACTACGAATATATACCTACACTAGAAGTTATCAAGGGTGTCATTTTTATAATTTTCTTACAATCGTTATGAACATTTTAGTTTTTACGAACATCAATATGCTGAAAATTTAATTGCTTATATAATTTTCTTATGGCCTATGTTATACCGACATGTACGTTCACCAATTATTGACTTATATACACATATACTCCATGTGATATACTTATAAGTACATGTAACTTTGAATATATACACACATCAAATTATCGAGAGCACCGTTATTATCATTTTTTTCACAACCGTCTATGAAAATTTTAGTTAAAAATTAATTTGTATTAATATTCTAGATTTAGATTATATTGAATTTTGTTTACATGTTTCGATTTAATTGATTTAATTGGTGGTTGTTATCTTTGTTTTGACCATATCTTAATTTATTTTTTTCCATAATTCTCTCTTGAAATAAATTTTTATTTTTCTACCGTATTCTTTCCAAATAAATCCTTATTTTTCCATCATTCTCTATAAATCTCCTTTTTTTTAGGGAGTTTGAGTCCATTTTTTGTTTTTCATTTAATTCTCTCCGATTAAATCTATCATATTTTTTTTTGTAGGTACTTTCAGAGTTAAATGTTTCAGGACTAGTTTCGTCCAACTACATTCTAAAGAAATTTCTAATGATAGAGGTTAGTTATTTTTCAACCAAATAATTAGTTTAGCTATTTTTCAATTGGGTAGTTGTTCTTGTAGTTGCCCCTAATAAAATGTCTAATTATGTGAAGAGACCATTAATTTTAGCTATTACTGCCAACAAAGTTAGTTGGCTTACCCATTAATATCAGAGGCCCAGCCCATAAGAAGTATACATTTTGAAATTTAAGAAATAACATAGCATCAACATAATTTTGTGGTTTATAATGATAAAATCCAAATATCCTTAATTTAATTTATATTGATGAGAGGTAATTAGCAACAATTGAAATCTAATCTTTTTCGTTAAACATGAAGAATATGATTCAATAAAAATTAGTCATAAATCACTACTAAATTGATTCACTTATGATTTAAATTAATATAATTAGAAAATTGTACGAGAGTAAAATAATTAAAAATATAACATTTTTTAAAAAAAGTTACAAATATGACAATTTCTATACTGGCACTTCAATTTTTTTTAGAGAATTTTGTAGTGATAGTAGTCTATCAGTAATAGTCACTCATTTTTTTTGTCATATTTACAAAATGTTTTAAATTTTGCTATATTTACCTTTATTTTGAGTCTGATTGTTGTTTATGCAACCAACCTTTATTAAAATTATAGTATTATACATTTGATTTTTGTCTAAATTTTTAATACACTTACCAAATTTAGGATAAAGATTTTTCTTTTCCATAATAATAATAAATGGAAAGTGTAAATTATGGAGAAGAAATGAGAATTAGTTATTTCACTCGAGAATGAAAATATGGATGTCAAAATTTTAATTTTATAAGCTCAATTTTAAAATTTAATTCAGCATTGCTCAATTGACGTAAATCGGTGTCATTTATTGTAATTTTGTATTTTTTTTAGTACATTAATCTATATTTTTATTTTGATAACATATTGGAATGGTAGATTGAACCTAGTATTTCATAATCACCGTATATCGTGTCATTGAGCTAGTAGTTGGCTACATTAATCTATATTTGAATGTTTGATTTTGAGTGATTAAAGAGGAGTTGAAATAGAAATGTGGCAGTTTGGCAGCCATAAATTCTCCTCCTCCTAGAGAGTTCGGCAATGGAGCTCTGGCTGCCTACATTTCAAAGAAGCTCCATAATGGTGGATGCCTCTTCTCGCTTCCGAATCAAATCAGGATATGAAGCTTCTCCTTCTCAATCACCCAATGTTCGCCACTGGAACCCTCAGATCCTTCGCTCGGAGACCCAATTTTTCCTCTCTTGCCGGAGTTTCCATGGTTCAAGGAGCTTCCAGAGGAATCGGCCTCCAATTTGTCAGTTTTTCTCTCCTTTCTTTGAATTACTTGTTTCGCTTTATCAAAATGTATTCGGGAATTTCGTAGTCTTAGTTTATCTGAAACTGGTGTGAATTTCAATCCTTACTTATTTGGTTGTACTGTAGCCTGTTGTAGGTTTACAATTACAAATTGACTTTAAACTTATCTGCCCTCTAGGTTAAACACCTGCTAGAGAAGAATGAAAAGGGACATGTTGTTGCTACTTGTCGCAACCCTGGAGAAGCTACAGGGCTTCTTCAACTAAAAAACAAGTTTGCTGACCGCCTTTGCATTCTAGAGTTGGATTTGACCAAGGAAGCCACCATTAAGGTTTCACTCCTTTTCTTAAACCTGCTCTTTTTATCTTTGACAGCAAATCGAGAAATTGTTCGAGGAGGTCGCTACAATGTGATTGGCTGTGCCAGTTTTGTATCGTTGGATGTATCTGTATGAGAGAAACATCTTGTGGTTATTAAAAGTATTAAATGTTCACCATATGTCAAAATATGCACACATATGTATATTTAAAAAGTATATATATAATGTGTCCCCAACGTGTCGTGTCCTATGTTCTTAGAAATAGGTGTGTCGTCATGTCGCGTGTCGGTGTCTGTGCTTCTTAGGACATGGTTGGTTACCTTTTTATTGGTAGTTTTGTTGGGTATTGAGGTAGAAGTTTTGGTTGGAGTGGTATCAAAATCCATACTTGTTCACTTTTCAAATGATTCAAGCTCGTGTTTGGATTTGATGCATCTGGGTAAACCCAAGTAAAAGTATACTACAAAACAGTCATAAGTTTGAAGTCTTGAATTAGGTGATTGTGCAGTATATGATATAAATTTCTATCTACTTGGTTATGAATCAAGTAATTCTTTTTACTCTGCATTTCATGTAAAATTTATAACATTTTTCTGTCATCCAATGTAACAATGCATTTCAGGCATCTGCAAAGTCTATAGAAGAAAGATATGGATCGTTGAATCTGCTAATTAATGCATCTGGCATTCTTTCAATTCCTAATGTACTCCAACCAGGTATTTCTTCCGAGACTTAAAAATTTGTTGGTCTTTTGAATGACATAACATTAACAGTCCCCATCATGCCATTAGATTTTCATGCAACATGGTAGCCGATTTTTTCTTAGTGAATCATAGGTTTCATTTTAGCTCAGATAAATTTATTTGAGTTTAAGCCAGACCTAGACCTAAAATTGAGATATATTCTGATTTACAGAACAGAGTTGATAATTGAAGTCGATATTTTTCTTTTTGGTTCATGTAACTTAGTAGTCATGATCTAAAATTGAGATATCGATGATGCTCTGGTCCCAATGCAGAAACTACCTTGAATAAAGTGGAGAAATCTTCTTTGCTTCATGCTTATGAAGTTAATGCTGTTGGTCCTATTCTAGTGATCAAGGTAAAACTCACTCAAATACCATTCTGGATGTCTACAATATTATTCATTTTTCAGTAAGAAATGTAGACTCGTGCTCATTCCATTAAATCTTGGATATATCAATTATTTCTGCATTTCTTTAAAAACTTGTCTCCGTATTCAGTTGAACTACATCCCTGAAGTGCTGAAACAGTTGAAATAATTTCGAGATAGTTATTGTTTTTTGATACTATCCATCACTCTATTTCCTTTTGGGAAAGGGAAGAGTAATTCTTCTTTCAAACCAGATACTAACTCTGTTTAGTCCGAAGGGATGCTCGAAATAAAACACCAATTGAACGTTGCTTTGTCTGAATTCAAGTATATTGTCCTAAATTATTTTCTAGCATTGCTAAATTGTAGATACAAAATTTTCTTGCCAGTCATTTTTGGTGGATTTTTCAGCATTTAGCACACTGACTGCTGTGGCTTATGATTTATATGAGCAGCACTTGTGGCCTTCTCTGAAGGCTGGAGGAGGTTCTGGAACAGAACGAGATGTTGCAGTCGTTGCCAATTTAAGTGCTCGGGTAGGATCAATTGGAGACAATCGTCTTGGGGGTTGGCATTCTTACCGAGCTTCAAAGACTGCACTTAACCAATGTATAGTTTCTTCCTTGCGGTCTTTCTCTTAACCTGCTTCCCCACCATTAAATGGTCTAATTATATGCACACCCAAAAGAAGAAAGAAAAAGACATGGTTTTCTCTGATTATATGCATACTCTTTTGCCATCTGCATTTAGGCTAACTTGAATCAGAGGTATTTCTTGTTTCTTGCATATATTACTTTTCTTCATGATAATATTCTTTCATGTTCTTTAATCAAGCAAAAAAGGTCATCTACAATACTAACACAACACACACATAGACATTCATTGTGGACATTCAAAATTGCATTCATCAAGATTGTTAAAACCATGAAAAATTGAATTTGGTCATTAAAGAAGTGCAGTTTTCGTTGATCCCTCATTTATATTAGATCTTTTTCGAACTAGTTAGTTACTTGTATGCATAAATGACAGAGGAACTAAACATTACACATTTTGACTTCATATTTTAAACTGAAATATCCTTCCGTTTTTGCTTGCACAGTGACAAAAAACATATCGGTGGAATTTGCAAGGAAGAAAGATCCAATCATCTGCATATTATTGCATCCAGGCACAGTGGACACAGATCTGTCTAGACCATTTCAGAGAAATGTTCCTGAAGGCAAACTTTTTACGAAAGAGTTTTCAGTCCAAAAGCTCATGACAATTATCAACAATGCAAAGAGCCAAGACAACGGGAAGTTTTTTGCTTGGGATGGTCAAGAAATTCCTTGGTAGTATGAACTATGAAGTTCTGTTTAGTTTACTTTTTTACATAAAATTTCTGGATATCTATTTTTAGCTTAAAGGATTCATGTCCTACAAGATCTATTGCATTCATTAGATTTAAGAGGTTTTTATGATTAGTTTATACTTCTAATGAATACAAAGAGACTCGAGTGTCGAAAACTATAGAGAAGCGAGAATTACTCAAATGGAGAAACGGGGTTTTTATTTCGTTCTTCGTTCTTTGTAGTTATTGACGACATTGCAACATAAAGTCAAAAAATTCTTGAATTTTGTTCAGAATCAAGGCACTTGTTGTTAATACATAAATGGAAAAATACAATCTTTTGATTGAATTAGCAAAGTCTGTCAAGTTAATCATTCCTTTAAACACAAATATACCTTCTTACTATCTTGATAGAATCTTTTTGTGCCTACCTTCTTCAGTTTCCTGCTTCTTGTGATTACTTGACAATCTAGTTACAGTGTCAAATATGTATTTCAAGTTTGGCTGATTTCTACTTGATTGATCTGAACACATCAATGCCAGGTTCATTGCTGCTTTAGCTTGATTCACCATGCTTTCTCTCTGTAGTTCTATAGCTTCATTGATCACTGCCTGCAAATTTTTGGGAAATTGCATTTTTATGTATCCAAGGAAACCAGATTCTCCTCGCTTGATCTCATCCCTGATCTCATCCCGCAGCTGTCGATTCACTATCATTTCGAGCAAGAACATGCCAAACTTGTAGATATCTGATACATCAACCACCATGTTAATTTTCTGGCTTGATGAATGCTAGAGTTCATGAAAACATGAGTCACTGTTTAGTTAGTTTTCATGGGACCTATATTTTGAAACAGCTGAAGTTGCTATTCATTTGAAAAACATTAGTTTGTGAATAGTGATTCAAGCTTACAATAATCTTATGGTATGTTTTGATTTTAACACGGTTAAAATCACTCTCAAACATGCCTTTAATATGAAATTGCGTTCAAAAGCGTAAAACTAAATTTTACATTGATTCTAAATAATTAAGATATGTTTTAGAGTGACTTTAAACATGTCAAAAGTGATTTTAACAATTTTAAAATCACTCCGAAACATGATCACGATGTGTAGAGTCTCTTTCAGATTGACTTACATCTTGAGCTGCTATTTTGATGACCTGATTTGAACCTTGAAATCAATGGCACTAGCTTTCTTGACAACAAGAGGTTGTTTGTCCTGAGATCATAATCAACAGCAGGCCATTCCTCCTGCAAATAAAGCATACCTTCCAACACTCCTTTAACTACTTTCAGTCTATGTTTCCATGGCGGAGTTGACCTCGACAACCACATATCGACGCTCTCACCCTCCAACCACTCTATAACGATGGCTCTCATTCTTCGATTATCACACCAACCAAGTACTCCCACCAAGTTTTTGTGGGATAATTGGGTTAAGATCTTGCATTCTTCAATAAACTCTTTCCTACTTTCCCTTGAAATGTCATTCCCATAGATTTCAATCCTCGCTTCAGTCCCATCTCTTAGAACTCCACTGTAAATATCAACTCCCTCACACTTCACAATCAAATTCTTCTCCGAAAATCCACCGGTCGCAGCCCCGAGCATCGCCACCGTGAACTTATGCTTTCTCCTCAACATGGTTGGCAAAAAATCAGGCCTGTGGAAGCAAAGCCACCCTAAGAACAACACTATCAGAATCACAAGAATGGGAAACACAATCAACAGGATCACAACCTTCATTTTATACTTCCTATGATCTGGGAGAAGACCAGAATTTATAAAACTCGACGAATTAAACCGTTTAAAGAACAACTGAGAATCAGAGATCCTACTCTCAGAGAACTGATTATAAGACAGATTTAAAACAGTCAGGTTAGTAAGATCAGAGAAAATCTGAAATGGGACTTCGCTGACGAGTTCATTTCGACTGAGATCAAGAACCTCAATCTGTTTACATTCCAAAACATCAACAGGGAAACTACCCTTCAAAGAATTATTAGACAAATCAATGGAGAGGATACTCAAAGGACAATACTTCCAAAAGAAGTGGAATGACAAATACAAAGGAGCGATTTTAGGGCGGCTGCGAAGATCGATTTTCGGAAACGACTCGACGCAATTGGGGTTGCGGGATTCATTACAAAGATGGCTGGCAACAATGGAAGACTTGAAGATTTCAATGAGATCCATAGGAGAAGTAGAGCAGTAGCGAAGAGAAGGGTTTAATAGACAGTTTTTGGAGATTGTGGAGTTGAAATCTGAAGGTGGATGTAAGGTGTTGAGATCTTCAATGACAGATGCAGAGAAAATTAGAGAAGAATTACAAGAAGCCATTGTTAAGAGGAAGATGATGATGAAATTTGCAGACATGGTCGCCAATAATTGATGATTCTGAGATATTAAGATTATTTGAGAATTCAGAGAAAAGACATGAAATTTTGTGGAATGTTTTTTTAACTGTTCTCCGAAGGTTATGACGGTTAGTGATGAAGTAGAAAGTGGAAGCCGCCATTTTCGGAGGCTATGGCGGTTATGTTGGAGGAAAAAAGAAAACAGTTGAGAGAAAAAAGGAAAGGAAAAAAAAACCATATTTTTATTGAGATTTTTCTTTTTTATCTTTGTCTAAATATTATTATACTTAATAATTACGAGTTCCTATTTTACTTTTGTGTTGTGTTTGGTTTCCAAGAAAAAATTGTTGGTTTTCTCGGGAAAATATGATATTTTCTTGAGAAACAGAGCAAATAGCATAGAAGTAATGGTTTTTTTTTTTTTTTTTTGACAGAAAAAACATAAGAAATCAACTGTTTAGAGTAATGAAGCAAGAAAATGAAAAGGGGTTTCATTTAATCATCAAATGGAGAAGTTTTACAAAGAACAGTTAATGATCATCCTGAGGTTAGCATCTAATCCGAAATTAAACTCTAAACTAAAAGAAAACTCTTTGTAACTTAGATTAGCTATTATAACAACAACAAAACAAAATGATGAACAAAGCTACTTCTGCATTTGAAGGATCTGATTGATGGAGTTGAAAATGGACGGATGTGATTGAATCTCTGGGCAATTGGCAAGACTTTGGACGAACCCTTTTGGAACCAAACACTTTTCTTCTGAGTACAATTTCTCTTGAATTATTGTGGATTCAAGAATCTGAAGATCCTCTGTTTCTTCTCGTTCTTGCTCTGTTTCTTGCTTGAGTTGCAAAATGTCGACTTGGGCTTGCAAGAATTTGACATATTTGAAAGCAGAACTCAGCATTTCAGCAGTGTTCATCTTGCTTCCACCCGGAACCAGCTCTCCGAGCTCCTGCGTCTTCGCTGTGATCTTCCTCCGCCGTTCCCGGGCCGCAATCGTCTGCGCCGATAAGTTGTTATTTGGCTGCTGCGACGGAGACGGCGACGGTCCAGTAGTCATCAAGTAACCACCATTGTTGATCATTTCAGCATTGTCCATTCCAGCGTCCCACGAACCTGAAAACAACTCCGGCGGTGGAGGAGGAAAGTAGCCTCCTCCACCACCACCACCTACATTGCCACCGCCACTGCAACAAAAACTCTGCTCCAACATGACCCTCTGGTGTTCGGAGCAATGAAACTCAAATTCATCACAAGGGAAGAATTCAGCCGAGACGGGAAGGAATTCATCGACAACGGGAGCTGAGAAGTACGGGAAAACATCGGGAAAGAAAAAGTCATCGTGGAAGAACGGAGCAGCGGTCGGGAAAAAAACAGAGTCATCGACAACGGCAGGGACGTAATCGAAGGCAGGGTCGGGGAAGAGCTGCGGTGGCGGAGGGAGATAGAAGAGCTCCGGCGAGAATTCGGGGGAGAAATAGTGGAATTGGTGATTGATTAAAGAAGGGTCAGAGTAAAAAGTGAGAGCCGCCATTGGAGAGGAAAGAAAATGGAGAAATTTGGACAAAAATGGATAAAGAAAGAAAGAAAGATTGAAATAATTTAATTAGGAGTGTTTTCCATTAGGATTATAAGAGAGATTATAAGAGAGATTATAAGAGAGATTAATGAGGAATCAGTTATGGAGAGAAGAGGAATTAGTAGCTAATTAATCTCCGTGAAACCCCCAACTTCTTACCCACGATTCTCTCTCTCTCTCTTAATTTGTGTTGTGTTAGTTAATCCGTAGGATTAGGGTTTTTTAATGATAAAAAAAAAACAGTTACTTTGATTGCCTTTGGCGGCTTATTCTTCTCTCTAGGGTTTACATCATTTATTTTTTATGAATTTTATGATTTAATATGGATTTGCATAAAAATTAACATCAATGAAGATTTTTTTGGGGGGTTTGAAGGTTGAATTTCATTTGTAATATTAAAAATTTGTTAAGATATTTTTTATCAACTAAAAATAATTTGGGGTGTTTAGTGTTACTGATTATGTTTGGAATGTTAAAAATCACATCATGTTTGTAACTTATTAGTTATTACAATTTGAAAGGTGATGAGTTTTACGGTGTTCGATAGAGGATCCTGCTTCCACCGGTTTTATCCCTTTCCTTTTTTTAGGAAGTCCAAAGGACCTTCTTCGTTAAGTTTGATATTCACTTTAAAAAAAATAAAAACACGAAATTCAATTTAATTTATAAATCAATCTGTTAATTTTAAAAAATATAAAAGATGGCTGAGACATAAAATTGAAAGTCTTTTTAAAGTTCTAAAAACTTATTCGAAACAACCTTAAAAGTTTAATTACTTATTTTTTAGTTTCATCTATTTGAATGGGATATAAGAAGTCAAACCCAAGCATAATAGTAATACCATATAATACCTGTGCCTCTAACTGGGAAATTCTCTGTAAAGATGTCTGCTCAATGCAAGTTCAAGCAAACCAATAATTTGGTACCTTAGCCTCAGCATTTTCTTGACTCCTGCTTCTTTTGCTTTCAACTTCTCCTAGTCCTCTCTTAACTCCTCATGTCAACCCCACAAACAGAATCATATTGTCCTTTAAGTATTCCATATATCTGCTTCTGCTTCTGCTTGCTTTGCTGCTTTCCAGTACCAGATGATCCCTTCTCTTCCTCTCACCAAGCTTTCACTAAACAAGAGATTCCATGAAGGACTTCATGCTATGATCCCTTCTCTTCCTCTCACCAAGCTTTCACTAAACAAGAGATTCCATGAAGGACTTCATGTTTTTAGTGTCCTCTTTCAATTCTGGATGTTTTTGTGGTTTGAAAACCTTCCATAGTCCAATAGGATGCCGATTCGGGCTCTTCGTTTCGTAATCCCCCACAAATTTCCCATACATCTTACCACATTCTGGATAAGGCTTAACAAAAAAGTTGTAGAACCTGAGGCTGCTAGGTTTGATAATTTCCCTCAATCCAACCTGAGAACCAAGCCATCCTTTTGAATCCAAATATTCAATCACATTATAGCGAGGAACAATCTGTTTTTCGAAATTGATTCAGAGATATTCTGGAACATCAATCAAACAGTCAACATCAAATTTCATCTTATGGATCAAGAAGTCAATCTTCTTCTCAATGTTCTCTATTTCATAAGTGACCAACCTCGGGTCTTTCCATAGCAATTTAAATGCCCCTGTACGAATGAGCCCATGTTTACATAAACAATCAACTCTCTGTTTCACTTCAAATGCAGCTCCGAAAGCACCATTTCTAAAGATTTTCTCCTTGATTGAATTCCTGCATTTCAGATTTCTAAGCAATTCGAGGCATCTTGAAACTTCTCCTAATTCTGTGGCTAAAATTCTCGGTTCCCTAACAATTTCTCTTGAAATCACGTTTTGATCAAACCCCAACTCCTCAAACTCAGAAATCAAACTCTTCAATCTGCCATCAGCTCTAAATCCTAGAACTCTGGGAATGGAACAAATGATCCGATCAATCTCATCCCCATCAGGAACTCAATCGTTCGCAAGATTTCTTCCTCGTTGGTGAACACTATTTCAGGGTAATCCTCCAAAACCCTAGTGACAGAAGCATCACTAAACCCTAAACGTTTCAATAAATCTACAGTTGTACGAAAAATACACGGATCCAGATGGAACCGTTTGGATAATACGAGCATACTCCGAATCACCGAAACAGAAACATTGCGTAATCCAATTAGGGGCAAACTTACCTCCCATTTCTTCAGAAACTCAAAGTCCAGAACCGCGGGACAGTCGATCGCCATGGAAACGAGATCCTTCGGGAGAATTTTGAAGGATAGAAGAAGAGGTAGAGAAGTTTCAATGTCCTGCAAATTGGAATTCTTCAAGAAGAGATGATTCTTCAAGGAGGTAAGATTTGTGGTTGCATTCAACCGGAGAAACGCCGCACTTCTGATTAAGATTCTTCCCGCCATTGAAATGGTTTCGACGCTGTTTTTTAATAATATTGTATTTTTTAAAATTTATTATAAAAATATTATAAGTTTGAAATTATTTTTAAAAATATTGGAGGCTTAAATGGGGAGAATTGTAGGACTGACCCCCTATTTTAACAAACTGACTCGGATCTGAAAAATAAGTCAAACTGACCTTTTGCTGACATCATTAGTTTTTTTTTAATATTATTTTCTAGCTCTAGCTCGGGCGCGGGTTGGTCTCGCTCTAGCTGCAGGCTGGTCTCGAATCTGAAAAAAAACTTCAAAATCTTGAAATTTTCAGATCTTAAATGAAGCTAGAGCTAGAGCGAGACCAGCCCGCAGCTAGAGCGAGACCAGCCTGCGCCCGAGCTAGAGCGAGATCGGTCCGCGCCCGCCGCTAGAGCTAGAAAATAATATTAAAAAAAAAAACTGATGATGTCAGCAGAAGGTCAGTTTGCCTTTTTTTTCAAATCCGTGTCATTTGACAATCCGCTTAAAATAGGGGTCAATCGTACAAAATTTCTAAATGGAGGTCCATACGCAAGCAAAAAAAGACGATCTTGCTCCACGTGGATGAAGGTCCTCTTTTCAAAAGACGATCTTGCTCCACAACACATGGGTATGTATTTTTTTTTATTAAAAAAATGATATCTTTTTAACCAGATATTCAAAAATTTCAAAAAAGATATGGTTGGAAAGCTAACAGCGAGAGCTTCAATTTGATACCTGGTTTCACTATTTTTGAAGTTGTGTATCAAAAGATAGAGATCATCGAAGTTGGACTATAGTTCTGCAAATTTCAGAACTGAAGATTCTTTTTTAGGAGTGTATTCAAAAATTGATATCTTTCTACCCATATATTCAAAAACTTCGAAAAGGGTACTGTTGGAAAGTTAACACAGACAGATTCAATTTGATACCTATTTTCACTATTTTTGGAGTTGTGTATCAAAAGATATATATCGTCAAAGTTATGAAAACTTATATCGTCAAAGTTATGAAAACTTCACTAAACCCATAACTGAAGATACGATGAAAACTTCAAAATTGTTCGACCATTTGTATCTTTTAATACACAACTTCTACAAATAGTGAAATTAAATATCAAATTGAAGCTCTCTGTGTTAGCTTTTTAACCGTACATTTTTCGAATTTTTTTAATATCTGGGTAAAAAGATGTCAATTTTTTAATGCACTCCTCAAAACAATCTTTAGTTCTGAAATTTGCAGAGTTATAGTCCAACTTCGATAATTTGCAGAGTTATAGTCCAACTTCGATGGTCTTTATCTTTTGATACACAACTCCAAAAATAGTGAAACCAGGTATCAAATTGAAGCCTCTCGCGGTTAGCTTTCCAACCATACCTTTTTTTGAAAATTTTGAATATCTAGTTAAAAAGATATCATTTTTTTAATAAAAGAAGTACATACCATGGAGCTGGTCTTTTCAAAAGACGACATCCATCCATGTGGAGCAAGATCGTCTTTTTAAAGGACGACCTTCATCCACGTGGAGAGCAAGATTGTCTTTTCAAAGACGACCTTAATCCACGTAATCCACGTGGAGCAAGATCGTCTTTTGAAAAGGTCGTCCTTTGAAAAGACGACATTTGCTTGCGTGTGGATTTAAAACTGCAATATTTTTAAAAATAGTTTCAAACTTACACTATTTTTATAATAAGTTTTAAAAAATACAATATTATTAAAAAACAGCCGTTTCAACGACTCCTTAACATTGGGGTTTGCTTGCACCAAAATCTATATATATATATAATTTCTAATAAATAATTGCAATGGGTAGCTAGTCTAATTTCTATATTAAAAAAAAAAAAAAATGTTTACACGTGTGAATATTTATTATTTATTGATTAAATTCCTAAAATTTCATATAATTTATTCCTCGTGAAAATTTAGGAATTTAATTGCTAAAATTATAAGATCTTGTTTCGTTCATGATCCGAAAATTCTTTTTTAAAAACAAAGTCGAAAACGAAAACAAATTTCTTATCTTTACTAGATCTCAAGTTGGTTCCAATATAAAAAAGTTTAAATTTAAATTTAAAATTAGAAAACAATATTAATGTGTTTGGTAAAGTTCATTTTTTAAAAATTAATATAATTGTTTCTTATTAATAATAAATAATTTAACTATATTAGTAAGAAAATGGTGTACAAATAAATTAATCCTAATAATAAAAAGTCTAATGAAGTCGAACATTTTCTTTAACTTTCTTTTAATTATAAATTAGAAATTTGAAAAGAAAAAAAAAAGTTGAAACAAGAAGCATGTGGACGTGTAGAAAATAAATTATGTAGTTGCATGAGACATCGACACATAAAATAAAAGTATTAAAATCTTGAACAAAAAAAAATAAAATAAGAAAAAAATGTTTGTATCTATATCGTCTTCAACTTTAAAATTTGGGTCCTCAGTTGGTTTCTCTATCCATTAAAATTGTATCTCAGTTCGCAAACTCATATTTTCGATCATGTTGATTGTTGACATCGACTTGAAATTGAGAGTTTGTGAGAGTGTAGAATTTTGACGGACATTTCCTCTCTTTTTTTTCTTTATTTATTTTTTTTAAAAATCTTTTCCAAATTTTACCTTTTAATTTAAGTTTGTTTTCAAAACTTGTTTTCATTTTCAACCTACCAAACAAGTTCTTATCATTTTTATTGTATCCCTTATTTTTTTAAAACATAAAAACGAGGATGGATAAGAAACCAAATCGGGCCTAAGTCTCCAGCCGTTTAAATTACTGTTTTAAAAATAAAATTTTAACCGAAGGTGTAAATTGATAAACTTCTCTAGGTTTAGGATTTAATTTGATACAATCATTAGTTTAGGGTTTTAATTGATACAAACTCTAAAATTTAAGGCTGCTTGAAGGTTCAAGATTTAAATTGATATACTCATTAGTTTAGGGTTTTAATTGATACAATCTCTAAAATTTAAGGTTATAAATTTTTTTTTTCCTTAAATATAAATATGAACTAATGACTAAGAGGTGAGATTCGATTATTTCATACCGCATTAATTAAATATTTTTTTTTGTAAAAAATAAAAATAGTAAATTATAGAATTAAGATTTTGGAAACATAACAATTTATGAAAATTAAAATAATTAAAATTTATTCTCATTTTACCTTTAATTTAAATACCAAAACAAATTAAAGACCTCTCAAACTTTTTTTTTTTTTGTTGCAAAAGTATTTAATTAATGCAGAAATCGAACCTATAACCTCTTAGTTAAGGGCACAATCTTATGTCAATTGAGCTATGCTCGGTTTGGTTTGACACCTCTCAAACTTTTTCTTACTAGCCAAAGCGAGCATGACTCAGCGTGCATATGTATGTGTTAATGATCACCAAGAGGTTTGTGGTTCGAATCCTCCACCCAATGTAAAAAAAAAAAAAAAAAAAAAAAAAAAAACTTTTCCTTACTTTCTCTCTCCCTCTCATGACTTTTTGTCCCCTTCCCTCTCTTCTTCTCCGACAAGTCAGGGGCGGAATCACGTTGGGGTCAGGGTACATGTCCCAAATTATTAGTTTTTCTATATTTGTATAATAAAAGTTTGGAAAAATATAATCACATTATATATATTTGTATAAACAAATTCAAAAAATACAATAATACAATAATATGTCTGTCTGATGGTAAGGGATATAGATTTCGAGTTTACTACTTGACGCTCCCTAAATTTGAAACTTTCCTAACAAAAAAGTCTATTTTTTTATTTTGTTTTTCTGTAAATTATTTTAGATTTGAAAAAAAAACATAATTCTATTTTAAAATTTTAAATCCTTTAGTAAATTATTTTAAATTCTAAAAAATAAAAATTAATCTTGTTTTAAAAAATGATAAATATTTCAAACTTTATTATTTAATTATATATATTTAAGTTGAGAATTATAAAATGTTTTTTATTATTTTTAATTAATATTACTTAATATAAATATTATATTGGGAAATTGTAGTAAATGACAATTTAAGACTTATTGTTTGCAAATATAGCATGTTTTTAAAAAATTTGCGGATATAGCAATTTCTATCGCTGATATCTTATGACTGATAGAAGTCTATCGCTGATCACCTCAGTTTTTTATAGATTTTTGTTAGTGATAATAGTCTATCAGAGATAATAGTCTATCACTGATAGAAGTCTATCAGTGATATAATAAAGTCTATCAGTGATAGAAACGGGTTTTTTTGCCATATTTGCAAAACATTTTAAAGTTTGCTAATTTTGCAATTAGTTTGGGCCTGATTGCTATTTGTGCAACCAGCCCTATTATATTTTCTAAAAACAAAATGTATATATAAATGTTTAAAATTATATTTATATGAATGCAAAATAACAAGTTTAGTCCTTTAATTTTAAATTTGTGTTTAATAGATTCTTAAAGTTTATTCATTAACTTTAAATTTTGTATGTATTAGGTCTTAGACATATTAATTTTTTTTTTATGTAAAAATCAATTGTTGAGAACCCAATTCCCAAGCGAGAATGACTCAGCTAGGATAAGTATGTGATGACGATCAAGAGTTTGTGGTTCGAATCCCCTCGCCCCCAATGTACTAAAAAAAAATTGTTGAGGACCCAATTATTAAAAATTTTAAATTTTGTATTTAATAGATAGGTAATTTTTTTAAAATGTCAATAAGTTGATGACCATTAATTTTATGGGTAACAAAACATTCAATATTTTAAATTTCTAATATATCTTTATGAGATACAAAATTGAGGCTTTAAGGATCTATTAGACACAAAATTGAAAGTTTAAGATTCTATTAAACTTAAAATTGAAAATTGAAGAGTATGTTACTCACATTTTAAAGTTCAAGGATTATATAGACATAAATCGAAAATTTTAAGAACTAAACTTGCAATTAATCATATTGGAATTGTGCCTCTCCTAACAAAAATTTCTGGATCCGCCCCTGTCGGCGACCACAATTGTCCGTCTTCTCCGACAATGGTCACCACACCACGATGTAGTAGAGGAAATGTCTATAAATGACGACGATTGGTTGAGAGAAGAACCGGTGTATCACTTGATAAGATTGTCTTGGTTTTTCATCTTAAAAAATCAAGAATTAAACTTATAATCTAACCTAAATTAAAATTAGGTTTAAAATACATTCCGAACAAAGTGCAATTGAGGGAGAGATATTTTCAATCATTTTCATAGACATAAATAGGAGGGTTGCCATAAACTCACTTCAAGTAATCTATCACTCTTTCGAGGCTCACTCTCTTGGTAATCCAACGAGCAAGGGTATGATGCGTCAAGTGACCATGAGATTCTAGATTCAATCTTGAACCCCAACAGGTTGTAAAAAAAAAAAAAAAAAAACTCTTGATAATTTATTATTATTATTTTTTTTTTTAACAAAATTGTTGTCTATTTCATCGATTTAGGAAATTTAAAATAGAACATGTATGTTAATTATATATATATATAAATATATATAGCCTTATTGCA
This sequence comes from Herpetospermum pedunculosum, assembly GCA_028017165.1. Taxonomy (NCBI): domain Eukaryota; kingdom Viridiplantae; phylum Streptophyta; class Magnoliopsida; order Cucurbitales; family Cucurbitaceae; genus Herpetospermum; species Herpetospermum pedunculosum. Next base: position 58,157,849 of record CM051528.1, read on the forward strand.
TCCTTTTAATTGCTACCTTTGTTTTACTTTGTAATTGTTTTTTTTTTTCTGTTTTTTAATATTTTTAAAACGCATTTAAAATCTTTATCAAATCTCAAAAAAATAAAACACTTTGAATTTTTTTTCTTAGGCTTTATAGTTTTGCTATGATTTTGAAGATATTTTTACAAAGCAGAGATACCAATGTAAAAAATAAAAATATATATTAAAATTAGGACCGACTCCCCCCCTTGGGTCGACTTTGACTTACAAGGATCAATCCCCCATGGGATCGGTCTCGACTAAGTGGTGTTTATCCAAAGATGTTTTAGAGTCGGTCAAGACATAACTATTCTCTTCGGATGAAAGGGACACCATCAATACGACTCATTTAATATTTCGACTACCGTTACACTTCGATATACTATAAATAACAAAGGAGAACGAAAGGGAGAGATAGGTCGAAATACGCTAAGCCTTCTACTATCAAAATACTCTCAAACTCGATACTAACTTTGGTTGGTGGCTCAACACACCACAAGGATGTTCATTTATTCATTTCCTTTGATTTTTTAGATTCAATTTGTTCTGAAAAATAAATTCACCGTTGATCTATTTTTAGACAATAATCTCTAATCTTTGAATGAATAGTAAGATGCCTTACTTAATTAGCTAAACACATGTATTTAAATCATAATTCAAATACCAAAAAATATAATTCAATCAACATAAATTGTAATACAACATTCCAAACATAATTAGTAACACTAAACACCCCAAATTATTTTTAGTTGAAAAAAAATATCTTAACAAAATTTTAATATTACAAATAAAATTCAACCCTCAAACCCCCCAAAAAAAATGTTAATTTTTATGCAAATCCATATTAAATCATAAAATTCAACAAAAATAAAGGATAATTTATATTAATAATGTACTTTAAATAACTTATTATAGAAATAGGGTAGTTTTGAAAGTATTTACAAAACTAGGGTATCTAAATCGTGTACCATGGACACGATTTTCCTAACTCGTGTCCATGGTACACGATTTAGGGGGTAACTCGTGTACCATGGACACGATTTAGGGATAACTCGTGTCCATGGTACACGATTTAGAGAGTAACTCGTGTACCATGGACACGAGTTATGATCTGCCACGTCACATGTAACTCGTGTACCATGGACACGATTTTGGGGTAACTCGTGTCCATGGTACACGACTTAGGGATAACTCGCACAACTTAGGTTGACACGTCATGTAAATCGTGTCCATGGTACACGAGTTACACCCTAAATCGTGTACCATGGACACGAGTTACCCCAAAATCGTGTCCATGGTACACGAGTTACATGGAAATCGTGTCCATGGTACACGATTTAGGTACCCTAGTTTTGTAAATACTTTCAAAACTACCATATTTCTATAATAAGTTATTTAAAGTACATTATTAATATAAAATATCCAAAATAAATTATGTAAACCCTAGAGAGAAGAATAAGCCGCCAAAGGCAATCAAAGTAACTGTTTTTTTTTATCATTAAAAAACCCTAATCCTACGGATTAACTAACACAACACAAATTAAGAGAAAGAGAAAATCGTGGGTAAGAAGTTGGGGGTTTCACGGAGATTAATTAGCTACTAATTCCTCTCTCCCCATAACTGATTCCTCATTAATCTCTCATATAATTCAAGAGAATTTCTAGTACATCTGTGGTATAGAGTTTTGACTAAAACTTAGTTGCAGGTTGGGCTACAACTATCTTTTGCAGCCCAGCCACGTGCCAGATTTTGATTGATCAAGTATTATGTTATTATTTTTAATTAAAAAATCATATTTAATGCGTCACGTCATTCCAACTTTTTTTTCCTGTTTTTTTTTTACTCTTCTTCATGGCTTTTAATTTCCAATTTTGCCCTTCCCTATTCAATCCTCTCCAATATCTCTTTTTTATCAATGATTTGAAATTTTTTACTAACATTTGAAAATAACAAATTATCGATAAAAAAAAGAGATCCTATGATTTTTTTTTATAATAATAATAATAATAAGATCTAAAACCTCACATTTGAAAATGTTTAATAAAATTTGGCAGAGCAAATCATCAATAAAAAAATGACAATTTTTAATAATAATAATAATATCTAAAACCTCACCGTTGTCCAACATTATGACATTTTTTTATAAAATTCTTCTTTCCTCTTCTATCTAATTTCTTTGTTCATTTTAAGTTTTCAACTCAATTTCACTTCATTTATCATAAAATAAATAATTAACTATTACGTTTCTAAAATTCCTCTTTCCTCTTCTATCTAATTTCTTTGTTCATTGGAAGTTTTCAACTCAATTTCACTTCATTTATCATAGAATAAATAATTAACTATTACGGGAGAGAATTGAGGACAGAAGGGCAAAATTGGAAATTGAAAGTCATGGGGAAGTGAAAAAAATGAAAGAAAAAAAAGCGTTGAAGTAACATGAGACATTAAATATGATTTTTTAATTAAAAAAAATAACATAAAACCTGACCAATCAAATTGTGGCATATTGCTGGGCTGCAAAAGATAGTTGTAGCCCAGCCTGCAACTAAGTTTTACTCTAGAGTTTTTTCATACTAGAATGACACGTGTGAAAATAGTTTAAAAAAATAATATATTTAATAGAGTGGGTCCCAGTCAAAATACTATTTGTCAGTCTTATTCATTTAAAGATAGTGGTATGAAAAAACTACATATCACCAACGTAGAAATTCTCCCTTTTAATCCTAATGAAAAACACTCCTAATTAAATTATTTCAATCTTTCTGTCTTTCTTTATCCATTTTCTTTCTTCTCCAATGGCGGCTCTCACTTTTTACTCCGACCCTTCTTTAATCAATCACCAATTCCACTATTTCTCCCCCGAATTCTCGCCGGAGCTCTTCTATCTCCCTCCGCCACCGCAGCTCTTCCCCGACCCTGCCTTCAATTACGTCCCCGCCGTTGTCGATGACTCTGTTTTTTTCCCGACCGCTGCTCCATTCTTCCACGATGACTTTTTCTTTTCCGATGTCTGCCCGTACTTCTCAGCTCCCGTTGTCGATGAATTCTTTCCCATCTCTGCTGAATTCTTCCCTTCTGATGAATTTGAGTTTCATTGCTTTGAAAACCAGAGGGTCGTGTTGGAGCAGAGTTTATGTGGCGGTGGCGGTGGCGGTGGCGGTGACGGTGGTAATGTAGGTTGTGGTGGTGGAGGCTACTTTCCTCCTCCTCCGCCGGAGGTTTTTTCAGGTTCTTCGTGGGAGACTGGAATGGACAATGCTGAAATGATCAACAATGGTGGTTACTTGATGACTATTGAACCGTCGCCGTCGCCGTCGCAGCAGCCGAATAACAACTTATCGGCGCAGACGATTGCGGCCCGGGAACGGCGGAGGAAGATCACAGCGAAGACGCAGGAGCTCGGAGAGCTGGTTCCGGGTGGAAGCAAGATGAACACTGCTGAAATGCTGAGTTCTGCTTTCAAATATGTCAAATTCTTGCAAGCCCAAGTCGACATTTTGCAACTCAAGCAAGAAACAGAGCAAGAACGAGAAGAAACAGAGGATCTTCAGATTCTTGAATCCACAATAATTCAAGAGAAATTGTACTCAGAAGAAAAGTGTTTGGTTCCAAAAGGGTTCGTCCAAAGTCTTGCCAATTGCCCAGAGATTCAATCACATCCGTCCATTTTCAACTCCATCAATCAGATCCTTCAAATGCAGAAGTAGCTTTGTTCATCATTTTGTTTGTTGTTATTATAGCTAATCTAAGTTACAAAGAGTTTTCTTTTAGTTTAGAGTTTAATTTCGGATTAGATGCTAACCTCAGGATGATTATTAACTGTTCTTTGTAAAACTTCTCCATTTGATGATTAAATGAAACCCCTTTTCATTTTCTTTCTTCATTACTCTAAACAGTTGATTTCTTATGTTTTTTTCTGTCAAAAAAAAAAAAAAAAACAGAAAAAACCATTACTTCTATGCTATTTGCTCTGTTTCTCACGAAAATATCATATTTTCCCTAGAAAACCCATCAATTTTTTCTTGGAAGCCAAACACGACACAAAAGTAAAATAGGAACTCGTAATTATTAAATATAATAATATTTAGACAAAGATAAAAAAGAAAAATCCCAATGAAAAAAAAAGGTTTTTTTTTTCCTCCAACATAACCGCCATAGCCTCCGAAAATGGCGGCTTCCACTTTCTACTACATCACTAACTGTCATAACCTTCGGAGAACAGTTGAAAAAACATTCCACAAAATTTCATGTCTTTTCTCAAAATTCTTAGAATCTCAGACCATGTCTGCAAATTCCTCTTAACAATGGCAACTTTTAATTGTTCTATGTATCTCCAAAAACTGTCTTTTAAATAACCCTAATCGGAAGAGTAGCTCATATGTGTGTTATATTATGAGTGAAGTCCCTTCATCTTTTCGATGTGGAATCCTCAACATACCATATTAGAGATACCATATTAGAGGTCATGTAGTTTCGTAATAAAACCAATTGGTGATAGGATGAGTAGCTCATGTGTGTTATATTATGAGTGAGGAACTTGTGGGATCCTCAACAAGAATAACATATAATGGATAGAGGACAGGATGGGAGAGAGATAATAGGATGGGAGAGAGATAATATTCAAAGTCCTTATGTTTTTTGAAATAATTAATTATGTTCAAATTAATTCTAAATGCCCAAGCATAGCTCAACTCATATCTATCGACTAGTTACTATGAGGTTTTAGGTTCAATCCTTCACCCCACACGTTGTCAAAAAAACAAAAAAAATCAGATTGTGCGAAGATCGGGATTGACCGTTACAATATGAAATTATCACGTTGATAAATTAATGAGTAGTTTATTTTATGAAATGATTTTATTATTTAATTATTATTATTATAGTATTTGAAGAGATTTATATTTATGTATGATTTTAGAGACATTGTTGTGAATTTTTAAATTTATAGAAATTGTTATGAAATTCTCAAAATTTCTTGTATTTGAAAAATCTCTTGAGTTTGTGAAATATATGATTAGAAATTATATAATTTTGGTGTTGTTTGAGTCATGGATTTATTAACATGCGTATCTCAAAGTCTATTTGGGGTCCCGCTCCCGCTCCGATTCATCCTTTATTTCTAAATTCTTCTTCTTCTTCCTATCTATCCCGCCCCACTATTTCATTTTTGTACTTTGTCGTCTCTTCATTCTTCCTTTCTCTCTCTCTATATATATATTTTGATCATCAGTTTCATATAAAATTAATATTCAAATTTCCCATCAAAATAAACGAAATGCATCGGTGAAAATAATTAGAATATCATGTGAAAAAGAATAATAATGATGTCAAATCGAGTATAGCTCAATTGACATAAGAATGTGCATGTGACTATGAGGTCATGGATTCAATCCTCGCATTAATTAAAAAAATAATAATGATATGGTGGGGTGGAAATAATTAGAATATTATGTGAAAAATAATAATAATAATGATATTGTGGGAGTGTTGCCGTAAATTTGTTTTATTGTTTAACTAAATTCACTAAAAACACAACAAGGTGTCATGGTGTAGTTGGTTATTACGTTAGTCAATACATCAAAGGTCTCTTGTTCAAGTTTGAGTGATGTTATTTCTTTTTCTTTCTTCGAAGATGAATTTTGTGTTAAACTCCTATTTCGATTCTGATCGTTTTTTTTTTTATCATTTGATATTATTTAGAGCTATATCATCGTCTCCAACTCCCATTTCACACACCACAAGTGATATTGTTCGAAGTGATAGCGATTTTGAAGATTTGGTTATGCAAATAACTTATGGTATTTGCAAGTGATATTGTTCGAAGCGAGTGATAGTTATTATGAAGATTTGGTTATTTAAATAACCCATGGTATTTGCAAGTGATATTGTTCAGGAGCGAGTAATAGCAATTTCGAAGACTTGGTTATGCAAATAGCCCTTGCATTCAACCACTTTGGGAGGGGATTGGTGCATAGGGTGCCAAGGTGCATACCGAGTTTCTTCTATATGGTTAACAATGACTACATTCATTGGCTTATGTATGTCATTGGTGGTAGCCAAGCATCCAATCATCCTTAGCTAAGGCAACCATTTCATTGCACGTCCTAACCCTAATGCTAAACAAGTATACTTTTAACCTCTTGATCAAAAGAACATACATATTCTATACTTGAGTTTTGTGGTTTTTGGTATGATAAATTAAAAAGCATAATGTAGATAACAAAGAAAGATCAGGCAATGGAGAGCGAGTGGAAGAACTGGTCATGAAAATTAGAGCGAGATTTGATGATGAATGAAGCATACTTTTCTTCATCAGGAGACCAAAGCAAAAACAATACTAAGAAGTTCTCAACATATGAAATGATTACGTTGAAGCTAGGAACCTACAACAAGAGACTTACACGCTTTTCTGACACGTTTGCATGTCGCATCTGTTAGATTTTTTTTCTTTTTTTCTTTTTCTTTTATCTTTAGATAAAAAAAATCTAACTTCAATTAAATTATTCCAAAGTTTAAGAGTGAATTTAAAGTGTAGGTGCAAAATTGAAAGTTGACCCAATTTCATATTGATATTGGTTGGAAAGAGTAAAGTATTTTCCCCATAAAGATACCCAATCTTTTTCCAACTGTAATAACTTCCAAGAAACCGAGAAAAAAAAAACCCTGCTCAGTGAAGAAGATAAGGCCGTTTCGACTCTGCTCCATTTTTCTCCAAATCGATTCGATTCAAATGTCAATAAACACCACTTTCAATCGACTCTCCTCTGCTCCTTTTTCTCACCCGCTAAACGATTTCTCCTTCTCTTCTTCCCCCTCCCGCTTCCTTCGATTCTGCACCACCAGATTATCTTCCGCCGTTTCTCATGCTCCGCCGTCGCCGTCGCCGCCACCAGGTAATCGTTTTTTTCGACTCTGTTAAAACCCCCTTTTGTTCGTTTTCGGATTTTGGGGTTAATGATTTTGGGTGGCCCTAAAGTGAAGGTTCTAATGGAGAAGATGGATCTCATCGGAATCGTCTGCGATGAACATTGTACTCCTGGAAAATACTACTGCTTGCTGTGTCCCAAGGTTATCTGCTCCTCTCGTTTGTACATTTCATGGTTTCGATTCAAAGTTGAAACCCATCATTTGAATTTGATTATTAGTTTGTTTTAGGCTAAATATGTATTTTAAGCCCTAATATTTTTGTGTTTTTTCAATTTACTCTCTATTGTTTTAACATTCTATAATTTTAGTGAATGGGAGGAAATTAGAGGAGAAAAAAAAACTAAATTATATAAAAATAAAAAATACCCTTGAACTTTGTCATTTGTTTCAAAAATACCTTTATTCTTTCCAAAGTTGCAATATTACCTTAAACTTTTTATAAACGTTTCAAAATTATTCATGTGTCGGTGACCTGAAATGGTGTGGCGGTCGGTGACTGAGACGATTTCCGTCCAACATTGTTAATGGATTTTTACTCCAATGGTAGTTTTAAAACCTTTATGTAAGGTCAAGGGTAATATTGTAGGAGTATTTTTTAAACAAATGACAAAGTTTGGGGTATTTTTTTTTTTTATATAATTTAGCAACAAAAAAAAAATCTAAGAGAGAGTTCCTATTTCCTCTTCCAATTTTTTACGAAATTGGTTGAAATTTCGAGTTTTTTTTATTTAAATAACATTTTTACGTTTACTAAATTTTCTCTAAGTATTTTGTCATGTAAGTTTATCATCAATCAATTTGAAAATTCGCTAATGTTGAAAGACTAAATTAAATAATGTCACCGTATAAGGGACTAAATCGAAAAAACACCCTAACATTTAGGTTTTTAGTCCTTTGTTCTATATTATTATTATTATTATTCTCTCTCTAATTAGTTCTATTTTTAAAAGAATGGGAACCATTTTGTGTTTTATTTTTATGGTTGAACAGTGCAAGGGTGGGCGTTTTATGGAGAGAAGCTTATCTCTTCATGTGATTCCAACTGGGTAAGTAATTAATATTAGCATATTGGTTACTATAATAGTTACTTTTCTTAATTATATGGAGATTAATTGGGAATAAATTGGTGTTAATTACATTCTATCATTGGGAACATAGAGATTTTGCAATGTGGAGGTGTTTCCAGTCTGAGTGTAGTTGGGCAGGCCGGGTAATGTCATATTAATCTGTACTTGTATTATTCTCTTCAATTAAACATGAGAATTTCTCAGCCAAATGATTGTTTGGTTTAGATATTTGCAGATGGCAGATTGGCTTTTAATGGATTCAGAAGAGCTGTAAAGATGGTTGGACGGAGTGCAAAGGAGAGTTTGGTTTTTGAACCTCTTGGTGATGAGGTACTTCAAATTTCATGATTAAAGGCATATTTGGGAGAGATTTTAAAAGGGTTTAAATCATTTTCGACAGGTTCAAAATCAGTCCAAAACATGCATTTAGTCATTCAAAATCAATATTGATGGTATGTAAATCGAGTTTAAAAGTGTAAAAGCAAACATTAAAATGATTAATAATGCATGTTTTGAAGTGATTTTGAATATTACAAAAGTGATTTTAACCATTTCAAAATCACTCTCAAACATACTTAACAAACATAAGTTATTCGTTCTAACAAGAAATTGAGTTAGCTCTTAATTTTGACTGCTGGGAAGTTCTACAAGTTACAATGAAAGGGGACATAATTTGAACTTCAATGTGAACTGTTGAATTTATTTTTGAATTCAAGCTTCAAGTGTTTTGATATTTTCTTTTCAGCTAATATCTTACTTCAGCAAGAGAATGATATCCCAGGAAACTCTAGAAAGGAATGTTGTTATGCAAATAGCTGGTCGTCAGGTACCTGAAAATGTTTTTGTTTGCATGCCCTTATAATTGAATTTTTAGACTTACTTCTTGTGGATGCAATACTGGCTGGAATTTGTGCCCATAAAATGTTAAGCCACATTTTAATATGTTAGTTTTCACTTGGAATTTTTGTTGAGACTCAATAATACGTAGGATTTGAACTTCTGACCTTTTCGTCGAGGATATAATGTCTTAACTAGTTGAGTTATGTTCAGATTGACTGTGATTCTTTAATTTATATGTTATCCGTAGGTCATGATGTCTTCAATGAATCATTCCCAAGGCTAATGACAATTTATGTGTTCGAAAGTGTGCTGATTCTTTTGTTTTGATAATTAGGCCTTTGGTGTTTAAAACCCTTAAATTTGCAATATGTATTTTTTTCTTTCTTTCATTGAAGAACATGGGGTTTTGTCTAACATTGGATGTTGATGGAAGGGTCTTAGTTCTAAATTGTGGACGGATACCCTCACCTTATGGATGATTTTTTCTCTATTGAGGCCCATCTTCACAGAATAAGCATTCAACTAGTGTTTAACTGATGATTATTCGCTCTCATTTCCTTGTAGCTTCAACTTGTAACAAGTTTAAAGGTCAATTGCAGGTTGCTATTGCATTTACTTATAGACAAAATGGACAGCTCGTCGGTTGCAAGTACCGAACCGTGGACAAGAGATTTTGGCAGGTACATTAGCCAATCCTTCTTCAAGGTCTCATTCTTTTAGACTGGAATCTGTTCTTGCAATTAGTTTTTTTAGCGTTTTGTGGGCTTGTTTTGTGTATGCCCTTGTACATCACTTCATTTCTCTCAATGAAAGCTTGGTTTCTTATCAAAAGAAAAAAATTATTCATCAGTCGAGAGTTATTTGAGAAATTTTCAGAATGTTTCAGCATCTTCCATTCTGTTCTTCAGCTTGTAGTTTTTAAGCGTTTCTTTCTTATGCACGGCTGATGCACCAAGCTTTGCTGACGCTGACCATATTTTTCCTTTCTTGCCTGCTTCATTTCCAAATATTTATATATAGAGCTGATCTTTTTTACAGAGAATCTAATCTGCATGTCTGATGTCAATGTTCAGGAAAAGGGTACAGAAAAGTTATTGTATGGGATTGATGACATTAATGATGCAAATGAACTCATCATTGTAATCCACAATACCTTAACTTTTAAGGTTCTATTGGATATTTTAAGTCCCGTTTGATAATCATTTGGTTTTTTAAAATTGCGTTTTCTTTACCATGATTTTCATCTTTCTTAAGGAAACATTTGAATTTTTAGCTAAATTTCATTTTGAAAACATTTGTGAAAAGTAGATAACAAAATAAAGAACTTCATAGGTGGAAGTAGTGTTTATAAGCTTAATTTGCAAGAACCAAAAAATGATTATCAAACGGGGTCTTAAAAATCTCTTTTACCATCCGTTTTTGATAATATTGTATATATTATTTAAGGTCGAGGGTGAATTGGATAAACTTTCAGTAGAAGAAGCTGGCTTCCTCAATTGTATCAGTGTTCCTGGTGGTGCCCCAAACAAGGTTTCAACTGATACAGTTCCATCAATCGAAAAGGTTCTATGTTATACAAGTACTTCTATGCATGTCTTGTGTGCATTACATCACTGATCTTAACTGTCTCAGTTATGCTGCTAAGTTATCTATTTTCCTCTTCCCTTTGAAACTAAACTTTTAGTTGATCTTTGAAAAGTTACTGCAAGAGTCACTAAAGCATCATATAAGAAACGCTCTAGCACCCCTTTTCAACTTGAAACCAACTAAGAACCAGAAAAAAGAAATGTTGAGTAAATTATAATAAAGCACCCCAATTGAATCTGATGCTCAAAGTTTAGTGAAAACAATACATTCTAATGGGCTTTTGTCTTCAGCCCAAGGTGTTCTTATTGAAGAAATTAGAGCTTTGATGGTTTTTATCTGAATTAAGTGCGTTTGTTTTATTCCTAGATCTGCTAGTAAGGCAGACCACAACTTAGCAAGGCAGGCCCTGGTCCAAGAAGGTTTTTGTGTTTGGGAATTTAATCCCCTAGTTGGTTAAATGACATTATTAATGTCGATTGGTGTTCTTTGTACGTGCGTTTAATCATTCAAAATTAATTTTAATGTTTGGTTTTATACTTTTAAGTAGGATTTTCATACCATCAAAATTGATTTTGAATGATTAAAAACATGTTTCGGGGTGATTTTGAACATGAAAAAAAGCAATTTTAACCATTTCAAAATCACTCTCAAATATGTCCAAAGAGAACGTGTTCTAACTTTCATCTCTTGTGATAATATTACGTTTAGTTTTTAACAATCACATATGGTTTACAAATTCATTGTTCTTAATTTATATTGTTCAACACATCTGGAAACTACTTTACTTCAACTTGTTCTCAATGAAAGCTCGATTTCTTACCAAAAACTTGTTCTCTATGCATATTTTGGTGGGATGAAGTCAGGATACTGCATATCAATATTTATGGAGCTGCAAAGACTACTTAGATAAGGTAACATTGTGCCTGAATATAATGGAAAAGCGATTTTTGGACCCGTTAGATAACCATTTTGCTTTTGCATTTTAATGTTAAAAATAAGCTTGTTATAGTTTCGTCATTTTGTTATTTTACTTTTTAAAAACGTCTTGTTGAGCTTGAAATACTAACAAAAGTATTAACCTACAAGGTTTCTCGCATTATCTTGGCTACTGATAGTGATGAACCAGGGCAAGCTTTGGCAGAAGAGCTAGCACGTCGCCTTGGAAAACACAGGTCACATCTCAATTGTGAACTTTAAAATCAAGATCAAACTTCTATACACTGTCATGAATAATGCTTCAATATTAGACAAAATAAAATGTCTTTGTTTATGGATTAACAGATGTTGGCGGGTAGATTGGCCATATAAAGATGACTTCAACCGTTTTAAAGATGCCAATGAGGTTAGCTTTCTCCTTTGAAAATTACACTAGTTAGCCATGCACTCAAGATCACTGCATTGTTTCGGCTAAGTCCTTAAGTTAGTCGACACGAGCACAACTCAACTTCTCAAGATATTACTTACTTTCCTAGAGGTAAAAGGTTCGAATCTCTAACCTACCGAACTCAAAAAAAGATTAAAAAAATATCCTTATACCATGTGGAAACATTATCTTTATATGCTAGTAATGAAATATTTGCTCTACGAATAAAAATGAAAATGTCCAATTTTCTTAACACCACTTAATCAATACGATAAAATTAATCTTGGTTCTTTTTTTTTAGTTCAACATAGGGTTGGAGATTCGAACCTATGATCTTTTGATTGAGATTATAATGGCTAGAGGGCATATGCTGTTGGCAATAAAATTAATCTCATTAACTAAAGTGGATATAATAATAATGTCCACTTAAAACTTAACATTCCTCTCTATCAATATAATGTTTAATGTGTGAATCTTATGGCCCTCAATTAAATGAGGTGAAAGTATAGTATCCTTTCATCAATATTGTATGATATGTTATTTTCTTTCATGAATTCAATGTTAATTTTGGACTTCTTTCTTGTCATGATAACATTTCTTTTGATAAATTTTCTTTATTTATTTCCTTTATTGATGTATTATGACAAGCAGATTCTAGTGCACTTGGGGCCAGATGCTCTGAAGAAAGCAATTCAGGAGGCCAAGTCATATCAACTTTCTAATGCAAATGAAATACAAATAGGTGCGCATCCAACTATTTCAACTGGCTTTCTTTTTCCATTTTTTAAAATGTTTGAGAAAAAAAATCAATTTTTCCTCTCAAATTTGTCGAGTTTTATCAATTTTTACCCTGAACTTTCAATTTCATCGAATTGCTCCTCAAACTTAGATAAATGTTACAATCTTAACCTTAAAGTATTGCTTTTGATTTTCTCTTGGGCAACTCGAGTTTTTGGCCCATTTTGAAAAAGTAATCGGAGAAAGACAATTTTAGACCCTTGTACGTGAAAAGACTAAAATATCCTTGTTTTTTTAGGCCACCACCCACTCATCTCTTATTTCTTTCTTTTCTCTCTCATTTTAAGCCCTCTTGCATACTGTGAAAGAATGAGCCCAACCATTTTTTTTTTGTTTAACAACCAAAACGGATAAAATTAAATGAAATCACCACGTCCCGTTTGATAACTATTTAGTTTTTGAAAATTAAGCCTATAAACCATACATTCACATGTGAATTCCTACACTGACTTTCATCTTTGTTAAGGAAACCTTACCACTCTTAGCCAAATTCAAAAAACAAAAGAAAAATTTTGAAAGTTTTTTTTTGTTTTTTCTCCAAATTTTGGCTTGGATTTTAGAAACACTTCATTGGATTTTGGAAACACTTCAAAAGATAGATAACACAACTAAAGAATTCATATGTAAATGTATTGTTTATAGGCTTAATCTTCAAAAACTAAAAATCCAATGGTTATCAAACGGCACCATAAGATTCGAACCAGAAATGGGTAAAAATGGAGGATTGGGAACGTGAAAGATTGACGAAAGGAAAGAAGGGGAAATGAAAATCGATTAGAAAGGGAGGAAAACTTGAAAAATAGTTGAGATGAAAATGGAGAACGAAGAATCATAATTCATAGAGAAGAGAAAGATTTCAAATGAATGGATCACATGAACAACAACAAATTGAAATCTCAAATTTAAAACAAACATAAGAAAAACTAAAAAAATCTTTACAACAAACTAAAATCTTATTTATGAAATTTTGGTCGGTATACCGACCGGTATTTGAATACCACTGGGAATACCGGCCAGTATACCGACCAACATTCATGAGATGGGACATAAACATAAGTTCAAGTCCCAAATTAGTCATGGTGGATTTCTTAAAAATGACACTATTCTCTTCCTTTTTTTTTTGTAAATATTTCAATGACCTTTTCCTCTTATAACTTTGCAGAAAAGGACCTCAAGAACTCCACAAACCTCGCTAACTGTAATCCACAAGAATGTTTATGAGTTGCATTAGAGATGTGTGTTTTTATAGATTAGAAGCCTTGTTTGGACCAAGTATAAAACAATACTATCATATTACTATATTTCAAATTAAATTATGATATATGGTTATGTTTAATCAAGTTTTGACAATAAGTAAGTAAAGAAGTTTGTTTTTTTTGGCAAAGCAGGATCAAACTCATGACCTCTTAGTCAATGACATAACTTTATGTCAATTGAGTTATGATCGGTTTGACGATGAGTAAATACGTTATAACTAGTGGTTATAGCATGCACCTAAGTCCCAAATTTATAAAAATAAAATAAAAAATACTACATGAAGATAGGTATTTTTCACCGTGTTATGAATATGTATTTTAACGTGACGAATTGATATGGTAACGACTTGATTTTTAGTATTAACAATTTTTTTGGATCAATAACATGTGGGTGTAGAGAAATTTGAACATCTAACTTCTTGGTTGACTCTAACTGTTTTAACCCGTTGAACTATGCGCAAATTGCCAATAACGACTTTATTAAACAATATTTTTTAAAAAATGATAAGAGAATGTGGATGGAGTGAGAACTCATAGGGGCTGTTTGGATGTTTGGGGTGCTCGGTACGTTATTTTAGTCGGTGATTATAATAATTGAAGTCAATATATTTATTTTATTGACTGTGAATTATAATAGTTAGTGGGTTAACTGTGAGTTATTATAATTCAGTCCATCCAGCTCTTAGTTGGTACCCCAAACACCTTGTGTCAATTGAATTTTTCAATAATATACTTTTTTTTAATGCATATTTAAATTGCATAATAGATGTTAGTATAAGCATAACTCAAGGTATAAAACACTTATATACTATTTCAAAAGTCAGAGGTTGTATCTTATATATATATGGTAAACAGCAATGTGTAATTGAGATTAAAAAAATAAAATAAAAAAATACTATCACAATTTAAACAATTTATTAAAAAATATTAAAAAAATTAAAAGACTTAAATTAGTAATCACAGTTGAATTTATCTTGAATTACAAGTTTTTAAAATTTATGAACCTATTAAACATAAAATTATGGACTGGTTGCACAAACAACAATCAAGCCCAAAATAATGACAAATTTAAAACATTTTGCAAATATGGTAAAAAATCAGTCACTGATAGACTGCTATCGTTGATATATGACTATTACTGATAGACTACTATATATTAGTGATAGTCACTGACAAAATTCTATAAAAAACTGAGGTGATAGACTACTATCAGCGATAAACTACTATCAACGATAGACCATACTATCAGAAATAGAAATTGTTATATCTGCAAAAAATTTAAAAAGGTACTATATTTTTAATTATTTTACTCTAAATTGACATATGTTACAATTTCCCTAAAGTTATATGTCTAACATTTAATTTATATACGCCAATCATTGTTACTTATTGGCTTATTATTGATTTATATTAATTAGGCTCGTTTGATAACGTTACCGTTTATTGTTTTTTGTTTCATATTTTTTATTTACTGTTTCTTGTATTTATTGTTTCTTGTTTTCTATTTTTTGTTTCTTGTATTCTAACGAGTTAAGTGTATTAAAAAATAATATATATATATATATATATATTTAAAATTTAAAATTCAAAATAACAAAAAAAAAAAACATAAATATACCGATTGCAAAATTTAAAATATATATAAAAAATGATGCAAAATTAGGAAATTAATTTTTTTTAAAAAATGTCATATAGAAGTCTCAAACCTGGGAACTAAGGGGCGTTTGGGGCGCAGGGTGAGTTATTATAGTTGGTGCGTTATTATAGTTGGTGGGTTATTATAATCTGTGGATTATAATAGTCTGTGTTTGGGGTGCAAAGTTATATAGTCTGAGTTTAGTAAGTCTGTGTTTGGAGTGCAAAGTTGTTTAATGTGTGTTTAAAATACAATTTTCTTTAACATGAAGTTTGAAATATGTGTTTATGTTAGTTTATTTTTTTTCTACAATTTTTTGTTGTATTTGTATAGTTAAATGTATATTACATATTAATTTTTTAAAAGTTAAAAAAATAAATATTATTTAGGAAATCACAAATAATCGACAACAAGAGGCTCGGTGGAGAGAGAAATAATACAGTTTTCTTTAACATGGAGTTTGAAATATGTGTTTATGTTAGTTTAATTTTTTTATACTTTGCATAGTTAAATGTATATTACATATTAATTTTTTAAAAGTTAAAAAAATAAATATTATTTAGGAAATCACAAATAATCGACAACAAGAGGCTCGGTGGAAAAAGAAATGATACAGTTTTCTCTAACATGGAGTTTGAAATATGTGTTTATGTTAGTTTATTTGTTTTCTACAACTTTTTGTTGTATTTGTATAGTTAAATGTATATTACATATTAATTTTTTAAAAGTTAAAAAAATAAATATTATTTAGGAAATCACAAATAACCGACAACAAGATGCTCGAGAGATAAATAATACAGTTTTCTTTAACATGGAGTTTGAAATATGTGTTTATGTTAGTTTATTTTGTTTCTACAACTTTTTGTTGTATTTGTATAGTTAAATGTATATTACATATTAATTTTTTAAAAGTTAAAAAAATAAATATTATTTAGGAAATCACAAATAATCGACAACAAGATGCTCGATGGAGAGATAAATAATACAGTTTTCTTTAACACGGAGTTTGAAATATGTATTTATGTTAGTTTATTTTTTTTCTACAACTTTTTGTTGTATTTGTATAGTTAAATGTATATTACATATTAATTTTTTAAAAGTTAAAAAAATAAATATTATTTAGAAAATCACAAATAATCGACAACAAGATGCTCGATGGAGAGATAAATAATACAATTTTCTTTAATATGGAGTTTGAAATATGTGTTTATGTTAGTTTATTTTTTTTTCTACAACTTTTTGTTGTATTTGTATAGTTAAATGTATATTGCATATTAATTTTTTAAAAGTTAAAAAAATAAATATTATTTAAGAAATCACAAATAATCGACAACAAGAGGCTCGATGGAGAGAGAAATTTGGGATGAAATAGAAGATAAAGAATCGGTAAATTGGGTGAAAAAAAAATAAAGAGAAGAAAAATTTAATGAAAAATTTAATGAAAATGAAAAAAATAAAATAAAAAAAAATATAGTGTTACTGTAGCACTGCTATAGTGAACACTGTAGCAACCCGGGTAATCCCCAACCCCAACTTATATAGTTGGGGCTCCAAACATGGGGTGAGCTATTATAGCCCACCCCACCCCACTTGGAGGGGCCAAACTGCCCCTAAATGGAAGAACTTGTCCATGTGCGAGCAGCAAAGGAACATCAATTTGTAGTTTTTATAGGAACAAATTTATTATAATAGAAACGAAACAAAACAGTTTTTATAGGAACAAATTTGTCAAAACAAATAGAGACAATATTTTAATTTTTCAAAATTTGTCCATTTTTTGAAAACGCTTATCAAACGCTTAGAAATAAAGAGAATAATTAAAACAAGTGTTTCTTAAAAAACGAGAAACATGATCAGAAAACAGTAAACATGAACGTTATCAAACTAACTTTTCTATTATCTATTTTCTATTTCCATTTCTCATTTTTTAAAATAATAGATTTGTTTGATAACTATTTCAATTTATTGTTTCTAAAATTAATTTTCCTACCATAAATTCATAATTACTTTACAACCAACTTATTCAAAAGTTTGTTAAATTATAAATTTAGCCCCTAAGTAGTTAGTGTTTATTTGATACTTTGATTTTTTTAATTTTTTAAAATTAATGAATCTACTAGATACAATTAATTTTTTTTTTTTTTTGAAATTCTCAATAATTATTAATTGACTTATTAGACCTTTTTAAAAGAATGACTAACAAAAATATTTAATTAATGCGAGATAAAAGGTATTTAAAAGCACAACCTTATAGCAATGAATCTATGCTCGGTTTGAGAAATGGATAAAAGTTGAGAAAGTTGAGAAAGTTTGTAATTTTGGTGTTTATTTTTATTTTTCAAAAAACAGCTTATATCCGCCTTAAATTCCAACTTTTTGATGGGGGGTTCATTTGTCTTGGGAATCAAGCCGCAGCAGAAAAGTTGGGATTTTTATAGCGCGCGAAACTGAAGAGCAAACCCACAGGTCTTCAGTCTTCTCATATGCTTCAATTTCCTGCTAATTTCTTCAATGGAAGCCATAGCCAGCTGAGATTACCCTAGCCCCACCAAACCCACCCAGACATGCGTTTTCTTCATCACAATCACTCCAAGCTCTCTTCCATTTCCTCTTCATTTTATCTAATGGGTTCCATTCCTTTATGCAAATCCACTTCTCTGGCATTTCTATCACACCTTTCTTCTTCTTCTTCTTCTTCTTCTTCGCAGAAGTATTTCCTGTACAGAACCAATCCTCTTCTCCATGGTCCATTTCCTGTACAACCCATGTCCCAGGGCAAACCCTTTTCCATGAAACCAAATGGGGTTTCTTCTTTTACTTCTAATGCCAGTGTTCCCAGACCTCCAGGTACTAATATTGAACATTTTTTATGTATTTTTTTTTAATGGTTTTTGATGGGTAGTTTGGTTTCTGATTGTTTCTGATTAATGCCTTTGTTGTGGAGGAAATGTGGTGTTTTATGGCTGAGATGAAATACGGGAAGTTAAGGATACACCTTTAAGACAGTAAAGTAGTCTGCTGGGAATGTATTCTGAGGCTTTGGGAGAGTGCTTGGTGTTTGTTTATTTTTAATGTTATTTGCATCTCTTCTTTATGCAGCCTTTTTGGAGAATCCACTAGACGGTGCTTTAAACTCGACTAAATTGAATGTTCTGAGAAAAAAATTGGAGGAACTTAACATTGACATTGAATCTTGTGTTCCAGGGCAGACGAACCGCTTGCTTTGTCCAATGGTATTGGGTTTCTTTCTAATATCAGTTTGCTTATGCGTATTGTGCTCTATTTTGAGATATATTTATCAAATCTGCAGAAGTGAAAACAGCTGCCAGTTCTTTTTTTTTTTTTTTTTTTTTTTTTTTAATTTTTAATAAGAAACCTGAAGATATATTGATGAAACAAGAAGACAACCGGGGGCAGGGGAAGAGAAACCCCCCTCCCAAAGGAGCTAATCACAAAAAGGCCTTCCAATCTTGAAGGATCATTGAGAGAGGATAGTTGCAAAATAACTTGCTATTTCAATAGACCTAGAAACAATGAGCATCCCAGATGAGGGAACCCTAAGAGAGCCGCTCACTCCAATTACCATCCATGTATGATCCATACTAGATTTGACCAACTGCCCATCCTACCTACTCTACATTCTTGACAACCCATCTTTGTCTCAGTCTCTCAGTAGAGTCTTTGCCATGTTTCAGTCCTCTTCCCCATTACTTAGAAAAAGTGAGCCACCGATTTAGGTACAAGATACTATCATTACCGCCTGTATAATTAGACATCCAACCCGTAATCGCAACGACCCAATTGCAAGAGCAAGAGTTCTACCAACTGCTCTATTAGCAAACTTATCTTCAAAACTCCTATGATTTCTTTCCAACCAGCATCCCCACAAAAGCACATGAACCGCATAACTCCAAAGCAGTCTGGTAAGGCCCTTAAACCAACCCCTATCCAGAACGTCTGAAAGCCAATCATCCACATGCCGAGGGATGCAAATTGGATAGACCGAACTGCTTCAGAAGGAACTCCCAACCTCTATGAACAAACTGATAATCTAGAAAAACATGATCCAAATATTCTCGTCTCCATCCTCTGCTTTGTTTTCAATGATGGCTTGAAAAATACGTTGGCCAAATAGAAAAATAATGTACCTTTTATAATACTTAAAATCTTTTTGGCAACTACAAAAAAAGTTGGTATTTTGTTGATTAGTTTTGTTATAACCATTTTTATAATAGGAAACTGTTTTCATACTATTTCATAATTGGAATAGTTGTAATGCTCCTAGGAAATAAGTAAATGAAAGCTGTGAGGAATAGTTGTTGCTGCTTTTGTATCTTCCTAATGGACTCTACATCTTAATGATGAAACCAATGACAGTGATGGTACTCAATGTTCTGATTATTGGAAACAATTATTTTTCCTTACATTTTTTTGTTGTTGAAATCAATAGAGAAAATGAATTAAATTAGGGGTGCAAAAGACGTAGCTAATATAAATTCCATTTCAAAATGAATGGATTAAATGCTTCATTCAAAATTTCCTTAAAAATTGATCGATGATACACCAGGGGTTAAACAGTCCACAAAACAACCAAGAAAAAAAAACAGACTACCCAAACTTAGGCTACAGAAGCCTGCACCCCGAACACAGTATTCAGAAACCCAGACTTCCCAACCCTGTACCCCAAACACAGGCTTCTGACCCCCCAAACAAACTCCCATACTTCTGATTCCGAATCTGCGCGCCAAACGCCCCCTATGGACTTCTTCTTCCTCAAAAGGGGCTCTTCTAACCGAATCTGCGCGCCAAACGCCCCCTATGGACTTCTTCTTCCTCAAAAGGGGCTCTTCTAACCAATCTCTCCAAACTCTGCGTTATAGGGACCAAGTCAAGCCATTACTAGAAATCTTTGCCCTTCTAATTTTCCATAAAGATCTCTAAAAAAGCACACTGTTTAATTCCTGTTCTCATGCATTACTGTTTGTGGGATAAAGTGAAGATCAAGGATCATTAGTTGCTCTGTTGTCGTTTCTTCATGGGAAACACAATTTATTAATGAAAAATCTACTCACATGTGACATGTCGACACTTATTTGAATATGTGACACACAATGCTTTCATAATCACCCATTAACGCTTGATAGAAAGGGCATACACATGTCCTTGAATTACAGAATGAATGCCTATCAAAACTTGAAAAAGAAATTAATAAATAAAAAATAATGGCCGAATTTCTTGTCATTACCTGGTCTAGTTCATGTTGAAACTATGATGCAACTTCTTAAACAAGGTTGTTCTGCATATTTTTCTGTCATTATTGCATTTCTCAAGTACCTACATGGAGATGAGCTCAATATGGGGATGATGAAACTCCCCACACACAACTCCCACTGTCCCACATACACTGCAAGTGCTTCCTTACGAACACTTTTCTTACACATTGTGCTGGAGATTTTTGGAAGATAGGAACTAAGGAAGGAAACTTGAAATGGTAGCAACTTGGATATGGAAAAATTTAAAGGAAATTGTTTGCAAGTCTTGACAAATGTCTTTCCTACTTATTGCTGAAACTGTCTTTACCTTTTTTCTTTTTGGTTCCAACAAATTGGTTTCACTTGTTGCCTACATCTATTAGTTATAACTTTTGAGTGAAAAAGGTATATATTTTTTTAATGTCATGCTCTGATTAATTCTGTGTCAAATTGGTGCCAGTGCAAAGGTGGTGATTCAGGGGAACGATCCTTCTCCCTATATATCTCAGAAGATGGGTATGATTTTATGGCGTCTTTCTCGTCGATTTTTTCTCAGAATCGTTTTATCTGTTATACCTTTTTTTTTTTTTTTTTTTTGTGTGTGTGTGTGTGTTTAAAGTTTTTAAATCCAAAAAAGACACCTGATAGGTCCCTGGACTTGTAGTCTAACACTAACATTAGTTCCAGTCCTTTCCTTTTATCTTTGTGTTTCGATGAAATAGATATTTATCTTATGTCGAAAAAGTAGCTGGAGTCCTTGCCCGTCACTTTTGGACTCTTCAGTTTTTCAATTGCATTGGCTGCGTATCTCCTGATTTTTTTTTTAGCATTATAGGTAGTTTTGTTTTTGTTCTTTTTGTGTCTGTGTGTGCATGTCATGTAGGGCCGTGGCTCTTTGATTTTTTTTTTTGTCACAATCTTCTAGGATTTCATTAATCAATGAATTGTTTCCCTTCTAAAAAAAAACAATCTTCTAGGATTGTATCTCTTATGCACCCTCCACTCTATCTTCTTCATCATCATGAAAACTGTTCTTTCTTAATTTAATTTAAAATATTATTATTTTAAAATTATTCATCTTTCTGTTTTTCTTTAAATTACATGTATGGGAGACAAGTTGATAGGACCTGAACTCATAGTTCGTCCACCCCACTAACCTTAGTTTGACTTCTTACCTTTATCTTTGTGTTTAATGAAATTGTTATTTTTCTGATGTACAAAAAGTGACCGGATTTCCTTCCATCCCTTTGGACTTTTCAATCCTTCAATTCTATTGACATGCATATATTCTGCAACCTTTCCTTTTTTGAGTATTGCAGGTTTCTAATTTGTTTTTCTTTCAAAAGACCAGGGGAGCTGCTGTTTGGATGTGCTTTCGTGCAAAATGTGGTTGGAAAGGCCGCACTCTGGTATTAATCATAACTCAATTTACTTTGTTCCTGATTGAGGTTTATTTTGAACCTTTAACAGGTGCCCTTTCACCTGCGATTGATTTTGAGAAGTTGTTTTATTATTGTTTTCTGTTTTAAACCTTTTTTTTGAGAAGAGAAACAAATTTAATTGATGAATCAAATAACGGAGTAAGAACTCCAAACACCTATAGGTGGATTACAAGAAAACTTTCTAATTTGAAATAAAAAATGAAAGACTAAAATAAGAGAAAGGGTGTACTTTATTGTTCAAATATCACTGAATATTTCATTAAGTGTTGTGGAATGCACAAATCTTTCATAAATTTTCCTTTTAGCATGAACATTTGGTCTCTCTTCTACAAGTTTTCAGATTGTCTTGGCTCGCTCACATTTCTTTGGATGGAAATGTGTCTCAACTCTCAAGTGCTTTGCGGTCATTTGAAGGGGAAAGCAAAACTTCAAGTGGATTTTTTCTTAAAGAGATGGGAATAAAACCAATCCGATGGAGTTACAATAAACTTCTTCGATTGGACCAAATAATGATAAAACTATAAGAATTAAAAAGAGATAACAATTTACCCTAAGAGATAGCTAATAATGGGGCAGTCAAGGACTTTTCCATTGATTTACAACCTTTCCCTTGAAAAGAATGGGGCAGTCAAGGATTTTTGGGATGGTGATCTAAGATTGAGAAGAAACCAGAAAGATTATGAGATTGAGAAGCTTGGAGCTATTTTGCATTGTCTCTCCACTGTATCCTTCACTAATAGAAGGGATAAAGGAGTTTGAAAGCTAGAGAAAAATGGGCAATTCTCCACAAGTTTCCTATTGAAAGAGTTCTCACCCTCCCCCAACGAGCCTTCGATTTCTCTCTACAAGCTGATTTGAAAAGGATTATACCCCAAAAAGGTGAAGTTCTTCTTGTGGGAGCTCACACACAAGGCCATCAATACGCAAGATAAGCTCCAAAGAAGAATGCCCTACATGGCTCTTTCTCCACAGTGGTGTACAATCTGCAAGAAACACTCAGAATCACAAAGCCACCTCCTAAATTTCCATTTTCCAGACACTTTGGAGAATTGTTCTACCATCCTTCAATTGACACATTGCCCTCCCAGAACTTTTTCTTTCTTTCACCCTTGGCAGTAGGGGTGAGCAAAACTAACTGAAAAACCAAACTGACCGATCGAAACCGACTTCGGTCGGTTGGTTTATGCCAATAGTCGGCCGGGGTTGGTTTTTCATGTAGAAAAACCGACCAGATCGGTCGGTTGACCCAAAAATATTAAACCGACCGACTAAATTCAATTTTTTTTAAAAAAATAAAAAATAAAAAAACATCTGGCTGGTTGACTGACTGATTGCATGTAGTACATTTGGGAAAGACATCTCTTCCCAAGAGTCCATTTAATAATAAAAAATATATTTTTTTTACATCATTTTTTTATCTTTCCATTTCTCTCTCCCTAACCTTTCGTCCCCCTCACTCTCATTTCTCTTTTTCCATTTTTTATCTCTCCATTTCTTTCTCCTTAACCTTTCTTCTCCCTCCCTCTCATCTCTTCTCATCTTCTTTCTTCCCACAATTTTTTTCCTCCATTCTTCTCCCTCTCATCTCCATCATCGTGTCTCTCCATCGCCGTCTCTCTCGCCTCCATCTCCTCTTTTTCACTTTTTTTTTTCACAGTTCGCTGGAGTTCTCTCCTCAAGTCGATTTCGGCCAAAATCGATCAAAATCGACCGACGTAAACCGACTTGTCGGTGGTCGGCGACGGTTTGAGCCCAAAACCGACTCCGATCGACCGATACTCACCCGTACTTGGCAGGGCACCCTTTCAAAAAGGAGAAAAAAGTTTTGTGGGAGAATTTCATTACGACATTTTGCTGGAACATTTGGCAAGAGAGAAACAACGCATCTTCCAAGGGAAGAATCCTCATTTTCTTGATTTTTTGAGTCTATTGTCAACATGGTAGTGGCATGGTGCAAATGTTCTCTTTTCCATCTTTATAGGTTATAGCTATACTACCATCCTTTCTAATTGGAAAGGCCTTTTGTAACTTCCTAGGAGCTGTTTTTTTTGTATGCTCTTGTATTCTCTCATTTATTCTTAATGAAAGTTCGGCACCTTTCCAAAAAAAAAAAGGGCCTTTTGTAACTTTGATTGGGGTTCTTCTTTCCTCTTGTAATTTCATACTATTAATGAAATTGTTTCTAAAAAAAGAAAAGAGGTAAAGCACTGACCAACAAAAGGAAGAGAGCATATTAATTCCAAAATGTTGATACAAAGAAGCAAATATGGAAAATGTGGCTTTGGGATTAAGCTTCATTCTTGCATTGAATACACCAGTGAGGTGAATTTGACAAATGTGGCATACGGCACTGCAAGAGGTCTTGGTATTGACAGCATTGTGAGCAAGCTTCCAAAAGAAGAATTTTATCTTCTTTGGATATGAGTATTTCCAAAGTGAATACCATAAAAAGGCTTCTCTTCAGCAGTGAAATTTAAGTCATGGAGGAGAGATTTGGTTGTGAATGTGGCACTGCTTTCTAATTACCAAATCCATTTATCCTCCAATTTTGTGAGATTTATGGCTTCTAGCAAGATGTTTAAGACTGCACATTCTGACATTTCTGCATCCTTGAGGTTTCTTCTAAGCTTTAGATCCCATACCCTAGCATCCTCCATCCACATGTCCTTGACCGAAGCATTTCTTTGGAGAGTGATAGAGAAAAGGTGAGGGTAGCAAATAGCCATTGGGGAATCGGTCAACTAACAGTCATTCCAAAATGAGATCGTGGCTCCATTCCTCACTTTTTTAGAAACTTGATCAAGAACGAGGCTTTGATGCTCGAGGATGCTTTTCCAAGGGCCTTCAGCCTTGATAAGTGGATATAAATCTTGTACGTAGGGTTTGGTTTAAAGATGGAGTGCCTTATTTTGCTTCAATCACTCTCCTCTACAGAGCAGATTTTTCTTCATGATAACGCCAAATCCATCCTAACCTTTTTTGTATTTCCTTCTTTTATTATTATTATTTATGCTAATTGGATGGTTTTTTTGGAGAGCCCATTGGCTTTTCGCAAGGATGCCTTATCCCTCATGTATTCTTTCTTCAATGGTGAATGAATGTTTCTTATAAAAAATGGACAAAGTTCTATCACAATGCAAATTGGTACTTATAATTACTAATAGCTTCTTGATTCTTGTTCAAAAAAGAGAAAAACTAATTGCTTTGATTTATATAAATGCACGATTTTGTTGTTTCACCTTATCAATGAAATGTTTATGTTTCCTATAAGAAAAGAGTTGTTTGGTTTAGCATAACTTGTGATGGCAGGCCTTTGCTGATGGTCAGTCATCATTTCGAGGTTTAGGACAAGTCAAACTTAACCAGAACAAACGGAAAATTACAGTGGAGAGTCTACAACTTGAACCACTGTGCGATCAGGTAGTTGAGATTTACATTTTTCTTCATTTTGATGATGATTATTGCTATCGGATATTTGTTAAACGTTTATTATTGTGTAGTTTTGTAAATATCTTATTTATAGGTGTCCATCAGTTGTTTATCGATTATTGTAATCCTACGTTTTATTAAATTAGGAATACTTATCTTTCTTTAAATTAAGAAGTTTAAAATTAGCCCAAAAGTTCATTAGAACTTTTAAAAACAAATTAAAACTGGAAAAACTTCTATCATCCTCATTTCAGAGATTTTTTTTTGTGGATAAGTTTAGAGTAATAAGTTATTTAACTAAGAATGAAATTATTCAATCATTTTGAATATATTATTTAAACAAATAAAATTTATTTTAAGGATTCAATATAATTTTGTAAACTAATCATTAATACAATTATTTCCTTTGGGATATACTTGTCAATTACACTTGCAATTGTTTTATGTTTTCTCTATATGGACTTAGAGAATATAATCATCTTTCTTGTTTAGGGTTTAGGGTTCTCATCAATGAAATTGTTTCTTATCCCAAAAAAAACCATCTTTCTTGTTTCAGCTGGTTTCTTATTTTGCTGAGCGATTGATATCCAAGAACACATTGTTAAGAAATTCAGTTATGCAGAAAAGATCCAACAATGATCAGGTAAAAGCAGTTATTATTGATTTGAACTAGCAATAGACACTCACGGGTATAAAAAACTAGCAATGGAGCATTGGCATTGTGATAATATTCTCTTTTTTAATAGCTTTAGCTTGAAGCAAGCTATCTCCTCCCTTTTGTAATTATGATCTCACCCTTCCAAATCAACTTTGTAATTATGATCTCAATACCCTTCCCAATCAATGGAGGTGTTTTTTGTAACTTAGCTCGGTTGAGAGCTCTTTTGTATACTTTCATTTTATCAATGAAATGGTCTCTTTCCTTTAAAAAAAAATAAAAATAAATAAATAATATTCTCTTAATGGCATCTGAAGCATGCTAAAATTGCATTTAAAATCTGTATTGATAAAGTTTGCTGCTTTCTTTGCGGAAGAATATATCAATTGCATAAATTACAATTTGATCTTCTGTATTATTTTTATTTTTCTTTTCTTTTCTTTATAGCTGCCTTTAATTAGTGTTAATATTCTCCCTTTGAATTAGAAAAAGAAGTATTGGGATTTGGTAATACATGACATTTTGGATTCAAGTTTTGAATATTTGAAATATTTTGGGAAAACTAGGAAACATTTGACCATCATTTGGGAAAAATAAGTTTTGAATATTTAAACCGTGAAGCAGATCTTAAAAGGGAAAGTAAAGTAATTTTAGCTTATTTTGTTTAAATTTTAATGTGGTTACTGCTTACTGGTGTAAAAATTTAATCATCATTTGCCTCTTCTAACTGCTTAGACACTTGTTTTGACAGGTTGCTGTTGCATTTACATATTTTCGACGTGGAGCATTGATTAGTTGCAAGTATCGTGACAACAACAAAAAGTTCTGGCAGGTTCTTGTTTTAACTTATAAATAACACTCTATGATAAATTTTTACTTATGCTAAAGGCTTAAAATATTAGCTTAGAGTAAATTTAACCATTTAATTCATCTTACCACTCTCCCTCATGTGAGTTTGGATGTTAGTTTAATAAATGTTCTACATTGTCCCTTATTTGTTTGATGCTCAATTTGTGTGTTCTTTGCAAAAATGCGGAGAAATGCAAGCCAACCTTTTTCCTCATTGCCCTCTTGCCTTAAGTTTCTGCCTGCTGGTCTCTTCAACTCCATGCTTTCAAATTCTTTTCGTCTTTTGATCTATATCTTGGCAACCTCAAACCATTGCCATTGTGCTGAACTGTCAGGGAAGCTAATTTGTTATGGACTATTGCTGTGAAAACTATTACTTGGAAGATTAGACTTGAAAGGATTAGGCAAATATTGAAAAAATTAAACCTGGTTGGGTTTAAGTTTTTGATTGGCTAAATTGCATTCTTCTAATTGGTATAGTATGATTTTTTTGATATTCGTAAGTGTGGCCAATTTGCATGCACCTTAACTAATCTCGCTGACCGTTGTCTGATCCTACTATATTTGGTTGCAATTACTCTCATACGGTCCATGTTAATTAACTCTATATTTATAACTAACTTGGACTGTATTGTTTTTTTGTGAACATTGAGTGCCGCATGGGGATACTTGTACATAGACCTTACTTTTCACCCATCAATTAAAAGTTTTCATTCCCAAAATCGTACTATATGTGGACTATTAGTATTGAAACAAGGGAAGAAATAAAATTGAAACTATCAGATTTGAGTAAATTTTCATTATGAACCTTAGATTTTTTGTTAACTACTATGTTAAATCTCCAGAACTGAAATTGAAACTATTAGAGCTGCCTTGAGTTAATTTTCATTTAGTTTATTCTTAAACCTGGGTATGTTTATGAGATTTTGTTAGGCCCCCAATTATACACACATATGTGAGGAAGGGTAAAAAGGGAATTAATCCCTCGATAGTTAGTTAGTGGTCAGTGCTTTCCGTACTCGTGGAAGTGAGGGCTGGTCTCTGTGGCCTTTTTATGGCAGGGTAGGGTAGTGGTATTTTCATTATGTTGGTCTATGTTAGTAGAGCAATAGTCTCTTGGGAGAGTTTACCAGCCCTCTCGACATCTTTTGTACCTTGAGACTTGTTTATGAGTTGTTTTGCGTGTTAGTTGTAATCGTTCTTGAGTTCTTATTAATCAAAGGCAATAGTAAGGTTTGTTACCTTACAGATTTCTCTTTAATGCATTTTGATTTTCCCTTCTTCCCAAAAGAAAAAGGTAAACAAAAAGGAATAATGTACTGTGTTTTACTTGTGAATTTTCTGGAGTATTATGTTATCTTAAAAATAAGATATATTTCATCATCATCTGATTGTCTACCATTCCTTTATTTCAGGAGGCAAATACTGAGAAAATATTTTATGGATTGGATGACATAGATGGCGCAAGTGATATCATCATAGTATGACTTATTTAGTATGGAAAATCACTCCACTTAGATCTATTACTCATCATTTTCCTTTATACTTTAGGTTGAAGGGGAGATAGACAAGCTTTCAATGGCAGAAGCGGGTTTCCATAATTGCGTGAGTGTTCCAGATGGTGCACCACCATCAGTTTCCCAAAAGGACGTACCTCCTACAGATCAGGTTGCTCTTTGAAGGGGTTTCCTTTTCCCTCCCTGATTGATGAACCTTGAAGTTTTCTTTTAACTCTTAACTTTAGTCGTCAGATTTATATACATATATCTTTAACTAAGACTGGGTAGCCTTTTCTTCATTCACACTTCACCTGATTCATCTCTGGAAGTCTGTACTTCCTCATAGAGTAACAGGTCTTCACTCTGCAGCTCTTTTTCCCTTAAGTAATTCCATTTTTTTTTCACGTTCCCTCACTTCCTCATCAAGTAACAAACGTTGTCTTCACTCTGCAGACTAATATATGTCTAAGTGGAGGTTTTACAAAATTAGTGCATATAGCTAGCAGATCTTCCTTAATAAAGTTAGTGAGGGATTTCATTTTATTTTATTTTTAATAACTAATTAGCAAATCACTTTCATCAGGAGAAATGATGGTGCAAAAGAAAACAGGCTGTATAAACACTATTCTTATGTGCACTATTTTTGATAATTTGTTTGATTGATGTTCATTTATTAAGTCTGATTGAAATGCATGTTTCATGTGAAGCTAGGATACGAAGTATCAGTATCTATGGAACTGCAAAGATTACTTGAGTAAGGTTGGCGAATATAGTCCCATTTCTTTTAAGCTTAAACACATCATGGGGCATTGAAGGCTGTCTAGTTTTAATGATGTTGAAATTGATAGGCATCACGTATTATACTTGCTACTGATGGGGATCCTCCTGGTCAAGCTTTAGCAGAGGAGATTGCACGTCGTGTTGGAAGAGAAAGGTTTTTTTTTTTCTTTTTTCTCACTACAAACCATTATTTTATTCGAATATATATGGAGTAGTTTGGCTAGTAACACGTGTTTTTCTTTTTCATTCTTAGATGTTGGAGGGTCAAATGGCCAAAAAAAAATGGAGTCGATCATCTCAAAGATGCAAATGAGGTTGGAATTATAGATCCTATTATCATTGTTGCTTTACATTTATTTATTTATAATTTTAATCCGTTCAAGTTGTCTGTGTTTTCTCTCTTATAAAGGAGGAATTAATGTTTATTAGACGTAAAACTTTGATGGGAATTAGTGTAGATATTTCTGCTAATTTTTTTCCATTTCTATTAGATAAGATCTCGAGTCGAAAGTCAGCTTTCTAGTACTCATAGCATCTTTCAAAGAAATTTACAAATACGATTCAGGGAGAAGTCCAGTTGAGGTTATCTTGGAGGTAGGGTACTCAAATTTAAGTAGTGATCGACTTCTAGGTTTTGTCGTAAACCTAGTTGGTTACTTTCAATTACATGAAACGATAGTTCAAGCCACACATAAGAGTACCTTTGTAATAGGAACTTCTAGACCATAAAAAATAACATCTCTAGTTATAGCTCCTTTGGGTAAGTTTTTCAATAAGTAATTTGAAATCTTTAACTTTTTTAGAATGCTCGAGTCATGAAAAAGTTAGTCTTCAATTGGCCTTTCACCCTTGAATATATTAGCACTCATGTGATAGGAATGCTAAAGCTTCGATCAGATTGACCTACCCTCGGAGGAAATCTAGTCCCAAATGAATAGGAATTAGTTATGGGGGAATACTGAGAGCTAGTGGCGTGTGCCTATTTTGTTATAGTAGGGCCCATTTTGATGGAGAATTCTGTTGCAGGCTACAAGTGTAGTAGCAATGACATCCATCATTTTTATTTTGATGTTTTTTGAGAAGAGAAACAATTTCATTGATGAATGAAAAAAAAGCATAAGCTCGTCAACACGGCGGATCGGCTTCAACGACGTATGCCTTATCTCTACATCTCTCCGTCTTGGTGTTGTTTGTGTGCCTCTGATGCTGAAACACCTGGTCATTTGTTTGCTCATTGTTCCTTTGCATCTCGTTTTTGGGACTTTATTTTGGATGCTTTTCATTGGTCTTTGCCGTTGTCTAACAACATTTACGATCTACTTGTTGCTGTCTTGGTGGGTAATCCGTTTATTGGGGCTAAGAAGACCTTATGGCTTGCTTTTATCAGGACTTTCTTTTGGTACCTTTGGAGGGAAAGAAATGCTCGGATTTTTCGTGATATTTCATATTCATCTTCTTTTGATCGCTTTCTAGATTCGGTTCTTTGTCATGCACTACTTTGCTGTAAAGGAAGTGCCCCTTTTTCTCATTATAGCTTATCCTCTTTATCCTCCAATTGGAGAAGTTTTATGTAATTCACCTAATGGTGCCCGGAGTTTAACCTCCTTCATTTCATATATCAATGAAATTGTTTCCCTTCTAAAAAAAAAGAAAAAAAAGCATAAGCTCGAGCACCTATGTCGAATTACATAAAAACTGACCAATTAGCAATCAAATAAGAAATGCTATAATTGGAAAAATGGTGTGTACTTTTACACCAATACAAAGCGTTGAAAATGATTAAAAGAGTCTCGGAAGATACGAGCATTCCTCTCCCCCCCAAATGGACCCAGTGTTTTAAAAGGCGCAAAGACCCTCTGGAGCCTAGGCGCAAGGCGCACAATAAAGCGCGGACTTTATTTTGCGAGGCACGCTTTGTATAGAAAAAAAATATAAAAAATTATAAAGAAGAGATAGCATGGTTGAAGTGAAAATATGAAAAAAAAAACCTTTAGGATTAGTTGGAATGCATTGAATCTATTATGACCCTCTACGATTGGTCGGTACGGGAGTCGGGGTCCAGGGGCGAAGCGCCCTGGTGGGGGTATGGGGGCAACGCTCCTAAAGAAAAAAAATCAGATTTTGGTTACTTCAAAAAAAAAATTTGAAAAATGCCCCTTGCGCGCCTTCTTAAGTGCGCCTTAGGGCATAAACATCCCAGGCGCGCGCCTAACGCGCACCTTCTTAAGTGCGCCTGTGCGCGCCTTTTAAAACACTGAATGGACCAAAAGAAAACTCTATTGAAAGCCAACCATAAAACCCGCATTTCATCACAGAAGGGATGGTGAACGAAGATTGTGTCCTGTTAGATCACCAATCAACCCAAAAGTTTAAGCTGATGGGTTATGGTAAATTTAATCTTATATCAATACTTCAACACTCCCCCCTCACTTGTGGGTTTGAAAATTTGTTGAATGCCCAACAAGTGAAATTTAATATTAATTGGGGAGAAAATGGCTTTAAAAGGGTTCGAACTCAGGACCTTCTGCTCTGATACCATATTAAATCACCAATCAATCCAAAAGCTTAAGTTGATGGGTTATGGTAAATTTAATCTTATATCAATATTTCAACATGTTCAATAAATCATTGATACAATTCGGCAGAACCAAAGACCAATTGAAAGCTTTAAGAATCATGGCCCAATACTTGGATGCATAAGAGAAATGAAGAAAGAGATGAGCTGGAAATTCCGATTGGGCATTGCACATTATGCAACATGAAGGAGAGAGATGCATATAAGGCATGCGCTGCTATAATCTATCAGCCGTGTTCATTGCCCCATTAGCTCCCATAGGAAAACCTTATCTTCTTAGGGTAAGAGTCAGACCATAGCACTTTATAAAGGTCATTCCTCCAAGTATTAGAAATGACCACCATACTTTCAATAAGAGACTTGACAGTAAAGGAATTAGATGTGTCCAATGATCAAATCCAAGAATCATTGCAGTTTCGAAGAGTTACTTAGTTACTGTTGATAGAATAAAGGAGAGACCATTTATCTGTTTCCAAATCATTAAGATGACGACGTAGATGCAAATTCCAAGCAAGAGATGGGACCACCCATGCTTCATTAACTGTCATATTGGACCGAATCGCAAGCCGAGAGAGGCGAGGGCTAGGGCCAAGCAGTAGCAATAGACCCACAACTTATCCATGAATCATGCCAAAAAGAGGTGGCCGAACCATTACCCAGACATCTTTGTGCTCTGCTGGAAATAAGATCTGAAGTAGAGCAAATAAATCGCAAGGGAGATTTGAAAGAACATTGTGGAATTGGTCGTGGCCAACATTTTTCAGTTTAGGTTGATGTTGGAAGAATGAATATACAGTTTTCCATTCTATAGTGTAACAAGTGGGTTTTGTTTTGGGTTGCTTCTTCTCCTTCGATTAGGTGGCTGCTTTGGTCGCTCCTTTTGGATCATTCTGGAGTTCTAGTTTTAGGTTGTTTCGGTGGAATTGTGGTTTCTTCTGGTTTTAGGTTGTTTCGGTGGAATTGTGGTTTCTTGGTGCTGCTGTCGCTGGATTCTTTAGTTTGCTGGCCTTTTGTTTTTAGTTTTCTTTATATATCTTCTAATGTTTGCAATGCTCCTTGTTGAACTTGTTCTTATTTCATTTCTGCTCCTTTCCTTTTCTATCTCACTCTCTCAGGAGTTTGTTTCCTGAACATTTCCTTTTCATATTATCAATGAAAAGTTGTTTCTTGTTCAAAACTTTGGATTGAATAAGGAGGTTAACCTATTTTGGAAGTTCAAGATCCTTAGGAAGGTTAAAATGTTTTTTAACACCCACGAGAAGCTTCAAAAGAAATTCCCTTAGTGGGCCATGTCTCCCTCGTTTAGCCATTGCCATGATGGTGGGAATTCTGGGATTACCTTTCCCATGCCCTTTGCCTTCGGGGAGTGGTCTTTCATTTCAAGTACTAAAGATAACGTTTTACAGCTTCTCTCGAGTCATTTTCTGGCCTTGTGTTCTTGTTTGCTTTGGGTTAATGCGGCCGAAGCTATACTATCAGAATTATGGATGGAAAAAAATTTGTGAGTTTTCGAAGAATAACAGAGTTACTGGCCAAGCCTGTCTTTGGTGTTCTCTTAAAGGATTTTGATTTAAACTGGAATGCTATGTAATTTTGTTTCAAGTTTTTTTGTTTTGTTTTTTACTTGCTTTTCTTTCACTCTTCTGTGGAGTTTGTATCCTTTGCGCATTAGTCTCTTTTCATTACATCAATGAAAAGTGTCGTATCTTGTCTAAAAAACAAGTTTTTTTTTTTTTTTTAATGGGTGACTCATAGAAGTCCTTGGGGGCTGGTGGCTTAATGGCCTGGCGATATTTTTGTGGAGTAGTGCTTCTAGAACTCCTCATCGGCTAATAGGGAAGGAGAGAAATCAAAGATTTTTTTAAGATACGAAGTCTTCGGTAGAATTCTTTTGCCGTAGGAAAATTATTTTGTAACTATAATCGGAGGAGAGCCTCTTGTAGTTCTTTTGCATGGGGGATTCCTGTATCCCAGCCCCTAGGTTGTGTTGCTGTTATTTATTTATTTATTTTTGTATATACAGTTTCTTATAACAAAAATCGAAAATAAAAATAGAGTAGCGAGGGAAAATGGGACTTATGAAAGTGAAAGTGTATTCATGCGAGTGGCTGCGAGTAAAAGCTAGAAGTTCGGTTTCTTTTCTACGCTTTCGACTTTCATTAAATTAACAGAAACAAGCCTTAAAGCTCAACTCTACCGTCATTAACTTGAATTGGAAGTTCAATGTTCCTAAGACAATAAAAAGTTTTTTCTTGTATGGAGCTTTGCTCATAAAAGCTTGACTACTCTAGATAGAATGCAAATGAAGCTTAGAAATGTGTCTGTACCCTTCGGTGTGTGTTTTGTGCCTTAATGAAGAAGAAACTAGTGAACATCTTTTTCTAAGGTGTCCTTTTGCGGCGAGAGGCTGGGATCAATCCCTTAAAGCTTTTAGTCCTTGTGTGTGCCACCCTGAAAATTTGGAGCATTGGTTGTTAGAAGCTCTTAACGGTTGGAATCTTAGAGGCAAGGCGAGGTTTTTGTGGAGATGCGTTGCCCGAGCGCTTGTTTGGCAGATTTGGAAGAAAAGAAATAAGAGGATCTTTGAAAATAAGTCCAACTTTTTCATTTTGTTTTGCAATACTGTACAGTAAAAATTACGTCTTCTTTGCAGTGTCTTAGAATGATAAATTCTTTTGTAATTACAGTCTTTGTCAAATCCTCCATAATTGGGAGACTGTTCTTCATTAGTTTTTGTGGGAAGAGGATCCTTGCCCCCTGCCTTTTAGGCTGTTTCTTTTTGTTTGGTTAATATATCTGTCTCTTATAAAAAAAAGTGATCCTAATCTCTCTTCTAAATTGTATTTAGGTTCTGATGTACATGGGCCCCGAAGCCCTGAAGGAAGTTGTTGATAATGCAGAGTTGTATCCTATACGTGGATTATTTAACTTCCAAGATTACTTCGACGAGATTGATGCATATTATCACAAGAAATTTGGAAATGAGTTTGGGGCCTCAACTGGATGGAAGGCTCTCAATGATTTGTACAACGTGAGTTCAAACTAGCAAACTCTTTCTTTGAAATATTGATTCTTATTTGAGCTACTGAGAGCATTGTTGTCGGGTAATGAGAAATGTTGTATTTAACAAAGAAACAGGAATACAAAAAAATAGGTAGATCTATGCTATAAAGACAAAATAACTGATCATAGAACACCTAATTAGTATTTATCATTGAAGGAGAGTACTACCAATATAGAAAGGATATTGATTTTCTCATTTGTTCGTTACTTTACTCGAGGACAGCAACCCTTCCTTTCTAATCCACTGAAAACAATCCACAAATTTCTAATGACACGTTACATAAATCTATAAATTTCCATCTGTGCAATAGAACCAGTGTTTTTTAAACCTGCAAAACTCTTCGTTTTAAAAAAAAATAATATTGCTGCTAATATTGCTACTATTTCTAGATCTTGACCTTTTCCCTGGATGTTGTTATTTTTTTCTCTGGTCAGGGATGATTTTGAGCCATCTGACTGGAAACTGCTCTGAGCTTATTCAGAATGTTTCTGTTGTAAATGCAAGATTATTCCAGTTGCATTTAGGCACCTGGTAGTTAATAGAGCTGCAATATATATATATATATTTTTTTTTTTTTGAAAACGAGCTGCAATTCTATACTTCGGTGATTTAGTTATGTAAATTACTGGCTTTGTTCTTTAATTGAATGAAGGTAATTGGATTTTTCTGTGTATCGTTTCCTATTGTAGGATGTGATCCACCGATCCTTTTATATGTTGGAATAAGAAAACTTACAAAATTTATATCAGCAAAATAATTTTTTTTTAGATTGTTGTAGCTAAAGCCTTTCTTCTTTTAAACAGGTTGTCCCGGGGGAGCTTACTATTGTTACTGGTATTCCTAATTCAGGCAAGAGTGAATGGATTGATGCTCTGATATGCAATCTTAATGGAAGTGTTGGTTGGAAATTTGTTCTCTGCTCTATGGAAAATAAGGTGAGCTGTTCAGACATCTGAGGTTGCCTCTGATTAACATTTTTCTGTATGATCCTTATCATAAATTTGTGGGCTATCAGCATCTAAAAGATTCTGCTAATGAGACTTCTGGAGCCTTTTCTCCAGGCACTAGATATATGAATGAATTTTGCATTTTGCTTGATGTGGAACAATTGAGATCTCAGCATAGTATTCGTTATTATCTTTTCAGGTGGCTTTTAGACTTATAGCCGTGTGTGGCCTTGCTAGATGTACTTTTTGCATATTTCTCGCATGGCTTCAATATCTGTATTTCGTTAAATGTTAGAACATGTAGTTATTGTTTAGTTATGAGTAGTTTTGGGGTAGTTTCTAGATAGTTATGTTGTTTGAAAGTTTGAATAGGAAGTTAGAAAGGGAGTTGTAAGTTCCCTAGTTAGTTATGTATTTTTTATTTTTTTCAACTTAGGGGTGAGGGGATTCAAACCTCAGACCTCATGGTCGACGGCACATCTTTATGCCAATTGAGCTATGCTCGGGTTGACTTAGTTATGCATTTCTTCTTACTTTATATTTGCTTGTTGTTGTTTGGGATAAGGGTGATTTTTACTTGGAAGACATTTGGTATTGTTGGGAGAGAAGGTTGATTCTCTCAAATTGGTCAAGTATTGATACGTTGTAATCTCTTACTTCTTATCTAATAGTAAATAAAAGAGATACCTATCAAGCCAAAATGAATTTATCTTGAAACAATTAATATATTATAACATTGTAGCATACCAATCAATTCATTGATGTCATTTAGTTACTGCTGACATACGGTAGGTTATTTTTCTGAGTCTACTTCAGCAATGTTTTCTTTGTGTGAATAGCCTTTAATACGAAAGAATGTTTCACTTGTTCAAATTAAGCTGATATGCTGATGAATATAAGTTCTCTCTCTCCTTTTTTTTTCTTTTTTTTTTTTTTGTAAGAAACTTCTGGAATTTTAGACAAAAAAGAAGAGTGAACAGCCTAAACTCTTTGCTCTTTTGGAAAACTTATATTTACAACTAATAAATAAGGAAATCCGACAGATGTTATTTCTTACTCCCCCCTCTTTTACCCATGTTTCAATTTAAATTTGTTTTGATGAATTGTTAACAGGTTCGAGAGCATGCAAGAAAATTATTGGAGAAACACATCAAGAAGCCTTTCTTTGCTGCGCGGTAACTTTTAGATTCTTAATTGTGCTCTCACTACCTTTGATTTCTATAACCATCACATGCAACCAAAAGATCTTGAGTTCAAAGTGGTAGAGTGACCTTGCCGCCACAATCTACTAAAATTTAGTCATCTGTTGCTCCACTGAGATTTAGTCATCCTTTGCTCCGATTCAGTAAGAAGAAAAAAAGAAAAAAAAAATGTTGAGTTCAAAGATAGAAATTTAATAGACAAACCCTAACGATGAGGGATGAGGGCTCCAATCCAAAAGAATAAGGCCTAGCGAGTAATTATAAAAGTATTCAGATATATACACTCCAAATGAGACATCAAACCTAACAAGGAGCCAAACCTCCTCTCAAGATCTCTCCACAACTCTTATGAGACATCAAACCTAACAAGGAGCCAAACCTCCTCTCAAGATCTCTCCACACCTCTAAAGAGTTCATTGTTTCTCTCAAGTCAGATATCCCATAATACGGAGAAAAAAAAAGAAAAAAAAAACGCACACCAAAGCACACCACCCTTGTCCTTGAAGGGTGTGTGATACAAAGCCTCCTCTAATTCAACCATCCTTGTTATAGGCCATACTAACTCTAAAATCCTAAAAAGAACAATCTGAAATCGAGCGAGCATACTGACAACTCCACCGGATATGAGTCGTATGACCCAAATCATGAGACACCCACGTAAAAGTTCATGCTCACGACACTACTGAATTAAGTGTGGCAACCTTGCTTGAGACTGCGAAGCTTTCATGGTATAAGGGGCCAATTTCTCATTGCTCATTTTAGCAATCAAAATCTGTCTATATGGCTGAAGGTTTAAATAAACCACGTCCAACACACATCACACCATTTCCTTGAACTAATTACTATAATCAGTACCTTGGATTTTGTTTTTTGTTCAAAAAAAAAAACAGTACCTTGGGTTTTCTAACATAGCATCTTGATTAACGGTCGTTGAATTGAAGCTATTGTAGTGTGAAGTTCATAGTTTAAACAAGTGTTGCTACTGTACCCTGCAGTCTGTGTGGCCATGTATTATATTCCATCAAACATGTTATGTTGTATCCGTATTTAGTATCCAACAGCAAGTTTTTGTGTTAACAGTGTACAATATTTTACAATTTATAATATAATTGGCCTTTGTGGACTCCTTGGTGTTATGGAAGGACAATCATCGGAATAAAAAAGATATTGTTCCTCTTACGTACCACCAATACAAAAAATGTATCTTTTAGGCTGGGACAAGGTTCAAACCTGCAGTCTTTAGGTCATGGCATGACGAGTCGACCAATTCCTCTACCCCGTTTCTTTTCCTATCCTTCTTTCACTATTCCTACCCTTGGGTTGCTTGGCCGGTCCTGAACCAGGGCTTGGTAAGCTTGGCCAAGACCCCTTGTATAGGTTGAAGTGTCAAAGTCGACCTTCTTCTTGGAGAAAGGAGAAAGGGCTTTTTCACTTGCTTGTCATTATTACCATAAGCATTATTTGCAGAAATTCTTTGCCATATAAATGAAACGGGCTTGTTTGGGAGATTGTTCAAATCAAATTTTTGTTTCTCAGATTTAAAATTCTGTAAAAACTTTTTTTTTTTGTTTTAGTTTTCACAAGGGATATGTTGTTGTGTAGACCATTTCTTCTAAAATCATGACTCAACTCAAGAGCTTTGTGAATAATGGTTTGAATAGAAATAATCTTAATCTTTACAAGCTACCTAATCATAACGCTTAAAAAAAATTTGGAAAACAAAAATGGAAAACTGTTCGGAGATGGTCTCCAACCCTAGCCTTTTTCTCCCTTTAATGTTGAATGGTTGACTAACTTTGTTTTTCCTCTTTTGTGGCCTCTAGTTATGGTGGATCTGTAGAACGAATGAGTGTTGAGGAGTTGGAGCAAGGGAAGCAATGGTTAAATGATACATTTTTTCTTATAAGGTAAACGGAAAATTCTAAGAAATATCTTGTTGGTTATCTTTCATTACTCATATATTACTACTAGTACTACACATCGGGGTTCATAGTGTTATAATATATATGTGAATATTGAAGCTTATTAATCTTTTTTCCTTCCTTGTAATTTTACTATTATTAGTTTAGGGCTTTCATGTATGCCTATATATTGTTTTTTTTTTATAGGAATCATAAACCATTCATTGATAATATGAAATGTGTTACAATAAGAAGACCTATCAAAGAACTATTACAAAAAGCATATCCACTGATTAATGAGAGTGGTGAGATCGTAATTACAAATAGGGGTAGAACTTGCTCCAAATTAAAGTAAAAAAGGATGTAGAATCAACAAAGGAGCTTATGTCTTTAAATAAATCTCTAAATATGCGCGTATTTCTCTCGTGCCAAAAATTCCAAAAGAAAGAATGTGTACGATTCTCCTATATTTGGTCTTTCAATATCATGGTATCAGAGCACTAGGTCTTTTCCTAGGGCAATTAGGGTTTTGTAAACCTTTAGGTTTGGGATTTAGGAACCTTTTGTTTTCAACCTTGGATTTTGTGGATTTGTTGTCCCCTTTGCATCTATTACCGTCGCCCCCGCATTAGTATCCGGCGTTACAAATTTGGTTTTTTTTTCCGTCTTCTTTCATCATCGATCGCCCAACGTAGGAGGAAGCCCACCCGCCGATCAACCAACCCCTAATTTGGTCTGCTTTTGACCTGCGCGTGAGGCACACACGCCACCACTCTATTTTCGAAATGTTTGTGGCCGGAATCCTCTCCGTTTTCCTGGCTTGCCGTTTCTTGCTATTTCCGACTTGTTTGTGTGGTTATCTTGGTCATAATTGGCTCGGGTTAAAAGTCGTTTTGGAAGATTATTATAATTTTTTATTGGGAACTTCATTCGGATCAAATATTCAGAAGTTGTGTGGTCACTCGGTTTTGATTTCGTGGATTTAGATCAGATTTTGTGTTTCTACATTTGTCATTGACTTATGACCGAGCAAGAGCTAGCGGTGATATCTAATTTGGTCAATCGAGGACTCAATCTATTCATGGTTCATCTAAGTAGCCATTTGTTAATTCGACAACTGAGTTTACTAAATTTAAACAGTACCAAATGGAAAATATCATCAAAAACATCTTCTTCATCATCCGCGCTTAACCCTATTACAACAATTTATGGACCATGTCAGGTAACATGAATCATTGTCTTATTTCATCATCTACCAAATGGGTCATAGACTCTGATGCTATTGATCATATGACAGGTAATCCAAATTTTTTTTCCACTCTTTCGTCATCTACATCCCTTGCTAATGTTACTTCGACAGATGGATCAACATCTTCTGCTATTGGATCTGACACAGTACATCTAACCCCATATCTTTCTTTGTCCTTTGTCCTACGTTTACCTCAATTTTCCTTTGATTTGATCTCCATTAGTAAACTCACTCGTGAACTTAATTGTTGTGTTTCATGATCTTGTGATGGAAGAAGATTATTGGTAGAAGACATGAATCTGGAGGGCTTTATATTTTTGATCATCAAGTGTCGAAAGTTGCCTGTTCTAGAGCTGTCTGTCCTCTTAATGCCCATTGTCGTTTAGGTCATCCATCTCTTTCAGTACTAAGAAAGCTTTGTCCTCAACTTCATAACTTGTCTTCGTTATATTTTATGAAGGTCATATTCCTTATCATGTTTTACTTCCAACAAAACCTTTGTTTCCTATTGATCCGAAAAATATGTTTAAAGCAGTCAATTGGAGTTTTAAAATTCAAGATCTTACTAGGCATCCTATTTATTAGATAAGTAGCCGTGAGAACTGCTTCACCCCATAAATATTTTGGAACATGCATGGAACACATTATAGCCCGAGCTACTTCAAGTAAATGCCTATTTTTTCTTTCAGCAATCCCATTATGCTGAGGAGTATCCCGACAAGTAGACTGATGAACAATACCTTTATCTTTCAAAAAATCACCAAAAACTTCATTAAAGTACTCTGTTCCATTATCAGAGTGTAAAATACAAATTTTGGTTTGAAATTGGGTTTCAATCATATTGTAAAAACTTTTAAAAATATCTTTCACCTCAGATTTTTTTTCCATTAAAAAAACCCAAGATAGACGAGTATGGTCATCAATAAAAGTCACAAACCACCTTTTTCCACTATGAGTCCTAATTTTAGAAGCACCCCAAACATCACTATGAATTAAATAAAAAGGTTTGGAAGCTTTGTAAGGTTTTGGTAAATATGTGGAACGATGATTTTTTGCAAAAATGCAACTTTCACAATTAAAAAAGGAACAATCAATTCCCTTAAATAAGTTTGGAAATAAATGTTTGAGGTAAGGAAAACTTGGATGTCCTAGTCTATGATGCCAAATCATAATTTGTTCATTAACAGGAAGAGAACTAATACTACTGAGACCCTGAGTTATTTTATTGCTAAAAGAACCTTCATTAAAATAGTAGAGGCCATCAAACATCCTAGCAGTGCCAATCGTCTTCTCCGATTCCTGATCCTGAAAAACACAGTGAGATTCAAAGAATATAACACGACAGTTAGAGTCTCTAGAAAGTTTCGAGACAGATAAAAGGTTACAGGCTAATTTTGGAACATGGAGGACAGACTGGAGGGAGATATTTTCAGTCAATTTAATAGTTCCTTTTCCTGCAATAGAAGAAAAACTGCCATCTGCAATTCGAATCTTTTCATTAGAATACGAAGGAGAGTATGAGTCAAAAAAATGAGAAGAACTAGTCATATGATCCGAAGCTCCGGAATCAATAATCCACGGAGAAGAAGTGTGACTAGAGAAAACTTGAGGATAACTCTCTGTTTGTGCCAATGAAACACAAGAATTATTAGATGATAAATTGGTTGGTAGCAATTTAAAGATTTGATGAATTTGCTCATTTGCCATTGTATCAAATCGTGAGTTAATGGGAAATAATAAATATAAACCAAAATTGAACCAAACCAAGCAAATAACCACTGAACCTGACCGAATATTGCAGTAAACCAAACCAAATTGGATCGGTTCACAAACCCAACTTCATCTTCATCGCGTGAACAAAAAACTGGGTGTAGAAGTGTGCTTGCAACAACGCGGCTAGGGTTCCGGCCGTGGTGAAAGCGGCGACTAGGATTTTAAAGAGCTAGGGTTTCCTGCTCTGATACCATCTTAAATTTAGGAGAATAATAATCACTTATTAGACATGTGGAATCCTAGGTCTTCTTATATAGGAGAAAGACCTAATACAATAAGGAAAATAAAAGACCTAATACAATAAGGAAAGTAAAAGACCTGATACAATAAGGAAAGTAAAAGGACTAATACAATAAGGAAAAATAAAATAAAGTCAATAAAGACTAAATATTGATAATTAATATCTACATAATTATAAATACTAGAATTTCTAACAATTTGGTTGTACTTGTTTTGACCAGGATGAACGTCCTTGTCCGACAAAATTAGACCCCAAATATTTGAAGTGCATTTTCTTAGGCTATTCTCATGTTAAAAAAAGATACAAATGTTATTGTCCTAGTTTGAATAGGTATCTTGTATCTCGTGATGTTACTTTCTTTGAGGACAAGTCTTTCACTTGTGTCTCTTATATCCTCCCTTGATCCATCTCCTTTGGAATCAGTCCCCACTCGTCCTCCTATGACACAAGTCTACTCTAGTTTTGACAAAAACCTCGAGGTGAATGTCTTGTACCATAAGATTTTTCGTCATCAAATCCACCACCAAGTGATGAGCTTCCTCTTGCTCTTCGTAAAGGTAAACGTTCTTGCATTTTTCCTATTTCTTCTTTTGTCTCTTATGACTACTTGTCATCTTCTACATGTTCTTTAAAGATTTTAAGTGATATAGAAGATTGGTTGGAAAGTTGAATTATCTTACAGTGACACGACCAAACATAGTTTATTCGATAAACATTGTGATGGAGAACCATTTAAAGATTTTGAGAGATATAGAAGATTGGTTGGAAAGTTGAATTATCTTACAGTGACACGACCAAACAGAGCTTATTCGATAAGCATTGTGAATCACTTTATGTCTTCACTCACAGTGGATCATAGATGGGGCTTTGAACTTGGGCTAAAAACAAATGGACTGGCCTTTTTTTTTGGATAAAATTTTATCCTAATTCCTAGCGTGTCTGAAAAAAAAAAAAAAAGAATATATATATATATATATATATATAAGGGAAATGTGAATTGGCTTGTCGGACACGTCGTGTCCAACATGGATATTCTGCCTAAATAGAGTGTTTGTGCTTCATAGGGCGCTAGAGGCCTTCGTCAAGGTGATATACTATTGATCTTCCTCATTTATACATGTTATGGATTGTTTTAGCTGCCTTATGATCCAAGCGGACTCACTTAGTTCGATTAAGGGTTTTGAAGTTGGCTCCATTGGCCTCAATGTTACCCGTCTCCCATTCGAAGACAACACTTCGAAGACAACACTTTGCCTTTTTGATCTCATGAAAATTGGGCTATGCATAACTTGTTTGATGTGGTGCAAGCTTTTGAGAATACCTCGGGTCTCAATATCAATCCCCACAAATCAGAAAATTGTTGGTATCAATTTGGATGTAGAGTTGGGGTGGCCTAACTCTTACCTCGCTCTTCCTTTGAATGTCAACCCCAAGAATCTCTCTTTTTGGTCCCCAATTGTGGAAAAGATTGAATGGGTGGAACAATTCTCATATATCAAAAGGAGGAAGACTAACTCTCCTCCAAGCAACACTATCCAACCTTTCCGCCTATTACATCTCCCTTTTTGAGATGCCAACCAAGGTTGTTAAGACAATAGAAAGAATGTTCCATAACTTTCTTTGGGGAGGTAGTGCCGAGGGGTAATACAAGCATCTTGTTAAGTGGGATAAAGTCCTCCTTCCCGTTGATAA
The DNA here is from genome assembly GCA_028017165.1 of Herpetospermum pedunculosum. NCBI lineage: Eukaryota > Viridiplantae > Streptophyta > Magnoliopsida > Cucurbitales > Cucurbitaceae > Herpetospermum > Herpetospermum pedunculosum. Next base: position 58,201,898 of record CM051528.1, read on the forward strand.
ATGTGAGTTGGGCCTCCATAGTATTAAAGATAAAAACCGTCCTCTCTTAGCAAAGTGGATGTGGCATTACCAAGAGGAAAAGAAGGCTCCTTTGGAGACTGACTATCGAAGCTAAATTTGGCACAAAGGCCCTAAATAACCACCCTGACAGTGTATCACTTCATACATCTCGTGGCCCTTGGAAGTTCATTTTGAAGAACCAGTCTTTAAAGTTTAATCCATGACTCTGTTTTTACCATGATTGGAAAATGAGGCATCAACAGATTTCTGGCATGACTCTTGGCTGCCATACAGACCTTTGGCCCTCTGTTTTTCCCTGCTTTTTATTATCTCCAACAGAAAGAAGGCATCGGTCAAAGATCTTTGGAAAGAAGACTTGGCCTTTTGGGATTTGGATTTCAGAAGAAATTTGAAAAACGATGAAGTTTCGGAATGGGCTGAATTGACCCTCGTACTATCAAACATCCGCTTGACAAGTGATGAAGACAAATGGGTTTGGACTCTTGAGGCAAATGGGATTTTCTCCACTAAATCCTTGCTTGAAACCCTTGATCTTTTAACTGTGGATAACCCTCATCTCTTTACAAAGGCTATTCGGCATGATGAATACCCAAAGAAGATCAAATTCATCATTTGGAAGCTATCTCACAAGGCAATTAACACTCATGACAGGCTTCAAAGGCATCTCCCATATATGGCTCTCTCTCCAAATAGGTGTATCCTTTACAAGAACGATTTGGAGTCGCAATCCCACATTTTCATCTTCTGCCCATTTGCTCAAAAGTTCTGGAATGACATGATGACAGCGTTCACCTGGCTGGTGGTTTTCCCAAAGGACCCTTACACTCTTTTTAATCTCCTCCTCTTGGGCCATCCTTTCAAGGGAAAGAAAGAAATTCTTTGGAAGAATTTAGTTCGTTTTTTTTTTGTGGTTGTTTGGATTGAAAGAAATCTTAGGACTTCTTGTTCCAAGGAAAAGGCCTATCCGGTCTCTTTTTATAGTGTTCTTTTCCTTGCTCTTGGTGTAAATTGAATTCTCTGTTTTCTCCTATAGTTTATCTTCACTTTTGTCCAATTGGAGATGCTTATTGTAACTCCTTTGGATTGTGGCCTTTATCTTCTCTATTTTTTTTTCTTCTAAATTTCATACATCAATGAAATTGTTTCTCATCTAAAAAAATAAAAGGAAATATTCTTACATGTTATACTCAACTCTCTGATCGAAGTGCATTAAAAATTGACGTGTCTTCAAAATTATTCTTTTATGCCATTTTATTTTATTTATTATTAATAATTTTTTTGTTTTCATTTTTTACCTCCCATAAACGTTTTGGCGTGCTTTTGAAAGTGTTCTTTCTCTTGTTCACTGGACTAGGTGTGAAAATGACTCCCTCCCAAGTATTAATTGGGTTCTGGATCTTGCAAAAGCAGCAGTTTTAAGGCATGGAGTTTCTGGACTGGTAATTGACCCATATAATGAGCTTGATCATCAACGGCCTCCAAACCAGTGAGTGTTATCATTATGTTTATTATTTGAAGATGCAGTAATCCATGATATCACCCGTGGACTTCAACCACTGACTGATGGCTAGGGCTTTCTCAGATCTAATTGATAATACTTTGCTTTTCTTGTAACTTATTTGTGCTTTTCTGGTTTTGATGAATCCCTTATCTTCCTGAAAAGATACTGTCATTTTTTTCCTTGAGCAGAGTGTTTTGTTTCATATTTAATGAGAAAAAAGCTTGCTGATATTTTGATTTTATCAGCTCTAAGGAGCATTTCCAACATTTGTCAGTTAATTTTGCATTTCACTATTCAAGATGCTTAATTTAACTTGCATAGATCACTAATTGTCATTCAATTGAATAACTCTATTGCAATTCAAGAAGCACCCAAAACATAAAATAGATCTGTGAATTGATGGAATCATATGGGCAAATTGAGTTGTTGAAATAACAAGTTTTATCAATTACATCCACGAAGTAGTAAGACTACTTTTTATTTATTTATCAGTCTTGTTTGAAACTCTTCTGCTCCAATTTTTCCTACGCTCTTAGATGGCATAGTCAAAATTTGCCGTAGTCTTCCAAATCATTATTTGTATTGTGATATATCTCAACTTTGGATCTCCGAAAACTTAATTCATTTCTCCTGCTGGCGGCCTTGCAGGGAGATCTAAACTGCGAATCTTGGCTTTTGTTTTTCACCTTTTGTTGATTATTGTATAGTTAACTAGAAGTTCGATGATTATTTGTGACAGGACTGAAACAGAATATGTGAGCCAGATGCTTACTAAGGTCAAACGGTTTGCTCAACATCACGCTTGCCATGTTTGGTTTGTTGCACATCCTAAACAGGTTGGTCAATAAACTGTCATTCTTCTTGTGGTCACCTAACCCCCGTTCAATAATTAGTAAGTGCTAACAAATGTTTAATTTTAAATTCTGAAAATTCGGACTGTTGATAATTACATTACATATGATGACTATTATGACACTTAGATAATGAACTGGTTATAACAGCAAGAGGAATAAATATATAAGAAAAATAGAGTGACACAAACTTGTTTTTAATGTTGTTCGGTTTCCTCAAACTTAAATTTAATGGGGTCACAGTCAAACATAAAATTTACTTAAAAAAAGGTTGGTATAAGAAACAAGTATTGACTTGTACAGAGTAACAAAAGAAGATTCCTTGATTTAAGGGAAATTTCCAAGAAATTAATGCTAATTAGTCATATAAGTGTAAGATAAGCTCCTAAATTTCTTTCCAAACTCAACTCCATGTTTTGAAAGATACAACCAAAATCAAATCAAAGTATTTGGTTCTACAATAATTGACAAATATTGACTTGAGAAAAAAAAACTTTGGAACTCAAATATTTTTGCCACCCAAATTAAAACCCAACACTTCTCATTGTTTTTAATTCATTTTTTATAATCTTCGTTGCATATCCATGATAGGTTAGCCATTGCAATGCCAGTCTTTCTAGTATCATTTCTGTTTTTTCATCTTCTCACTCTTTCTCACATTTTCCTTTGCTCTGTGTACAGTTGCAGAACTGGTCTGGAGGTGCTCCTAATATGTATGATATAAGTGGAAGTGCACACTTCATAAACAAATGTGATAATGGAATTGTTATTCATCGTAATAGGGATCCCGATTCTGGTCCTCTTGATCTCGTACAAGTGAGTAGAATTGTGGATATCTCATAAAAAATGTTTCTTTCAAGTTTCTTATAAAATATATATATATATGTTTCTTTGATTGAAATTCACATTAGTTTTCTGTATCATTGCTACTTGTAGATTTGTGTACGGAAAGTAAGAAATAAGGTTGCTGGAACAATTGGCGAAGCTTACTTGACATATAATAGGTACACCGAGATCTTAATACAGTTTTTTCAGGAATTCGTATATTGATTCTGACTTCTCGTGGTGGTGAATTGTATGTACTTTCTTGAAATTAAGGATGTTTAACATCTTATATTTCCTTAATAATAAGAGTTCTAAAAAAGAACATTAGGTAGCAAAAATATTTTGTCTTTTGAATAAACTATTTGAAAACAAACTCAAGCTTCTATTTTTTAGAACATAACCAAACAAACTGGTTATTCATTGGTATTGCGCATTGTGTGTACTTTTGTCAATTTTTCTTTAATGAAATATATGCTAGAGAGATGGTTGGAGGTGGGGGCTAAAGCTCTTGTAGTTTCATCTTTAAAAACAGTCGCCAACGTAATATATTGTTTTTTCTACAGTAGGAAAAGGGACAATATTAGATTGTTGAAGGATGTGAATGGGATTTCACCATTTAAGCCTGGAGGCTTAAAAATTTCTTATGAACTTTTGGTCAATCATCAGCCCATAGCACACACAAATCAATAACCTTAAGTTGATTGGAGGCCCTTTCTTCAGTTTGACTCCTTTTTTTGTGGGCCCATTTTTTGTTTGCACTTGTATTCTTTCATTTTTTTTTCTCAATGAAAGTTCGATTATTCATAAAAAAAAAAAAAAAAAAAAAAAATTGATTCAAAAAATGTACCTAACACAAGTCCTCCCTCCTGGTTGGTGCATTATGTGCAAGATGAATGTGAAGACACGGACACACCTTTTTTCTCACATGCCCCTTTGGTAACAGATATTGGTCCACAATCTGAAAAGGAAAATCCTTTAACGGGAGCGTGGCTCTCCTAGCCATCCCTTAAAAAAAAGTACGAACATCTTTAGCTTCACATCAATAGAGCATTATTTTGGCTACTATGGAAGTATGGATCAAAAGGAACAGCTTCAGAAATTGTTGTATGAGGATATGCTACATACTATACAGTTTCGTTACCAAAATTTGAGAGGTCTTGGCCTTGGGAAGTTTGCCCCAAAAACATAATAATGGTGCTCTTGTTTTTTTTAGAAGGGAAACAATTTCATTGATGAATGAAAAGGAGTAAACTCAAGCACCTATTGGTGAATTACATAAAAACTCTCCAATTAGAGCATAAAGAGGATAAGCTATAATGAGAAAAATGTGCACTTCCTTTACAAAGTAGGAGAGCATAACAAAGAATTGATTCTAAAAAGCGATCAAAAGAAGAAGAAATATCACGAAATATCCGTGCATTCCTTTCTCTCCAAAGAAACCAAAAGAAAGTCCTGATAAAAGCAAGCCATAAAGTTTTCTTTGCTCCCACGAAAGGATTACCCACCAAAACAGCGGAGAGTAGATCATAAGAATTAAGAGGCAATGGTAAAGACCAGTGGAAGGCTGTCAAAATAAAATCCCAAAAACGTGAAGCAAAGGAACACTGAGCAAATAAGTGACCCAAAGTTTCAGCATTAGAAGCACACATACAACACCAAGAAGGAGAGATGTAGAGAAAAGGCATACGCCGTTGGAGCCTATCCGCCGTGTTAATTGCACCAAGACTCAATTCCCAAAGAAATATTTTGATCTTCTTGGGATAAGCATTTTTCCAAATTACTAATGACAAGTCTCTTTTCAACGGGTCATCCACCCCAACTAAAGCCTCCATAAGAGATTTTACCGTAACCGGTTCAAAGGGTCCAGTGGCCAAATCCAAAGATTTTTATGGGTCCGAAGGCGGATGGGTGAAAGAAGATGAGATAAAATAGCCCATTCAGCCGCTTCTCGATCATTAGGGTTGCGTCGAAGCGATAAATTCCATGCTTGAGAAGAGAGCACCCAAACATTCGCAACCATAGTATTTGGTTGAGAGGTGAGCCGAAAAAGTCTAGGGAAGACCGAGAAGAGAGGGCTACAATCCAGCCAAGAATCATGCCAAAAGGAGATAGAGGCTCCATTACCAACCAATCGAGTAGCCCGACTAGCAACCAAATCCAAAGTCTGACAAATAAAACGCCAAGGGGACTTAGATGAGCCTGGGGGATGGGCTGTGGCCAAGTATGGTGCTCTTGTTGGAAAGTGCCTTTGGAGATTCTTTGTGGAGAGATCAACATTGTTGGTAATAAATGTGCTGTTAGTCCTGAAGGGTCGGATGCTCGAGTTTACTACTCGCACCAGTTAAAGCCCCCCTTGGAGTTCAATCTTTAAAATTAGAACATGGAGTCTTTTTGTGGAGAGAATAGATTGTTAGGTTTTAGTGTTATACTTCGGGAAGATTTATGGGCAGAACCCACCACTTGTGCAATCGACAGAACATGGAATTTATTGAATTCTTGAGTTAGGTTGCTTTAGACTTCATATAAAGTTGTTCACAATCTTTGCTAGATCATCTTGGTATAATTGACGCCATTCGGAGGTCTTCAGCTACCTGTTTAGTATGTATTTGTGGGGTTACTGTTTGCAGATTCTCAACCTTGGAGTTGAAAGAAGAAAACATAAATTCTACCTAAACCTTTCTAGATGTGTGTTTTGTGGGAAGAAGTGAAAACATAGACCACATTTGCATTCATCATCAGCCCAATGATTGCGAGCTAAATGATTGACGTGCGATCGTTACTTGTGGATTTCTTGTACGGTTGGATAGAATATTCTAGTGTATTCTAGAGTGAGTGATGTGTCAAACCGCGAGAGGATTCCTTATTTACTATGCTGCAATTCCAATTGTTATAATGTTCTTAAATGCATTCTTATGTTCAAGTTCATGTCAATTTATCAATGTGCTTTCATGTGTTTTCCTTTCTTCTCTGCATCCTTTGTTGCAATGATTGATAATGGTTCTGTCAATGTGTTCGTCAGGGCAACCGGAGAATTCTTAGACATCGACGAGCCAGATAGAATAGCGCAGCAATTTAGGAAGTCAAGATCTTGAGAGGAGGTTTGCAGTTTAAGGCCTAGCATCTACAATGAAGCTTACTACTTGTGATGCCTTCACAAGTATTATTTAAGGTCATTCATCTGGTTCAATACCGTAAATTGTCGATAAACGCCGAGCCCTAGTTCTTACATACAGTTGACATGTATTTGGAAATATCATTTTTTTTTAGATGATCCATAGAATGCAATTCTTTTTTTTTTTTTTTATAAAGTTCATGGATGTGAGAGCAATATTAGGAAATTTTGGTGACATGATTTTAATGAAAAAAGTAGGGTGCTTTGAAATATTAGGTTGCACTCAAACATCAATACTGCCCCTATTTTACAGAAGCTCATGTTCTTCCAAAATTATTCATGTCATTTGAGATATTTTGTTTGAAATGGATGCACTACTCGAATGAAAAGAGAGTTATTTTGATAATTCAATATCGTTTTCTTTTTAGTACATTTTTTTTGTCTCAAGTTTGATAGCATTTGGGTCCTTAAGGTTTCAAACTTGTATTTTTAGTCCCTAAGGTTTGCATTTAGTGCGTTTTTTTGTCCTTTCGTCGATTTTTCTGTTAAAACTTAACGTAAAGTTGAAAGTTTATGTGGCAACTCTTTTTTATTAAAAATATTTTTTAAAATTTTGAATTATTAAAATTAAAAAATAAACCAATTTTTTTTCTTTCCTTTTTCTTCTCTTCTTTCTCGTTCTCCCCTCTTCTTTGGGGCTTGACTTTGGGTGAGTTACAAACTCATTGAGGCTAAACTTTTCATTCAAGTGTTAATTGGTGGCTGGAGGAAGACGAAAGGTTAATGGAGAAAGAGAAAAAAGAGAAAAAAATATTTTTTTTAGGGAAATTGCAACGGATGTCAATTTTGAGTAAAATAATTAAAAATATAACACTTTTTTAAAAAAATTGCAAATATGGCAATTTCTATCAATTGATAGAAGCTTATCGTTATACTAATCTATCACCTAAGTTTTTTTTATAGAATTTTGTCAGTGATAGTAGTCTATCAGTGATAGCTACTGATTTTTTGTCATATTTGAAAAATATTTTAAATTTTGCTAATTTGCAATGATTTTGGGCTTGATTGATGTTTGTGCAACCAACATTTTTTTTTAAAATAAATAGTTAACCCGTCAACTTTAATATTTGCTAATTTGCAATGATTTTGGGCTTGATTGATGTTTGTGCAACCAACATTTTTTTTTAAAATAAATAGTTAACCCGTCAACTTTCTCGTTAAAATTTAATTAAAAAATTGACAGAGGGATAAAAAACGCACCAAATGTAAACCGTTTTAAAAACATGAAGATTAGGGTATTTGTTAATGATGAAATGCAGGAGACAGATAGACAAAGAAGTATGTTATGTAAGAAAATGAAATGAATATTAGGGAACATGTGGGTTTGAATGTAATTATATGGCTTTATGAAAAAGACAATGTTGTGATTCCAGCTGATCATCCGAATGTGTAAACAACAAAACAATTTTGACTATAAATTTATTGTCGGCGTCCACTCCAACTCCATCATTCATGCTTTGGCTTTGCTTTTTAATTAAACTTTATGCTCTTACCATCTTTTTTTCTTCTTCTTTAAATACTACATTTGTCACAATTTCCTCACAATTCAATTATTGAACTAGCATTTAACATTTAGATTATTATTTTGGGAAAATAAATAAATTTATACCCTTCTAACTTTCGAAGTTGTATCAACTATCAATTAAAATCTTAAACTAATGATGATATCAATTTAAACCTGAACTTTTAGAACAGTGTCAATTTACACCTTCTGTTTGAATTTTATTTTAAAAACGTTAATTTAAACACATGAAAACTTATAATTTTAGCAATTAAACTCCTAAACTTATCATCTTCGTAAAAAAATAAAAGTTTATTTGCTAGAAGAAGGGCTTGAACCTTCAACCTTGTGGTTAACAGCCACACGCTCTAACCATCTGAGCTATTCCAGCAATTTATTAGTAAAAGTTAATTTTACATCAAATTTATGAAAATGGTGTATAATATAACATAATAATAATGAAAATAATAAAGATATCGGTAAATTCTTATATTAGTTTTTTAAAAAAAAAGAAGAAAAAAAAACAACTGTATTGAAATTTGCAAACGTCTATATACTGTATATCTCTAGATTCTCTGAAATCAAATGACCTGTTAAAACTTTAAAAAAAAAAAAAAAAACTAAATTTATTAACATTCTTATATTTTTTAAAGGCTTATAGACCAAATTAAGACATTTGATTGTGCAACCATGAATATTTTAGAGGGGTTTGGAACACCAATTTGGAATTAAATGAACTTTGTTTAACCCACCGACTATTATAACATATAGTCAATAAAATAACTACAATTATTTCAATAGTATTTACCATTTACAGACTATTATAATCACCGACTATTTTAACTCACTAAACTCCCTAAACAACTCCTTTATGTCAAAATGAGCATATTTCAGTGGTAATTTACATGAACTACCTCTTGTGAAGTCTAAAGTTCAAATTCATAAACTCCATTTGTTATACTAAACAAAACCATAAATAATTTATTACTTTTCAATAGTAAAAACATCAATAAGTTAAATAAAAAAAAAAAGATAGAAACGATAATAATTTTGATAAAAAAAAATAGAAACTAAAACTAAAGTTCATCGAATTCGAGTATCATGATATAACACCATTAGCATCTCATCCTGTCATCTTAAAGATCAATGATTCATTTCTCCATCTCTCCACTAAAAATAAAAATACAATCTAATCCAAAATTTTGAAACATTCAAGGTATTAATAAAATAAAATAAGGGTTCGTTGCACACATAACAACAATCAGACCCAAAATAATTGCAAATTTAGCAAATTTTAAAACATTTTGCAAATATGACAAAAAATCAGTGTCTATCACGGATAGATTCTATCGTTGATATATGACTATGATTTTTATCACTGACAAAAATCTATAAAAAAAAGACTAAGATGATAGACTTCTATCAGCGATAGACCATACTTTCAGAAGTTGTCATATTTGCAAAAAAAAAAAAAAAAAAAAGATGTGTTATATTTTTAATTATATTACTCTAAATTCACATAGATTATAATTTCCCATAAAATAAAACACACACCATGCAAAAATTCCATAATTAGAAATTGACCAGTTCAACTCAAAAATTCCTTTTTTTCACCTTTTATTTATTTATTTGTTTTTTCAAAAAAAAAAAAATGAAAGGTGAAAAAAAGAGGAAAAAAAAGACAAAAATTCTTTGGATTATTGGTGAGAAGATGGAATAGATTAAGGACACATGTCATGCCACTTAGGATCCAGCCACATCTGATCCGTCCAATCAGTGGGCCCAAAAGTGAGCGCAATCAGAGCACAAATTGCTGGCCTCCAGGCTAGCATTGCCCATCCCTCGTGATTCCATAATAATAATAATAATATTAATAATAAAATCAAATAAAATCAAATCTCCCAACGGCTCCCTCTGCGTTGGATACAGGTATGTGACCGTTGGTGGGGCTCTTTTAATTTTGTCCTCCGAACAATTTTTAAACTATCAGCCCCCATATATAACCCGATCTACTTCGTCTCTTCCAATTCATCAATTCTAAACCGAATCCATTCCATTCTGCATCCAATTCTAAGACGTGGGTTTATTGTTTTTTGTTCTTTTTTCTCTGTTTCTCTCTGGGTTTTTGTTAATTTTGTGTTTGCTTTGCAGTTTGCAATTTGCAGTTTGATTCGCCATGACTGTTGAGGCTGTGAAGGTTGAATGTTCTTCTTCAATGGTGGATATTCCAGAAGACCCGAAGAAGATTGCTGTTGAAGAAGATAAAACCGCCGTTAAGACTGTGGAGGATGAAGTTTTGAAGCCGACTACCATTGAGAAAAGCTCTTCTTACAAGGAAGAAAGTAACCATCTCTCCGATCTGAAGGAGTTCGAGAAGAAAGCTTTGATTGAACTCAAATCCAAACTTGAAGAAGCGATTCTCGGGAACAATCTCTTCGAGAAAGACGAACCCTCAAAAAATGAGAAAGAAACAGACCAGAAACCAGAGGAGGAGAAAAACGAAGAAAAAACAGAGCAAAAACCAGAGGAGGACGAGAAGAACGAAGAACAAAACCCATCTGAGAAAGACGAACAAACCCCAAAAACAAACGAAGACGAAAACAAAATCGACATCGACATCGAAATTTCTCTATGGGGGGTTCCCCTGTTGCCAAGTAGGGAAGCCGAGGGAACCGATGTGATTCTCCTGAAGTTCTTAAGAGCCAGAGAATTCAAAGTGAACGAAGCATTCGAAATGCTTCAGAAGACCCTTCAATGGCGGAAGAAATCGAACATCGATTCGATATTGAAAGAGGAGTTTCCGTCCGAACTGAACTCGGCGGCGCAGATGAACGGGGTGGATCTTGAAGGGCACCCTGTTTGTTACAATGTGTTTGGGGTTTTCGAGAGCGAAGAAGTTTATCAGAAGACGTTTGGAACAGAGGAGAAGAGAGAGCAGTTTTTGAGATGGAGATGTCAAGTTATGGAGAAAGGGATTCAGAAGCTTGAATTGAAGCCTGCTGGGGTTTCTTCTTTGCTTCAGATTAATGATTTGAAGAACTCGCCTGGACCTGCCAAGAAAGAACTCAGGATTGCAACCAAACAAGCTCTGGGGATTTTGCAGGACAATTACCCTGAATTGGTTGCCAAAAATGTAAGTTTTCTTCCTTACAACTTTCATTTTAAGAGTTTTTTTTGCAACGTTTCGATTATAAGTTTAGTCTCTGAATTTTAGGTTCCATGACGAGTCAAAATGTTCTTAAACTTGTATAATAGGTCCATAAACTCTATATCTATTAGGTTGGTTTCAACGTTGAACTAAAATGGTTCAACCAAATAGAATCTCTACTCTTATGTCAATTGAACTAAACTCGGTTTGACTAGTCTAAGCTTAGTTCATGAACATATATGCATAGTTAAGAAGTTACTAAACATGGTCACTCTAAGCATAGCTAAGCGGATAAGTCGTCAATTATCATTTCAAAAGTTTATAGTTTGATCCCGAATAATTGTTGCAATAGAAGAAAAAAAAACAGATTAAACTTGTCATTTAACCTTAAATCATCATTGAACCAAAAAGCTTAAATCTTGGTGGGTTAGTGTAAGTTTAATCTTTTATTGATGTTTGTTTTGAATTTGCAGATATTCATCAATGTTCCATTCTGGTACTATGCTCTCAATGCTCTTCTTTCTCCATTCTTAACCCAAAGAACCAAGAGCAAGTTTGTAGTGGCTCGTCCAGCCAAAGTAACCGAAACCCTTTTGAAGTAAGTCACTGTTCTTCATCATTCTTCATTCATTCAAACCTGTAAATGAATCTCAACCCTCTAAATCTCAAAACCCCATTGAAAACAGGTACATTCCAGCAGAGGAAATCCCTGTTCAATACGGCGGCTTCAAAAGAGACGACGACCACGAGTTCACCCCTGAAGATGGCGCCGTTTCAGAGCTCAACCTCAGGGCCGGGTCCACCGCCTCCCTTGAAATCCCAGCACCTCAGGTAATTAAGGTCCCGTTTGACAACGATTTCAGTTTTTTAGTTTATCCACAATTTCTTCTGGTTTTCACCTCGTAAACATTTGAATTCTTACTTTTAAAACTCGACTTGTATTTGAATCAAAGAAACTCATAGACGCAGATGTGTATGGTTATCAAACGGGGTCTAAATTTTACACCGAAGCAGTGTTCATAAGCTAAATTTTCGAAAATCATAAACGAAACGGTTATCAAACGACTACGAAATCATTAACAATCTGTTATTGTTGTGAAATTGGCAACAAGCAGGGGGAAAGCACACTGATCTGGGATTTGACAGTTGTTGGTTGGGAAGTGAATTACAAAGAAGAATTTGTGCCATCTGATGAAGGTTCGTACACCATTATTGTGCAAAAGGGGAAGAAGATGAGTGGAAATGAAGAACCAGTGAGGAACACTTTCAGAAACACAGAGGCTGGGAAGATTGTGCTGACTGTTGACAATGTTTCCAACAAGAAAAAAAGAGTTCTGTATCGATTCAAGACCAACAAAGATTGAGTCAGATTATTATTTTTTTACTCTGTTTATATGAAATTTATTATAGAGATTTGGGAGATGGGTGAGGAAATTGGAGTTGACAGAGTAGTATTCTTTTGCAAGATTATTATTTTTGTAATTTAATTTTTTGTCTGATTTTTTTTTTTTTTTTGAGGGGTTTTCTTGTTGTTCTTACAGGGAGTAATGTGATATTTATTTGTTATTGATGATTCTTTGCTCTGTTCTTATGAATAATTTTGATAGAGTCCTCTGTCTTTCTTGAGGTTTTTGTTTTTGTTTTTAGTTTTATTTTTAAATAAAAAAATTAAATTTATTTTGTAATTTGTGATAGAAATTTATTCTGATTCATAAATTTATTAATATTTTAAAAAACAAGTTAAGAATCATACTAAAAACTCAAAGGCAAAAATAAGAAACAAAGAGAAAAGACTTTTATCAATGAGTTTTTCACAAGAACACTCAGATTTTAATGGTTAAATTTAACTCATGGTTTAACCTTAGAAATTTATCTAAAACGAGATTAACATTTCATATATTCTCAATCGACTATGAAGATAACTTCACCAAAAGACGTCAACAAGAGCATAGCTCAATGACATAATGTATCTATCGTCGATTAAGGTCCTAGGTTCAATTACCCACCCCAACCTGTTGTCAAAAAAACGAGATTAACATTTCATATATTCTCAATCGACTCTGAAGACAACTTCACCAAAAGACGCCAACGAGAGCATAGCTCAATGACATGATGTATCTATCGTAGGTTCAATTCCCCACCCCAACATGTTGGTAAAAAAAAAAAAAAAAAAAAAAAAAAAAAAAAAAAAAAAAAACTTGGAATATTTGGCCAGATGCCCTTGAATTAAGGCCCATTCGAGAGATTGACGCGCGTTTTTAAAAATTAGATAAAATGACTTTTTGCTGACATCACTCTCGCTGAAATTTTTCTCGCTCTCGCTCTCGTTCTTTTGCGGGCTCCATTTTATAACTAAAAATTTCCTGTTCTCGTGAACGTGAACGAGAGCGAGAGAAATCTCAACGAGAATGATGTCAGCAAAATGTCATTTTGACAAATTTTTAAAATCGCGTGTCAATCTCTTGAATGAGCCTTAATTTAAGGCCATCTGGCCAATATAAAAAAAACTATTCTTTTTAATTCAGTACAGTGGAACCTAATATATATATATATATATATATATATATATATATATATATATAAAAAGAACCTTCGAACTCAATTTTTTTTTAAATAAAAGAGAATAAAACAAATAAATAGTGGGATTGAGGATTTCAAACATTTGACATTTTGGTCGAAGTTATAATGTCCTAACCAATTAAACTAAGGTCACGTTCACTAAACATAATGAAACAATTAAAACCATGTATGAAATATGTTATGGGCGAAAATATACACTAAGACCTAAGGGAAGGAGACCAACCCCCTAGGGGTTGACCAAAGCAAGGATAGCCGACAGGGGTCAGCCTAAACCAAGAGTGACAAGACCGACCCTCCATAGGTGTCAACCCAAGGCAACAAGACCCCTATAGGGGTCGGTTCAAGAGAGAAACGTCGACTCTTCTAGGGACCTAATGAATCTAAAAATCAAGATTTTCAATGCAATATATATCTTTTTAATTCATGTATTTTCATTTAATAAGGTTCATGTGTAGATTTGAAGAGACGAGTGCTGAATTTAGACTAGATGACCAAAAGTTGTGTCTTTTCATTATGTCATTTCAATTAGTATAAATAAGGATGTAATTTTTTTCATTTAAAAGAGAAGTTTAATGATATTTCATATTAAGTTTAGATTCTCCCAAGTTTTATGTTTTCTTTGTATTCTTGTATTTAGAATGTATGTTTAGGACTTTCAATCTAGTATGATCAAGTAGGGGTGAGAGTTCGAAATCTTGAAGATATGAACAAATTTTCATATCTTCTTGCACATTCATTATCTTTCCAAGTAAAATATGTTTTAACTTTTTTGAAGTTGTTCTATCATCTTGCTATTGTGGTTATTCTTATTATTATTGTGGGGGTTCACCGGGAATTGGGGGAGTTCTCATGTGTAATTGAAGTAGTTTTTATCACACTTGCTCAATGCTCGCCCAAGTCATAAATACATGTTTATATTAACATGGGATAATCTCCCAAATAACCAAGGGTAGTATTTTTACATATGTCTTAAAATCTTGAAATTTTCATTTCTATTTTTGATTAATTTTAAATACTATTATGCCCCTCATTAATATGTCTATCTTCATACAAAATAAAATTATTGAGGTATTAAATTTCATTTTCGTAATAAATTTTGATTTTCTGTCTCATTTAGTTTTGTCAATTTCATGATTTCATTTTATCTCTCTATTTCCGAAAAAAAAAAAAAATCCTGTCAAATTTAGTGTTAAAAAAATTTCTCATAGTCAACGCAAATTGAGTGTATTAAATTTCATTTTATAAATAAACTTCGATTTTTTCTCTCATTTTCTCTTACCACTTATTTCTTTACCATTTATTTTTTAATATATAACCACCATATGTACTTATATATACTTCATATAAGAATATATACTCATATATACTTATAATATATAATATATATATCCACCATATATACTTATAATATATAATATATATATCCACCATATATACTTCATCTATGACTATATACTCATATATATTGTATATATACTTATAGATAATATGTATTTATTTTTTTTATAAAATATATGTAATTTTTATATATACCCATCATATATACTGATATATACTTCATATATACTGATAGATATTGTGTATTTTTTTTAAAGAAAATATATGTATTTTTTTATAGAGAAAATTACCCTAATGGTCCATGAGGTTTGGGTTTGGTAGCAATCAGGTCTCCAAGGTTTCAAATCGAACATTCATACCCCTGAGCTTTGGGTTTAAGAGTTTTTTAGTCCCTGCCGTCCAAATGCCGTGAATTTGCTAACGGAGGTGTGATGTGGCACTCATTAAAGACACATGGCAGCTGACGTGGATTACACCTAGGCATCAAAAAATTTGAGTTGTTGGATTAAAATTTTGCTTATTCGATCTTAGTCATTGAAAACCTAAAATTAAATAAACAAAAACAAACGGAAAAAAAGGAAAGAAAAAAAAAACGAAAAAATCGTAGAAGCAGCAGAAGCTCTCTTCTTCGTTGAAGAGAAAAAATCGAAGGAAAAACTCGATTTCTAGAAGCTTTCGCCGTCGTGTTCTCCTTGGGGGAAGCATCAATCGCTTTCCATAAGCTTTCTTCTTCATCTTCTCCTTCGTCTTCTTCTTAGGGTTTCCAGTCCCCAAATTCGTTCGTATTTTTCTATAAATTTCTTGAAGTTCGAATCGGAGCTTTGGTTTTTGGCCGGAATCTCGACTCGCCGTTGGAGACCAAATTTCAAGTTCGAATCAGAACTTTGGTTCTTACCAAATTTTAAAAAACAAAAAAAAATTTCGGCATGTTCTGTTGTTTTTTCTTGGAAAAAGTAGAACGAAGACGAATTCCAGACCAATAATTAATGCGGGGATTGAACCCATGAGCTCTTAATCACGGGCACAACCTTTTGTCAATTGAGCTATGCTCGATTTAGCATTTCATTCAGAATTTTAAATGTTATTACTTTTATTTTTCAATTGAAATTTACATTCTCATCATTTATTTTAATGGAATTTTAAACTTAATTAAATGCTATTTTTTTTTTTCAAATGAAATTTACATTCTCATTTTTATTGCCGAATAAATATTGGAATAAAAAATAAATGTAAAAATAAACGGCCCAGCTAAAAAAATAGAGAGTGAAATTTGTGGAAACTCAAATTTGTCCTTCATTTGTTACAAATACAAGCTATTTTTTTTTTCCAATCAATAATTGATTGTCATTAAAAATAAATGAGGAGAGTTATATTGAAACTGTTTTTTCCCGAATTTCGTCGGTAACAATTGAATTTTTTTTTCTATCAATAATTGATTGCCATTAAAATAAATGATGAAAGTTATATTGAAACTGTTTTTTTTATAAAGAATATTTTGGAAGTGTTAACCAGTTGGGTTTACGAAGAATTGATTAGCATTAAAAAAATGATCAGGGTTAAATTGAAACTATTTTTTTTAAAGGATATATTGAAAGTGTTAATCAATTGAGTTTTTGAAAAATTGATTAGCATTAAGAAAATGATTAGGGTTATATTAAAACTGAAAAATGAGAATGTAAATTTCAATACAACCCTCATCATTTATTTGAATGACAAACAATTATTGATAGAAAAAAAAACCGAAGAAATTCCAATTGTAACAGACGAAAAATTGGGAAAAACAGTTTCCATATAACCCTCATCATTTATTTTAATGACAATCAATTATTGAAAAAAAAAAATAGTTTCAATTGTAACAGACGAAGGGCAGATTTGAGTTTCTCCAAATTTCTCTCTGTTAAACTCTTTATTTTTCTGGCTCGGGCTCAAATTTCTCTCTCTTCCACTCTCTATTTCTCTGGCTTGGGCGGTTTATGTTGGAATTCCAATTAGTAGGGCAACATATATAACAATATTGTGTATGCTATTGTTATTAATGAATTATAAAGTGATTAATTTATGTGATTAATGATTGAGAGTATATAATTAATGATCATGGGTTAAATGTATAATTATACTATTATGCATAGATACATTAGTTATTTGTGTTTCTATGAGGGGTTGAAACACAAATAACAAATCTCATCAACCACCAATACAATTTTTTGATAAGAGATTATGGTTTCGGCGGCTAATGTTGAACTTTCACGTGGATTTTCTCATCCCATCAGAGAAACCTAACATCTCTACTGTAAAAACAAGCGGTAGAAGAATTATGTGATTTCTCCAAGGAGTAGAAAGCCAAACCCGTGGAATCTGTACGCTTCCGATTCTTTAGGATTCTCTTGAATTCGTCATGAAAATTCTTTCTTGCCTTTTATTGAAACTCTAATTTGTATTGACAACAAGTGGTATCAAAGCCTCCCATGAACGATTCTTGAAGAATCAAGCATAATTGGTTTTTTTTATTCTGTGGTGTGCCCTCTCCACCACAGTTTTGAGATAAAAAAAAATATATATATATCCAAAACAAAATTATATATTTAGAAGATTTGTTCTTTGATTTTTTTTTTATTAATTAATTATTGTTTTTAAATTAATCATTTACAGAACAGAATCTGTACAATTTTTAAATTATGGTTTTGTCATATCTATATGATAAATTAAAGTTAAATTAAATTTTTGATTAAATTAATTAAAATAAGATGTCACCAAAGTGACCTCTCTTATGAAAATTATTTATGACATTATTTAATTTATTTGGGTGTTTGCATATTATTGCCTTTTATTTCCCGGCCCAAAGGAAGGTTAATATTTGGTAGATTGCACACAAACTGTGGTGATAAATATGTGATGATTAACAAAATTAAGCATGCAAATAATGAGACTATCCAAAGATATTTTATTATTTGGCGTGAGACCTTATCATCAATATTTGATCACTACAACATGACACCACTTACAGTTAATATTATTGTCCAAAGACTTGATACTAATGTTGTGTTGGGTGTCTTGTGATGGGATAAACCATGATTTAATTTTGTAGATTGTTTTGGCGATTAATAACGTTTGTTATTAATTATGAATGTGCCTATCTTTTGTTCTTGGACCGCTAATGTTTCTACTAAAACATTTACATATTTGGGGTTGTCCAGTTGAAGCACGACCTTATCGGTCTCATGAAAATAAATTGGACACCAAAACAGTTAGTGGTTACTTTATTGACTATTCTGAACAATCTAAGGGGTATAAGTTTTATGATCTCATGATTAAGATCATTTTTTAGACGGGAACTACAACTTTTTTTTAGGATATTGAATTTGAGGAGAAAAATAAATTAAGGAACATTGTCTTTGATGAAGAATTGGAATAAATTCCTACTAATATTATTGACAGTGTACAGATTCCTATGCCTGTCATTGATCAAGAATTATATCATGATTCACCAATAGACAATGTTAAACACTCTCATTCATGTTGAGACCATTGTTCCAGAAGGACAAACTCAAAATCCTCCTCAAGAATTTGTACCTTTTAGGATAATCATGACACTAGTTGCACACTTTGATCTCGAGCTTCATCAAATAGATGTCAAAACAATGTTTTTTAATGGTGACATTGATGAAACAATTTATATGGTGCAACCAGAAAACTTTGTGTCGGGAGACCCAAAGAATATAGTTTGCAAATTGACTAAATCTATTTATGGGCTCAAACAAGCTTCTCGTCAATGGTACTGCAAAATTCATCAAGTAATTATCTAATTCGGTTTTGAGATTAATGTAGTTGATGATTGTGTGTATCATAAGTTCAGTGGGAGTAAGTATATTTTTTCTGGTTTTGTATGTTGATCACATACTGCTTGCCACAAATAATATAGAGATGTTGCACGACACTAAGAGATTTCTATCGAAGAATTTTGAAATGAAAGATCTTGGTGATGCATCCTTTGTCTTAAGAATCCAAATGCATCGAGATCGTACTCCAGGAATTCTTGGATTATCTCAAAGAAACTATATAGATAAAGTGCTCAAAATGTATGGAATGCAAGATTGCAAACCAATTGACAACCCTGTGGCTAAAATAGACAAGTTTAGTCTCAATCAATGCCCAAAAAATTGAAACTAAGGAAATGCAGAAGATTCCTTACTCTTCACAGCAGTAGAGAGTCTAATGTATGCTCACGTTTGTACGCGTCCAGATATTGTGTACATTGTTGGGATATTAGGTAGATACTTGTGTAACCCTGATATGGATAATTGGAAAGCAGTCAAACGAGTTATATGAAGTATTTGCAAAGAACAAAAGATTACATGTTGACATATAAGAGGTCAGATAAGTTAGAGATCATTGGTTATGCCGACTCTGATTTTGCTGGATGCCAAGATAGTAGAAGATTCACTTCAGGCTATGTTTATTTATTAGCTGGTGGAGCTATATCTTGGAGAAGTGTCAAACAGACACTTGTAGCTTCTTCCACTATGGCAGCAAAATTTATAGCTTGTTATGAGGCATTCAATCATGGAATATGACTACAAAACTTTGTTACTGGACTGTGAATTCTTCAAGGTGTTGAAAGACCACTTAACATCTATTGTGGCAATAACTCAGCACTGTTATATTCCAATAACAATAGAAGTTCACCTAAGTCTAAATATATAGACATTAAATTCCTAGTTGTAAAAGAAAGAGTGCAGAGTGGACATATATCCATAAAGCATATTGGGACAAACTCCATGATAGCGGACCCGCTTACTAAAAGTTTACCACCCAAGGTCTTTCATGAGCATACGAGTGTTACATTATTAGATGATACTTCATTCTAGTAGGAGTTTGTACCATTTTGACTTGTATTATTCTATGTAATACTTTGGACATACTTTTATGTATTTGAATATTATGTTATGATCAGAAGTAAAGTTTTTTTTTAGTTCGTACTCTACTCTTCTCATTGTGCTAAAAGATTGATCTCAATAAAGTAAGGTAGAATCAGTTGGAAATAGACCTGTGGTAATCACATTGCGTGTAATTTCCATGCTATGCATCCATGATTGATCTATGTCATTTGACTTTATTAGTGCAAGTAACCATTGATGGGTTTAGTTACGCTATTCGTAACGAAGACTGCTTTGATCCTACACTGATTTTGTCAATGGACGAGATTATTTTGATATACTCCATTATTTAATAGAATCTTTAAGAGCTCATTCAGTTAAACACATTTAATGTTACATATGTAGCCCAGTGGGAGATTGTTGGAATTCCAATTAGTAGGGCAACATATATAACAATATTGTGTATGCTATTACTATTAATGAATTATAAAGTGATTAATTTATGTGATTAATGATTGAGAGTATATAATTTATGATCATGGGTTAAATGTATAATTATACTATTATGCATCGATACATTAATTATTTGTGTTTCTATGAGGGGCTGAAACACAAATAACAAATCTCATCAACCACCAATACTCTTTTTTGATGAGGGGTTATGATTCCTGCTCTTGTTGAATTTTCACGTGGATTTTCTCATCCCCATCAGAGAAACCTAACATTTCTACTGTAAAAACAATCGGCAGAAGAATTATGTGATTTCTCCAAGGAGTAGAAAACCAAACCCGTTGAATCATGAACCCAACCACGAATACAAGTACGGTTCTTTAGGATTCTCTTGAATTCGTGATGGAAAATCTTTCTTGGCTTTTGTTGAAACTCTAATTTGAATTTACAACTGTTTATTTTTACATTTGTTTTATATTCCATATTTATTAGGTAAATGAGTTTCTTTATAACCCTTAGTATACCAATCAATTATTAACTCATTCATTTATAGTTTCAAATTACTCCATCAATCATCAACTCCGCTATCCAAATTTATTCATCTTCAGTTAATTTTTGAATTCTAAAAAATCTAGTTAAACATGAGTGCATAGATAAATTTTACCAAATATCGAACCAACCACTGGCAAAATTCCAACCAATTAAAAAAAATGTCACTAGCTCCATCATACTCTCTCATTAGAGAAGTGGAACCTTTTCAAAAGACTGGAAAATGAAAGTAGTTGTTATTCGGAAAGGGAGTATTCAACTATGCCAGAATGAAACCCCGAAGATCTTAAAGTTCATTTTGATTGATAAAGAGGTAAAATTTTCTACATTATTCTACTTTCACATGTTGAACAACTCAATTATATTTTTTTTCTATTTGTTCATGCACATGTTAACACATTCATATGTAATTGTAGGGGACACAAATACAAGTTGTGATGTTCAATGAATCTATTGAAAAGATAGGAAATAATATGGAAAAAAATAAAGCATATTTTGTTCAAAATGGAAATGTAAAGGCGGTGAATAGAAAATACTCCAATGTAAATGCTGAAATTGAACTCAGTCTATCTCAATCATCGGAGATTGAAGAAATTCCATAACCTTTTTCTTTACATAAGTTAGATTTCAAGTTCATTGAATTTCCAATCATGATTACATTTATTGACACGAAAAAACTAATAGGTAACTTTTTTTTGTTTTGTTATTTCTTTATACTTTTATTGAATTATATCTATTGCATTGTCTATTCATTCAAAAATTGTTTGAATTTCATGATTTATGTAACACATTTTATTTTGCTAGATTTCACCGGAATCGTCTTCTCCGTAAGATCGATAACAAAGATCAAATTGAAAAATTCAAATAATAGGAGCATGATAAAGAGTGACATTTTTCTAATAGATAAGAGGTAATAACTTATATAAATTTTGTATTCATTTCTTATTATTTATATTATTCAGCATGTACTAATCCAACTATCTAATCTATAGCTTGGAGAAAATAAAGTTCACTGGAAATTTAGCCGAAAATGAAGGGTCAACGTTAGAAGAAAACATTCAAATCAGACCAGTCATTTTTGCAACCAATATTAAGGTTGAGATCTATGAAGGTATCTGTCACTTTTTAGTTGACAAGGTTATATTATTCATTTTTTAAAAAGACAGCATTACTAAATTTAACTTTTTTATAATTCATGATTTTTCTATGTTGCGTTGTTTTTAGGAGAAATGAGCATTGCAACAAGAATGACAAGTGTTATTCTCATTGATCCAGACCTTTCTCATTGTAGAGACCTACAATATGATAATTCATAATTATGTTTATCTTTCCTATTTAATAGGCAAATCATATATGAACTATTTATTATGTAAGAGGGAACATTATTACTTAAGCATACAAAGATGTCCAACTTTACCCCTTCAAGAAGAATGCAAGAAGCAAAAGTTGTTAGTATTCAAGATATAGTTGAAGGATTGGTAGATGCTAAATATTGTTATGTAATTATTTCTATTATGAATATTACTAACAAAGAGAATTCGGGGTTTGAAAAATGCAAGATATATTCAAAGGACAATAACATGAAGTCCTATTGTAGCACCTGCAACAAAGATGTGTCATTCATTAGAAAGTACATGCTCAAAATTATAGCTTCGGATGGACAAGTAAATACACAAATAACAGCTTTTGAAGAGGCATACATGTTGATAGGATGTGATGTTTCCGAGTATTCTACAGAAATCCTAAAGGTAATTAAACAGTCAATTATGTTTTTACATACATTAAGATATTTTTTTTGTTTTATTCTAACAGGTTTTCAATTTGTTCAATCCAATACTAGACGAAGAAGGAACATTTAAGAATTTATCAAAATTTGACTCTTACCAAAGATAAGGAATTCAAATTACTTATTCGATTGGACAAAAGGAATGAAGCAGATAGAGCAAGAGGACAATTTGTTGCTTATGAAATTCAGAAAGTCGAAGATGAATACTGCAATGAAAAAGTTACCGAAGTTGTGCAACTTAAGAAGAAAATTAAAGTAGAGAAGTTAGACAAAGCATGATTGTTTATTATAATACATTTCAATTACTTAGACTTTACTTCAACTCATGTAATTTTTCATAACTTACTTAATTTTAGACTATCAAATTCATGTTCATTGTGATATTCAACCACGGTACATCGAGAACTCACAAATTAAGTGTGCAAACAATTTCTCTCCCCATTTTACCTCCTTTTTTTTTATCTCTCTCTTTTATCCTTACAGCTAAGAACGTAATTTCAAATGTTTCAGAATTTTAAACTTAATTAAATGCTATTTTTTTTTTCAATTGAAATTTACATTCTCATTTTTCAGTTTCAATATAACCCAACTAATTAACACTTTCCATATATCATTTACTGCTAAAAACTTAATCATTTTTTTTTTAATGCTAATCATTTTTTTCATAAACCCAACTAATTAACACTTTCCATATATCCTTTACAAAAAAAAAAATAGTTTCAATATAACTTTCATTATTTATTTTCATGGCATTTTAAACTTTATTAAGTGTGAAATAATTTCTAGAACTTTTTGTTTTTTTTATTTTTTATTTTTGGAAAATGGGATTCCTATAACTCCAACTTTATTTTTTTCTTAAAATAAATATTTCTATGCACCAAATTACAATTATTATTACTAAATATATTCATCTTTCACACTACACATGAACCATTAGTTTACCACTAGAATAATAAATCCATTAATTGTGTTAACCATGAATCATCTAAATTGAATGCTATAATAAATACTATTTATTTACACCATAAAAATTTGAGTGCTAAAAATTTGAAAATAGAATTTATCTAGAAGGGGCTTAAGGGGAGAAACTTTCTCTCCCCATTTTGCCCCTTTCTTTTTTATCTCTCTCTTTCATTCTTACCATTAAAAATGTAATTTTAAATGTTTCATTCATTTTAATGCTATTTTTTTTTCAATTTTTCAATTGAAATTTACATTCTCATAATGTATTTTAATGGAATTTTAAACTTAATTAAATGCTATTTTTTTTTTTCAATTACATTCTCATTTTAATTGCTGAATAAATATTGAAATAAAAAACAAATGTAAAAATAAACGGACCGAGCAAGAAATTTGAGGAAACTCAAATCTGCCCTTCGTATGTTACAAATAAAATTTTTATTTTTTTTTTATTATTATTTTTTATTTTTTTTTGTCTTTAAAATAAATGATGAGGGCTATATTGAAACTGTTTTTTCCCGCAATTTTGTCGGTTATAATTGGATTTTTTTTTTTCCTTTTTTCCTATCAATAATTGATTGCCACTAAAATAAATGATGAGGGTTATATTGAAACTGTTTTTTTTATAAAGGATATATTAAAAGTGTGTTTATGAAAAATTGATTAGCATTAAAAAAAAATGATTAGGGTTATATTGAAACTGAAAATTGAGAATGTAAATTTCAATTAAAAAAAAATAGCATTTAATTAAGTTTAAAATTCCATTAAAATAAATGATGAGGATTATATTGAAACTGTTTTTTTTAAAGGATATATTGACACATCTATGCACCAACTTTGTAATAATAAAAATAACATAACATTCACCATTATAATAATAAATACTATTCATTTACTACTACCATACGAAATTAATTGATCAAATTTTAAAAACGCATTTATATAAAGCACACAAGATGAAAAATAATCGTCAGTGTAGCTTCCTGCTAGGAAAAAGAAAAATCATACTCCTATCTATTGGATAATTATGTGCAATAGAAATCTGCAAGAAGAGTTCATGTTCACGCGATTGTAGGTAAGTTCACACAATTTCTATTTCAATTTCATCTTTAAACTTGAATGAATGATAAACATATAATTTGATTTCATGTCACGTACATATTCTCATAAATTGTCCAAAACATAATTATTTAATCAACATTTCATGTCATTGCAGTTCAAACTTAGCAAGATATTGAATTTTTCAATGAACAACACCGACAGAAAGTTCTTCCAGAAAAGGTAAAATATTTGGATTTTTCTACTTCAGTAGTAATTTATAACACTCATTTAAAGCAATACTTATAGTTTTCATTATCATTGTTTATGTTTTATTTTTCTTTCATCTTTTTCGTGTGTATTCGATGAACTCTTCTTCAATTCCTATTCTTCTTCAACTTCATTGTGTGTTTGATGAACTCTTATTCTATTCTTATTCATCTTCTGAAAGACACTTGGGATTTTCTTTAGTTTTTTCTTTGCTATTTGCTTATTTGGGAATCCAAAAATGATGATAAATATATGTTATTGCATTGATAGAGATAGTAAAAAGTTAGATGGAGATGTGATTGCAATGTTTAAAATAGTTAAAATGGAGATACATGGTTGCATGAGGTCGATACAACTCATAATTATTTTTGGTCTATTGTTTAAATATTATAAACCGAAAAGATAGATGTCAAAGCAATTTTAGAAATACTAAACAAAAAAGAATTAATATTACAAAACCTTGAAAGATGTGATTGCAATTTTGGAAATAATAATAATAATAAAAAAAGACTTACGTGGATGCATGAGATCCATACAACACATTTT
The DNA here is from genome assembly GCA_028017165.1 of Herpetospermum pedunculosum. Taxonomy (NCBI): domain Eukaryota; kingdom Viridiplantae; phylum Streptophyta; class Magnoliopsida; order Cucurbitales; family Cucurbitaceae; genus Herpetospermum; species Herpetospermum pedunculosum. The sequence continues at coordinate 58,227,308 of CM051528.1, forward strand.
TTTTTGTCTTTTGTTTAAATATTATAAACCTTTGAAAATATAGATGTCAAAGCAATATTGGAAATAGTAAAAATAATAAATTGGCTAATATATATATATATTTTTTTAGAGCAAAGCTCAGTACAAAGCTTAAGCGAGATCACTCAAAATAAAAGACTCAACTTGGGGAGGAAAGTCCTCCAACCAAACTACATTCGCACGCAAAGTCAAAGCCAGTTTTGCTAACTGGTGCGCCGCCTCATTCCCTTCGCGTCGGATGAAACTACAACATCCCCTACCCGGTTGAAAAAATCGAGAGCACAGATCCTGCACCATCACCCCCACTTCTGATAAGTCTTCAACGGTCCCCTGAAGTAAGTGACAAATCCGAGAGGAGTCCGTCTCTAGTACTATCGAATGAAACCCGGCTTCCCAGGCTAATCGCAACCCCTCCGCTACTGCCAACCCCTCTGCCATTGCCACACTTCTGACATGCTGGACCCATGCCACTGTCGTTAACATAACCTGACCCTTAGAATTCCTAATCACAACGCCCAAACCCCCCAGTCCTTCCTTCCTCACAAACCCTGCATCCACATTCACTTTATACACATCCCCTAATGGGGGATTCCACTTTGCACACCCCGAATAGCCTCACCAACCGTGAACCCACCCCCTCGCTCATTCGCTGCACGATAGGCCTCTAGATAGCACGAGGCCCATGAACCAAGATTGGTCAAAGAGCGAGCCCCCTGCATCCGCACCCGATTCCGGCAACCCCACACCGCCCACCACAGTACACAAAGCTCCTCAAAATCCCGTCACCCCACCTTCTCTTGGGCTGCCCATAAAAGATCAGCCATATCCCCCCCAACCGGCAGCTGTATCAGGGATTCAAATTTTGAATCCTGCAACACCCCTCGAACAAACTTGCAGTGCCAGAAAACGTGGAGACTAGATTCTCCCCCCTTACCACACAGTGCACCCACATTCAAAATATCAACCCCCCGCCTCCCCAAGTTATCCACAGTCGAAAGGCGATCCAAACTGAGCCGCCATACGAAAATCTGTATCTTACTCGGGATCCCCATCCTCCAAATCCCCGTCCACCACTTCCGCAGTCCCTCAACAGACGAAGCAGAAGCCTCCTGTCGCAAAGACTCTATCTGGGCCAGCCGGTAACCATTTTTAACCGTAAAAACCCCCGACTCCTCACTATTCCAAATTGCCTGGTCCCCTGTATGTCGACGATCAGTCGGGATCGTTAAGATAGCTTGAACCTCCGCGGGATTAAAATGTTGTCGTAACTTAACCTCATCCCAAAGACCGCACCTGGTAAACAACTCACACACCCGCGTCTCACGGGGCATCGAAGCTGGTGATACAATACGCAAGCCAGACTCACTTGGGATCCAGTTATGATCATAAACCATCACACTCTCACCACTCCCTATGCGCCATCGGGTCCCTCGCTCAAACAACTCCCGACCCCATAGCAGACTCCGCCAGATGGCGGAAGGTCTCGATCCCAGTTGCGCCCCCAGAAGATCAGAACCAGGAAAATACCTGTCCCTCATGACCTGCGTCAGGAAAAAGTTCGGATAGCGCAGCAGCCGCCAACATTGTTTCGCAAGCTACAAGTTCCAAATAAGGCAAGACACTCAACCAGTTCTCCACTTAGCAGGAAGATTACTCCAACAATATGTTGTTGATATGTACATAAAGCTTGAAACAATAAGATTGGATTACTTTCGAACACAACCACTAGTAGAAATCGGGGATATGATGACAAATAAAAAATTTCATCAGGACTTTAAATGACAATTTTTTTCAGTCGTTATAGCCCCTGCCTTCTTTCCTCGTTAATATGGATGTTATTCTGGCAGTAGCTGTTAGAGAAGTGATGCTTGTTGCCCTTGGAGTAATTGGGAACTATCATCCTTCTATAAGAGTTATGTTGAAATGAAATGCTATATTCTTTGACTTACTCTTCACCATCAACATTAAATCCAACTAAATAAACTTCATAAACTAGTCACTCTAAGTAAAGAAGCATGTGTACCCAAATTCACAAGCCAAATAAGATTAGTTATTTAATCTGAAAATTGAAAAATGGTACTATATATGTCTCTATTTGCTTAGCAGTTATGTTCATTAAATTAACTAACAAACACAAATAAATTTATTGAGAGAATGCTCTCTAAGTTGTCAACCAAAATATTAAAAAAATGATCCCTCCATTGCATATGGATGCAAACAGAAACTTACAACCATTTTAACCAAGAAAATTAAACTTCAGATATGCACATTAAGTTAAAAAATCTCACATTCGAAGCACTGTTTGTCTCGTAGTAGTGCTTGTGAGTGATCTGCACATTCTGTTAAATAAAATCATTTGAGTAAAACCTCAACATGTTAAAAATTATAAGGGAAAATCCAAGTAAATAAGAGAAAATTTGGCATGGAATAAATCAAAATCGAAGAAAAATAATAGGGATTACAGTAAAGAAGATGTAATTGAAATATGAGAATGAACAATTTCTTATCGAATGAGGAAGAGAGAGCCGAACAACCCCCTCTAACATTCAACATCATCTGCAAATCTAAAGTAAAAAACAAGCGGGTAACTAAGTTTGGAGCTAACTAACTTCGTGGGTAATGGAACAGAAGAAGAACGGAAGGAACTCACTTGTTCGTTGCGGCTACCGGTGCGACGAGGTTGAGCGACGATCGGAGGTGGCGGCGTGCGACGAGCGGAGCGAAGGGGGAGAGAGAGCGAGCGACGACGGCGGGGTGCGGTGGCAAAGGGGAGAGAGAGAGCGACGGCGACGACAAGCGGAGGTCAGAGAGGGAGATGGGAGCTGAGGAGGAGGGAGATGGGAGATGGGAGTTGAGGGGGGAGGGGCGGCGTGTTGTGGGTTTGGGTCTTCTTCGCTGAAGAAGAAGACCCAGCTTTACCTTTATATATATATATATTTTAATAAATAATAATATAATATAATAATAAAAATATTATTATTATTATTATTATTATTATTATTAATAATTACTTTTCAAATCAAATAAACCTATTTGACTTAGTTAACCTTAACCCCAATTTCTTTTAAGCCCCATTCCAAATTAGCGAAACACTTAACCCACTAACGAGCCCGGTACAAGACGAAGGCGGCGCTCGGCGTCGGAGCTCGGAGAAGGAGGAGAGATGCCGGAGCAGGGCTGAGATGGCGTCGGACCTGGCAGCAGACGACGGCGGAGCTAGGCGGCCCCAAAACTCGTACAAGACGAAGGCGACGGTCGGCGAAGCTCGGAGAAGACGAAGGCGGCGTCGGCGACGAATCCAAGTGGAGATTAAAAGAGGCGCGCGGTAGGGATGGGTTTTGCAAATGAGAAATTAGGGATTTCAATGTTTTATATATATATATATATATAATAAAATACTTAATATATAACATTTCAGATTTCCCTCCTTTTTTAAATTTTTTTTTTTTTTAAATAATTTAAGTGGTTAATTAATTATAATTCTTTTATAAACAAATGAATGATAAATAAATCTAAACAATTTACGACATTTTAAAATAGTCATTCATTAATGACATTATAAAACTGTCATTAAGTTTCGGAAATCTGAAAAACTCCATTTTTTCCCGCCAAAAACGCGCCCCAAACTGAAGATGACACCTTTTTTTTCCTCCCCATTGGATTTCCTTGATTCACATGTCATCTATTCCTATATTTCTAGTAGTGAACAATCTAATATTAGGTTTGAGTTGCACCAAGGTTTGGTAGATGTTGTTAATGCTGGAGAAACAAGAGGTAATAAAGTAGGTAACAGAATACATGGATCTTTTGTTGGAGGTCCTAGAGATATGCGGCAGAGATATTTGGATGCAATGGCCTTAGTACAACGATTTGGAAAACCCAATCTCTTCGTTACAATGACATGCAATTCAGATTGGAAAGAAATTAAAGACGGGCTTTTACAAGGACAACTTCCACAAGATAGACCAGATCTCACTTCTCGAATCTTTAGAACAAAACTCCAAGATCTTAAAGATCAACTTTTCAAAAAATAAATATTTGGAAAGGTGGCAACATATGTATATATCATAGAATTTTAAAAGAGATAATTACCACATGCACATATTTTGATTATTTTCCAACGTGCCCAGAAGATAACAAATGCAAATCAATATGATAACTACGCGTATGTGCTAAAATTCCTAATAAACATGCAAACCCTCTTCTCCATGACTTGATGATCAAACACATGATACACAAACCATGCAGGTTCAACTATCCAAGACCATATAGTTCGAAAACTATGCAAGGAAAAGATGCATACCCAATATATCAAAGACGAAATGATGGAACCCAAGTAAGTGTCTTATTTCAAACATTGAATTTTTTATAATTCTATCTATTAAACTTTAAAATATTGTATAAATTTATACGCATTTATTTCATTTCCAGATCAATATAAGGAATGTTTATCTTAGATAATCGCTGGGTTGCTCCATATAATCCATATCTTCTTGCCAATATAATTGTCATTTAATGTTGAAATTTGTTCGGCAATAAAGGTCGTCAAATATCTTTACAAATATATCTATAAAGGTCATGACAGAGTAACAATTTCAATTAGAAATGATGATGAAGACATAGTTGTGAATGAAATACAAGACTTTCAAGATGCACGATGAGTTTCGGCACCAGAAGCAATATGGAGGATTTTTTTAATTTAAATTGAATGAAATGTATCCATCCGTTATAAATCTACAATTGCATCTTCCAAATCAACAATTCGTTTCATATTGGGAGAACCAGAATCTACGACTTATTGGATTTGAATATGCTTCTAAAACAATGTTGACACAATTTTTCAGTATGTGTCAAATACATAAAGATGCTCGAAAATTTCTTTACAGAGACTTTCCAGAGTGCTACGTATGGGATAGAAGTACAAAAGAATGGGCACCCCGTAAAAGAGGATTTTTCATATCTAGAATCAATGGAGCAAATCCAATTGAAGGAGAAAAGTATTACCTAAGGCTCTTGTTGAACCATATTATAGGCCCAACATCTTTCCAAGATTTGCTTACAGTTGAAGGAAAACAATATGCAACGTTCAAAGAGTCAACCCAAAAGAGATGGTTACTTGAATCTGATAAAAGTTTAAAAGATTGTTTGGATGAAGTTGCGGTTATTCAGATGCCATATGCATTTCGAAGACTTTTTGCTACTTTACTGGTATATTGAGAGCCAAAAAAAAGTTAGAATTTTATGGAATCTTATTGGGAGCTGATGTCTGAGGATTACAAATCAGACGTCAATTTAACAATTGAACAACAAATTCAATTAGTCCTTAAAAACTTGAATTCTTTTTTAGAGTCCATGGGTAAACATGTTGGGCAATTTGATCTCCTTGAAATTGATGAAGAAATTTATGGTCATGTCAACATTTGCAGTAAGGACATAGTGGATGAAGAATCTATTCCAATAGATGACGAAGATATCCAAGCATCATCAAAATTGAACAAGGGACAAAAAAAAAATGTTTTTTGATGAGATTACCAAAGCAATTACTGCAAATAAAAGTGCAACCTTCTAAATCAACAATTAATTTCCTACGGGTTTCCTTGGCAGCCAAATATTGTAGGGTCAGGCGGTCTGTCCCGTGAGATTAATTGTGGTGCGCGTACGCTGGCCCGAACACTCACGGATATAAAAAGAAAAAAAAAAAAAAAAAAAAAAAAAAGAAAAAGGGCAACCTTCTTCATAGATGGTCCTGGTGGAACTGGAAAGACATTTTTATATTGAGCACTTTTAGCTACACTTAGGCCGCGTTTACTTCCCTCAAAACGTAATGTGAATCAATGATAATTCTGATAGTGGGACCCACATTCATTACGTTTGAGGGCGTTTACCAAAATCTGTAAACGTAATTAAACTGTGGGTCCCACCTCGAAGTGACTAATCCCATTACGCCCAATCTCTACCACATTGGGGGTTCTCAATGAGATTACCATTGCAGATTACGTGAGGCCCACTGATTTTCTACCCATTTCCTTCCACAAATGCCCCTTCTCTCTCCTCCTAGATTCTCACAAATGTAATTCTTTCACACTTTGCCATTTTTTCCCACTATTCTCTGGTTTTTTATTTTGTTCTTTACTTTTGATAAAAAAAAAAATTGATTTTTTTTCATCCAACGCATTTCTGAATCATTATTTTGGGTGTTTACGCAGATAAAGTCTAAGGAGATCTTCATAGTTTTTGTATATTTATTCTGGGTGTTTACGGAGAAGAAATGTCGTCTACAACCTCGTAATCGTTCGGTTTAGGGCGCAAACGAGGAAAATTAATACATAATTATACGATTTGGAAAACTATCATGATTTATATTAATACCATCAAATGATTACAAACCTGATTCATTACACGAGTACAAACTCGACCGTGAACATGATTTTTATCAAACGATAGCAAAAGATGAAGTTCAGAGAGTACCAAAAGTTCCAAAGAGAAAACGAACTGCGACTCTGAAACGTAAGACGACGGAAGAGGAATCAGAACTTCAGTGAATCGGTTGCGAAACCACCGGTCCGGTGAGAAGGAACACCGTTATCTTGTGGCGGAGAGGAAGAATGAGAAGGGAGTTCGAACGTTTTGGCGAAGACGAAAGAGGAAGAAGGCGTGTATTTTTGGCGGTCACTTTCTAATTATGGCAGAGGGTACTATGGTAAATTCATGATTTATTACGTTTGAATTGGCCTAATTAAACATTATTAATGAAATTAAGATTACGTTTGAATTGTGATGAAGTAAACACTATCAAAGGTAAATCGATTACGATTGAAGCCCTTAATCCATTACAATCGATTACGATTGATTTATTACGATTGTTGGAGAAAATCCATTACGGACTGGTAAACATGGCCTTAGATCACAAGGAATGATAGCTTTGGCAACTGCATCATCAAGTGTAGCAACATCAATTTTGTTAGGCGGCTGAACAACTCATTCAAGGTTCAACATTCCTTTGGAAGCAAATGAAACAACAATAATTTGCAATATATCAAAACAAATTGCAAGAGCTGAATTAATCCGAAAGGCAAAATTAATAATATGGGACAAAGCTCCAATGGCAAATAAGTATACAATTGAATCGGTTGATAGAACATTCAGAGACATAATGGATTGTCCTCAACCGTTTGGTGGAAAAGTAATCGTCTTTGGAGGTGACTTTCGCCAAGTACTACCTGCGCTTCCAAAAGGAACTAGACAACAAACAGTTTGCAGTTAGCTTGAGAAAATCATATCTTTGGGATAAAATGCACATATTTCAACTATAAAAAATTATGAGAGCATTGAATGACAAAACATTTGCAGATTTTATTTTGAGAGTTGGGGATGGAAAAGAGCCTACAATTAAGGATGATATCATTACCTTACTTGAGGAAATGGTAGTCATGAATTCTGGAAAATGACTCGCAAATGGAATTCATAACCAAAATATATCCGGATCTCGAACTTCATGCTGAATTGGCAGGCCTATATAACAAATAAAGCTATTTTGGCCACTACAAATGAGCATGTTGACAGTTTAAACGAAACATTGATTGGCCTTTTTCATGGAGAAAGTAGAACATTCACCAGCTTAGACCAGGCAATGGATGACACAAATGCTTATTACCAGGAGGAGTTCTTGAACTCTTTACTACCAACTGGAATACCGTCGCATAAACTTATGCTAAAGGTTAGTTGTCAAATTATATTACTGAGAAATTTGGACCCTTCCAATGTACTATGTAATGGAACAAGAATGGTTTATCGCTCATTTGGAAGAATATATTATACATTTTTTTAAATAGTCATGAGAGATCATGCTCGAAACAAGTTTTCATCCCACGAATTTCATTAAGTCTACCTAATGACGAGGGATATCCATTTAAGTTCAAGAGGAAGCAATTCGCTATTCGGTTATGTTTTGCAATGACCATTAACAAAGTACAAAGACAAACAATTTCGAATGTTGGAATTTATCTTCCTCAACACGTGTTTTCTCATGGACAATTGTACGTTGCACTGTCAAGAGGAATTTCCATGCAAACAACAAAACTATGCATCAATCCGGCATCAACTAATAATTTACCTTCAAATTGTACAAAAAATATTGTTTATAAATAAATATTTCTTTGAAATTTACAACTTTTTTTTTGAATATATGTATTTATTTAATTCATACTATTATTATACACTTCAATTTATTACAACTCCATCAAATTAATCATGATTCCAAACTAAGTTAACACAACAAATATATAAGTGATTCTGTAAATCTATTGTATTTAAATGTACATTTTTCCCACACAACTTTTAATTTTGTCTATTTGGACAATTCCAAACTTACAACCAACATTCATAGAAGAAACAACATTATACATTATTCACAAAATAATTTCATTATTACATAAATATACCAAGTTATTACATAAATATATTAAGTTATTACAAAAAAATAATTAAAAAGTAAAAAAAATTCCATGTGCATCGCACGTGTTCCTTACTAGTATTAACAAATGAGAACACAAGGAAGTTATGCTATCAAGTTGTTAAAGTAAAATAAAGGTAAAGTCAAAATGGTTATGTTTACAGTTTAAGAACTTAAAATAAACATTTTGAAAGCTAAAACACAAAAATAGAATAAATATAAAAAAACACGTTAATGTTTTTTTTTTTTGTAATGATTTAGTCCATATACTTTCAATTTTATAACAATTTGATAATTGAACTTTCACATGTAACAATTTAGTCTTTATACTTTAAAATTTGTAATGATTTAGTTCCATTGTTAAAAATATTGTTAAGTTTTAATGAAATTTCTTATATATGTAGATTGATAAACTAATAGGATAACTACACAAATAGTCACCTTATGCCTATGATATTATATTAATGTCTTCACTTCTATTTTTATAAAAAATGTCTAACTACTTTAAAAAAATTCATAAAAGTTGGGCTGCAATTACTTTCATACCCTTCAACCTCTCTAACATTTTATATTGAATTTTCTCTAACATTTTAATAAAATAAAAGTAAAGTAAAACAAACTCATTTAATGAAAAAAAATTGAAATCATAAAATTTGCATTAATCACGTCTCTCTCCTCATTAAAACCGTATTCTCTAATCCCCTCATTTAAATTGTCTTCTCCCTCCTCGTATCCAGATCTAAACAATTTTTTCTCTGCAATATATATTTTTCATATATAAAATATATAAGGTGGGTATATATATAAAGAAATACATATGTTTTCTTTTAAAAAAATACACAATATCTATAAGTATATATGAAGTATATACCCATATATAAAGTATATATCAATATATATGATGAGTATATATAAAAATTATATATATTTTATAAAAAAATAAATACATATTATCTATAAGTATATATACAGTATATATGAGTATATATCATAGATGAAGTATATATGGTGAGTATATATAAATATATATATATATATATATATATGTTATAAGTATATATGCAGTATATACTCATATATGAAGTATATATAAGTATATATGGTAGTTATATATAAAAAATTAAATGGTGAAGAAATAAGTGGTAAGAGAAAATGAGAGATAAAATCGAAATTTGTTTAAAAAAATGAAATTTAATACACTAAAATCGAAATTTAATACACTAAATTTGACAAGAGTTTTTTTTTTTTTTTTTTTTTTTTTTTTTTTTTTTTTTTTTTTTTTTTTGGAAATAGAGAGATAAAATCGAATCATGAAATGGACACATTAATACACTAAATGAGAGAGAAAATCAAAATTTATTACGAAAATAAAATTTAATAACCAATAATTTTATTTTGTATGAAAATATGCACATTAATGAGGGGCATAATAGTATTTAAAATTAATAAACAAATATAAATAAAAATTTCAAGATTTTAAGACATATTTGAAAATAGGGTTATTATCACGAATAGCCTATATGGCAAAAAAACTATCAACATTAGCGCTGTTTTTGGCCACTAACAACATTAACGTTTCTCGGTGCATCCTGGCCAGGATCGAGCACCGGGATTACATAATTTTTTTTTTTAAATTCGTTGGAGTGAAATGACAATATTACCCTCTTATAAAATCCAATTAATCTTGGTAGAATTCCAGGTCTTCTCATCTCCCAGACTTCTCATCTTCCTCAACCTCTCCTTCCCCCTCTCGCCTCTGCAACGCTCAACCATTGTCTTCGCCGCAGACGTCGTCGCCTTCGCCTTGTCTATCTCCCATCGCCGCCGGTTTAGGTGAAAGGTAAAACTCTCTTCTTCTCCTCTTCTTCTCCTCTCTCTTCTCTTTGGTTTATAAATATAATATTTTAGGGTTTAGGGGTTTGGGGTTTTTGTATTAAGACCATTCTATGGATTTGGTAAAGGAATCAAGCATAGAAAACTATATATTTTTTTTTTCTTCAAGAAATCGGGGGATTTTGATTTTTTTTTTTTATTTTTTTTTTTTATTATTTTTTTTTGTAAAACTGAGTTCGCGCGACCAAGACAACGAGATTGTTGTTTATTTTGGCCTGGATCACCCGAGACAAAAGGCAGTGTTATGTTGTTTTTTTTGTTTTTATAAAAAAAAACTCAATTTCGGTGACCACCAAGACCACGAGATTCGTCTTCTGCCTTTGGTCTCGGTCGATCTTGGCCTGGATTGCCCGAGACCAAAGGCAGTGACATTTTTTTCTTTTTTATCCCTCTTGTTATTCTTATCTTATTCCAAATGTGATTGCTTTTTAGGCGTTCAGATATTTTTTTGGCGTTTTTTTATTAAATTTCATTTCTTCTACATGAGACTTAGGTGTTCGACAATTTTTTAGGTGTTCGTTTGTAAATTTCATTGTTTCTGCCTCAGACTTAGGTGTTCAAATTTTTTTGCTTTGTACTAGATGACCCCGTTAATAAAAATCGTTGAAGATGACCACTTTCCGGCTGCTCTTACATGTTGCTCACACTTAGGAAAAACGATAGCCAATATTAAGAAGAAGTTAAGCCCCGTGCAACTTGATTTATTTAAGCAAACTTGTTTCGGGCCATTCATAGATGTAGACTTAGTTTTCAATGGTCCTTTGATACATTACATTCTTCTAAGAGAGGTGGAAGAGAGTAGACCAAATACGATTAGTTTTAACCTCTTATGAAACAAAGTTTCATTTGGTTAGGAAAAGTTCGACCTAATTACTAGATTAGGACATGGGACTAGGGATGTTCATTTCGTTAAACCAGATCATCTTAGACTTAGGCGATTATATTTGGATGATAGAGTGAATATGAAAGGTAAAGAACTGTAAACCTCCTTTCCCAATATGGAGTTTGAAAACAATGAAGATACGATGAAGATAGTTGTACTTTATTTCATCGAGCTCGCCCTGATGGGAAGAGAGAAAAAACAGTTTATGGACTGAAAGTTGTTGGGTTTCATAGACAACTGGAAACTATTATCCAAGTACGACTGGAGCAGAATGATATTTGATAGGACAATTAAGAGCCTCATGAAAGCATTGATAGGAAAGGGTTCTTCATACAAGAACAAACCTACAGACAATAAAAAACAAGAGACGTATAATTTATACGGTTTTGTCTTCGCTTTCCAGGTTTGGGCATTTCAACTCACTATTGTTATTATTCATGCAGTAGCATAGTTGTAAGCTTCTAATTATTGTTTTTATTTCGTTCGTGTAGGTATGGGCATAGGAGACTATTTCTTCCTTAACTGGGCGTGTAGCGAGGAACCTGAACAATGAAGCCATCCCACGCATTGTACGGTGTTCCTGTTCTCATTCCCCTACCTATAACACTATCTCCACTCAGGTGTTCGACCCGACAATTGTAAGTTACTCTTGTATTCTTGTCAGTAGGGTTTATGGTTTAATAAATTCTTTGTTACGTGTAGGCTCGAGTTGCACCTAAGCTTGTGACGATTGCAATGGAGAAGACATATATGCATCGTGTTCTGGACACACCACGTATACGACCTATTCTCGAGCCAGTTGTTCAAAAACCTGATAGGTTAGTACATGATGCAGTCGTTGAAGGGTATATATAGGATTTACCCGCATCAACATCAGGGGTTCATCGTGAGTTTGTAGATGAGGCAACAACACCAGATAATGTTGGACCACCCGAGGATCAAGCGACGTACAAATGCAATCGGCATTTAGAACGTCTTGAAGTTCGCTTGGAAAACATGAATACAAAGGTGAATGACAAACTAGTAGCAATTAAAGGGGAACTAATAGCTATGAAAGAGTATCTGGAGACCGAAGTGAAGGAGGAATTAGCAACGATCAAGGAGTATTTGTGACTCATTACAAAAGTACAATTGTTTTTGGTTTATACATTTAGGGTTTGGAGTTTAGGAGGACAATATAAATATTTTAATAAATTGTGTAGGGTAAATATGTGGAGACCTCACAATTTTCTAACCGCAGTGAGGGTTCGTCAGATGAATCGTCATACGATACTAAATCGAATGACGCTATACGTGCATCGGGTCATAAGGATAGTCAAGTGGAACCCCATAACATCATGACTGCCCCTGAGATAAAAGTTTCCTATCTCTTTTATTTAATGTACTAACGGATTTTGTATTAAGAATAGTTTCACAATACAATGCAGCCCGTTGAATTATTCTCCGAGGACGTGGTCCCCTTGTCTCAACCACCGGTCGACTGTGTTGTTGCCCGGAGAGGAAATAGAAAGAGAGGACAACCATGGACACTGAAGTCTCCCTATACGAAAATAGTTTATGAGCGGAAGAAGCGAAAGGTCACGATATACGACCCCGTGTTTAAGATACCAGAGAAGTTCAAAAAATTCTTGTTCGACTGGCTCGATGACCCGCGAAGCGATGTTCGAAAGAGTGAGTTCGTAGTTCGAGACAAGCAATGGTACCAAAGTCTCTTCAAACCTAGTGAATTCATGAATGATGAGGTACGATCACTTCCTCTTACGTTATCTGCTTTTGTATTCATGTTGCGTGCATGGTTATAATTTTATGTTTCAATGGTTTGCAGACCATCGACACACTATTCATGTTCTTGCGAAATAAGCTTCAAGATAACAATTACAATTTTAACTTTTGTGTTAAAAAGTTCACGACCGCTGACTTAGTACTTTCGGTAAAATGCATTAATCCTTTATTTGTTCATTTACAGAATCAGATTTTTGTTCTAACCATTTATCTATCTATCTTCAGGATTTCTTTCGTCGTACTAACAGAGTCTACGAGGAGATGCAACATGGGAAACATCCCTCAGAATTGAAGTATGATTGGTCGAATAGCAAAAACGTTATGAAATACGTAATGGGTGGGCTACCGGATTACTCCACCTCATGGACCGAGGTCGATTTCATATACATGCCATTCAACGCCGGGGGTGCTCATTGGGTGCTCGTGAAGATTGACATGGTGAAGAGGAGGTTGATTGTTTGGGACTCTCTCATCTCGTTAACTTTGGATTCAGCGTTGACGAAGGAATTGGATATAATGAGTACGATCGTCCCCGCGCTGTTATACAAAGGTGGGGTACTCGGGAAGCCGGAGACACTGTCTATCACTTCATGGCCAATACATCGGGTCAGTTCAACCCCACAACAAGGAGATATAGGGGATTGTGGGGGTTTTTTTGTGCTAAGTTTATGGAATACGATGTAACAAATACTAGTATGGATACCCTAACTCAAAACAATATGATGTTTTTTCGAGAACAATTTGTTGTACAATTGTATGCTAATAGATCATTTTATCAATGAATATATGTTTATGGTTGGTTAATAGTCTTAAAAGCTCCAATTTGTTTTTGTTTTTACCCAATATGTTTTATTCTAGCCATTGATGATGCCAATAAGATTAAAAACTTAGTCATTGTATTAAGTAAGCTTAATTACTAAATTACAGGACAACGAGGCTTGAAATAGGAACTACAAGTGAATGCACAAAGAGGCAAGTCACCTCACCTAAGCAATAATTGGATTTTTTTTTTAACACAGTATTAATTTAACCCTTGTTTATTAATAAAAAAATAAAAAAAAAACACTTAAGCAATAAGTGGATGCACAAAGAGACAAGTCACCTCACCTATGCCTAAGCACATGCCTTATGAGGCTTTTTAACACAATATTGAACCTCTGAAAAAAAAAAGAGGCATGTTACATGCTTCTGCTCTCCATTGACATTGCATATGACCTGTTAAAGACAATTTTAGTCAGATAGGGCATGTATCTGACAAGTAACGAAAGAAAAGAGCAAATAACTCATGGGGTAGTCCTTTTTTCTGTTCCTTGGTAGTTATATATTAATGAACAATTTGTTATGCACATTGATTTAAGAAGAACAATGAACAAAATATAACTAAAACAATCAATTCTAGTAACTAAATTTACATAATTTCTAATAACGATTTATCATAAACCCTAACTACTGGATGTAATTGATTGTCGACAATTCTGTCTATTGTGCCTAACATGGCCACATCGACTACACTTGTGAACTCTTCGCGTTTTACCCCTCGATGGTATTCAAATTGTTTGACGACGACCAACTCTTCCAACAACTTTTGGAGTCAATACTAATCGGTCAACAAACTCTGGTGGTTTCTTCCACTCTGACATACTAGTAAGGGGGAATATAGGTTCAGCGTATCCAGCCAACCAAGATTGAACGGTGTAGTACTTAGAGCATAGAGTATATGGATCAATGTTCTTAAATCTACAACCAACTAATGCATGAGACCAAAGGATCTCGTAGTAGTCAAATATACTACACGTACATGTCATCGTGTTCAGGTTGACATGGGGGTTCAATTTTCCATCTAATATCTCCACGACTCCACCTCATGGTGATCAATATTTTTCACAATGTGCTTTCTAGATGGTTGGTCTACTTGGTTCATAATGTCCTCCCCATGGTCCGACAAACCCAATTCACGATTTGAGGCAAGTATCCGACGCTTAGAGAACCAATCTTGAAGGTGACCTCTTAAATGATTCAATAGTGCAGTAATTGGCAGGTACCGAGCATTTCTGAGTACTGCATTCATGCATTCTGCAATATTCGTAGTCATTTGGTCGTACCTCATTCCACGTTGAAATAATCGCGACCATTTCTCAAGTTCAACATCACTCAGATATTGTTGAACACCGCCGCGACCATTTCTCAAGTCCAACATCATTCAGACATTCCGACCAGGATCTGGGTTAATGAATGAGACCGACGAGAAATTGCGCCAAAATTGACTTGCTCATGAAGCTACTTGTTCAATGTGATAAACATTTGGATAAACATACCTTGTTTGCACGCAAAAATCGTGAGAGGGTGGAAATGAAGGAATGAACTCAAATGGAATGTTGTGTGAAGAAGGAAAAAGAAAGAAAGAGTGGGAATAAGATGAAAAATTTCAAAAACTTTCCTTGCAAGTTAAAGGAAGAGTGTTATATAGGGTATATTACAAGGAGGGGTAAAAACGTAAAATACATAAATGCCATAAATAATTAAAAAAAAAAAAAAAAAAAAAAGAATCCTTGTGCCAGATCCTGATCAGGATGCACCAAGAAACGTTAATGTTGATAGTGGCCAAAAACAACGCTAATGTTGATAGTTTTGTTTGCCATATAGGCTATTCGTGATAATAACTCTTGAAAATACTACCCTTAAATGTGGTCATTTGGGAGATTATCCCTAAACTAATTCAGGACCAAATGTATGTTTATAAACTACAAAGACTAAATTATTTTGCCAACATGAGCATAACCCTCCACCCCTCATTAATTAAATACTTCTACAAAAAAAAAAAAAAAAATACTAAATTATTTTATAATTTGCTTGAAAAAAGTTATTTTATAATAAAAAATCAAGAATTATTAGTGATGAGTTTTTTCATATTAGAGAATTAAATTGTCACAAATATTAAACTACGTGGATTTAATTGTTTAAAGCTTACATTTAGAGACTTGTTACGCTAAAGTGAGCATAACCCGACTGATATAAAATATGTCTTAACAATCTAGAGGTCTCTGGTTCGAATCCCCGACCACCCCATAGTGTACTAAAAGAGAGACTAAATTGTTACCTTGACCAAGGGTAATTGTCCTCAATATCCTCTTTTTGGCTTTGAATAAAAATTATTTTTGGCCTTTCTGCCAATTTGGGACCGAGATTTAAGTTTTTTTTTTGTTCATCTTCTTCCTCTCCGAGAAAATTGCTCCGGGACTTATATTTTCTTTTCATCTTCTTCCACAATCTTCGCGTTCTGCCATGCCCTGATCTTAGACTCCACCTCCTCTTCCCTTCACCATCTGCAACTAAATCTCTCTCCTCACCGTTGTTCTCCTCATGTTCTCTCGTACTGCTAGGCTTTGAAGTGCCTTCATCGACAAGTAGAACAAGAAATTACGGAACTGGGTGACTTTAGAGCCAAAATTGTGCAATGAATTTGATTCCCTCTCCGGTGGCTTAGGGCTCAGTGACCTTGTTTTGCAAGATTGCCAACAATTCCTAGTCGAATTTCTGTTTCTCGGGTAGACTTCGAGTTCGATCGCACCCGTTCTCATAGAGGAAGAAGATGAAAAACAAATCTTAAATCCTGGTCCCGACATAAGGAAAGACAACAAATGATATCTTTAAAACAACACTAGTTATAAATATAATAGATGGAAATAAAGAAAGAGTATGAAGTACAATTACCCTTTGACGAAAGTTTATAAGTGTTTTTCTAACTTAAAATTTAAACCTTTTAAGGGTGTTTTACCCAAGGACTTGGGGGAGTTGGAGTTGTTTAGTTTAGGGAGTTCTGAAGTATGTGTGTTTGAGGAAAAAAATTGTTTAGTCTGTAGTTCTGAAGTCTGTGGTGTGTTTGGGGCAGGGAGTTGTTGAACCTGGAGTTCTAAAGTCTGAGTTTAGTTTAGCTAATTTCTTCTATTTTTTTTTCTACAAACTTTTAAAATTTCATTAATAAGGACTTCTTATAATTCCAATAAATTCTAAAAAAGAATTTTTTTATTTTTATTTTATCTATTATTTACAAATTTCTTCGAAGACAACAAAAATAATTTTGAACACAATACCTCACCTTATCAAATATATATATATATATCCATCTTTGTTAGGACTCATATTTAATTTTATGAATTATAAGTTTGAGAATTTTTTTTTTGTTTTTATTAATGTAGGTATATTTTACAAACTTTTAAAAGAAAAAAAAAAGAACAACATATAAGTATAGTCTTGACCCATGTGTCAAACACATCTTTCTCCACCTCCACCCTCTTAAACTCCCCATTCCATCTAAATCCACTGTACTCGAAAATCAGCACCTCAACAATGATGGTTTATTTTAGCTATTTTTTTTTTTACAAATTTTTCTATAGTGTTACATATTTTTATTGTTAAGGACTTCTTTTAATAAATTGTAAGAATGTGGTTTTTGCCTTTTAGGGTATGTATCATTCACAAATTTCTTTGAAGATAACAAAAATAATTTTCATCCCAATACTTCACATTCTTTTTTCAATATCACTCACATTAATTATTCATTTTATTTAGATAGTTTTGAAATAAAAGAGAGTCGTACAATAATGTGTTAAATATTACATGTGAATTTGAAAGATTTTAATCAATTAATTTAAACGGATCCAAATAAGTTGATGTTTTTATTTCTCTCCATTATAGGAATACTACATATTATAGTGTCCCAGACTTGAATAGAAATTACGGTAGAAGCCTTAAGTTGAATAGTAGTTACTGAAGTCTAGGGAGTTGATACTTTATGGTTGAAGTTTGAGGAGTTGATATTTTTATCCAATCTCAACAAGTCCGTCGACCAAACACCCCTTAAGGGGGCGTTTGACTCAAGAAGTTGGGGGGAGTTGGAGTTGTTTAGTCTGGAGTTGTTTAGTACAAAGAGTTGTTTAGTCTTCTGAAGTATGTGTTGGAGTTCTGAAGTCCGTGGTGTGTTTGGGGCAAAGAGTTGTTGAACTTGTAGTTCTTGAATGTGAGTTTATTTTAACTGCTTTCTTTTACACAGTTTTTCTACAAACTTTCAAAATTTCATTATTAAGTACTTTTTATTTCAATAAATTCTAAAAAAGAATTTTTTATTTTTATTTTATGTATCATTTACAAATTTGTTTAAAGACAACAAAAATATTTTTTAACACAATACCTCATATTATTAATATATATATATATATATATCCATTTTATTAGGACTCGTCTTTAATTTTATGAATTTTAAGATTGAGATTTTTTTTTGTTTTTATTAATGTAGGTATATTTTACAAACTTTTTAAAGAAAAAAAAAAGAACAATACATATCTTACCCTCACCCGTGTGCCAAACACATTTTTCTCCGTCTCCACCCTCTTAAACTCCTCATTCCATCTGAATATACTATATCCGAAAATCAGTATCTCAACAATAACGGTTTATTTTAGCTATTTTTTTTTTTCTGTACAATTTTTTCTATAATTTTTCAATATTTTCATTGGTAAGAACTTCTTCCAATAAATTTTAAAAATGCGGTTTTTACTTTTTTTATTTTATGTATCCTTCACAAATTTCTGAAGATAACAAAAATAATTTTGACCACAATACTTCACATTCTTTTTTCAATATCACTCACATTAATTATTCATTTTATTTGGATAATTTTGAAATAAAAGAGAGTCGTATAATAGTGTTAAATATTACATGTGAATTTGAAAATTTTAATCTGTTAATTTAAACTGATTCAAATAAACTAATGTTTTTATTCTCCATTGTAATAATACTACATTTTGAATTTGGTTTAAGTACCAATTTTGACTGAACAACCTAATTTATATTTAAAATAATAAAAATAGGTTGAATTGCATTTTTAATCGTTTTACACATTTTGTTTAAATTACGTTTTTTTTTTAAATAATTAAAAATATCATGAGAGGGAGAGAGAGGAAGAGAGAAAAATGTGTTGCTTTGAAAAATGGGTCATTAAGTCTGGGGGAGTTGAATAGTAATTACGGTAAAATTCTGAGTAGTTGATATTTTTTATCCGAGTTCGACAAGTCCGTGGAACAAACGGGATAAAACTTCTCCCTCAACTACTCGTGCCAAACAGACTTAAGAGAAAAAAGAAAAAAAAAAAAAGAAACTACTAGCAATTGTTTATACAGACTGCAGTGGGAGAGTTCGATCTAAAGCTTAGAGGAGGTTGCCCATGCCCTCGCCCCCAAACCAGTGCTTGGCGCGAGTTCAGTTCCCTCCAAAATTACAAGAACTTCGGCGGAGATTGGTTAATTTAGTCTATGACCTTCAATTCTGCAGCAACTATGGCGTCTGTTCAAGATCCTAAATTTCACTGCAAGGAAGACGAGGGTTCATAAAGTCCTCCATTTCGATCTTATTCTTCAAACGCCGTTGTGGGTTCGTGTAAGTAAGTATCGAACAATCCACTCAGACTTTCATTTTTGGATCTCGGATTTTCTGGTTCTGTACCAAAATTGTTCATGGTCTAACTAACCATAAAAGCCCTAACAGGATACGCATACCGATTCAATGTTCTTGATTCTTTGCCGAGGCTTCCTGTCTATCCACCATACCATGATTGAAATTTTCTCCTACTAGCTTATTCGGCAACATGTAAGCTTTCTTTCCATGTTAAAGCTCTGATTTTGTTTCTGTAACTTGCTTTTCCATAGCCATTTCTTGTTGTTGATGCTGCTACTGGATTGTGATCTGTGTTTAGTTGTCATATAGAGCTTGTGTAAGTTGTTACCACTCTTGACTGTAAATCCCACCTTTGGAATCATAATCTAACTATCTGGAAAACTAGCTTATCCAACTGAGTTTTTTTTACTCACTTTCACATCCTTTCACATAGAAGTTCTTTTAGTTCTAGAACTTCCCGACCCCAGAAGGACTAATAAGCGTAGAAACCTTAAGGTTGTTATCGCCATGAAAACATTCTAATCAAATTGCCAATTCCATTAAAGCCCTCCTAGAGTGAATGGGGTCAATCCTTAGTCGCCCCCTACTCAGGAATTAATTCCTACGGGTTTACATAACATCCAAATGTTGTATACTTGTAGGGTCAGACGGTTGTCCCGTGAGATTAGTCGAGGTGCGCGTCAGCTGATACGGACACTCACATATATCAAAAAAAAAGAAAAATTGAATCGCGAATTCCAAATTCAGAACCTCACATAATGCTTCTCTGAAAATAAGAACTGCAATTCTATACTTTATCCCCGACGAGTCTTCGAAGCATTTTCTCTTTAAGAATTTTGTAATCTGCAAAAGTTTGGATTCTGAAGGATATGACGTGCAACTTCTCTTTTGCTTAGAGGGCCTTGTTAAACCCTTCCAATTCATTGAAATCCACACCACCAAGTTCTATAAGTCTGCACAAAAACAAAAAATCACATTCAGCCGGTGAATTTTATGATTTGAACTTGATAAAACCCAGTATAAATTAGCGAGGGCCTTGGAAATGTCATCAAAATCTTGTTAGGAGTTTAAAGCTACTCATAACATAGGTTAAAACAGCTTGTGCCACCGCTCAAACTAACACTGGCCTAACTCTCACAGAAAATAAATTCTAACTATTTCAAGCTTAACCAATCTATTTCCTACAAATTATATGCATTATGTCACTGACATCACTACTAGAATCTAGTATTAAGCATCGTGTTGGTATATATAATTTGTGGCTACATGAGTTTATGTTTTTAATTAAAAAAATTGGACTAATGAGCCGGTTCAAAAAGCGGGGAATCACATATTTTTGTTGCATCAGAAAAATAAAAAAATTTCACAACAAGATTTTATTAATAATCCACACAAAAAAAGTCAGTTCACACAACCCCTTATTTTGCTAGACAAACAAGTTGGGAGGGTATGGGATAAACACACGGAAAACAACATCAAGCCTATGACGGTGAGAGAGGAGGTATGCTTTGCTCGTGCCTAAAGAAATTTGAGGGATCAACCTTGGTCTTAACATGCACAAGCCTGTTGAAATTGTTTCCAAAATACTTCAACCCCCAAATGCTAGCTTGCTTGTAGCTTGTCTTTCCATACTTATTGTTTGTTCCAATGTCAAGGTCTCTGTAATTGATATAGGCAGCCCTTGGTGAATTTGAAACAAAAGGAGTCATATAATTGTAAAGTTCTCGTATCCAACTTAGGTGTCTCTCGTTTGCATCAATGCTTTGTTCTGCCCACCCGACAGTGTAGGAGAGTTTGTACAGAAATCCAGCTCTATGTGAATAAGGAGTTTTTGACGGAGAAGTCTTACTCATTTTCCCACCATAGGGAAATAAAAAAAGTTGTGCTGCTTCTATTTCTTGAGATTTTAATCTATCCCATATTCCCTTGAATCCCTGCTCGGAAATGGGTTCCTTCACATAGTCAGATTTGATTTTGTAGCTTCCGCTGTTGAGAGGTGCTTTGCTGAGCAAAACTTCCAAGGGTTCTCCATTTGTAAACAATGCTGCAATGAGGGTTGATTCAATCCAGCTTGTTTCTTTGCAATCATCCTTTGCCAATCCCAACTCTGGGAATGTTGTGTTCATGATTGCAATAAGCTCATCTGCCTTTCCAAGAAACAAAGAGAAGAATGAAGCTGTTTGATTTCTTTTGACTCCTTGAGTTGGATTCCCACCTATCATCAAGAGTTGAATTATATTCAAACCTTCATATTTTTATAATCGTAATAATTTTATAAAATATATTGGATATGATTTTTTAAGGAAAAAACTCATTTCTTGTCCTGTATTTGAGTGAGTTTTTTTTTCCTTTTAAGTTTAAATTCTATTTAGGTCATACTAATTTTGTTTTAATCTCTAAAGGCCTCGTTTGATAACCATTTTGTTTTTTATTTTCTGTTTTTGAAATTTATGTTTGTTTGCTCCTAATTTCTTTACTATGTTTTTCTCCTTTCTTAAAGAAACATATGAATTCTTAGTCAAATTCCAAAAACAAAAACAAGTTTTTAAAAACTACTTTTTTTTGTTTTCAAAACTTAGCTTGATTTTTTAAAACATTGGTTGAAAGTAGATAACAAAAGAAATAAACTCATAGGTGAAAGTAGTGTTTATAGGCTTAATTTTCAAAAATCAAATGTTTATCAAACAAAGCCTAAATTTTTACAGTTTTCGTTTTTAAAATTTTCTCAAGAAAACGTTTGAATTATTTTTACTAATTTTTCATTAATGTTTAACACAAATTTGAATTTACTTCGAAATACAGCACATTGGCTTGATGTAATCAAACCAATTACCAGTCAAATTGACGCCAAGGAGTAGATTTTCCTCCATTTTGTTAGCGACATACTGCCATTGATATACTAACTTCTTTACATTTTGCTCCAAGTTTTTTTCCACCCTGCAAGTTGTCACAATGGGTGGAACCAAAACCAACTTCACCTTCCACCCCACAACGATGCCAAAGCTCCCTCCCCCGCCCCCTCTAATGGCCCAAAACAAATCCTCCCCCATCGTCTCTCTATCAATAACCTTTCCATTAGTATCAACCAAATAAGCGTCGATAACATTATCGGCAGCGAGACCATATTTTCTCATCAACCACCCATATCCACCGCCACTAAAGTGACCACCAACGCCGACGGTTGGACAAACACCTGCTGGAAATGCGAGGGTTGGACTTTTCTTAGCGATCTTGTAATAGAGTTCACCTAGTGTTGCACCTGACTGAACCCACACAGTGTTATTCTGGGTGTCAACTGTGACTGACCTGAGATTTATTAGGTCAACGACAATAAATGGGAGGCGGGAGATGTAAGAAAGACCCTCGGTGTCGTGACCGCCGCTTCGAGTTCGGATTTGAAGGCCATGGGATTTGGAGCAAATGACAGCGGCTTGAATGTGGGAAACATGTGATGGTCTGATGATGATAAGTGGTTTTAGGGTTTTGGGTGTTGAGACTCTGGTGTTTTGAGCATAGGAATTCAAAAGGGAAGAATAAGAGGAGTTGATTGGAGTGTATATGACCTTTGAAATATCTTTAGAGTGGATGGAGAGACATTGAAGAAAATCTTCATGTTTGTGAGCTGAAGCTGTCCATATTGAAAATGAAGATATAATAATGAAGGCAGAAGCAAATGGGTTTAAAGGAAAAGGCTTCATTACTGCCAAAGATTTTTGTACATTTAGGCATTCAAAACTCCATATTTATTGTGATTTGGTAGTTGCTTGATTGTATATTATTTAGACTTTAGTGCCATTTTCGCATTTGGTCTGGTTTGAAATTGAATGTTTATTTTGGATGAGTGAGGGATATGAAAAGTGGAGTAATTCTGTTAGGGCCCCTCTGCACATAAAGGTATCCATTTTTTCAATTTTCTAATCATTTGTCAGTGTGGAAAGGAACTCTTTAGTTAAAAAAATGACAAGGGTGGGATATAAAACATGGCAAAATCTTTGCTTTTCTTCGAAGAAATGTTTGTTTATTTTCTTTTTCTTTTTTTAGCTTTAAATCTTATGATAATTTTTAATGCAAATATTGAATTATAAGTTTTTTTTTTTTTTAATATCCGTGAGTGTTCAGGCCGGCTTGTGCGTCATTCGATTAATCTCCCGGGACAACTGCTTGACTCTACTACATTTGGTTGCCAAGGAAACTTGTATGATATTAAATCCTAGGTAGGTGACCACCATGGTTTGAACACATTCCCTCAACTCTTTATTATTTCCAAGGCCGTTATTTATTATTTATTTATTTTCAAGACTCTTGTTGACCACTAGGCCAACCCATGATGGTTGTAATATAAGTCAAATTGTACACCATATCAAAGATGCTTGGGAGAGTTAATATATATAATAATAATAATAATAATAATAATAATAATAATAGCATATCAAAGATGCTCCCGAGCATCTTTCAAACAACCCATAGTGGTTGTGGTTGTGAGTGGGTATTTTTAATAACTAAAAATAATCTAGGCAATAATAGCACACATAGAGTATGTTCAGCCACACCAACTCAAGATTTTAAGTAGACGACCCCCTAAGTACTATTGAGTGGCATATAAAGATACCACAGTAAAGCTTAGGTGAGTCTGAAGTACTTGGTAGTGTAATGTGAGATTAGGAAGTCACTGTTAGGATACCCCTAACGATAATATTGAACCATATATTACAAGATAGAAGATAACGAAACACACGATAAACCAAATGTTTGAGGTACTTGGACCCTCCCTCTCGAGATCACTCTCAAGCCCGAATTCGCTCCCCAAAATATTACCTATCTTACTCCTTCCCCACTCTCTTTATTTATAATCAAACTCCCCTAATAAACTTTTTTTTATCTAATTACTAATGTACCCTTAAAACTCTAATAATACTCCTAATAGCATTCTAATATAGTCACCTTGTGGAGAACTAAGAAATGTGGAGAACTAAGAAACATAAACATGGACATAGAACACAAGTGCAACATGATACAAATGAGACAATCCGTTAATTTCTAAAAAATGTAGGATATACAAAACACTTTTGTTTTTACATATATTTTTAGACATTTTGTGTATATTGATATATTTAGTACTTAAATTAGAGACAAAACACATAAATCTAACATACATAAAAAATGTGAAATTTACCCCCCTAAACTTTCAATTTTAATGTTAGTTAACCATATCAAACTATCAAGAAAAAAGAAACTGTTTTGAAATAGTAAGAAAAAGAGAAAAGAAGAAAATCTGGCAATGCTTTTGCTAATAATAAAAAGAAAAGAAAAAGGAAGAAAGAAAGGACATAGGGGAGTAGTAGACTTGTCTGTTCTGCACTATAGCTTTCGAGAGTTGATTCTGAAGACTGAGAAGGAAAACAAACCTCTCTGCAATTCTGTCTCTCCCATGATTTTGAAGATTATTCTCTCTATGTGCAATTTTTGGTAAGCTCATTCCTCTCGGCTGATTTTATTTTAATGAACTCAGTATTTCTAAATACTCTCTCTTTCTGCACGTGACGCAAGTTTTTGGAATTACCCCCCCCCCCCAAAAAAAAAACAATACTTCGGATATCTTTGGGAGTGATTTAAGAAATATTAGTGATTTTAGTGAAAATAATTTGTTGATAAGTGATTTATTAAAAGTGGTTTTCATATAATCATTTTAATGTTTGGTTTTACACTTTTAAATGCGATTTTAATTTCTTAAAAAATAATTTTGAATGATTAAAGACACAAAATTAATTTTGAATGATTAAAGACACAAAATTAATTTTGAATGATTAAAGACACGTTTGAAAGTGAGTTTGAAAACAACAAAAAGTATTTTAACCATTTCAAAATAACTCTCACAGATGTCCTTAATTTAGTGTGTTCGGCACTGGAAAAAATAGAGTACTTATGTCTTGAGCCTTGTAGCTTGACCTAGATGAGATGAAGAAGGCACACTGGGGAAGTTGCATAATCTGACCTAGAATACAAAAGATTTGTCAAAACTGACCTGGTTTTAAAAAAAATGATTTTCTTGACATTTTTTTTACCTTCGTCAGATGTGAAATTTCGTTTGTACCCATCATTAAAAAGGTTCAAATGCCAAACGCTTTTCTCTCTTCTGATCACTGTATTTTCTTATTCTCATCTCTAGCCTCCCGTCTTCGTCTCTACCATTTTCGACTGTTTTGATTATCATTTCATCAACGATTTTCATTCAACTTCGATTGAAGGCATGTTCTTTATGTTTTCGATTCCATTTGTGAAGTTTTCATATAGTTTTTAGAAGTAACCATCGTAATCCCAACTGTAGATGTAGGTTTATTGTTCGAACACTGGATCTTTGTTGTAATCGAACTAACTGAATGATTGTTTATAGTTGTGTAAGCAATGTAATTGAGCTGATTTTGTCTAAATATTTGTATAAAAAATGTTTGTTGGCACGATCGTGTTTACGGTATACAATCCCAAATCCTAAGCTATAGGATCGTTTTGTTAGGAGTACACGATCGTGTTGCTAGGAGTACACGATTATGTTGAAAATTGTGCACGATCGTGGTGACAATTGTACACGATCGTGGTGACAATTGTACACGATCGTGGTGATAAGCGCAACAATGAAAGCTATTTGTTTCATACTACTTACCTATTTTATTGTAATTGTTTTCAGGAATGGAGTTGGTGTATAAGATCAACCCCGAAGATTACTTCCATGCACAAGTTACATCCATGTCCCATATCGGGAACACAATTGAATTAATTAAGATGAAGTTAACGGAGCAACAACTAAACATGTTTAGGAGAACAAGTTTTGGTCCTCTACTGGACGTGGAGATAATGTTTAATGGGCAACTGATCCATCACATGTTGCTGAGGCAGGTTGAAGATGACAGAGACGACATTATTAGTTTCAATGTCCGGGGGAAGAATGTATCATTCTCCATTGATGACTTCAACATAATAACTGGTTTGTGGCCTTCTCGAAAGGAGGTGACAAGGAAAACCAGTTGCAGAAGACTACAAGAACTCGTATTTGGAAGACCAACAGTAGAAGTAGAAGAAAACGAAGCTAAGGTGAGTGCAAAAGAGTTTGAGACGTCCTTTGAGCGCATTGAGTTTGCAAACGATGAAGATGCAGTGAAGATAGCCCTGGCGTTGTTCATTGAGCTTGCCATGATGGGCAAAGATAAAAAAACCTTGGTGGATATGTCCATATTGGGTATAGTGGATGACTGGGAGGTGTTCAAGCACTACAATTGGTCATCCCTCATATTTGAAAGGACCTTAGGGAGCCTTAAGAAGGTAATGAAAGGCAGAGCTGAGGAGGCACGTCGTGAGAAGGACCGACCATCCTCTAAACGATCGTCTGCTAAGAAAACACAGGCTTACAACATTAAAGGCTTTGCACATGCTTTTCAGGTATACGTGTAAGGTTACTATGTTCGCGTGATTTTAAGTTCCACTTGCTCTAACAAAAATTATATTTCTTATTCTAGGTATGGGCATACGAACTCCTTTTCACTTCGCGCGATGGTATAGCTATCAAATTGAACGAAACGGCAATTCCACGCATGCTTCGGTGGAGGTGCACGCGTCCTCCCTCATACGTGTACCTTGAGAGGGAGGTGTTCAATTTGAGTCTAGTAAGCACCGACATTCAAATAATATGTTCTAATGTATCCCGTATTTTATATTAACTCATGCACATCTTATTATGTACAGACGAAGATTGCTTCAGGACTCGTTATGACGGAGGCAGAACTCCGTTACAAAAAGGAACGAAGGAATACCATAGATATTTCTCCCCAACCTGCAGTAGTCTCTCCAGAGGTTTTATCAACTGAGGGACCTGTTACCCAACACAAACATGTCCTTGATACATCATTTCGAGACCTCACTGTGGTCCCTAGAGAGGTTGCATCAACTTCTCGACATATTACTCAACATGAGCATGATTCTGGGATGCATGGGGATCCGGGCTTTAGTGCATTAGAGATCGAGGATGACCTCGATACATCATTTCAAGATGGTCATGAGGATCACAACGATGACTTTTTTGGTGGAGAAATCTATCGGAGCAAAGGCCGAAATGATGCCCCTTCCGCCATTAGAGAGAAGGATCGACTTGACTACCTGACTGAATGCGTTGGTCGCATCGGTCAACGTGTAGAGATTGAGTCGAAGTCCATAAGGGAATGCGTTGGTCGCATTGATCAACGTCTTGAGATTGAGTTGAAGACGATAAGAGAATACTTGACTTGCTTGTGCCAGGTTTTATTTTTAGAGAAACCCTTTGTTAATATACACATGATTGTTGACTACTAAATTTATGCTTTATGTTTTATAGGGTTTAGGGTTGGGTGCCGACATTCCGATGACTCTCCGGGTGTCGAGGGTGGATCCAGATGGACCCATTAAGCCACCCTCCGAGGGAGATGTCCATGAGGATCGACCCATCGGGACGACCACCGATGGATATGTCAATGTAGTTCGACCCACTGACCCACCCATCGATGGGGATGTCATACGACCAACTAACCTATCGGGTGATCAGGTTATGACGGCCACCGATGGAGACGTTGACGAGGATGGGCACACTGAGATGTCCACCGAAGTAAAGGCCACCGATGTATCGCCCACTGAGACGGTCGCCAATGGAAACGTCGGAGAGGTTCAACCCAGTGAGTCGCCCACCCATGGAGATGCCACCAGTGACCTATCAGGTGATCAGGTTATGACTGCCACCGATGGAGTTGTCGACGAGGTTGGACCCACTGAGATGTCCACTGAGGTAGATACCACCAGTGTACCACCCACTGAGACGGCCGCCGATGGAGAAGTTAGAGAGGTTCGACCCACTAAGCTGCCCACCCATGGAGATGCCACTAGTGTACTACCCAGTGACCTATCATGTGATCAGGTTATGACGACCACCGATGGAGACGTCGACGAGGTTGGACCCACTGAGATGTCCACCGAGGAAGATGCCACCAGTGTACTGCCCCCTGATCCGCCCACCCATGGAGTTGCCACCAGTGTACCACCCAGTGACCTATCAGGTGATCAGGTTATGACGGCCACCGATGGAGACCTCGACGAGGTTGGACCCACTGAGATGTCTTCCGAGGTAGAGGCCACCGGTGTACCGCCCACTAAGACGGTCCTTCTCTCTTCGATCGTTGAGGTTGGACCCATTGAGCCGGTCACTGATGGAGAGGTCGTTGAGGTTGGACCCATTGACCCGACCACCGATGGAGAGGTCGTTGATATTGGAACCACTGTCCCGACCACCGAAGGAGATTCCACCGATGTCAACGAGGTTCGACCTACTGAGCCGCCCACCGATGGTGATGTTCATGAGGTTCGACCACCCGACCCATCGGGTGATCAACCATCAAATGTTCATAGGGATGTCGCAGGAGCACAAACTCTTATTCCTGATGTCGTTCAAGCGGTTGTGGAAGTACAACCCCAGACGGTTCAGAGTCAGGTATGAATCTACTCATAAATGCGAACATTTAAAAATACGTGCTCTTATCATTTTAGTATATCATACAGGAAAAACTCAAACCTACTGGTCGAGGCAGACACAAGAGGACAAAACTGTCATGGTTTACTTCAGAGGACGCGAATAAGAAGGTCAAAGTAGAGGATAATGAGTTAGATCCTCTACCAAGGTTTACTCCAGAGGGTGTGGGTAAGAAGGTCGAAGTAGAGGATAATAAGTTAGATCCTCCGCTAGTTGTCATGCAGAAAACATACGACCCACTCTTCGAAGGAAGTCTGTCTGGTACTGCACACGACTAGGGATAAAGCATACTGTAGGAGGTTCGAGAAGTCGGAATGACTCTACGACGATGTAAGTATTCTTAAACTACGTTCAATGTGGTAATAATGTCTTTCATGGCTCCATATGTTTATTCTAACTACTTGTTTACATCTTACCAGGACATGGACCTGTTACTGATGTTCGTTGGACGCAAGCTACTTTCACGCCCAGAACTAATAAAGCATAAGTTTACTATAGTGGATAGTGGCTTTATGGTAAGTTATTGCATTCCCATGTTACTGGTGTCCTCTGAAACTACGTACTGAACAAGCTGTTTTGGTATAGGAATTTTTAATGTCACCAGATGTTCCAACGAAAATGCTCGGGGATGGTGACGTATCCGTTCCATGGGCGGAGCATACTTCGTTATTGGACTTGTCTTAGGGGAGTAGAAGGACTATGAGCCGTCATGGAGTGAGGTTGACTACGTGTATGGGCCGATTCACAACATGGATCATTGAATAATGCTCGCATGCATTGATGTACACCGAGGTAAAATTAATGTATGCGACTCTATGCCGATGTACGTCAGTGATGAGAAGCTTCAATTGACAACAAACACCTTTAGGTCTAATCTACCGAAGTATCCATGGCCAACAAACACAGTGTCAAACGAGTGGTCTAGATTGTGACTATTTTTGTGCTAAATTTCTAGAGGACACCGCAACAGACACTAACTTGGGGACATTGCACCAGGGGGAACATTGAGTTGTTTAAAAAGCAGGACGCTGTACAACTTTATGAAATTTCCCAGCACACTGGTCGTGAACGATAACCATTTTGCAAGGCCAAACTCAAGTCACTGGTCGTGAACGATAACCATTTTGCAAGGCCAAACTCAAGTCACATCACATCTACAATTAGCTTAATTTTTTTTTTTGAAACACTACAATTAGCTTTAATACTAGGATTGTTCTCTCTTATGTATATATATATATATATATATATATATATAGGATAGAATGAAGAAGGGATTGATATATTCTCTTCTATATTTATATATCTATTTTTTCTTTGTATCAAACCTTTGATTGCAACTACTTTTCTAGTGTTGCAATCAAAGCAACTATTAAGTTATTATATGAATGACATCCATATGAAGTTTAACTGTGTCAAGGTACTTGGTAGCCTAGCCTAGGTTACACTAGGAAATGATTTACCTAACAGAGTTATAGGCTCGACCTAGGAAATGATAACCAGTTTAAAATGCATTACCTAACATTGCTTCTCTTTGTACGAAGATAAAGAAGAGTTAAGACATATTTTCATTTCAAGAATTTGAGTATTGAAACTCCCCAACGAGATTTTATTAATTCACACATCATAACAAAAAAGACAACGTACATACATTCACAGTACATGCAGCCCCTAATTATTTTGCTAGATAAATAGGTTGGGGCATAGTATAAACACACAGTCAATGTCTAATTAAGTCTATATTCTAGAGAGGAGGTATGCTTTGCTCATGCCTAAAGAAATTATGAGGGTCAATTTTTGTCTTGACATGCACTAACCTGTTGAAATTATTTCCAAAATACTTCAACCCCCAAATGCTAGCTCGCTCATAGCTTGTCTTTCCATACTTGTTATTAGTTCCAATATCAAGGTCTCTGTAATTGACATACACAGCCCTTGGCGATTTCGAAACGAAAGGAGTCATGTAATCGTAAATTTCTCGTATCCAACTTAGGTGCCTCTCGTTTGCATCCATACTTTGTTCTGTCCACCCAACAATATAGACAATTTTGTAGAGAAATCCAGCTCTATGTGGAAGAGGAGTTTCCCACTCAGAAATTTCACTCATTTTTCCACCATAAGGAAATAATGTAAGCCGTGCTATTTCTATATCTTGAGCTTTTAATCTTTCCCATATTCCTTCAAATGCAACTTCCGAAATGGGTTCCTTCACGTAATCAGATTTGACTTTGTTGCTTCCACTGTTTAGAGGTGTTCTATTGAGAAGAACTTCCAAGCCTACTCCATTTGAAAACCCTGCTGCAATGAGGACTGACTCGATCCAGCTTGTTTCTATGCAATCATTCTTTGCCAATTCCAACTCAGGGAAAGTTTCCTTCATGATTGATATAAGCTCTTCTGCCTTTCCAAGAAACAAAGAGAAGAATGCAGCTGTTTGGGTTCTTTTGACTCCTTGAGTTGAATTGCCACCTATCATGAAGATGGGATATGATTATTTTAGGAGAAAACACATTTCTTTCTCTTATGTTTGTTGGGGTGAGATTCTTTTAAGGTTTGGTTTATGTATATTTTACTGCTTGATATCTGTGAGTATTTCCCAGCTTGCGCGCACGACGACTATTCTCACGAGAGAACTGCCTGACCCTACTATATTTGGTTGTCAAAGAAACTCGTAAGATATTAAATCTTGAGTACGTGACCACCACCATGGATTGAACTCACGTCCTTTGAGCCCTTTGACCACTAGGCCAACCCATGGTGGTTAACAAAAATGACATTAAAAAAAGGGATAAACATAAATAACTCACAAACCTACCATTGAAACTGATGGTAACAAGTAGATTTTCGTCCATTTTGTTAGCCACATATTGCCACCGATGGATTAGCTTCTTTGTCTTTTGGTCCAAGGTTTTGCTTATTCTACAATTTGTCACTGTAGTTGGAACTGCAACCAGCTTCACCTTCCACGCCACCACTATTCCAAAACTCCCTCCGCCGCCGCCTCTAACGGCCCAAAACCAATCCTCCCCCATCGACTCTCGATCATGAAACTTCCCATCACCATCAACCAAATAAGCATCTATTACATTATCAGCAGCAAGACCATATTTCCTCAGCAAATATCCATATCCACCGCCACTCAAGTGCCCGCCGATGCCAACGGTGGGACAAATACCTGCCGGAAACGCAAAGGTTCGACTTCTCTTGGCGATTTCGTAATAGAGTTCGCCGAGAGTTGCTCCGGACTGAACCCATGCAGTGTTGTTTTCAACATCAATGGTGACAGACCTGAGATTTATTAGGTCAATGATGATGAAGGGTACGTAGGAGACGTAAGAAAGACCCTCGGTGTCGTGGCCGCCGCTTCGAGTTAGGATTTGAAGGCCATGGTTTTTGGAGCAAATGATGGCTGCTTGAATATGAGCAACATGAGATGGAGTGATGATGGCAAGTGGTTTTGAGGTTTTAGGTGTTGAGAAGAATCTGAAGTTTCGAACAGAGAAATTGAAGATGGAAGAATAAGAGGGATTGGTTGGAGTGTATACGAGGTTTGGAATGTCTTTACAGTTGATGGACAGACATTGGAGAAAAGTTTCATGTTTGTGAGCAGAAGCTGATCTCCCATGATGGAAATGAAGAGAGAAACATAAAGGCAAAAGCAAAAGTGTATGAAAAGGAAAAGACTTCATATTACAGCTTAGAGATTTTTGTGCATGTAAATTTAGACATTGAAAACTTCATATTTATGGTGCTTTTGGTTATTGCTTTGGACTTTGGAGTATATTTTGGCTCCTAAATGTCATTTTTCACCTTTGCTATATAATCTTTCTTTTCTTTTTTGATGGGTGAGGGATGAAAGTGGAGTAGTGCTCTTAGGCCCCCACTCAGCATATAAAGGACATCTATGGCTTTAACTTTAATTTCCTTATAATCATTTATAAATGTGGAAAAGGAACTCTTTTATGTTAAATTTTGTTAAATAAAGAGAGAGACGATCATAGTGGTGTGATTATAAAAGAAAAAGAAAAAGAAAAAAGAATAACCTTTGCTTTTCTTGGTGGGCTGTTTAAAATAGTTGAATGTAGATTTTGAAATATGTCTTCCCTAATAATAAGTGAATACAAAATTAAAATATTTTTGTTACAACATAATCAAACAACAAAGAATATAAGCGCAAAGCAAAAGATAATTGACACAAAATTTACGTATTTCACTAACGTCGTTTTAGCTACGTCCACAGACAGAAGAGAGAATAAACAATTATATTACGAATATGAGAGAATTACAACATAATGACAGACTAGAGGGCGACTGAAGTCATTAGAAGATTTATATATGACACCTTATACAAATTGTTAGTTTGGACAATACAGATGTAGAAAGTCTATTTTTTTTAGTATTTAGTAGCGAATTTGTTTTTTTTTTTCTTTCTATAGTGGAGATAGTCGCACGTAATGACAGATCACAGCCATATTATTAAAAGCTTGTGGTAAGAACGGGTTTCGTTCTAGTGCCCAAAAATAATATTCCAAAGCTTTCGTATGTTCTCCGTTCCTTGTGTGGATAAGACCTATGTTATATATAGAGTATATAACTTCGAACATAGGGATCGATTTCTAGTCGCATAGCTTCATAATAATTCTGTAGAGCTTCCGCATAATTTCCTTCGGATTGAGCCGACATCTGTTACGGTCGTTCATTATTCCAATAAAAGAATCTCCGTTCCAAAACCGTACGTGAGATTTACGACCTAATACATAACAACGAAACCCTCGTATCGAACTGGTCGTAGCGGGTCATAACAGATTCAAGACATTCCAACAATTGTTTCAATTTCTCTCTCATACCTGGTGCAAAATTGTCAACCACATCGTTGAGAGGAGTGTTTCTTTAATTTGTAACCTCCTCCTTATCATTTCTTTTATTTAACAATGATCATACATATATATAAGTTAAATTGTACATATCTTATTTCTATTGTGTAGTCAAGTGGAGGAGTTTGAAAGAGATAGAAGGAAGAATGAGGTTTCTAAAATATTTTTCCAAAATATATATAAGAACGAAGTTTGTGGTTAAAAAGGAAGAATAAAGCAAGAGACTTGTGTGGGGTGGGATGGATATGCTTTTGTTCCATACTGAAATGATTATATCTCTGTCTGCTTCTTTTTTTTCATTAGTAAATTATGTTGATAAGGAATCATTTCTTTAAATATGAAAGAATACATCAATAAGAGAAGATATAGAATCCTCTCCAAGTTTAAATTTTTCTTTTTTGTTTTTGTTCTCTCTTTTCCCCTTTACAAACCTTTTTCTTTTCTTGCTACTGTTGTTTACTATTTTTTTTTCTTTCAAATAAGTAATCACTTTATTCAGGTGAATGTAAGGAGCTCAGGTAAGTGCATTTCAGTTAAGAGCTATAGTCATGATGTTGTAATTATCATATGCTGAATTAGCTGCTAGATTAGGCAGCAATAATTATAGGTTACGGTTAATATCCTATAAATTATCTTTAGTAAATTAAATGTAGTAGGCCGGCCAACAACTTCCGTACACAGATATAGATTCATTCGTAAGGTCAAATAGTTGTGGGCAGTCTTGACAAATTCATAAATTTTTCTTGGGGATGAGTGATCCCTAGAACAAAGATGGACATGAAATTATGCCAAGGGATATAATGCTGCATAAAGTACATCTAAGAAAGATATATGAAGTGGATTTTTGCACGGAGGGATGACTCCTTGAGGCGTAATGTCAAATGACCCAGTTTTTAAAAACACAAGTATTTTTCCCTTTTGCGGATCTCATCAACAACTATCCATCGCGTGAAAAGTCTGTAGTACCCTTCACTCGCCATCAACGTTCTTCCTCGCGATTCTCCAAAAATGCGATTCAGCGTGAAAAGTCTATAGTACCCTTCGCTAGCTCTTTATCCACGATTCTCCAAAAATGCAAAACACAAGTATTTTTCCCTTTTGCGGATCTCATCAACACTATCCATCGTGTGAAAAGTCTGTAGTACCCTTCACTCACCATAGCGTTCTTCCTTGCGATTCTCCAAAAATGCGATTCAACGTGAAAAGTCGTAGTACCCTTCGCTAGCTCTCCATCCGCGATTCTCCAAAAATGCAATATTTTTTTTCTCTAGAAAGTAAATAGCGATTCTTAGTATTAAGGACAAGGAATCCAGACATCTTCACATGGTATGATATTGTCCATTTTGGGCCTAAACCCTTATGGTTTTGCTTTTGGTTTCACCCAAAAAATCTCGTACCATTGAAGATAATTGTCCCCCCTTACACCCATGATCTTTCCCTTTTCTAGCCAATGTGGGATATTGTTTGTATCCTAACACATAAAGAGGAAAGGATGAGCGCGATAGCACTATAGATTTTTCACGCGATTGATAGTGTAAAAGGTAAAAAGAAACTTGTATTTTAAATCCGTGGGTCATTTGTCATTACGCTAGAAGGGACTTCATCCATGTAAATACCCCAAGATATGAATATGATCCAAAAAGATTATGATTGAGCACAAGAAAAGGGACGAGACTAGCTAATGAGGCTGGTGGGCCATAAATATATAGGAACCCTGTTCTAAATTTTATCAGCTATGTTCAGGGAGCTTCAGTCCACCAACTGTCCATTTAAAAAAAATTATATCTCATTTCTCAAACAGAGGATGAGGAGAACTGAATGTTTCAATCATTTTTTTGGTTTTTTTGAGTTCATTGCGGGTGAGAATTGAACCATTGACCACCTTTGGAATGATAGTTGATGACTTATCAACCCAATGAACTATACTTAGATGAGAATGTTTCTAAAGTTATTTGTTGTAATCCGTCTCTTTAATTGTCATCAACGGTATGGAGCTAAGAGCACAAAATCTAGGGACAGATGTGAAGGACTAAAACTCCAACTTCAATAGGGGATTTACACAAGGCCACGCTAGTGCTTAAAGTTCGTGTTAGGATACAAACAATATCCCACATTGACTAGAAAAGGAAAAGATCATCGGTATATATATAAGGGGAACAATTATTTCAATTGTATGAGACTTTTTGGGTTTAGGGTTTAGGATTTTAGGGTTTAAGTCCAAAGTGATTATTAGGAAATATTGCTATTATATTTGTATATTTATTTTAAACCCTAAACCCAAAATTGTAGTACATATATATTGAAATCATTTTAATGAGAAGATAAGGAAACAACTTTCCTTGGCATGGTATAGAGCAGCCTCCGTTCGTCGCCGTCGAAGTCGGCTTTAACAGTCGTCGGTGTCCGTTTGTTGAGATCTGAAGGGTTCAGATCGTGGGTTCAGCTGCAACTTCTTCAGATCTGCAAATTTTTGGGCACTCTTCAAGCTTCAGATCTGCGCATTTTTGGGCATTCTTCAAGCTTCAAATCGGCGTCCAATCTCTGTCCGCGTGCACCGCCTCCCGTTATTCACACCGCACCGCCCCAGATCTGCACAGTGCGCCGCCACCTCTTTAGTGAGATCGATCTGTGGTGTTTTGGGGAGCTTCCAAATATTTTTCCCTCCATTTAAAAGGCCGCAACAACAAGTTTCTAAGTGTGGTGGAGTCTGTTGGTTGGGTATTAGAGTGGGGAAGGTTCAGTGATTGGAGGGATTTTGATTGGAGTTGGTGGTTGGGTATTAGAGTGGGGAAGGTTCAGTTGTTTGAGGAATATTGGCTGCTGGTTTGGGTGGCTGGTTTTTTTTTATTTATTATTGTTTTCTCTCTCCAATGGCAGTAGGCAAAGAGAATACGAGAGTAGAAAACTTTGATCCTTCTTCATGGATTATTGATACGGGTGCATCTCGTCATGTGACTGAAAATCTGAATTTTTTTATCGAAGCCTACACTATTATTTCAAGTCCCGTCAGCTTGCCGAATGGGAATAAAGCGGTCGCCACAATGGAGGGGCGTGTTACTCTAGGCAGTTTTACGCTTGAGCGTGTTTTATTTGTACCCACTTTACAATGCAATTTAATATCGGTGTCACAACTAATTGATGATACTAATTGTTTTGTCCGATTCACTAATTCTCTATGTGCTATACAGGACCAACATTCGGGGAGCCTGATTGGTGCCGGTAAACGGAAGGATGGACTTTATTATTTCCGAGGAATTCCTACAGTGCACGCAGTGAAGGTAACACCATTATCTGAATTTGAGTTGTGGCATAAGAGATTGGGGCATCCGTCAGATCGAGTGGTTAAGTTAGTTCCTGCAATTCAATTTAGTTCCGTTAGAAAGAAATTGAACCACGCATGTGTCACATGTCCTCAGGCTAAACAAACTCGTGATAGCTTTCCTGTTAGTGATAGCAAAGCGAGTCGTATTTTTGAACTTATTCATTGTGACTTGTGGGGGCCATATAGCCAAACACCATCTTCATGTGGGGCCTATTATTTTCTGACAATCGTTGATGATTTTTCAAGAGTTGTTTGGGTGTATCTGTTGCACAATAAAACTGAAGTTTCTAAAGCTTTTCATTCGTTCTTTGCCATGGTTGAACGTCAATTTGAGACCACTGTTAAGATAGTGAGAAGTGACAATGGGACAGAATTTAAATGCATGCTTGACTATTTTAGTACCAATGGCATTTTTTTTCAAACCTTATGCGTTGGAACTCCACAACAAAATGGGAGGGTAGAGCGTAAACATCAACACATACTTAATGTAGCTCGTGCTTTAATGTTTCAAGGAAATCTTCCTATTACTTTTTAGGGAGAATGCATTTTGGGTGCAACTTATTTGATAAATCATACTCCGTCAGGTTTACTGCAAAATAAAACACCCTTTGAGATTTTATTTGGTACACCTCCTAATTTCGATGTGTTGCGAGTTTTTGGGTGCCTATGTTTTGCTCATAATCAGCGAGCAAAGGGGAATAAATTTGCTCCACGTAGTCGCAAGTGTGCGTTTGTTGGATATCCATATGATAAGAAAGGGTGGAAGTTGTATGATCTTGAAACTGAAGAACTATTTGTGTCTCGTGATGTCAAATTTCATGAAAATGAATTTCCATATGCTAACATTAGTACTTATGTACTTCCTGAAAAACATGAGGTGAATGTTAATCCTATTTTGGATGATATTGAGAGTATTTTTGAGGAATTAACGCCTCTTGACAATGTTGATCATATCGATGAAGTTGCACAATCTACTTGTGTTATTGATAATATCGCGACAATTGAAGATGAGAGGTCTGAGAGTGTTTTGGGTGCAACTCCTGATCACACAACCACAATTACTGTTCCACTAGAGGCACCCCATAATGAAAATGTGTCAGTAGGTGAAGAGTTGGGCAGATGTTTGCGACCCAAACGAACATCAGTTCTTCTTCGTGATTTTGTTACTGAACCTACACCGAAAGAGAGTCCATCCCCAAGTTCATCGACACCCACGAGCTCCTCAGGTACTCCTCACTCTATAGCACATTTTGTGAACTGTGATAATTTTTCTGCGCGACATCGTATATTTCTTGCAGCAGTAACTGCAGGACATGAGCCTCGTAATTATAATGAGGCTATGAAAGATGTCGGTTGGCGAAAAGCTATGCAGAAAGACATAGAAGCTTTGGAAGCTAATCAGACTTGGGTCATGGAAGCGCTACCTCCAGGAAAGAAATCTCTTGGATGCAAATGGGTATATAAAATAAAATATCACGCAAATGGAAAGATCGAAAGACTCAAGGCTCGCATTGTAATTTTTGGTAATCGCCAGGTTGAGGGTATTGATTATAACGAGACTTTTGCTCCAGTGGCAAAAATGGTAACTGTACGAGCCTTTCTAGCAGTTGCAGCTGCAAAGAATTGGGAACTACATCAAATGGATGTTCACAATGCTTTTCTCCATGGTGATCTCGATGAGGAAGTATACATGACATTGCCACCTGGCTTTACTGGACATACATCAGGTATGGTGTGTCGCCTCAAGAAGTCTCTGTATGGCTTACGCCAAGCTCCGAGGTGTTGGTTTGCTAAGTTGGCTGCTTCATTGAAGAAATATGGATTCATTCAGTCCTATTCAGATTATTCGCTCTTTACGTTGCATCAGGGACAAGTTCAGCTTAATGTCCTCGTCTACGTTGATGATCTAATTATTTCTGGCAATAATTCTTCCGATGTTTCTTCATTTAAGAAGTATTTGGGTGAATGTTTTCACATGAAGGATTTGGGGACTTTGAAATACTTTCTTGGCATTGAAGTTGCTCGGAATCTTGAGGGCATTTTTCTTTGTCAACGAAAGTACACTCTTGACATTATTTCAGAAATGGGGCTCTTAGGAGCTAAACCCGCAGGATTTCCTATTGAGCAAAATCATAGTATAGCCCTGGCTACGGGCACTTTGTTGGCAGACCCGGAAAGATATCGGCGTCTAGTAGGACGTCTAATATACTTATATTTTACCCGACCTGATTTGACATATGTGGTGCACATTTTGGCACAATTTATGCAGGCACCAAGACAAGAACATTGGGATGCTGCAGTTCGTACAGTTCGTTACTTAAAAGGTTCTCCAGGTCAAGGAATTCTTCTTCGCTCAGACAGTGATCTTTCTTTATCTGGTTGGTGTGACTCGGATTGGGCGAGTTGTCCTTTGACTCGCCGCTCTCTTACAGGTTGACTTGTGTTTCTTGGTGGTTCTCCTATCTCTTGGAAAACCAAGAAGCAACATACGGTATCTCGCTCGTCAGCAGAGGCCGAGTATCGGTCCATGACTTCTGTTACGTCTGAACTCAAGTGGTTTAAAGCGCTCATTGAGAGTCTTGGGATAGATCATTCTCGTGCCATAAATATATTTTGCGACAGTCAGTCGGCATTGCACATCGCTCAAAATCCTGTGTTTCATGAACGAACGAAACATATTGAGGTAGATTGTCATTATGTTCGCGATGCTATTCAGGACGGAGTCATTGTTACCAGTCATGTTTCTACCAATGAGCAAGTTGCAGATATTTTTACGAAGGCTTTAGGGAAGCGTCAATTTTTATATCTCCTTCACAAGTTGGGCATTTGCAACCCTCATGCTCCAACTTGAGGGAGGGTATTAGGAAATATTGCTATTATATTTGTATATTTATTTTAAACCCTAAACCCAAAATTGTAGTACATATATATTGAAATCATTTTAATGAGAAGATAAGGAAACAACTTTCCTTGGCAGTGATCAATATTATACCATTGTTCATGTTGGGAAAAATATAAATAACGCGGAATAACAACAACACCGAAATTTAAAACCTCAAGAGGCCTTTCTTAATAAATTGAACACACAACCTTACCTTTCTTTCTTTTGTTGATAATCTAAGAAATGAGGTTGGGCTTTATTTCTATAGGCAAAAAACCACCGCCCTCCATTTGATTTCTCCAATTAAATGTAACCAATGTTTAAGCCAATTAAAAACAATGGTTTAGTCAAGTACTTTGGGCCAAAAATTGGGCTTTGTTTTGTTTTGGACTTCACAATTTCCTAACAATCTCCCACTTGAAGACAAAACAACGATTTTGTCTCCCACTACAACGAAACTGGTCACCTTGGCAAACTCCAAGGTTAAACTCGCACTACAATTGTTATTTCTGATCTTCTTGGTAAACTCCAAGGAACAACAAAAAACGTGTAAAATAACAAAAGTTACAAAAGACAGACAACCATCAGAAAATAACTGTTGTGTATCTGTGCTCGTCCTGAGGAATGGGCTCGCTATGTGGATTTATCTCCCAGACGAAAAAGACAGACACGTACTCCCACTTCAGCTAAGTGGTAACAACTGACATCTTCTTCAACCCTGAATCACTGTTCTTGAAGAAAATATATTTTGAGAAGGGTTTGAATCTTCTATTCAAACCTGTTGCCAAACTAGAGACTTTTCCTTTGACCTTAGCAACTGCTCTGGCCTTCCACTTCGATGCCTCCACTCGCCTCGACGACTTCTTCAATTCGTTCGAGCGTCTGACAATTGGGGGTTGACAATAACCATCAACTTTCTCTTCTGGACTTCCCAATTGTTTCTGAATTGAAGGATCATGATCTGACTGATCAAACTTGGTTATCAGTGCTGCTGGCTCACCTCGATAACAACCATCTGCAACTTTTATTGGCATCCACCGTCTCTTTGATTCTTTGACAACATTCAACTGACATCTGTACAATGTAGAATTTTTGTGGCCAACTGCCACTACCTGGGATCCCAGTATGAGTTTACACTGGCTACTGCCAAACTCACTTTTGTAGCCTTCATCTGCCAACTTGCCAGTAGAGATGAGATTCATCTTAATACTGGGCACAAACCTGACATCATGTAGCACTAGAACACTACCACATTCTCACTTCAAACTAATATCCCCAATCCCACTGGTTTTGGAGACTCTACCATCACCCATTCTCACTAGACTATGATGTCTACCTATGAATGATGTGAATAAATTTCTATTTGAAGTTATGTGTGTAGTAGCTGCACTGTCTAGAATCCATTCAGATGAATTACTACAACTCTCTGTGTCACTTCCAACACAGACATTGGCATCATCAACTATGTTTGCCTCCCGATCCTCTCTTAGCTTTCTACACTGACTTTTATAGTGACCCATTTTGTGACAGTAAAAACATTCTATCTCCTTATTCCTATGACCCACTTCTTCCCACTGCTACTCGGTTTCATAAATTCTTTACCCTTAGTCAAAGCTAAAGTTGATCCTGTAGTAGACGACTCTCTACCACTACTCTTTCTACGAATTTCTTCAGCTAGAGCTAAATCACAAACCCCTGAAAACTTCAGAGTATTTTCCCCTACCGAATTAGACACAGCTGTCTTCATCGTTTCCCAACTCTCAGGTAAAGACATTAATAACTTAATACCATACACTTCATCAGTAAAATCTATTTTAACAGACTTCAACTGATTTATCAAAGTGGTAACCTCATTGATATAGGAATTAACAGATGCATCTTCAGCCATTTGCATGTTGAAAAACTTCTTAAGAAGATATGCTTTACACTGTTAGCAGACGATTTCTCGTACCTGTTTGTAAGCGCTTCCATTAGCTTGATTGCAGTAGTCTCGTTGGCTACAAGACTAGCTACTTCCATTGTCAAACACATTATGATGTTTGCAACTGCTTGTTCATCGAGATCTTCCCAATCTCCATCTGACATCTCTTTCGGTCTCTCCTTTAGTGCCTTGTGCAATTTCTTGGAGGTTAGAAAATCCTTCACCTGCATCTTCCAACAACCAAAATTTTCTCCATCAAATTTTGTGACTCCTTCGAAACTTTTTGGATTCGTCGCTCCCATGATTTCTTAACCAAAAGCTCTGATACTACTTGTTGGGAAAAATACACAAGATATAAATAACGCGGAATAACAACAATATTATATCTCCCGTTCCCACTTCACAGGTTAGAACCAAATAAGTTATCGATCATAAAATGCAATAATAAAGATAAGGGAAAGGGAACAACACCGAAATTTATACTGGTTCGCCCCGATCTCGGGACTACGTCCAGTCTCCTGCAACTGCAGGTTCAACTATAATGGAGATTACAAGAAGCCTCAACTCAGCTCTACAAATTACCCTCAATAGCCCAACAATGACTATTGACTTCCAAGTATCACAACCCGATAGCTTGGGATCAACAACGAAGAAGAACCCCTCTATGAGCTACTATCACACAATTGTAAAAACAAAAAAAACCTCCAGACGCTTTTCTTAATAAATTGAACACCCACAACCTTGCCTTTCTTCCGTTTGTTGATAATCTAAGAAATGAGGTTGGGCTTTATTTTTATAGGCAAAAAACCACCACCCTCCCATTTGATTTCTCCAATTAAATGTAGGGGAAACTAGAGGAATGTCTACAATTAAGCCACTCAACATGAAAAATGGCCAATCACTTTTTTATTTTGAATTATGTCTAAAGCCTAAATTTAGTATGAGATTTTAGAACCAAATGGACTTGTTTACCCTTGTCAATTTCTCCTAATTTTGAGAATTAAAAATAGAATATTTTAAAATATCAAAGTTTAGGAAGAGAGAGAAAACAAACTATTGACGTGGATTTAACAGAGAAGGTTAATTAAGTAGAGAGAAGCCGTTAAAAACCAGAGGGATGACACTTATCCAAATTTTCATACATGGGTATACACCACCCCCAATAGTGTAAATAACGTTAAAAATGAAAATGAGCCTATATACTTGAGTAAGTAATACAGGCAGATTGCATCCATCAGTGGCGGTGTGTGTGTCTGCATACGAAGTAAAAAGAATACCCACAAAGGGCTGTATATCACTACAAAAAACACTGCTTTTAGCGACGTTTTAATTTCGTCTCTGAAGCCTCAATTTCGTAGCTGAAGAGTATCAGCGACGTAAATTTTAACGTCGCAAAGAACGTCGCGGTAGCTCCGTCGCTGTAAACATTCAGCGACGTTTTTTGAAAAACGTCGCAAACATCGCGACGGCCACACCAAACCGTCGCAAACCGTCGCAACTTGCGACGTTCAAACAATCGTCGTAACTTGCGACGTTTGAACAATCGTCGCAACTTGCGACGTTCGAACAATCGTCGCAACTTGCGACGTTCGAACAATCGTCGCAATTTGCGACGTTCGAACAATCGTCGCAACTTGCGACGTTCGAACAATCGTCGCAACTTGCGACGTTCGAACAATCGTCGCAACATTTGATGTGAAAAAAAAAAAATAATTTGAATTGCTCCAATGTTTGAGGCAAATAAAAACAAATTAAATTGAATGTCTTAATATAGAGACGTTTACAAAGTTCGTCGCAAAATAAAAAACTGAAACTTTTACATACATTGATGGATCATTCTTTCCTTGAAAAAGTTAAAATTTACAAAAACATACTATCCCAAAATGAGTAGAAAGACGTTGATCATTTGTTCTGTGGTCCGCAAGTATTGATAATTAATCCTGCACATGAAAAAAACCACTTTAG
This sequence comes from Herpetospermum pedunculosum, assembly GCA_028017165.1. Taxonomy (NCBI): domain Eukaryota; kingdom Viridiplantae; phylum Streptophyta; class Magnoliopsida; order Cucurbitales; family Cucurbitaceae; genus Herpetospermum; species Herpetospermum pedunculosum. The sequence continues at coordinate 58,271,287 of CM051528.1, forward strand.
AAACCTAACATTCACACTAACCACACAACTCTCATCCTAAACTACATTTACTAAACAACATCACAAAGTTTCAAACAATTATATAATCTCCAACTTAAGCCACAAGCAAACTACATTTACAAAAACAACTTCACAAAATCTCAATACATTCTTCCACTTCACTAACAAAGTCTCAAAAAGTCTAGAAACCAATATATTAAACAAGCAAATTCGCAACCCAAAAGTAAAGTCAGAAATCACCGAACATTAACACTAACCACACAACTCTCATCCTAAACTACATTTACTAAACAACATCACAATGTTTCAAACAATTATATAATCTCCAACTTAAGCCACAAGCAAACTACATTTACTAAAACAACTTCACAAAATCTAAATACATTCTTCCACTTCACTAACAAAGTCTCAAAAAGTCTAGAAACCAATATATTAAACAAGCAAATTCGCAACCCAAAAGTAAAGTCAGAAATCACCAAACAACACCACAAAGTCTTATAAACCACCAATCATAATCTCAATATTTAACCACCACCACCACCCCAATTCTCATCCTAAACTACATTTACTAAAGAACATCACAAAGTTTCAAACAATTATATAATCTCAAACCTAAGTCACAAAGTCTCATAAACCACCACACACGTCAATTTCTAACAAGTCAATTTCTAACCCCCAAGTAAAGTCTCATAATCTAAACAGAGCCACAAAGTCAATTTAAACAGAGCCACAAAGTCTTATAATCTCAATATTTAACAAGTCAATTTCTAACCCCCAAGTAAAGTCAGAAATCACGTTATTCGCTAAAGTATAAGTTCCACCAGAGTCTCAAACAATATAGGTAGTGTTCTAGCGCCAACCAATGACGGTGTGTGTGTGACTGCACACAAACTAATGCTGGGGCGGGCTGTTCCGTTTGTGCAGCTGCAGACAGTACAAATTAGCATTAACAGTGGGGGTGTGTGCGCCCGTGCACACCTAATAACAATGGGGTGGAAATGAGTTTGGAAGTTCGGTGTATTACTGAATAATAAAGGAAGCCAACAACAGGGAATTGTATTTTTTTAAAAATAAGGTTATCGCTTCCCAATAATGGGAATGATGTGTTTTATGGGTAGATGGAAATTCATTTATGAACACGCGTTTACTCCATTCTTCAAAAATCGCCAATTTATGAACACGCTACCTGAACCACGGACGCCTTCTTCAAAAATCGCCAACGCCAAATCGTGAACTCCATTCTTCAAAAATCAGCAGCGAAGGGAAACCGAAAGGCCCCTACGTTAACCCTAAGAGCAACTGAACCACCGACGCATTAGACGAGTACGTCCGACCTAGACTCGCAATTCCTCTCTCGCAAAGTCGTTCCTCCATAACCTACTTGGTAAGCATTTCCCTCTCTCGCATCTTTTTTCCTCCATGTGTTTACCAACGAACGAATTTCATTGTAATGCTACTGTAGGGCAACGTGATTTCGGGTTAGTAGGTTAGTATTCTAGGGTTTGAAGTTTCGGGAGTTGTAGATGTTTTGTTTAGTTTAACATATGATTTCGTTTATTAAAACCAAAGGAAACTCCAACATTTCAAAAAACCTAAAAAATAGTCGGTGATTCCTTTTTTTAAGCGATTCGGTTGTTCTCCAATTTTATTAAAAAAAGACGGTTATTGGAGATGTACACGTTGTTAAATATAACAACTTCGTATTTGTTGGTGGAATAGGGCATTTATAAAATAACCGTATAAAAATATAGTAAGGGAAGAGAGAAGAGCAAGTGCGAGAATTCAAGCGGCTGGGGGGTGCAGTAGTAAGAAACATAAGAAGCAAACTGAACCAATTTCTGTAGAAAGGGACGACATGGGTTCATCTCGTCCCAAATCCCATCAAAAAACACTATAATAGGAAGGGACGACATGGGTGGTTGTTGTGTGGTTGAGGGTTTTTCGAGTTTTGCAGACTGTGGAAAAGGATGGTCGAATTATTTTTCCTAGATGGTGGTTGCAATTGGGTTCTGCAATAAGGAAGTATTCAAGAATGCAACCGGACAAATTGAAAACTTTAAGTAAATGTAGGCGGATTAGTTGTGACAAAAATTGAATTTTGACTGGTGTATGTGTAGATCCATAATTTTCGGAAAGTAATAACAACCAAAAATGGACCTCCTCCTTACACAAGGCAGGTACAGATGTAACTCCCCACGTAATATATGTCCCCCACGAGTGTGCCCCCGGTCCCCCCCCTTACACCCTTGTGTGTGCGGGATCTACCCTCCGGCCAACACAAAGATGCATAATGGGATACAAAAGATAACGGAAAAAACAACCGTGTATTTTAACCTTTAAGCCACCTCAACAAATAAGAGATTCAAACTAATTAATCCTTAAAATAAATAAACAAATTTTGAAATATAATATTGTTAAAAAAAACAAATGTTCAAAGGGTGTAATAGAGAATAAACACACAGAGATTTACTCCTAAAAAAACTCTAGCCATACATTACAACCTAAACTCAAATTTAGACAAATTCCATTAACCGTATTTTTGTGTAGACATTCCTCTGATTATCCCTTAAATGTAACCAATGTTTAAGCCAATTAAAAACAACTGCTTAGTCAAGTACTTTGGGCCAAAAATTGGGCTTTGTTTTGTTTTGGACTTCACAATTTCCTAACAGTTCCCCTTGGGCCAAAAATTGGGCTTTGTTTTGTTTTGGACTTCACAATTTCCTAACAGTTCCCTTGTCCGTGGAGTTAACTAAACTGGTTTTAGCATTTAGGAAGTGTATTTAAACTCCTATATTATTGAATGAAAAATTGCAATAATGATTTAAGAAATTTTAATAATATTAGTGGATTTTGTCGATGATAATCTTTGATATGCTAATGTAAATGAGTTATCATGATGTACATACGATATTACAAAGAGTCTTTGGGACACAAGTTCTAGCATATATACATAAGCTTTATGGTGTGGTAGGATGCTTAGCCTTATAAGAAATGCATGTTTATGCGAGTCCATAGAATTTTGAAGTGGATATTATTTGCTACATTTTGGTTTTATATTCTTAGTTATAGAATTTTTGGAAACATTTTATTGATATGTTGATTGTGCTAACTCTAGAGATGTTTACGAGGTGTAGGACGGACACACTCATGCCCTCTATTTCCTACATAATCGAAGATTCTCCACCCTGTTTGGGGTGTGTCCATGCAGAGAAATAAGGAACATTCTTAGATGACTCACATAATTAATATATTCTTCTATGGGCTCTTAGAGTATTTGATCATATAATTAGTTTTTACCGTAATCTATCAGCTTTAGGTTGATTAGTGATTTAACACTAACGGTTAGTTATTGTGGTTTAAGCTTTAAATTGTTAAATACCCAACTTGTTTAGTTAAGTTTGTCGATAAGTAATTAACTATAGCACTTGAAAGAAGTTATGGATTAGTCCTTTTTGTGAGTGAGGTGAGACCTTGATGAATTCACTCGAAACTTATATGAAACAATATTAGGAAACACTCTTTGATTCAAAGTGGATGAAGGCCTAAGTCGAACCATTATAAATCTAGTGCCCAAGCTCTCTCTTCCATATTCTCTAATTTGTACTTGTTTGTTTTGTGTGATATTGCTATGTTTGCTTTAACTTGATTTACTATAGGGGTTACATCAATCCCCACCTATCAAGAAGATAAGTTGGGGTTTTTGTATGGATGACTCACCCCTCGGGGTGCATAAAGTTTTTTAACCCAATTTTTAAAAACTTATGTTTTTTGACCTTCTCGTGATAAGAAAGTGCACAAAGTCATTCGTACCCTTTGTTTATCACGAAGAGACCACGTGATCGTGATAAGCGAAGGGTACGAATGACTTTGTGCACTTCCTTATCACGAGAGAAGGTAAAAAAACATAAATTTTCAAACACTGGATTAAAAAAACCTCACGCAACCCGAGGAGTGGGTCATCCGTACAAAAATCTCAAGATAAGTTCCACTACTAATATACTTAAGTATAAATCCACGACAATTCTTCCGTTTTTGTGTTTAGCTATATTGTTCGTTAAAGCTGGTTGAATTAGTTCAATCATTTTATAATGGTAATTTAGAACGAGTTGTGTCTATGTTTTTCTTTAAATCATCAATCTAATTAATCTAGCAATAAAAAGAAACATGATTTTACTAAGCCACAAATATATAAATAGATAAATATATGCTTAGAAAGTACATGGAACCCCTTATTATGCTACATAATAATAAGTTGGGGCATAGTTTAACACACATAAAAGCATATGAAATTATTTAATTATTTTACTAAAATTCTATATTGGTGAGAGAGTTGGTATGCTTTGCTCATGCCTAAAGAAATCAGAAGGATCTACCTGAGTCTTAACATGAACCAACCTATTAAAATTGTTACCAAAGTACTTAAACCCCCAAACGCTGGCCTGCTCGTAGCTCGTCTTTCCATACTTGTTGTTTGATCCAATATCGAGATCTCTAAAGTTGACATATGCAGCCCTAGGCGATTTCGAAACGAAAGGAGTCATGTATTTGTATAACTCTCGTATCCAATTCAAGTGTCTTTTCTCTACGTCCACACTTTGTTCTTTCCATGCAATAAAGTAATCAATCATGTATAGATTTCCAGCTCGGTGTGGGAAAGGAATTTCCGACTCGGAAATCCGACTCATTATCCCTCCATAAAGAAAAAAATCAATGTTTATGAGTTCTATATCTTGAGATTTTAATCTTTCCCATATGAACTTGATTGCAGCTTCAGAAATGGGTTTCTTGACGAAGTCAGATTTGATTTTGAAGATTTGACGATTTGTGTAAGGTTTATTAAGCAAAGTTTTCAAGGGATCTTTTGTTGGAAACCATTTGGCTGCAAAAAGTGTTGTCTCGATCCAACTTGTTTCTGTGCATTCTTCTTTTACCAAACCTAATTCTGGAAAAGTTGCCTTGAGAATTGCCACAAGCTCATCTGCATTTCCCAGAAAGAAAGAGAAGAATGAAGCTATTGGGTTGGTTTTGCCTCCTGCACTTGAAATACTCCCTCCTATCATCAAGAATTGATTTTAATTAATGCCACGGTCGAATCCATGACCTCTTAGTCACAGGCTCAACCGTTTACAAAAAAAAAAAATAAAAAAAAAAAAAATTGATCATTTACAACGAGATTTTAATTAATGCGAGGATCGAACCCACGACCTCTTAGTCACTAGCTAAACCGTTGCAAAAAAAAAAAAAAAAAAAAAAAAAAAATTGATCATTTATCAAAAAATGTTTGGAAATATGACAGAAGTCTCACATTCTCTCACCCATTTATTTATTTCTCTCTATTGATTTGAGTATTCATTGGGTTGCTTGTATATATATATATATATATATTTTTGGTGTAGTTTCATTTTCATTTTCATTTTAATAATAATTTAAGAAAAACAATTGGGTAAAATACTTATTTTTGGTCCCTGAAGTTTGGACAACCGATCAATTTTGTTCTATTTTGTTCTATAGGTATTAAAATCGTACAATCAAGTCCCTCAATTTTAGAAAATGGTTCAATTTAATCCATCTTCCGTCTAATTACTAAGAGGCCGTTTGGCCCACGGAGTTGAGAGGAGTGGAGTTGTGGGGAGTAAATTACTCCCCGTTTGGTCCAAGGAGTTGTTTAACTCGGACAAAAAATATCAACTCCCCAGGCTTCTACAGTAATTACTATTCAACTCCCCAGACTTCTACAGTAATTACTATTCAACTCTCCTTCATTTTCCTCTCTTTCTCTCTCTCTTCCTTTTACAATATTTTTTAATTATTTAAAAAAATAATAATTTAAACGAAAGGTGTAAAATGACTAAAAATGCAATTCAACCTATTTTTTATTTTAAATATAAATTAAGTTGTTGAATTAAAAGTTAAAATTGGTACTTAAACAAAATTTAAAATGTTCAAGAAGAAATACAAATATAGCTTATTTGGATTCACTTAGATTAATGGATATTTTTTGGATCCACTTAGATTAATGGATTAAAATCTTTCAAAATCACATGTAATAGTTAATCGACTATTGTACGACTATTTGTTTTATTTCAAAACGATCCAAATAAAATGAATAATTAATGTGAGTGATATTGAAAAAAGAAGGTGAAGTATGGTAGTCAAAGTTATTTTGGTTATCTTCGAATACATTTGTAAAGGATACATAAAATAAAAAACACAAAAATCGTATTCTTAAAATTTATTGGAAGAAGTTCTTGATAATAAAAATATGAAAAATTATAGAAAATAGGTTCTAGGTGTAGTGCATATGAAATTACGAGTTTAAGTGGGTGGAAGCGAGGAAAAACGTGTTTGACAGATAGATATGTTTATGTGTTGTTTTTTTTTTTTTTTTTTTTTCTTTAGAGAAAATTGTAAAATATACTTACACTAAAAAAAAAATCTCACTTTTAAAATTCATAAAATTAAAAATATTAAAGATTGAGTCTTTAAAAAATAATAATAAATATATATTATTAATAGTCAAGGTGAGAGAGATTAGAAAATTAATGTGAGGTATTGTGTTCAAAATTATTTTTTGTTATCTCCAAAGAAATTTGGAAAGTAGATAAAATAAAAATAAAAAATTGCATTGTTAGAATTTATTAGGAAAAGTCCTTAATAAGGAAAATTGGAAAGTTTGTAGAAAAAAAAAAAATTGTGTCGAAAAAACTAGTAAAATAAACTCAAATTTCAAAACTTGAGGTTCAACAACTCCCTGTAAAAAAAATATGGAAAATTATAGAAAAAAATTGTACAAAAAAAAAATAGTTAAAATAAACCATCATTGTTGAGATACTGATTTACGGGTGGAGTGAATTTAGATGGGAGGCAGAGAAAGAAGATGTGTTTGACACATGAATAGACTATACTTATGGTTAGACAATCTTATAATTCATAAAATTAAAGACGAGTCCTAACAAAATATATCTATATATATATATATATTTTTTTTTTTATAATCAATGTAAAAAAATAATGTCAAATATTGTGCTCAAAATTATTCTTGTTGTCTTCCAAAGAAATTTGTTAAGATAGATAAAATAAAATTAAAAAAAAAAAACATTTTTAGAATTTATTGGAACTGGAAGAAGTCCTTAATAACAAAATTTTGAAAGTTTGTAGAAAAAAATTGTGCATAAGAAAACAACTAAAATAAACTAAGGCTTCACAACTCCAGACTAAACAACTCCCTGCTCCAAACACACCACAGACTTCAGAACTCCAGACTAAACAACTCCCTGCCCCAAACAGACATACCTCAGAACTCCCCAGACTAAACAACTCCAGACAAAACAACTCCAACTCCCCCCAACTCCTTGGGCCAAACGCCCCCTAAAAGAGATGTTGTCTAATTACTAAAAGAGATGTTGACGTGACGTATTTTAAAATAATAATAATGATAATAAAATTCTCTATTCACGCACCTCTTCCCAATTGGAAGGACTAAATTGAATAATCTTATGAATTGGGGAACTTGATTGTACAATTTTGAAGCCTAGAGAGGAATTTGATTTGAATTATTGTCCAACTTTTTTCATACCTCCACTTTTGAACATAAGTTTCGAGATACCCAGAAAAGAATCGTAACCATACAAAATTTCTATGAAAAAATGTTGTGAATTTTGTGATATAATCCCTCTGGAAATGATTTTTCTCGACCTTCTGCGAGAACTATATACATCTGAAAATGTCAGTTAAAATTTTTTGACACGTTTTTCATACCTCCACTTTTGAAAATAAGCTCCGAGTAAGGTTGTGGAAATTCTTTCCCAAAGGGGTTATATCACAAAATTCACACAATATTTTTTATAGAAATTTTGGATGATTAAAATTCATTTCTTTCGAAACTTATTTTCAAAGATGGAGGTATGAAAAAAGTGACAAAAACTTTTAACCGAATTTTTCAGATCGCAGAAGGTTGCGGAAATTCCTTCCCAGAGGGATTATATCACAAAATTCACACTATTTTTTCATAGAATTTTTGTATTATTACTATTCTTTTCAAAAGATGTATGAAAAAAGTGATTGAAAAGTTTTAACGGACATTTGGGAGGACCAAAAATGTATTTTACCAAAATAATTTGGAGAGAAAAGGAATAAATAAAGAATAAAGAATTGTAGCAAATTTTTGAAAGGAATACCAGTCAAATTTATGCCAAGGTATAGATTTTCATCCAATTTGTCAGCCATATATTGCCATTGATAGATTAACTTGATTGCAACTTCCTCTGAACTTCTGTTAGAGAAGCAAATGGTGACAGTAGCCGGAACAGGAACCAACTTCAGCTTCCACGCCACCACAATTCCAAAGCTCCCTCCGCCGCCGCCTCTAATGGCCCAAAACAAATCCTCCCCCATCGACTCTCTATCATGAAACTTCCCATTGGCATCAACCAAGTAAGCATCTATTACATTATCAGCAGCAACACCATATTTTCTCAGCAAAGACCCATATCCACCGCCACTGATGTGTCCACCGATGCCGACCGTCGGATAAACACCCGCCGGAAAACCAAGTGTTCGACTTTTCTCGGCAATTCTATAATAGAGTTCACCTAGAGTTGCCCCAGATTGAACCCAAGCAGTGTTGTTTTTGACATCAATAGAGATGGAGGTGAGATTGGTTAGGTCGACGACGATGAATGGGACGGGGGCGACGTAAGAAAGACCCTCGACATCATGACCGCCGCTTCGAATTCGGATTTGAAGGTCATGGGATTTGGAGCAAATGACGGCTGCTTGAATGTGGGAAACATGTGATGGTGTGATGATGAAGAGTGGCTTTGGGAGTTCAGGGTTTGAGAATCTAAGGTTTTGAATGGAGAAGTTCAAAACAGAAGAATAGGAGGAGTTGGTGGGAGTGTAAATGAGTTTGGAGATGGAGGAACTATCTGGAGAGTGATCAAAGAGACATTCAAGAAATTCTTGTTGTTTGTCAGAAGAAGCTGCTGCCCATAATGAAGATAAAGAGAGAAGAATTAAGGCAAGTGCAAGAGGGATTAATGGAGAAGACTTCATGGTTGGGTTATGGAGATTTGATCCATGCATATTGAAATCCACTATTTATGGTTTTTCTGAAACCTCCACTATTTATGGTTTTTTATTTTTTATTTTTGAGTTTATGAAAGTTATAAAGTTTTGCACAATGCTTTGATATTTTCTGTCATTGATAATGGACAAACCCATGCATATTTATACACCATGAACTAATAAGTAAACAGAATAAACTAAATATAATAAGTAAATCTATGACGGCAGAGTATATACAACCATATACTCCGGTATTCACGGAAACAGAATAAGCTAAATATAGTAAGTAAATCTCTGACTGCAGAGTATATACGACCATATACTCTGAGACTCACGGTGTTGATAAAGGTAGACGCCGAGATATACGGCGCCTCTCATACTCCGAGATTCACGGTGTTGATAAAGGTAGATGCCGAGATATACAGAGTATATACAACCATATACTCCGAGATTCACGGTGTTGATAAAGGTAGACACCAAGATATACGATGCCTTTAATACTCCCCTCAAGTTGGAGCATGAAGATTCGGAATGCCCAACTTGCGAAAAAAATGGTGAAAAAAAGAATCAGCTATATATATAGTAAGTAAATCTTTGACTCCGAAATATATACAACGTATATACAATGATATACGCCGAGATTTCCGGATTTGACCAAGGTAGACGCCGAGATATACGGCGCCTCTCATACTCCGAGATTCACGGTGTTGATAAAGGTAGGTGCCGAGATATACGGAGTATATACAACCATATACTCCGAGATTCACGGTGTTGATAAAAGTAGACGTCGAGATATACGGCGCCTTTAATAGAAGTTGAAAAATTATTTGAGAGATTGAAGCAATAACGTGGACAATTTCATGAAAAGTTATTCAATGAGACCGACACAATGTAGTTACTTCTTAATAATCGTTGGATGTAGATCAAAAAATTTACATGCTCTTTAATATAATCACTCGATACAAATTTGATGTACTTTTACAATTTTTCTCTCATACATCCAACAATTCAAAACTATCAACCACATTGTGACGACTAAATGATTCTCCAATTTCACACCTTTGAATGTAAGAAAAATAAATTAAAAATTTTATTTTGAACCGGCAATGAATGATTATTAGAAGGTAGTCTAATTGTGGTAACTACATTCAATAATTTTTTTTATGGAGGTAGAAATTTAAACCTTTAAACTTGAACTTTGGTTAAGTGGTGTGTTAATTAATATTAATAAAATTCAAATAATAAAGGTATATAGGCTTGGAAGAAAAGGGTGATTTTTAAATTTTAGGCATGTTAATTAAGATATTGAAAAATATATATTTATGGTGCTTTGGTTGTTGCTTGGAGTATACTTAGACTTCAATCAATTTCCATTTTTTTTTTGTTCGAGAACGAACGATGAAAGTAACTTTAGGGCTCCTCACCACAAAGCACATCCAATAATGTTTTCATTTTCCTTATTTGTTTTGTATGTGAGGAGAGGAACTCTTTTGCTAAATAAAAAAAATTATAGTTTGTTTTTTAAAAAATAAATAAATTATAATTTGGATATCTATAGTCTATATAAAATGAAGCTATATGAAATGAGAATTTTTTTGTTCCCTCTTTTTCCCTTATATTATAAGTATATTCTTATGAGTAAAACTTGGTTGCAGGCTGGGCTACAAGCATCTCTTGCAGCCCAACCATGTGGCACATTGTGAATGGCTAAATTTGTATATTAATTTTTTTTTAAAAGAAAATCTCCTTACTTTTCTAACGTCGTTATTTAAATTATTTTGCTCCACTCTCTCTCCTTTCAACTTCTCTTTCCTCTTTCCTCGATCCTTCCTCTTCCTCCAGTCCTTCAATCTCCTCTTTGATTTTCAACCTTCTGCTTCGTTCTTCTCACTAATTTATGTCCAACACTAAAATTAAATTTAATTAAATAAAAAAGAATTTTTTTTCACTCCCTAAAAAAAAAGTCTCAAATTGAAATTTGTATCAACTCGGTTGTCTTCCTCTCCTCTAATCCAAAACCTTACAACTTCCATTACAATTCACACATCACAAATCTCAAGCCGCCACCATCCATCACACCCGTTGCCACTGGATGCCGTCGCGATCCTGTTGAAAATAACCTCCAATTTTTCTCTCCGCGGCCACTCCGATCTGCCTCCCTTTCACAAAATTTGTCGGAATTTTTACCTCTTTCCTCACCATTAACGCCTCTCTGAAATCGGAATCCCAAAGGAGAGAGAAAATGATTTTTCTTTTTAATCTATTGAAGTTGAAGTTTGATTCTATGGTCGGAGAGTAGTGATTCTATGGTCGGAGAGGAGGGAGGAGGGATTGAAGGAGGAAAGAGAGGAAGGGCAGTTAGAAGAGTGACGAGAATGTGGGAGGAGAGAGAAAATGAGCAACATAAAACAAAACAAAAATTTAAGTAACGACCTTACGTTAGGGAGATTTAAAAAAAAAAAAATATGATAAAAATATTTATCCAATCATAATGTGCCACATAGCTGGGCTGCAAAAGATACTTGTAGCCCAGCCTGCAACCAAGTTTTACTCTATTCTTATTTTGACATTTTCGTGATTTGACGCGACTCTTCAAGTGTAAGTATATGTTGAATTCAATACGTGCAATTGATGGAGGTGGAATGAGACTATTCACTTGGAGGTGGTTATACATCGAATTAGTGTATTCATTCGCGTTTGGGTGAGATATCTATGTATAAAAAATAAATAAATTGATTTTCAATATATTCATTGTCCACTTTTAGTTATCAAATTGTAGAGTGGTAACACAAATTCTTCTTTGATCACAAACTTTTAAACTTTCCAAAAAAAACGATGAAAATTAAAAGTTCTAGTTATTCGTAAGGAAAATATTGAACTGTGTCACAGACTCACAGTGAAATCTTTTTAGTTGATGAAGAAGTACCGTTCGTTTTATACATTAATCCCTTGAATTTATTTACATAACACATTAATTCCTTGAAGTAAATATATTTTTTCATAAATAATAAACTCCTTCAAAAGTAAATATAATTTTTTTTTTAAAGGTGGCATTACACTTTTTTTTTTTAAGATACGGCAAAAAAAGAGGTTATGAGTTAATATTTAATATCCGAGTTATGTGAATGATAATGTGGTAGGTTGTATCATATATATATATATATGGTTCAATTTGAGTAAAAAATAGATAAAATATGATATGTTTTGAGTAAAGTAAGAGTGAGTTGTGAAAAGAAAAAAACAAAAGCTATCACAAAGCTTTTAAAATGTGCAATAAACATCTCTTATTCCAAAAAAAAAAAAAAAAGAAAAAAAAAGTTGATTGCATACCACTGCCTTTAAAGGACTGCCACGTAGTGAGAGGTAGTTTAAACTTAACGAATGATGGTTTAGCTGGACCCACCATTGTAAATAAATTATTTATTTCATTATCTTTTTTCTTTGTTTTTCTAGACCTTTCTAATATTTTCTTTCTTTTTCATTTTTTTTAAATGCAGAAAATATTTAGATTACATTCATCCGAACAAATATTTAAGTATGTTGCGTTTTAGTCTTTGTTTTTTTTCTTATGAAGTTTGATTATGTATATGTTTTTTTTTTCTTTTTATTATTTTGAGTAGAGTTATTGTTAATTTTAGGTTTAATTGTTAATTTTGTTGCCAAATCAATAGTTAACTACATATGAGTGAGTTTTCTCCCTAATTGAACATATAGATTATACTTTTTGTTTCATATATTATAAAGTTAATTATTACTAAAGTTGTTAGAAAGACAAAATATTAAAAAAGAAGATAGAAAATTAGAAGTCAAATATTCTACCAAAAAAGTTAGAGAGAAAATATTAAAAAGAAAGAAAAAAAATGATAATGCAAAGAGTAAAAAAAATAATAATAATAATAAAGAATGAGGAGAGAGAATTTGAATAAATAATGTATTGGTTATTTTTTTTAGCCAAAAAAAATAATGTATTTAAAATGGTAGGTCCTAGCTAAACAAACGTGACAGACATTTAAAGGCGGTGGTATGGAAAAACTCCATACCACGGATGTACTAGAAATTCTAAAAAAAAAAAAAAAAAGTTGAGAAGGAAGAGGAAAGAAGGAGGGAGGAGAGAAGAAAATTATATCAAAGCAAGAAAAAAAAAAAACTGAATTGGCATGTGGTAGGGCCATGTATCAGCAAAACTAGGCCGTAGTCCAAGGAGAATTTCTAGTACATCTGTGGTATGAAGTTTTTCGCGAGAATTTCTAGTACATCGGTGGTATGGAAATAAATGAATGACGACCATGTTTGACAGGACCCACTCTATAAAATATATTATTTTTTTAAACTATTTCGTCACGTGTCATTCATTTAAAGGTCATACCACTTCCTTTAAATAAATGACATCAAGGTGATTTAAACTTAACAAACCAATTATTTGGCTGGGTCCCACCATGTTAAATTTATTATTTCATGAGAGAAGATTTAAACGTTGCTAATATTCTATCCCTCTAACTTTTATCCCTCTTTTTTAATATTTTATTCCTCTATTTTTTTTTTTTTGCTAATATTCTAAAATATATATATATATATATTTTTTTTTTTTTATGATTGCAACTTTATCAGTTTTATACTAATTTCTATCTAGTTTATCTATTTAGATGAAAATTCTAAGACTGAGAAAAGTCTCAGCGAATTCTAATTCTGTAGTTGGATGTTCAATTTATCCAACAACATACAAATCACTCTTCAAATATTGCATTTTATAATACTGATTTTTTCGTGTTTCCATCTAATCGGGTACTTGTTATATAATTCAATAATATTTTATTTTCAAATAAAATCATGACATATTTTGAATTAATATTTATTTGTTATTGATGCTTGATTATTGGATATATTTAAAATTTTCTTTTAATAAATATGTTTGCATTATTTTTTTTTGTAACGTGAGATTAAAAAATATTATTTAATGTAACATAAAAAGAAAGGATATAAATAGTGAAAAATGATACTTATATTTCACTATTATGTTAAATTTCAGTTTCATTTGTAAACGAATTTTAACGTGAGATAAAAAATAAAAAATGGTTGTTAAATTTTATCGAAGAAAAAAAATAATGAAAAAATAATTATTAGAAAGGAAGAGAATTTAATATGGTGGGACCCATCCAAAAACGGTTTGTTAAGTTTAAACTACCTCGCCACGTGTCATTTCTTTAAAGACAGTGGTATGAAAAAACTCTATACCACAAATGTACTAGAAATTCTCCCGTAGCCCAACTAAGGGAAATTTTTAGTACATCCGTAATAGAGAGTTTTTTCATACCACTGCTTTTGAATGATGTCGATTCTTTTAAAATAAAAAATAAGTGAATTTTTAAGTGAGACGCACCATTTTTTCAATTAACAAATATCTTGTTTCTTTAAAAAAAAAAAAAAGTCTTTCATAATATAATTATATTTTTTTTATTCTTAAATATTTTTTTTTCTATCATCTACCTGACTATTATCATTCATTTTCAACTAATCAATTACAAAGTGAGGATTTCAAATAACAATGATAGAAATATAAATCAAAACTAAATTATAAATAAACATCCAACAATGTTTATAACTTTATATCTAATTATCTCATTTAAAGTATTTTAAAATAAAATTAAACAAAACAAACTAATGCTCTAACTATCAATCATCATATTGTTGGTTGAATTTTTGTTATCAAATGTTAAAAGTTTCCTGGAAAAAAAATAAAATAATATATACTTTTTAATTGTCTTGGTTCAAATCCAAATAGTGATAAAAAGAAAAATTAAGAATAAGTGAACACATTTAAGAAAAAAATAAACAATAATATTAAAACAACAAATTAACGAAACAAAAAAAAACAGTAAACTCATTTTTTTTCATATGTTAGTCCCGTGTCCTATAGGTAATTTTAAAAATATGGAAAAAACTTTTCTTTTCTTCTTTTTGAGTACATTGGGATGGGGGATTCGAACCACAGACCTCTTGGTCATCAAATCATACATATGCCAACTGAGCTATGCTCGCTTTGGCAACTTTTCTTTTCTTCAAAGTAGTAATTTAAAAAAATATATATATATTCATAAGTCAAAATCTACATCATAACTCTATATTAGTCAAGTGGATTTATTTTCCTTTCTTAAAACTCATCAGTGTGGCAGTGGGTTAATTTATTTGTCAAAATTAACAAGTCTAGATGAATAAATATTGTGAGCAAACCATACCAACTCAATATTAAGTAGGTTGTCACTTTAACATTACCAATTAAAGTAGGTTGTGATTAAAGTACTTGGTATTCTAGCCTTTAAGTAAAATTAGAAATTCATGTATAGCCTAGGAGATTTGCTAACCAAGAAAACACAATAGGAAATTTGCTAACCAAGAAAGCAATGTGAGAAGCTTAAAGTACTTACTATTCTAGAAATTAGAAAGTCATGACATAACTTCACGAGTCGTTGTAGCATCAAATTCTTAATTATATATTGTGTTAATTACGGGTTTCCCAAGTGGCCGATCGGTCGACTTAGTCTCCAAAAGAAGTCGCCACCTATTAGAGAATTATCTATCTTAGAAAGTTATTTATTTATGTTTATGCATTTATCTTATTACATATGTATTTTGGGAAATTAGGTTTAGTTTAGGTTTGTATATAAACATCTTTTTCTTATATGGTATCAAAGCTTAGATCCTAAAAATATCAAAATCATACTTTGTTCCTCTCCGATTTCGTTTGAGTTTACAATTCAGTTTTCTACATTATTGTTCAAGAGAAGAAGATGAAAAAAAAGAGAGGCTACATTCTCCTTACAGAGAAGAAGAAATGAAAAAAAAAATGCTTCAGATTTGAAGTTATCGTGAACCATGGGAGTTTGCATGTAGATGAATTTGCATGTCATATGAAAAAAAAATGCTTCAGATTTGAAGTTGTCGTGAACCATGAGAGTTTGCGTGTAGATGATTTTGCATGATGTCTCGATGATGAGTTTGCGTGAACATTAAAAAATAAATAAATAGAAGCTTCGGATTTGAAGTTGCCATGAACCATGAGAGTTTGCGTGTAAATGTTTTTGAGTGAACATTGAAAAGAAAAAGAAAAAAAAAAACCATTGGAGTTTGCGTGTAGATGTTTTTGAGTGAAGATTGAGAAGAAAAAAAAGAAAAAAAAAAGAACCTTTTGGGTTCAAACTCAAGCCTACGCTAATAAGACATATGTCTCCACTTCCACTATGACAAAGTTTATTATTAGTTATTTTAGTGACTTTCTTTTACTAATCTCATATTGTAGCTGCCAAAGCGAGCATAGCTCAGCTGACATATGTATGACTTGATGACCAAGAGGTCTGTGGTTCGAATCCCCCCACCCCCAATGTACTAAAAACAAATCTCATATTGTAGCTATATCAAGGTGGATTATGCGGGTTTTTTAGCACACATGACCGTGTGAATTGAAGGAAAAATCGAGGGCAAAAATTTGATTCTTCCTCTCCTTCGAATTACTGAAGGAAACACGGAAGAAACTCAAATTTTCCTCTCATTCGATGATGAATGAAGGGAACATTGCGACCTCTCATTCGTATTATTGAAGGGAATACTGAGGTGAAAATTAAATAAAGATGCCATGTGGGCATCAACCTGAAGATTGGAGCACCAACCCGCGTTTGAAGGCTCTTGAAAAATTAAAAATGCAATGAGCATCAACCGGAAGTTTGCAACACCGACCCGCGTTCGGAGGCTGCACATTTTTTTTTTTTTACCATAACATTTTACTTTATTCTCAACTTATATTCAAGTTGGGCATTTGTGATCATGCTTCAACTTGCGGGAGGGTATTAGAGAATATTTATCTTAGGTAGTTATATATTTAAATTTATGTCTTTATTTTATTGCATACTTAAAATAAAAATTAGGTTTAGTATTTCCATTTTATATATATAAACTTTTCTAAATGATAAATTAAGAGAAAAATCATTCAGATTTGTGTCACCACCCAACCTTATTTATAGGATATGTAGACCCCTAAATTTATCCTGTCTTTTATTTATTATCTTTATTTTTAGTAATTTTGATATTTTTTCGTAATTTAGAATTTACTAACTTAAAAAAAAAAATAAAAAAGTGTAATGTTTTTTTTCTTCTTCTTTTTATTTATTTAATAAAATTAAAAGAAAAGATTTTTTTTTTCATAATAAGATTAAAAATTTAAATTAATATTACATCTTCCTTGTTTGAAAAAAATATTGATTTAATCATTTTGGAAAGAAACTAATTAAACGAAATATTCTCTAATCAATTATTTTTTTTTTACCAGAAAAATTGTGAATTTCATAAATTAGAAATAGGAAGGAAACTTAAAAAAAGACCACAAAAAAAAAAAAAAAAAATCCTAAACACAAGAAAATAAAAAAATCTACTTCCTAATTTCCTGTTTCCCTTTCACGCCTATTCTCTCTCCCCTAAAAAAACTACTTTTATATGCATGACTTTTCACAGAGGGAAAGACTTGCTTATCACGAGAGAAAATGTCAAAAAACATAAATTTTCAAGGGAAGGGCAAAAAGCCTTACGTCCTCGAGAGGAGGGTCATCCGTACAAAAACCCCTATTTTCTCCTCCCCTAAAAAAAACCCCAATGACCCTTTTTTTTTTCCTCTCCCTTAATCGTTTTTCCATCTCCCCTAAAAATCATAGCTACTAGAGGAGAAAAACGACTAATCATAGAAAGGAAGAAAATTGTAGTAGCTATGATTTTTATTTAATTTTTTTTCTTTTCAAAATCAGTTTCAGTCTTTTTATTTCCTCTCTCAAATTTGTCTCCTTGATTTTTTTTTTTTTACAAATTCATGTATGTAGTCTTTTTATTTCCTCTTTCACTCTTTTTTATTTCCTCTCTCAAATTTGTCTCCTTGATTTTTTTTTTTTACAAATTCATGTATGTTAATTAGAATGATTTGTTGTTATTTGATGCATAAGTCTTTCATACTTTCATATGCACTAGTATCGAATCAAATTATGTATCACATGTTCCCTTGGTATGCTTCGTTTGTTATTATTTTCATAATATCATGTTTTGATTTATTTCTTCCATTGCTTCGTTTATGTCTCAATTTTTAATTTTTTTTTTTGAAGAGGTGTAATTCCGAATAAGTTATTTATTATTATTATTATTATTATTTTTTTTTTTTTGATAAATTCACATGAATATCTCTATTTTCCTCATTTAATCATCATAAATGCAAATACATATATAGTCAGGAGAATAAATCTCTTCTGCTCTCTAAAGAACTAAATAGTGGAACCAAACTTAGATAAATTTTCAGCTCTTGAAAGGCTTCTCACATTCATCGGTCCACTTGATTTGCATTCCTTTTTTCAATATTTTACCGAAATGGAGGCATTTTTTAGTTGATCTACTACAAACCTATTTAGAGCGGCTACTTTTCCATTCAAACTTTGTTTCTGTTTTAAATTGGTAGGTGAGGTCATCTCTAATATTGCTTGGGATTTATATGGATTTGCTTCTATCCCTCTTTGATGAACTATGAATCCTAGAAATTTTCCAGATGTGACTCCGAAGACACATTTTGCCGGGTTCAACTTCATTTTATATTTTCGAAGAGTTTGGAAAGCGTCATCCATATCGTTCTCATGTGTTTTTCCTTTAACACTGTTAACCAGCATGTCATCTCAACATATACCTCCATGTTCTTTCCAAGTAATCACTACAACAAATTCCACCTAAGATGACAGTTAGAAAATGGAGGAGACCCTACGAGAGCGGTTTTTAGAAAATGCGCCCAGTTTTACAAATTGTTTTTTATTTTTTCGAAAATTAAACATATAAGGGCGGTTTTGCACCGCCATTATAATACCTATTTGATGACGGTTTGAAACCGTCATCGAAACAAGAAAAAAAGATTAATAATAATAATATTATTATTATTAAATATAATATAATATTATTATTATTATTTAATATAATATTATTATATTTAAAATCAATTAAAAGAGGGATTTTCTTTCCCTTCTTCTTCAGCAGCCCTCACGATTTTTCATTCCATCTCAACCCTCATCTCAGGCTTCTTCTCTCTGTCGCCTCCCCTTGGTCTCTCCCTTTCTAATCTCCGCTTGCCGTTGTCGTCGCACTCTTTCTCCCCTCCGCCACCGCACGTCGCCGTCGCTCGCTCGCTCTCTCTCTCCCCTTCGCTCCGCACGTCGCACGCCGCCGTCGCTCTCTCCTTTCGCTCAGCCGCGCCGCCTCCGGTCGTCGCTCAGCCTCGTCGCGCCGGTAGCCGCAACGAACAAGTGAGTTCCTTCCTATCTTTTTCTGTTCCGTTACCCACAAATTTAGTTAACTCCGAACTTAGTTACCCACTAGTTTTAAACTTTAGATTTGCAGATTCATGGGCGTTTGGCCATTGTCCAGCAAGGGATCGGGCCTTCATGGACTTCGAACGTCAGTTTTTGGACGTGAATTTCAGTCCGGACATGCAGCAGATGTATTGAGGTATGACTGACTCTGAAGTAACTAATGGGTAAGAGCTGAGAGCAAAAGAGATCCTACCACACAAGATTCGATGGCATTGGGTAAGTAACTAATGGTTGATGCTTAAACTTACTCTGTTTAGTTGAAACACAAGATTTATAGCAACTTTTTAGAAATGAATGGTTGATGCTTAAATTTACTCTATGTATCTCTAGTTACATAATGATGAAGTAACTAATTTACTCTATTTGACTTTGAGGAGTTTCCTAAACGAGACACGGTCAGAATTGATTTTGGTTGCTTCCATTTTTCCCCTGGATTGCCATCATCATGTGTTATGTTTCATCAGGATGGTATGACCATCGTGGTTTATATTGAAAAGGTCTAACTAAAGTAAATGTGTTATTTAGGTGACCTACATGTATTATACAGGTCGTCTGGAAGTTTTCAACGAGAATTTCCCTGCTGTGAGTACTTCTATGGTTTTATCATTTAGGGCTTAGGAATCTAAACTGCTTGATTAATGCTAGTGTATCCACATTAATTTTGCACTCTGATCGTTACCAATCTTTCTGGCTTGTCATTTCTCCTTACCATGTGACTTGTGAATAATACGTGAATCATTTTCTCTCCTTTTTCAACCTCTTTTTAGTTTTTACTGAATCAATTATGTGATATGGCAGGCTGATCAAAAGTTATCATACGCCTTAATGCATTGCAACCCTCAAAGAGAAAGCTAATATAAGGTTTGACTCAGGTGTGCTTGCTGTATATAATTTGCTTTTTGCTGCATATAATTTGCTTTTTGCTTAGACAATAACCAAGGTCTAAAAGAAATATCAAACTAACTATAATTAACTTGAGGGGAAATCAGCTGAGCCATGCCCTTGTTCTCACTTTCTCTCTCTCCTTGAAGAATTTTATTTTCTTTTATTTTAGCTTTTTTAGTATTTTTTTAGCCTTTTTTCCATCTCGGTCTCTCCTTTTAATTCTCCATTCTCTCTTCTCCCACTTCAATCATCACCTCTTTCCCCCTCTCTTAGCTTCTTCCCATTTTGCAGCTTCAAAATCTCTCTTTTTTTTTCTCTCTCTCTATATATAAATATCTCTCTCTCCATTGAAGCCATAGCTATTGATCTTGAGAGAGCTTATTCTTCGAGGGTTTTGAAGAACAAGAAGTCTGAGAGAGATAGTGACTTTGGAGAATATAACCCATCATGGAGAATCAAAACATACCCATGTTTTGATGTTTTGTTTTGTTTTTTGTCTTGTTTTTTTTAT
Organism: Herpetospermum pedunculosum; assembly: GCA_028017165.1. NCBI lineage: Eukaryota > Viridiplantae > Streptophyta > Magnoliopsida > Cucurbitales > Cucurbitaceae > Herpetospermum > Herpetospermum pedunculosum. Next base: position 58,292,128 of record CM051528.1, read on the forward strand.
ATGTATGTTATGTTGGATTAATTTGGAAGAAAAAACTAAAGAATTAAAGAATGGTCAAATTCATCCTAGCTCAAAGGTGATATGATGTATGGATCTTCGACCAAGTGATAAGAGATTCAAATTCATCCCCTACATTGAAGTTAATAAAAAAAAAAACGTACATAATACAAGTGGATTCATGTGAATAGCCTAAAAAGGGCAATCAAATTTGAAGTCCATAAGCAATGAAGGCAAAGAGGTAAACCCAATGAATTGAGATTTCTCATGAACAAAAAAGATAAAGCCAAAGATTCAGAGTTTCTCAATTTCATGGGCAATCCACGAACACGCGATTCTTTTTAATTCCTACACCTTTTTAGATATTGTTTCTGTATAAACATTATTATTGCAAACTCCAACCATTGCTTCTAATTGAGATCAAGTTGCTCATTTATGAAGTTAAATATTTATATCATTTCTATTTAATTAAATTGTATTTATGAATGAATATATGTATAATAGAAAATTAATTTTGTGTATCATTCCTTTTGTAATATATAAAAGGTGGTTAATTTTTCATGAGCATGAGAGAGTTTGTACTCTAACTATTTATATAGTTTGAGATAAACAAAAGCTAAACTTCTTAATTTAAAGTTAGACAGACTTAAACTCTTTAGGACTGGCTTGTAGGTTTTTGTTAAGATGTAGCTTTGTTTTATTAAGTTTGATCATAAACTGGAGTATGTATTTTCTTTTATAGTGGTCACAAGTATGGACCATATTGATAGACAAAGCTAAATGAGGAGTAATATATTAAAGGTTTAAGAAAATAGGATTGAGAATTTGGAATGGTGATAACAGTAACCACAAACCATTTATTAAAAGTAAAAAATCAATTATGAAGTTTTCACATATGAAGAGACATATGAAGTTTTCACATAACTCAGGCTTATTTCATAAGTTTGTTGACTATTGAAGGCATAGAATTTCTAAATTTTGAATAGAATGAGTTATGTTTGCTACGTTGAATTCGTGATTTCGTACCATGAAATCTCAAGCAATTATGTTCATGTAGGATTTTAGCTACAAATATATATGAAATGAGTTTATGAGGCATTTGCTAGCTTGCTTTCTCTTAAATTTCTTCTTTGTTTTGGCAATGTGGAATCTGAATGTTTCTAAGAAAATGCATTATCTACTTAGTCTAAAGTTAATTGATTGAACAATTTCCGTAACAGGTTGTTAGATGTCTATTGATTGAAGTATTTCCAGCATTAGCTTTGAATGAACAAGTTCGCAAGATGGTGCGGGAACTACACTAGGGCATGTGTACAAGGGGAAGAAGATGCTCAGAAGGATGGGAGGAACTACACTAGGGCGTGTAAATATATTCTCCTAACGTATGTGAACAAACTAGCTAGTTATATTTTTACATATACATTGTATTTTTTTCATTTAGTCATAATATTTATCTTTTGTTTTCGTGTAGTTTAATAGTAAGAAGTCATTTACACGAGAAGAACTCGACGCAGTACAATAGAATGGGTATATCATGTTGCAAGCTTCGCATTTGGGTAAAGTAGTGTACTTTGTAACTTTTGTGCCAATTTTGGATGTAAATATGAAATATGGGTACTGTACTTTGTATTTAGATTCTTTTCAGGAACTATCATAGTTTTTGTAGCAATTTTTGATGTAATATGAAATATTTTGTTGTTCTGAATGAAATGACTAGAATTCTAGTTTATTCCACATTTAACATTGTATTCATCGAATTAGCAGAATGTCAGTTATGCAACGTCACTGAAACAACACGGCATTATATTGTTTGTATATGGTGGCCAAACAATGATTTTTTCCTGTCACTAAAAGTACTTTCAGTGACGATTTTAGCCCGTCATTAAAAGAACTTACAATGGCGGTTTAAAACTGCCATCGTATCCTTACAATGGCGGTTTGTAACCGCCATCTTAACCCTAAGATGGCGGTTTGTAGCCGTCATCTTATCCCTAAGATGGCGGTTTGTAACCGCCATCGTATCCCTACGATGGCGGTTTGGAACCGCCATCTTATGCCTACGATGGCGGTTTGTAACCGCCATCTTAGGGATAAGATGACAGTTACCTAAGATGGCGGTTTATAACCGCCATTAAAAGATAACCGCCATCATACCCCTAAGATGGCACCACTTTAGAGGGCGGCCGTAAAACCGCCATCATATACCTAAGATGGCAGTTCAGAACTGCCATCGTAGGTCAAATTTGTTGTAGTGAATGGAACAAACATCTAGTGTACCATCCTTTGATAGGTTGCGCCGACATTGTTTAGCCCAAAAGGCAGACTGTATAGCAATATGTTCCTCGATTTGTGATAAAGAGGTTTTTTCTTGATTAGGTTCGTGCATTTCGATTTGATTGTTTCCTGAGTACGCATCCATGAAGCTTGTTAAGAATGTGAAGCCAAAATAATCTTAAGGTCCATAAGCCCAATTAATCCTATTAAGTAAATGATTAATTGGATTAAATGAATATTGTTTATTTGTGATTGGCTAAAATGGTTGCAAAGGTGATTGGCTAAAAATGAGGTTCATTTGCTTAGTGAATAAGAAAAGAGAATGAAGGTGAATGGGCTTGGCCCATTAGCTTGCTTTGAGTTTGATGTTTGGCAGCATTTATATATATATTACTCTTGTTATTAATTTTGCAATCAACAATAAGAAAGAAATTCGTATATGCCCTTCTGCTTTCCTTTTATTTTATATTTGAGACAGTGAGCCACTGAGAGAAGAAGAAGGAATTTATGTGGTTTGTTTGAGCGGTTTCTTTTTTTTGTTGTTGATCCCAAGCTATCGGGTTGTGATACTTGGAAGTCAATAGTCATTGTTCGACTATTGAGGGTAGTTTGTAGCACCGAGTTGAGGCTTCTTGTAATCTCCATTATAGTTGAACCTGCAGTTGCAGAAGACTGGACGTAGTCCCGAGATCGGGGCGAACCAGTATAATTTACGGTGTCGTTCTCTCTTTCCCTTATCTTTATTATTGTATTTTGTGATCGATAACTTATTTGGTTCTAACCTGTGAAGTGGGAACGTGAGATATAATATTGTTGTTATTCCGCATTATTTATATCTCGTGTATTTTTCCCAACAAAGCTGAGCGTTTCATGTCCAACTGTGGCATCCACCAATTAATCAATCATAAGCAGAGGGTAACTGTCTTTAGGACAAACTTTGTTTAAATATGCGAGAAATCAATGCACATTCGCCACTTCCCATATGCTTTTTTCACCAAGTATTACATTTGACAACCATTGAGGATAATGAACTTCTTTTATGAATTTGGCTTTGCATAACTCATTCACTTGATTGGTGAACACTTCGTTCCGTTCGAGGTTAAATGATCTTCGTTTTTTTTAACGGGGTGTAGCTATTAACCACATTTAATCGATGTACAATTATATTGGGACTGATCACTGACATAACTTCATGTGACCATGCAAATATGTCCGCATTTTTTTTAGAAACCTTATAAGGTTTTCTCTTTGTGGTTCTTTTAGCTTTGTCCCTATATTTACATGTTTATCCTCTGAAGTTAATGCTATTGCCTCAAATTCGTCTATGGATTCATTTTTCGACTTATTTTCTGATTGATGACTTGTCTTTCTTTCATCACTTGATTCTTTTTTCTTTCTAGGATTTATCTCCTCCTCGGTTTTGGCAGAGTATGGATCTGATCCTCCTCTATCACCTGGTTTTCGCCTAGGACTAGTATCTTCCTCGGTCTCGGCAGGGTAAGGATATGATCCTCCTCTGTCACTTGATTTTTTGCCTAAGATTGGCCTCTTACTCGGCCTCGACAGGGTAAGGATTTGATCCTCTCCTACCCTCTTGTTCCCTCTTCCCCGCTGGTAGGAGTTCATTAGACCAGCCACTGGTCGGTTGGGTCTTGTCAAACCGAGGCTTGGTCGACTGTGGAGAGTTTGGCAGTCCCCTGTTGATTTCAACTACAACTGATGTAGTATTTTATTGGAATTGCTTCAGACGTCGATGGTGATCTTCTTTTGTTTGATTCATTCTTTCCATGGTGATTTTTGTAAGTTTAGATTGTTCTACAGTCTCAACGCCTTCGTCCCCACAGACGACGCCCACTGTTGATGCCAAATTTTGCACGGTGGACGACACCTGCTTCTCACGTGGCTTCAACGGTGAATTTGTAATCTTCGAGACGAAGGGAGACCTGCAAAACAAAGTAAACAAACTTCGATGCCAAAGTTAGTAGGAAGACAATTAACTATAAAGTTCTTGGATTATAATTCACTAACTTCCTTCATGATGTGAGGTGGTATTATATTGGTGTTTAGGTCTTTCCTTTTCCTATTAGGTCTAGGAAAAAAGAGACAGCTAGGCTCTCTTAGGTTGTGCTTACCCGTTCTCCCTTAGAAGAAGATAGAGCCCCAAATATATAGGTCTGCCTGAGGGCCGAGGGGTTGGTTGGCCTGGGACTGACCGACTACCCCTCAATTGGGCTCGAAAGTCCATCATGGCCGACCAGTGGTTGGCCTCGACTTATTTTCAGAGATTCGACCTTCACTTTTTCATGGGTCGAATCCTACGAGTGGACTCCATTGGGCTTTGCTTACCTCCTTCCCCTATTAGGAGAAGGTAGATCCTGAAAACCCTAGGTCTGCGTAGAGGTTGAGGAGTGGTCGGCATGAGCCTGGCCGACCACACCTCATTTTTGCTTTGACTGTCTACCATGGTCGACAAGTGGTCGCCCTTGGCCTCCTTTATGGATTCGGCCTTAGCCGTTTTCATGGACCGAATCCTGTGAGTGTTTTGAGGTTAGCTCTTTCAATGAGTTGGGCTCGTGTTATCTTATCCCAATGCTTTTAGAGGAACAAATAGTTTTTTTTCTTAACATGGGATCTGGTTCAAATGAACCAGCTTTCAGTCCGGTCTTATATATACGATTATTTTATCCACATCAGCTATGTTATTAATAAGTAGGGTTGTTTTAGTTCATATTCCAAGCTGCTTTCATAACTGTCTTGTACCATAAGTATTTAGTTCAAGTAATTTGGCACAGGATGTGTAAATAACTTTGAACAATCACAAAAGACTTTCCTTTAAAAGATCAAACTAATTAATCTAGCGACAAAAAGAAAGAGGAAAATAGACAAATATATTCTTTGAAGTTACATAAAAGATAAAACCCCTTATTTTTCCACACAATACAAGGTTGGGGCATAGTTTAATACACACATAAAAGCAATATCAAATGATTCTATACTGGTGAGAGAGGAGGTATGCTTTGCTCATGCCTAAAGAAATCATAAGGATCCACCTGAGTCTTAACATGAACCAACCTATTAAAATTGTTACCAAAGTACTTAAACCCCCAAACGCTTGCCTGCTCGCAGCTCGTTTTTCCATACTTGTTGTTTGATCCAATGTCAAGATCTCTGTAGTTGACATATGCAGCCCTAGGCGATTTCGAAACGAAAGGAGTCATGTATTTGTAAAGCTCTCGTATCCAATTAAAGTATCTTTCCTCTACATTCACACTTTGTTCTTCCCATGCAATAAGGTAGCTAATGATGTATAAATTTCCAGCTCTATGTGGGAAAGGAATTTCTGACTCGGAAATCTGACTCATTCTCCCTCCGTAAGGACTAAATACTAAAAATAACAGGTTTGCCTGAGGCTGATATTTTAATCTTTCCCATATGCCTTCGATTGCAGCTTCAGAAATGGGTTCCTTGACATAGTCAGATTTGATTTTGAAGCTTCTTCTGGTGGAAGATGTTCTATTAAGCAAAGTTTCCAAGGAATTTTTAGTCGGAGACATATTGGCTGCAAAAACGGTTGACTCGATCCAACTTGTTTCTGTGCAGTCTTCTTTTGCCAAACCCAGCTGTGGAAAAGTTGTCTTAAGAATTGCCAAAAACTCATCTGTCTTTCCCAGAAACAAAGAGTAGAATAAAGCTGTTGGGTTGGTTTTGCCTCCTTGACTTGTAATATTCCCACCTATCATTGAGAATTGTTAACAAATTGTTTGAGATATGAACAAATAAGAGAAATCTTGAAGATCTCCCATCGGAAAGATGAAAGAACCTCACTCACAATATAACATACATGGGCTACTCCTCCTATCACCCATTGGTTTTAGTATGGAACCCCATGATGTCTAATAAGAAACATCAATAATCCATACAGTTGAAAGAACAACAATACCATTCAAAACTATGCCAAGGTATAAATTTTCATCCAATTTGTCAGCCACATATTGCCATTGATAGATTAGCTTGATTGCGCCTTCCTCCAAAGTTCGGTTAGAAAAGCAAATCGTCACGGTGGTCGGAACCGGAACCAGCTTCACTTTCCACGCCACCACAATTCCAAAGCTCCCTCCGCCGCCGCCTCTAATGGCCCAAAACAAATCCTCTCCCATTGACTCTCTATCATGAAACTTCCCATTAGCATCAACCAAATGAGCATCTATTACATTATCAGCAGCAAGACCATATTTTCTCACCAACATCCCATGTCCACCGCCACTAAAGTGCCCACCAACGCCCACGGTCGGACAAATACCGGCGGGGAAGGCCAAGGTTGGACTTGTCTCCGCAATTCTATAATAGAGTTCACCTAGAGTTGCACCTGACTGAACCCATGCAGTGCTATTTTGGACGTCAATAGAGATGGAGCTGAGATTGATTAGGTCAACGACGATGAATGGGAGGTGGGCGACGTATGAGAGACCCTCGTAGTCATGGCCGCCGCTTCGAGTTCGAATTTGAAGGCCATGGGATTTGGAGCAAATGATGGCTACTTGAATGTGGGAAACATGTGATGGTGTGATGATGAGGAGTGGCTTTGGGAGTTCAGGGTTTGAGAATCTAAGGTTTTGAATGGAGAAGTTCAAAACAGAAGAATAGGAGGAGTTGATGGGAGTGTGAATGAGTTTGGAGATGGAGGAACTATGTGGAGAGTGATCATAGAGACATTGAAGAAAGTCATGATGTTTGTAAGAATAAGTTGCAGCAACCCATAATGGGGATAAAGATAGAACAATCCAGGCAAGTGCAAGAGGGATTAATGGAAAAGACTTCATGGCTGGGTTATGAGATTTGAGATATTTGTATTGAAAGCTCTAGTATTTATGGTGTATTTGATTTTAGCTCAAAATGTTGGATGGAGAAATTAGTTGAGGTTGGATCAATGATGGGGACAATTCCACACCCTTTTTTAATTTTTTGTTTTGACAACACATGAGTGTGAGTTGAAGATTGAACCTATAATCTCATCGTCTAGTTCGTATGTTATGTCAGTTCAGTTATGCTCACGTTGCCCGACAATTCTACCATTAAATATATAACCTTTAAATATATAAAGAAAATTCAAAAAATGTATTTAAACTTTGTATCAAATAGTTACGAGAAGCTAGTTCCATTGTGGCAACCAAATATATATATTTTTTTTTAGTACATTGCAGGTGGGGGATTCGAACCACATATCTCTTGATCGTCAACCAAATGAATATAATGGAAATTTGAACTTTAAATTGTATGAGGGGTTGTTTTAACAAAACATAAAAGATAAAATAATAAAGGCATAGGCAAAAGGAGGAAAATGTGTTTTTTGGGGATTTTAATTTTACACATTGAAAACTCCCTATTTATGGTGAATTTGTTGTTGCTTGGAGTATATTTAGGCTTTAATGTTTGAAATGATGACCTTTCACCTTTTTTTTCTTTTCTTTTCCTGAAAGTGGAGCAATATTGCTCTTTAGGGCTCCTCAGCACAAAATACATCCAATGTTTTTATTTTCCTCATTCGTTCGGTAGGTGTGAGAATATGAACTATGAACTCTTTTGTTAAATAAAGAAAATTAGTGGGTAAATGCTTTTCAAAATTAACACTAATCTATATGAATAAACAACACATTGTGAGCAAGCTTCAACCATACCAACTCAATATTAAGTTAAGGCTGTCATTAAACATTACCAATTAGATGGCTAATGAAGAAAATAATGTGAAACTTAAAGTACTTGCTATTCTACCCCTTTAGTGAAATTAGAAAGTCATTTATAGCCTAGGAGATTTGTTATTGAAGAAAACAATGTAAAGCTTATAGTATACTTGGTATTCTAGGAATTAGAAAGTCATGGTATATAGCCTAGAGGAGTTGTAGCCTCAAATCCTCAATTATATATGATACCCGTTAGTGTAGAAAACTTAGCAAGCTACTAGTTTTAGTTAATAACTGTTAGGGTAATCAATATACCCTATTAATGGTGTTCAGGCAGTTACGATTCAAGAGAATTTCGTTACTATTTTGACCATTCTAGGAATGTCGTCGGTCCACTCTTGGGGTTGAGTCGAGGCTTAATCCACCGTCGAGCAGTAGGCTGACCTGCTGGGCAACCTTTATTGGCGGTATGGGGCTGATGCGAGGACCAGTCCTCCATTGGGTCAGGGGTTGTTCTGCTGGACAACCCTTCCTTGGCAGTTTGGGGTTGATGCGAGGATTAATCCTCCATTAAGCCATGGGTTGACCTGCTGGTCAGCCCTTCATTCGCGAGTTGAGGCTGATACGAGGATCAATCTGTCATCGTGGCCATGGGCTAACCTGCTGGTTAGCCCTTCATTGGTAGTTGAAACTGATACGAAGACTAGTCCATCTTCGTGGCCATGGGCTAACCTGCTGGTCAGCCCTTCACTGGTGATTTGAGGTTGATACGAGGATCAATCCTTCTTGGGGCGACAGGTTGTCCTGCTGGTCAACCCTTTGTTGGCGGTTCGAAGCCGATACGAGGATCGGTCCTTCATCGTGGCCATGGTCCGACCTGCGGGTCGGCCCTTCGTTGACGATTGTCGGGACTGAGATTCACCCGCGAGTAGGTATTTACTCATCTTTTTCCGCACCCTCGTTGAACCTGTGGGTTGGCTTAGGCGAGGCGAGGCGTGGCGGTGAACGAACTTCTACTTCTCGATCACGGACCGACCGTCGGGCATGGGCGTTTGCGCATGGGCTGACCCGCGGATTAGCCCTTCCCTTGTTTGTGTATGGGCTTTTGAGTTGGTTTGATGTTGATTCATTGCTTCGGCCGAGATGGGTCGGGGCAATTTTAAATTTTAATTTCACCCATAACAGTTGCCTCTCTCTTAAGCACGTCTTTTTCACTGTCGTCGGTTGAGAGTTCATGGGTGTGTTGGTGGAAGAACGCTTTTGACTTGTGTTGTGAAAACTTCTTTTATAAATGACGGTTAAGTTCATTAATTCCCACTCAATTTCACCTCTTTCACATTCAAGCATTCTCTTCGACTTCTTTAATAGGCTTGGGCGCCAAGATTTGAGGCGATAAGGGCTTAGGTGATAGGGCTTGAGTGCCAAGGGCTGAGGCGATGAGGGCCTGGTGTTACGTCTCCAAAAGTGACCTTTTTAGGACTTAATTGGCTTAGAAAGAGGTTCACTCTTAGGTGTTTTTGATAGCATTTAGCCTAAACCTATGCTTAAATATGAGAGTTAGAAGAAGGTAGCTAAATTAGGACTTATGTACAATAGGAAAGAAAAGAGTTGAAAACCGAAGGAAAAGAATGAAAAACAAGCATTGCGAACGCATTGCGGAAACATTGCGGTCACCGCAATGTTTCAAGTGAAAACCGTAAGTTGACTGATCTTTTTCTGTTAATTTCCGTTATTTCAGGGATTCGTTCTTTCTCCTCCATCCATTCTGAAGTACGACGTTGAAGATTGATGGTTCTCCTTGGCCCAAATGCACCTGCAGATTACTATAAATAGGGGTCAAAGTCGAGGGTTCAAGCATCATCCGAAAGCGTAGAAGTCTTCTCGCAGTCCATCTTTTCTCCTGTTTTCCTCTGCCGTCTGCTGGTTTGCGAAGCTCAGCTGTTGGAATCGATAATCTGATAGGAAGGAGAGGAGATTCTTCTTCTCTCCCGATTGGATTCATCCAAGCAAGGCTGACCTTTCTCATCCTTCATTCGAGGCGGCTGCAACGAGTCATTCGAGCTGTTTTACTGCTTTCTGTTCTTCATTTCTACTTTACAACTCTGTCTTGTGTTGTTTCTGTTCGTGTGGCTAATTTAGTTCATTTCGTTGTGTTCTGTCTTGTTGTTCTTTACTTTAAGTATCTCTTATGTTCATTCAAACAATCAATTAATCAAACACAAAATTTAGTATTTCACAGTCTCTCGCCTTTGCATTCTACTGCTGTCCCTTGCTGTTTTAAACACATTTCCCTTCTAAGCATGTCTATTTTATCCTTTAGTTCTGTTCTCCTTATATCCATGAGTAACTAAGTCACTTAGGGGCATGCTAATGACAACGCTATAGGCTTAAAAATGTGAATCAAGCATGTAGGATAGCTCTCGAAGCATTGATTGTATGTAAGCTTCATCCCACGGGCAATTTCGATTGGCCATCCATTTTGTCCAAAGAACTCCTAACCTCTGGAAGGAGTAAGAGTTCAGAGTCATACCATCATGCTAGCCTTTCAAGGTAACCAGGAAACGGCCTAGGAATAGGCGTTTCCCTAGTACAAACCATATCTTTCTGCCTTAACAAGATGCTTAAGACCTTACTTTGAGTTGAGTAAACTAAAGAATCTAATGCATGGAATCGGACGATACATGAGATTGAGATAGTTTGATGCATAGAGAGTAGATCCAGTGCTTGAGAATCGTATAAAAATGCCTATAGGATAGTCATTAGTAGCCCTTAATTCACCCATTTACACACTTTCGCTGCTATTTAATTGCGGTAGAATTGCTGTCTCCGCAATTCTGCTTAAGTTACAATTCTGTCTAGCTGTTTTTATCTTCATTTATTAATCTCGTCTCTTTTCATTTGAGCTTAGCTTTAACTTGTTCTTGTTTATGTTACTACCCTTTACACATTCAGCAAAAATTAGATAATTAAAAACCAATTTTACCCCATCAAATCCACCCCTTCTTTCTTAACAAAACACTTCGCGAATAGCTAAAAATAAATCTCTGTGGGAAAACGAATGAAATATACTTACTACTTGCTATAAGATCATGTATGCTTGCATGTTCTGAGTGCTCTATCTCTTTTATTGCCTAATTATCTCAACACATTGAGCACGCAACAAGTTTTTGGCGCCGCTGCCGGGGATTTATTTTAGTGAAAACGAAGTTAGTTAAGTTTGAAACACCAAGTTTACTGTCAATTGGAACTAATCCAGGTTCATTTCTTTTGCAGGTACTAGTTGGGTTAGTTTATGAGTGAGCATTCAAATAGTGATCTAGAGTTCAATCCTGAGCCCGAGAGACTATTTAGAGCCAGGAATAAAGCCAAGAAACGTCTTTTTAAACAACCCTCTATACCTCAAATCATACCTGAAATCGAAGAAATGGACGAGATAGTTCCAAATCAGGTACCTGTCATTCGCAACCCCATCGAAATAGCGAATGACAAGAATAGTGCCATTCTTTCATATTTAGTACCTATGCCTGGGGAGCTGAACCCCAGCATAATCCGCCCTGAGATCACTGCCAACTCATTCGAGTTAAAGCCAGTGATGTTCCAAATGTTGTCCACTGTGGGACAATTCTTTGGAATAGAAAATGAGGACCCTCACAACCATCTTAGGAACTTCTTAGGAGTCAGTGATACCTTTATCATCCCTGGAGTTTCCCAAGAAGCCTTGAGGCTATATCTTTTCCCTTACTCTTTGAGGGACAAAGCCAAAACGTGGTTAAACTCATTACCCTCTGGATCTGTCCGCAATTGGACAGACTTAGCAGAGAAATTCCTAGTCAAATACTTCCCACCTGATAGGAATTCTACCTTTCGTGATGATATAGTTAAGTTCAAACAAGCTGATAATGAATCTCTTCACGAAGCTTGGACAAGGTTCAAGGACCTTCTTCTCAAATGTCCACATCATGGCATCCCATGGTGTATCCAAATTGAGGTCTTTTTCAAAGGATGCAACCCCAGCACTAGGCAAGTCTTAAATTCATCTGCTGGTGAATCCATGTTGTCCAAGAGTTACAACGAAGCCTATGAGATCTTGGAGAAGATCTCAGCATCTCACTGTAGGTGGTCAGATGATCCAGTTGAGCCAACTAGAGCTCAAGACAAGGATGCTCTAAGTGCGATGAGCAGCCAAATAAATGCCCTGACCAACCTAGTTAAGCAAATGGCTCAAGCCAATCTCCAAACAAGTGTCAACACCGCTACCGCCATGTCAATGGGCACCCAACCAAGTCAAGGTGAGACACTTGTATGTGGATTCTGTGGGGAAGGGCACCTGTATGAATACTGCCCTGGGAATCCAGCCTCAGTCTGCTACATTGGAAGTCAGCAGCAGCCTAGGAACAACCCCTATTCCAATACTTACAACCCTGGTTGGAGGAACCACCCAAACCTGTCATGGGGTGGCCAACAAAATGCTAACCAAAATCCTAACCAGCCTAGACCGAGAGTGGAACACCTGGTTTCACGCCCCAACATAACCAATCCATGTATCAAAAACCATACAACCAACCTGTAGGATCTTCTGTAGAAAACTTACTCAAGGAATACATAGCCAAAAATGATGCTACTCTTCAAAGCCAGCAAGCTACTCTTAGGAGCCTAGAGAACCAAATAGGCCAATTAGCCAATGAACTCAAGAGTAGGCCCCAAGGTAGACTCCCTGCTGACACTGAAGTACCAAGGAGAGATGGTAAAGAGCAAGTTCAAGCAATTGAACTTAGAAGTGGTAGACCATTGGTGAGCAACACAAAGGAAACACCAAAGAGAGTAGAGAACACTGAGTCTAGTGCTCCACTGGAGTCTCTGCCAAACCAAGGTCCACCACCAACTAGCACATCAGGAGCCAGGCTAGAGCCAATTATTGAGGAGATAGAAGAAATTCCAAGACCTCCACCTATCCTAAGGCGACCTGACGTGCCTGCATATGTGCCACCACCTCCATATCCTCGAAGGCTTAAGAAGAAGCAGGAACAGGAAGTGCATTTTAATAAATTCTTAGAAATTCTTAAGCAAGTGCATGTCAACATTCCTTTTGTAGAAGTTTTACAGTCTATGCCTTCCTATGTAAAGTTTTTGAAAGATATTATTACTAACAAAAAAATAATTGGTGAGTTTGAAACAGTAAACCTCACTGAGGAGTGCAGTGCCATACTCCAAAACAAGTTGCCCAAGAAGGAGAAGGATCCTGGTTCCTTCACCTTACCTGTAGAACTTGGAGGCAAGCACGTGGGCAGAGCGCTTTGTGACCTGGGCGCCAGCATAAACCTCATGCCCCTATCACTATTCCGCCAGCTAGGAATAGGAGAAGCACGTCCAACCACTGTCACTTTACAATTAGCAGACAGATCCATTGCATACCCAGAAGGTAAGATTGAGGATATTTTAGTAAAAGTTGACAAGTTTATTTTCCTTGCAGATTTCATTATCCTGGATTATGAAGCAGACAAGGAGGTCCCCATCCTGTTAGGCAGACCATTTCTAGCCACAGGTAGGGCACTGATAGACGTCCAAAAAGGTGAGCTTACTATGAGGGTTCATGATGAAGAGGTGAAATTTAGTGTGTATAAAGCTTTAAGGTACCCCTCTGACCTTGAATCCTGTGCTAGCATGGACGTTGTAGACTCTTTAATGGAAGAACAATTGGAGCATGTATTATTAACCAAGCATGCCAATGAATATGTAGGATTAGAATTAACTGACTTAAACATAGCTGAGATAATGGACATATCTGTAAATAACCCTCAGCATGTTTGTATGAATATTGACTTAACTGATAGAGCCTTAAATCCTTTAAAGCCATCCATTGAGCATCCACCTGCATTAGAATTAAAGCCACTCCCCACTCACCTCAAGTATGCATATTTAGGGAGTAATGAAACTCTGCCTGTTATCATTTCTTCTAAATTAAGTGAAAAGCATGAGGTTGAACTGATATTACTGCTTAAGCGACATAGGAAGGCTATTGCATGGACTATTGCTGATATTAGAGGCATTAGCCCTTCTTATTGCATGCATAAGATTATACTAGAGGAAGAGCACACACCTAGAGTAGATCATCAACGTAGGCTGAATCCCTCTATGAAAGAGGTAGTTAAGAAAGAGATAATTAAATGGTTAGATGCTGGTGTGATCTTTCCAATAGCTAGTAGTCAGTGGGTGAGCCCTATACAGTGTGTACCTAAGAAGGGTGGGATGACTGTGGTAGTCAATGAGAACAATGAACTGATTCCAACTAGGACTGTCACAGGATGGAGAGTTTGCATGGATTATAGGAAACTAAATAAAGAAACTAAAAAAGACCACTTCCCTCTACCATTCATTGACCAAATGTTAGACAGAATAGCTGGTAGAGCCTATTACTGTTTCCTAGACGGTTATTCAGGGTATAACCAGATCACTATAGACCCCAAAGACCAAGAAAAGACTACCTTTACTTGCCCTTTTGGAACATTTGCCTTTCGCAGAATGCCTTTTGGCTTATGCAATGCACCGGCAACATTCCAAAGGTGCATGTTGGCAATCTTTTCTGATTTGGATGAGTCCATGATAGAAATATTCATGGATGATTTCTCAGTCTTTGGGGACTCCTTTACCAACTGTCTAGATAATTTAGGACAAGTCCTGGCGAGATGTGAAGAGACTAACTTAGTCCTTAATTGGGAAAAGTGTCACTTCATGGTAGATGAGGGGATTGTCTTAGGTCACAGAGTGTCAAGGGCAGGTGTAGAAGTTGACAGGGCAAAGATAGAAATCATAGAGAAGTTGGTAGAGCCTCAGAATGTCAAGGCCATTAGGAGTTTCTTAGGACATGCTGGCTTCTACAGAAGGTTCATTAAGGACTTTTCTAAGATAGCCAAGCCTCTGTGTGAGCTTCTAGAGCTCAATAGGCCATTCATCTTCTCTAAGGAATGTGTAGTAGCTTGGACAACCCTTAAGAAAGCACTAGTCACATCACCTGTTATAGTAGGGCCAGATTGGGATCTCCCATTTGAGATGTTATGTGATGCTAGTGACTATGCTGTAGGGGTTATGTTAGGACAGAAGATTGACAAGCTAACACACCCTGTCTATTATGCTAGTAAAACCTTGAATGGGGCTCAATGTAATTATACAACTACTGAGAAAGAGATGCTTGCTCTAGTGTTCGCTTGTGAGAAATTCAGAAACTATATTGTAGGCACTAGGACAATTGTGTACACTGACCATTCTGCCTTGAAATATCTTATGAGGAAGGCTGATGCTAAGCCTAGGTTGATTAGGTGGGTGTTATTGCTGCAGGAATTTGATTTGGACATTCGAGACAAGAAAGGATGTGAAAATGTGGTTGCGGATCACCTTTCTCGATTGCAGCACAATTGCGAAAAAATTGCGGAACCCGCAATTTCTGATGCTTTCATTGATGAACATGTCTTTGTTTTGACTCATTGTGATAACGATGAGGAACCTTGGTTTGCTGACATTGCTAACTTCCTTGCATCACAGGTATTACCAGTTTTCAAGGGAGGTCAAGAGAAGAAGAGGTTCCTTCATGAAGCAAGGAAATTCATCTGGGATGACCCCACACTTTACAGAACATGTGCTGACGGCTTGCTAAGGAAGTGTGTTTCAGCTGCTGAAGCGAAGTCTGTGCTACAGCATTGTCACACAGCTCCTTATGGTGGACACTTTGGTGGCCAAAGAACAGCTGCAAAGGTATTTCAGAGTGGCTACTATTGGCCAACGATCTTCAAGGATGCCCACAACTATGCCCACAGCTGCGATGAATGCCAAAGAACAGGTAACCTCAGTCGAAAGGATGAGATGCCCCTCACCTACATCTTAGAGTTGGAGCTCTTTGATGTCTGGGGCATTGACTTCATGGGGCCATTCCCTCCATCATCAGGTAACCTTTACATTTTGGTAGCAGTAGACTACGTATCCAAGTGGGTAGAGGCCAAAGCATGTCCCAATAATGATGCTAAAACAGTCACCAAATTCTTGCATAGGCACATTTTTACTAGGTTTGGGACACCTCGTGCCATCATTAGTGATGAGGGGTCACATTTCATTAACAAGGCTATGGAGAGAGTGTTGGCTAAGTATAACATTAGACATAGAGTAGCCACTCCTTATCACCCACACTCGAATGGACAGGCTGAAATTTCAAATAGGGAAATTAAGAACATCCTAGAAAAAGTGGTCAAACCTAATAGGAAAGACTGGTCCTTTAAGCTTGAGGATGCACTTTGGGCGTATAGGACAGCATATAAGACACCCCTAGGTATGTCTCCTTATAGGCTGGTATATGGCAAAGCTTGTCATCTTCCACTTGAGTTAGAAATCAAAGCATTTTGGGCCATGAAAGAATTGAATTTTTGCGTAAATGATGCGGGGACATTGCGGTCTTTGCAATTACATGAGCTTGATGAGCTTAGACATATGGCCTATGAAAATGCTAAGATGTATAAGGAAAAGACCAAGATTTGGCACGATAGTAGACTTAGAGTTAAGGACTTTAAGAAGGGTCAACTTGTTTTGTTGTTTAACTCACGGTTGAAACTATTTCCAGGGAAACTTAAGTCGAGGTGGTCAGGTCCATTTGTGATTACTAATGTGTTTGTTCATGGTGCCATAGAAATAAAGAACTTGCAGCAAGGCCAACCGTTTATGGTTAATGGTGCAAGGTTGAAGCACTACTATGAGGAAGGAGATGTGAAGACTCTCTCGGCCTTCCTCTTGACTGAAGCATGAAAATGAGAACGAGAGAGGACGAGTGATTACTGTGCTCGTCAACATAAGGCTCATGCCTTAGTTTATTTTTTGCGATTTTCCGGTTATCGTTTGTGTGTTTTGTTGTATGATTTTAATTGCGAATTTGATGTTGTTTTTATTTCTTTTTGTAGGGAATCGAAAGAGGGAATCAAGGAGAGTAACTCCAGCTTTAAAAATCAAGAAAAGATTGAGCCAAATAAAAGATATGGACGAGCAAAGATTGACATTTAAATGAAAAAAATCCCTAAAATTGCGCTGGATTTGCAGGATCCGCAAAATATAGCCGTTGGGATTTATCCGTTTCCTTTATATCCGTTAGAAGGCGCTCGATCGATACGATTCTCCCACTCTCTGAATTCCAAGAAAGCTGCGATTCTTTTCATCTTTGATTCTTCTCTCCAAATCTCCAAGACTCAACAATGGTGTTCACAAGGGCTGAAAGATCTGCAGCCAAGAAGAGGGCTGACGACGCTGAAACGGCTGCGAGAGACGCACTGCTGGCCTTGGCTGAGGCTGACGCTGCGCGAACTGAACGCTTACCCAAGCTTCCGATTCGCAAGAAGAAGTGGAAGGTTGTCTCTGAGATACCTGCTGGACCCTCTGAACCAGCAGGCACACCCAAGAAGCGTAGGTGGAGTTTAACGGTGGCCGCTGAACCGAGCAAAGAAAAGACTCCCTCTGTGGAGAGTCAAGAAACTGATCGTGTGTCCCACGATTCAGCCAAGAGGAGTGTCTCGCCACCTGCACCACCAGCGCACAGCTCTTCTCCATCACCGCCAGCGCAGAGCCCTGAGCAACCGTCTTCACCACTGAGTTCTGCACAGACACCTTCAGCAGAGCAAACAACCACGCCGTCGCACACTTCCCCACGGCCTGACCCTGAATTCCCATATGGGGAGTACCAAGAATCAACGCAGGGCAGTGGGGAAGGTGAGGAAGAGGAGGTTTTCTCTCCTGTGAGGGAAGCTAGCCCAGTGAGTCTGTCGCAGCAGGATGATTCCATGGAAGAGACGTTGGGGGCGTGCCTGCAGCAGATCACCATTGAGGCAAAGCTCAAGAAGAAGAAGAAGGCCAAGATTCTTAAGGCCAAGCGATCCAAGAAGCTGAAGAAGAAGAAGGCCAAGAAGGCGCCTTCGTCAGAAAAAGAGAGCGCTGAGCCGTCGCTCAAAAGACTCAAGGTTGAGGCTGCAGAGTCAGCCAAGCCAGCAGACAAAGGGAAGGCCAAACTCTACCCTGAAGATGAGCCTCAGTCAGTGAGGTATGTTTCCTCTGACGCTGAGTCCAGGGGCGTTGAGCTGAGGAAGAGGGAGTTGCTGCACGAGAAAGGCTTCCTCGACAGACCTGCTGACCTGCCGCAGTTCTTGCGCGCAGGAATCATAAATCATGGCTGGGAGGAGTTGTGCAGGCCACCCAATCCAGCTTACACGAGTATGGTATACGACTTCTACGCCAACCTGCGAAACTCTGAGGAGGGGCTTTCTGTGGTTAGGGGAGTAGAAGTGGACTACTCAGCAAAAGCCATCAACGAAGCTTATGGCCTCAAGGGCCAAAGACACACTGATTATGCGAGGATCGTTGATGAGCCTACTGAGGCAGTGCTGGAGGAGGCCATTCGAACCATTGGCCAGCCTGAAGCAGCGTGGACTGTATCACGCAATGGGAGGCACACCCTCATGAGTGCCAACCTTACAGCAAAGGCAGCTGTATGGTTTGCCTTTGTAAGGAGGAAGCTGTCCCCTGTGACCCATGAGACGACCATCAACCAGAGCAGATCGCTGCTGGTCTATGCCATTATGCGAGGTCTCACGGTCAATGTGGGGGAAATCATGTCAGCCGCCATTGCTGAGTGCGCCAAGAAAGGTAAGGGACCACTGTTTTTCCCTAACACCATAACTAAACTATGTCTGCTTGCAGGAGTTCCCATTGAGCGGATGGAGCAGCAGATGGCTTACACGGGCCACTTGGAGCTGCCTGTTGGCTTGAGGCTGAAGAGGAAGGGGAATATGGAGTTCGAACTGGATAGGTTGGCTGCTGATCAGTCACTATCCATGGCGTGCCTAATGGATATGCAAAGGAGGATGGCTCAATGGGCCACTTACGCGCAGGCACGGGACAAGGAAGTTGCAGACCAACTTGGGTGCATCTTCCCTGCCTTCCCCACAAATCTCCTGACTCCATGGGTGCCTCCACGACCACGTCAACCTGATGAGGATGAAGACATCTGAGTGCTGGTTTGAATTGCACTGAAGGGAGTATTGCTGTTCCCTTGAAAAAAAAAAAAAAAAAAAAAAAAACAATTTTCTGCTTTCTGATAGACCATGTGAATTATGCTGTTTTTCGTACACTTTTGATCCGTTTTAGATGCTTAGTTTTATGTTTTTAATTTTGCTTAGTATAGTCTGATGATAGTTGACTAGGTAGGTTAGTTTTGTTTTATTTTTAGAGAGCTTGAATGACTGGAAAAAGCATGTTTAGGGGCCTTAATCACTGTTATATCTGCCCTGATCTGATTGCGAAATAATTGCGGTACCCGCAATTTTTATGACTGACAACATGTTTTGGACTGTCTGTTTAGCTAGGCTGTGATCTGTTTATATTCCATCTTTTGCTGCTATCATGACTACCTTATATAGCTTATCTAAAAGCATGCTGGATGAGTGTCTTAGGACATCCTTTGATAGTTTAAATTAACCTCTAAAAAGCTCAGCATGCACAGCTTTAAGACCTTATCTGTCTGTTTTTTCTCAAATTTCTGCTGCTGTGATATTTTCTTTTAGAATGTTCTGTCTATGCCTAGGTCTTTTAGATTCTCTTTGTTTTACCTTAGACTAGATGCTTCTAGGACAAGTTTGGGGGTGTGCCACCTCAGACACTCATTGGGGACAATGAGTAGTTAAGTTTGGGGGAGGCCACCCTAGGCCTAGGAACATTCCTCTCTCCCTTGGAAACATAAGCATTCTTCTTCTCCTTTAAAAAAAAATGAACTAAAAAAAAAAAAAAAAAATGAAGAATAGAATAAAGAGGGGAGTCTCTCTCAGGTTGCTGAGTAATCAGTGCCAAGTGTGTAACCCACAAGTGGCATTGCATCAAAAGGCAACCAAAGGAAAGGCTCCACCTAAGAAAGAAGAAAAAGAAGAAGTAGGGAAGAAGAATGTATACCTAGGAGTTGCAACTTTGTGGCTTAGATGTCCTATTTAAAAAGAACTCTGATCCTCAAATGAGCTAGGCGCAAAGTTGTAACTTGTAGGGTTGTCTAGGGAGATGAGTGTTTATCCAATGTAGTGATGCCAGGGTTTAGGTTGTTCTTTAAAAGTACTACTGTTACCGTTAATACTAAGACTGGCATGACTCTAAGGAATCCTAGACACATTAAACATAAAGCTAGAAGCATGTACTGAGTCTGAGGTAAAGCTAGGCAGAATTTGAAACCTTAGGGATAGTGGCATGATATGACAAAAGCAAATAGATCAGTTGTAGGGAGTTAAGGAAGACAGAAGGAGTGTTAGGCAGGCAAAGTCAGAAGAAGCTAGATAAGAGGGTAGTTTTAAAGTGTGTCACAGGACAGCAGTGCTAGAGATAGGGATATAGGGGAGTTAGTAAGTAGTTAAAGAAGAAGAAACAGTAGCCTAGGAAAGTCCTTAGATTGCTTGAGGACAAGCAAAACCTTAAGTTTGGGGGTGTGTTACGTCTCCAAAAGTGACCTTTTTAGGACTTAATTGGCTTAGAAAGAGGTTCACTCTTAGGTGTTTTTGATAGCATTTAGCCTAAACCTATGCTTAAATATGAGAGTTAGAAGAAGGTAGCTAAATTAGGACTTATGTACAATAGGAAAGAAAAGAGTTGAAAACCGAAGGAAAAGAATGAAAAACAAGCATTGCGAACGCATTGCGGAAACATTGCGGTCACCGCAATGTTTCAAGTGAAAACCGTAAGTTGACTGATCTTTTTCTGTTAATTTCCGTTATTTCAGGGATTCGTTCTTTCTCCTCCATCCATTCTGAAGTACGACGTTGAAGATTGATGGTTCTCCTTGGCCCAAATGCACCTGCAGATTACTATAAATAGGGGTCAAAGTCGAGGGTTCAAGCATCATCCGAAAGCGTAGAAGTCTTCTCGCAGTCCATCTTTTCTCCTGTTTTCCTCTGCCGTCTGCTGGTTTGCGAAGCTCAGCTGTTGGAATCGATAATCTGATAGGAAGGAGAGGAGATTCTTCTTCTCTCCCGATTGGATTCATCCAAGCAAGGCTGACCTTTCTCATCCTTCATTCGAGGCGGCTGCAACGAGTCATTCGAGCTGTTTTACTGCTTTCTGTTCTTCATTTCTACTTTACAACTCTGTCTTGTGTTGTTTCTGTTCGTGTGGCTAATTTAGTTCATTTCGTTGTGTTCTGTCTTGCTGTTCTTTACTTTAAGTATCTCTTATGTTCATTCAAACAATCAATTAATCAAACACAAAATTCAGTATTTCACAGTCTCTCGCCTTTGCATTCTACTGCTGTCCCTTGCTGTTTTAAACACATTTCCCTTCTAAGCATGTCTATTTTATCCTTTAGTTCTGTTCTCCTTATATCCATGAGTAACTAAGTCACTTAGGGGCATGCTAATGACAACGCTATAGGCTTAAAAATGTGAATCAAGCATGTAGGATAGCTCTCGAAGCATTGATTGTATGTAAGCTTCATCCCACGGGCAATTTCGATTGGCCATCCATTTTGTCCAAAGAACTCCTAACCTCTGGAAGGAGTAAGAGTTCAGAGTCATACCATCATGCTAGCCTTTCAAGGTAACCAGGAAACGGCCTAGGAATAGGCGTTTCCCTAGTACAAACCATATCTTTCTGCCTTAACAAGATGCTTAAGACCTTACTTTGAGTTGAGTAAACTAAAGAATCTAATGCATGGAATCGGACGATACATGAGATTGAGATAGTTTGATGCATAGAGAGTAGATCCAGTGCTTGAGAATCGTATAAAAATGCCTATAGGATAGTCATTAGTAGCCCTTAATTCACCCATTTACACACTTTCGCTGCTATTTAATTGCGGTAGAATTGCTGTCTCCGCAATTCTGCTTAAGTTACAATTCTGTCTAGCTGTTTTTATCTTCATTTATTAATCTCGTCTCTTTTCATTTGAGCTTAGCTTTAACTTGTTCTTGTTTATGTTACTACCCTTTACACATTCAGCAAAAATTAGATAATTAAAAACCAATTTTACCCCATCAAATCCACCCCTTCTTTCTTAACAAAACACTTCGCGAATAGCTAAAAATAAATCTCTGTGGGAAAACGAATGAAATATACTTACTACTTGCTATAAGATCATGTATGCTTGCATGTTCTGAGTGCTCTATCTCTTTTATTGCCTAATTATCTCAACACATTGAGCACGCAACACCTGGGCGCCAAGGGTTGAGGCGATAGTGCCTAAACGCCAATGACTTAGGCGTTAAGACTTGAGCGCCAAGGGCTTAGGCCATGAGGGCTTGGGCACCAAGGGATGAGACGATAATAACCTGAGCGCCAATTACTTAAGCGATAAGGGCCTGAGCTTCAATTACTTAGGCGATAGAGCCTGGGCGCCAAAGAAAGAGGCGATAGGGCCTGCACGCCAATGACTTAGGCATGCGCAATAAGGCTTGAGCGCCCAGGGCTTAGGCCATGAGGGCTTGGGCACTAAGGGTTAAGGCGATAAGGGCCTAAACGCTAATTACTTAGGCAATAAGGGCCTGAACGCCAATTACTTAGGTGTAAGGCTTAAGCGCCAATGGTTGGTGCGATAAGGCTTGAGCGCCAATGACTTATGCGATAGAGCTTGGGCGCCAATGACTTAGGTGATAGGACATGAGCGCCAAATTCTAGGGCGATGAGGGCATGAGCGCCAATGACTTATGCGATGCGGCCTGAGCGTCAATGGTTTAGGTGATAAGGCCTGAAAGCCAATGGCTTGGGCGATGAGGGCCTGAGCACCAATTGAAGGGAATGAACTCTTCATTCCCCGCAGCGGAAGCGATTGGAATCGATCTTTTGTTTTGTTTAGAATTAAACTAAAAAACAAGTTAAGCAAATGTTTTACCTTTGATGAACAATCATCTTCTTGTGTTCCTTTTTCCACGAGATCTTCCTCGCTATGACTCGAACACGGGATCAAGCTTGTGGGAGCTCTTTGAAAGAATGAGAGAACAATTCTCTGCAGAGGGTGTGAGTAGTGTGTTTGGCCAACCTTTTGGCTAAACCTAAATGTCTTATTTATAATAAGGCTTTTAGGAATTAATTTTCTTTTATAAAATACATTTTAATATCTAATATATTAAAATATGTATTTTATATTTATTTGAATCTTATTCAAATATTATAAAATTAATCTTTTATAATATACTTTAAACCAATTTGAATCACATTCAAATAACATAAGTATATAGTTTTTAATATTAATGTATCATATACATAAACTATTTCCTCTAATATTTAATGTATCAAATACAATAAATATATTTTACTCTTCTACATTTAATATATCAAATATATTAAATATTAATTTGAATATTTTAAATTTTTCTTTCAACTAAATTGATCCTTTTAGTGTTACTATGAGCTAGCAAGGGGACCTTATGGACCTACAGATTTATAAGCTCCAATGATACAAAATTAATTAATTAAACTCATTAATTAATTGACTTTCATTCATTAACTCTAGGTCACTCCACTATAGGCCTAGAGTTGCACTCTTATGCACTGTAAGACAAGTTGTGTCCATGGATATAACCATTACATGCAAGTCGATCCTTCACGAGTTGTTCGTAATTACAGCTGGGTCAAAAGTCCGTTTTACCCCTGTAATTACATCTTACACCTTAAGTACCACTGATTCTCTAATGAACAACTTGTTTATGATCCAACCATAAACCAAGTCCCTCTCAGGCCAATGAGAGGGTGGGGCCCCATTGTTCAAGTCCCGAAATCAGCACTTAAGGGAACTACTCATCTACTTTCCCTATATGGGAAGAAGTGAATTCCATCTTGTGAAACTTATGTTCCCAACTCCCTATTTGGTCAAGTCCCCAAAATGGTAGGCTTATTGAATCGGCTATAAAGGCCATTCTCACCCATACAAATCAAAGGACGAGCCCTCACAGGCAGGAGTTCGTAACTCACTCAGGATTAAGATCGAGTCACATATGATCATCCTGTGAAATATTAATCTTCTCAAATAACGGATTTATAAAGAGAGATTATATATTTCGTGGTCCAGTCTTATACAAACTCATTGTATAGGATACCCCCACTCACATGTCTCTACATGAATGATTTGGATCAAATCATTTGTAACAATTACAAAGTGGGCCGTATCAATAGTGTTACCAGGATAAGGCACCCAACCTTATCCATATACTATAGACCCTTTAGGTTATTACTTGAACATGATCCTCCCGTATGTCAACTACATACAGTTCAAGATTACACTAATAACCTTGGATTTTATTTATATAATGAATATTATAAATTGCAAATATTAATAATAAAATAATTATCAAATAATTATTAATTAATTACGAGGCTTTAGGGCAGAAATCCCAACAATCTCCCACTTGCACTAAAGCCGGTGAGACATGTATCCTAGGGCATACTCTACACCCAACATGTTCTCCCACTTGCCCTAGTGAAGATGAGACATGTCTCATAATCCTAGAGACATTCTAGGTGGCTTTCAAACACTTTAGCCTGGAAAGTCTTTTTATATAGATCAAAACGATTGTCAATTAAAAGTCATCTTGGTCCTACCACGATTCTTTCTCTCTCAGGATACCCTATATATTGATGTTATCTAAGTTCCTTAAGTTTAGCCATTACATAAAACGTTTAAGGCTTAACTATATCTGAAACATCTTTCAGACCAATAAGAAATTATTTGAGTTATGCAAGTTCTTTACTTCATAAGTAAGAACATTTAACTTGCATACCATACTCCATCATCTAGGGTAAACATAGATTTCCATAAATCTTTGTCAAAACCAGTGCATCTCGTAAAGATCAAATCTTTAACCTCATACACAAAAATATAATTTCTCAATTTATCCATAGATATTTTGAGAAAAGTTTTTATTTTTCTGTTCAATGGTCATACCATTGGGTTAACTAATAAATGCTAACCAATTTTACTGTCAAATGTCATGTCTCAAGTGTACATTAGATTTTCTCCCACTCAAACGTAGATAGTCAATCTTATGTTCTCAACATTTTGAAATGTCTTAGGACACTATTCCTTAGACAATCTAAACTTCATGTAAGAATGATACATTATCATTTTTTGAAGTACTACTGTTACGTCTCCAAAAGTGACCTTTTTAGGACTTAATTATCTTAGAAAGATGTTCACTCTTAGGTGTTTTTGATAGCATTTAGCCTAAACCTATGCTTAAATATGAGATTTAGAAGAAGGTAGCTAAATTAGGACTTATGTACAATAGGAAAGAAAAGGGTTGAAAACCGAAGGAAAAGAATGAAAAACAAGCATTGCGACAGCGTTGCGGAAACATTGCTGAAACCGCAATGTTTCAAGTGAAAACCGTAAGTTGACTGATCTTTTTCTGTTAATTTCCGTTATTTCAGGGATTCGTTCTTTCTCCTCCATCCATTCTGAAGTACGACGTTGAAGATTGATGGTTCTCCTTGGCCCAAATGCACCTGCAGATTGCTATAAAAGGGGGTCAAAGTCGAGGGTTCAATCATCATCCGAAAGCGTAGAAGTCTTCTCGCAGCTCCATCTTTCTTCGTGTTTTCCTTTGCCGTCTGTTGGTGTGAGAGTCTCAGCTGTTGGAATCGACAATCTGATAGGAAGGAGAGAAGATTCATCTTCTCTCCCGATTGGATTCATCCAAGCAAAGCTATTCTTTCATCCCCTTCAGCCGAGGCGGTTGCGACGAGGCTTTCAAGCATCATTTACTGCTTTCTGTCTTTCAATTCTAAATTTCAGTTCTGTTTAGTTGCTGTTTCTCTTCTAATAGCTAGATCATTTCATTTCGTTGCTGTCTGTCTTTACATTATTTAATTTAAGCTTCCCCTTTCTGTTCATTCAAACAATCAAGTAATCAAAGCACAATTCTCCATTTCACAGTTTCTTCGCTTTGCTGTTACTATTTTTCCCTTACTGTTTGTCTTCATTTCTCTTCTAAGCATGTCCATTTTATCTCTTCTTTCTGTTCTCCCTATATCCATGAGTAACTAAGTCACATAGGGGCATGCTAACGACAACACTATAGGCTAAAAAACGTGAATCAAGCATGTAGGATAGCTCTCGAAGCATTTGATTGTATGTAAGCTTCAACCCACGGGCAATTTCGATTGGCCATCCATTTTGTCCAAAGAACTCCTAACCTCTGGAAGAAGTAAGAGTTCAGAGTCATACTATCATGCTAGCCTTTCAAGGTAGCCAGGAAACGGCCTAGGAATAGGCGTTTCCCTAGTACAAACCATATTCTTCTGCCTTAACAAGATGCTTAAGACCTTACTTGGACATGAGTAAACTAAAGAATATAATGCATGAAATCGGAAGATACATGAGAATGAGATAGTTTGATGCATAGTGAGTTGATCCAGTGCTTGAGATTCGTATGAAAAAGCCTATAGGATAGTCGTTAGTAGCCCTTAATTCATCATTTTACACACTTTCGTTGTTAATTAAATTGCGGTAGAATTGCTGTTTCCGCAATTCTGCTAAAGTTACAATTCTGTCTAGCCATTTTTGTCTTCATTTATTAGTCTCGTCTCTTTTCGTTTGAGTTTAGCTTTAACTTGCACTTGTTTATGTTGCTACCCTCTACGTATTCAGTAGGAAATAGACAATTTAAAACCAATTCTACACCATCAAATCCACCCTTTCTTTCTTAACTTTACACTTCACGAGTAGCTTAAAATAAATCTCTGTGGGAAAACGAATGAAAAAATACTTACTACTTACTATAAGATCATGTATGCTTGCATGTTCTGAGTGCTCTTTCTATCTTATTGCTTAAATATTTCAACACATTGAGCACGCAACAAGTTTTTGGCGCCGCTGCCGGGGATTTATTTAAGTGAAAACGAAGTTTGTTAAGTTTGAAACACCAAGTTTATTGCCTATTGAAGCTGATCTGTTTCATTTCTTTTGCAGGTACTATTGGGTTAGTTTATGAGTGAGCCTTCAAGTAGTGATCTAGAGTTCAATCCTGAGCCTGAGAGGTTACTTAGGGCTAGAAATAGAGCCAAGAAACGTCTCTTTAAAAAACTCCCTTTACCTCAAGTAATTGCGGGAACCGCAATTCCTCCGCAATTGTCTCAAGAAGAAATGGATGGAATAGTTCCAAATCCGGTGCCTGTCACTCGCAATCCCATCGAAATAGCGAATGACAAGGATAGCGACATACTTTCGTACCTAGTACCTATGCCTGGGGAGCTGAACCCCAGCATAATCCGTCCTAAAATCACTGCCAACTCATTCGAGTTAAAGCCAGTGATGTTCCAAATGTTGTCCACTGTGGGACAATTCTTTGGAGTGGAAAATGAGGATCCCCACAACCATCTTAGGAACTTCTTAGGAGTTAGTGATACATTCATCATCCCTGGAGTTTCCCAAGAAGCCTTGAGGCTATACCTTTTCCCTTACTCTTTGAGGGACAAAGCCAAAACATGGTTGAACTCATTACCCTCTGGATCTGTCCTTAATTGGACAGACTTAGCAGAAAAATTCCTAGTCAAATACTTCCCACCTGATAGGAATTCTACCTTTCGTGATGACATAATCAAGTTCAAACAAGCTGACACTGAGTCTCTTCACGAAGCGTGGACAAGGTTTAAAGATCTTCTTCTTAAATGTCCACACCATGGCATCCCATGGTGTATCCAAATAGAGGTCTTTTTCAAAGGATGCAACCCCAGCACTAGACAAGTCTTGAATTCATCTGCTGGTGGTTCCATGTTGTCCAAGAGTTACAACGAGGCCTATGAGATCTTGGAGAAGATCTCAGCATCTCACTGTAGGTGGTCAGATGATCCAGTTGAGCCGACTAGAGCTCAAGACAAGGATGCTCTAAGTGCAATGAGCAACCAAATAAATGCCCTGACCAACCTAGTTAAGCAAATGGCTCAAGCCAATCTCCAAACAAGTGTCAACACCGCCACACCCATGTCAATGGGCACCCAACCAAGCCAAGGTGAGACACTTGTCTGTGGATTCTGTGGGGAAGGGCACCTGTATGAATACTGCCCTGGGAATCCAGCCTCAGTCTGCTATATTGGAAGCCAACAGCAGCCTAGGAACAACCCCTATTTCAATACTTACAACCCTGGTTGGAGGAACCACCCAAACCTGTCATGGGGTGGCCAACAAAATACTAACCAAGCTCCTAACCAACCAAGACCGAGTGGAACACCTGGTTTCACTCCCCAACATAACCAGTCAATGTATCAAAAACCTTACAACCAACCTATAGGATCTTCTGTAGAAAACTTACTTAAGGAATACATAGCCAAGAATGATGCCACTCTACAGAGCCAGCAAGCTACTCTTAGGAGCCTAGAGAACCAAATAGGGCAACTAGCCAATGAAATCAAAAGTAGGCCCCAAGGTAGGCTTCCTGCTGACACTGAAGTGCCAAGGAGAGATGGTAAAGAACAAGTTCAAGCAATTGAACTTAGAAGTGGTAGACCATTGGTAAGCAACACCAAGGACACACCAAAGAGAGTAGAGAACACTGAGTCTAGTGCTCCACTGGAGTCTCTGCCAAACCAAGGTCCACCACCAACAAACACATCAGGAACAAGGCTAGAGCCAATTATTGAGGAGATAGAAGAAATTCCAAGGCCTTCTCCAATCCTAAGGCGACCTGAAGTGCCTGCATATGTGCCACCACCTCCATATCCTCGAAGGCTTAAGAAAAAACAAGAACAGGAAGTGCACTTTAATAAATTCCTAGAAATTCTTAAGCAAGTGCATGTTAATATTCCTTTTGTTGAAGTTTTACAGTCCATGCCTTCTTATGTAAAGTTTTTTAAAGATATTATTACTAACAAGAGAATAATTGGTGAGTTTGAAACAGTCAATCTCACTGAGGAGTGCAGTGCCATACTCCAGAACAAGCTACCCAAGAAGGAGAAGGATCCTGGTTCCTTCACCTTACCTGTAGAGCTAGGAGGCAAGCACGTGGGCAGAGCGCTTTGTGACCTGGGCGCCAGCATAAACCTCATGCCCCTATCACTATTCCGCCAGTTGGGAATAGGAGAAGCACGTCCAACCACTGTCACTTTACAACTAGCAGACAGATCCATCGCATACCCTGAAGGTAAGATTGAGGATATTCTAGTGAAAGTTGACAAATTTATTTTCCTTGCAGATTTCATTATCCTGGATTATGAAGCAGACAAGGAGGTCCCCATCCTATTAGGCAGACCGTTTCTTGCCACAGGTAGGGCCCTGATCGACGTCCAAAAAGGTGAGCTCACTATGAGGGTTCATGATGAAGAGGTGAAATTTAGTGTGTATAAAGCTTTAAGGTACCCCTCTGACCTTGAATCCTGTGCTAACATGGACGTTGTAGATTCTTTAATGGAAGAAAAATTGGAGCATGTATTATTAACCAAGCATGCTAATGAATATGTAGGATTAGAATTAACTGACTTAAACATAGCTGAGATAATGGACATATCTGTAAATAACCCTCAGCATGTTTGTATGAATATTGACTTGACTGAAAAATCTTTGAATCCATTAAAACCATCCATTGAGCATCCACCTGTATTAGAGTTGAAACCTCTCCCCACTCACCTCAAGTATGCATATCTAGGAAATAATGAAACTTTGCCTGTGATTATTTCTTCTAAATTAAGTGAAAAGCATGCGGTTGAACTGATTTTACTACTTAAGCAACATAGGAAGGCTATTGCATGGACTATTGCTGATATTAGAGGCATTAGCCCTTCTTATTGCATGCATAAGATTATACTAGAGGAAGAGCATACACCTAGAGTAGATCACCAACGTAGGCTGAATCCCTCTATGAAAGAGGTAGTTAAGAAAGAAATAATAAAATGGTTAGATGCTGGTGTGATCTTCCCCATAGCTAGTAGTCAGTGGGTGAGCCCTATACAATGTGTACCTAAGAAGGGGGGGATGACTGTGGTAGTCAATGAGAACAATGAACTGATTCCAACTAGGACTGTCACAAGATGGAGAGTATGTATGGATTATAGGAAACTAAATAAAGAAACTAAAAAAGACCACTTCCCTCTACCATTCATTGACCAAATGTTAGACAGAATAGCTGGTCGAGCCTATTACTGCTTCCTAGATGGTTATTCAGGGTATAACCAGATCACTATAGACCCTAAGAACCAAGAGAAGACTACCTTCACTTGCCCTTTTGGAACTTTTGCCTTTCGCAGAATGCCTTTTGGCTTATGCAATGCACCGGCAACTTTCCAAAGGTGCATGTTAGCAATCTTTTCTGATTTGGATGAGTCCATGATAGAGATATTCATGGATGATTTCTCAGTCTTTGGGGACTCGTTTACAAACTGTCTAGAGAATTTAGGACAAGTCCTGGCTAGGTGTGAGGAGACCAACCTAGTCCTAAATTGGGAAAAGTGCCACTTCATGGTGGATGAAGGGATTGTCTTAGGACATAGAGTGTCGAGGGCAGGTGTAGAAGTTGACAGAGCAAAAATAGAAATCATAGAGAAGTTGGTAGAGCCTCAGAATGTCAAGGCCATTAGAAGTTTCTTAGGGCATGCTGGCTTCTATAGAAGGTTCATTAAGGACTTTTCTAAGATAGCCAAGCCTCTATGTGAGCTTCTAGAGCTAAATAGGCCATTCATCTTCTCTAAGGAATGTTTAGTAGCTTGGAAAACCCTTAAGAAAGCACTAGTCACAGCACCTATTATAGTAGGGCCAGATTGGGATCTCCCATTTGAGATGTTATGTGATGCTAGTGACTATGCTGTAGGAGTTATGTTAGGACAGAAGATTGACAAGTTAACACACCCTGTATATTATGCTAGTAAGACACTTAATGAGGCACAATGCAACTACACAACCACTAAGAAAGAGATGCTAGCTGTAGTGTTTGCTTGTGAGAAATTTAGGAACTATATTGTAGGCACTAGGACAATAGTGTACACTGACCATTCTGCCTTAAAGTACCTCATGAGGAAGGCTGATGCTAAGCCTAGGTTGATTAGGTGGGTACTGCTGCTGCAAGAGTTTGATCTAGACATTAGAGACAAGAAAGGAAGTGAAAATGTGGTTGCGGATCATCTTTCTAGATTGCAGCATAATTGCGAAAAAATTGCGGAACCCGCAATTTCTGATGCTTTTATTGATGAACATGTCTTTGTATTGACTCATCGTGATAACGATGAGGAACCGTGGTTTGCTGACATTGCTAACTTCCTTGCATCACAGGTACTACCAGCTTTCAAGGGAGGACAAGAGAAGAAGAGGTTCCTTCATGAAGCAAGGAAATTCATATGGGATGACCCCACACTTTACAAAACATGTGCTGACGGCTTGCTAAGGAAGTGTGTTTCAGCTGCTGAGGCGAAGTCTGTGCTGCAGCACTGCCACACAGCTTCTTATGGTGGACACTTTGGTGGCCAAAGAACAGCTGCAAAGGTATTTCAGAGTGGCTACTATTGGCCAACGATCTTCAAGGATGCCCACAACTATGCCCACAGCTGTGATGAATGCCAAAGGACAGGTAACCTCAGTCGCAAGGATGAAATGCCTCTCACGTACATCTTAGAGTTGGAGCTCTTTGATGTATGGGGCATTGACTTCATGGGACCATTTCCCCCATCCTCAGGTAACCTTTACATATTAGTGGCAGTAGACTATGTATCCAAGTGGGTAGAGGCCATAGCATGTCCCAATAATGATGCCAAAACAGTCATAACATTCTTGCATAGGCACGTTTTACTAGGTTTGGAACACCACGTGCTGTCATTAGTGATGAGGGGACACATTTCATTAATAAGGCTATGGAGAGAGTGTTGGCTAAGTATAACATTCGACATAGAGTAGCCACTCCTTATCACCCACATTCGAATGGTCAGGCTGAAATTTCTAATAGGGAGATTAAGAACATCCTAGAAAAAGTGGTCAAACCTAATAGAAAGGACTGGTCATTTAAACTCGGGGATGCACTTTGGGCGTATAGAACTGCATATAAGACACCCCTAGGCATGTCTCCTTACAGACTTGTGTATGGTAAAGCTTGTCATCTTCCATTCGAGTTAGAAATCAAGGCATTTTGGGCACTAAAAGAGTTGAATTATTGCGTGACCGATGCGGGAACGTTGCGGTCTCTGCAATTACATGAGCTTGATGAGCTTAGACATATGTCTTATGAAAATGCCAAAATGTATAAGGAAAAGACCAAGATTTGGCACGATAGTAGACTTAGGATCAAGGACTTTAAGAAAGGCCAACTTGTTTTATTATTTAACTCACGATTGAGGTTGTTTCCAGGCAAACTAAAGTCCAGATGGTCAGGTCCTTTCATGATTACTAATGTGTTTGTTCATGGTGCCATCGAGATAAAGAACCTGCAGCAAGGTCAACCATTCATGGTTAATGGTGCAAGGTTGAAGCACTACTATGAGGAAGGAGATGTGAAGACTCTCTCGACCTTCCTCTTGACTGAAGCATGAAATTAAGAACGAGAGAGGACGAGTGATTGCTGTGCTCGTCAACATGAGGCTCATGCCTTAGTTTATTTTTTTGCGATTTTTCGGTTATCATTTGTGTATAAGTTTGTATGATTTTAATTGCGAATTTGATGTTGATTGTATTTCTTTTTGTAGGGAATCAATAGAGGGAATCAAGGAGTTAAATCCAGCTTTAAAAATCAAGAAGATATTGGGCCAAATCAAAGATACGGTTGAGCAAAGATTGACATTTACATGAAAAAAATCTCCAACGGTCACTAGAATTGCGCTGGATTTGCAGGATCCGCAAAAATATAGCCGTTGGGATTTTTCCGTTTTCTTTATATCCGTTGAGACGCGCGTTGATCTATACGATTTCCCAAGTATCTGAACTCCAAGAAAGCTGCGATTCTCTTCATCTGTGATTCTTCTCTCCAAACCTCCACGATTCAAAAATGGTACTCACGAGGGCTGAAAGATCTGCGGCCAAGAAGAAGGCTGACGAAGCTGAAACGGCTGCGAGAGATGCACTGCTTGCCTTGGCTGAGGCTGATGCTGCGCGCACCGAACGCCTTCCCAAACTTCCGATTCGCAAGAAGAAGTGGAAGGTCGTCACAGAGATACCTGCTGGACCCTCTGAACCAGCAGGCACACCCAAGAAGCGCAGATGGAGTTTAGCGATGGCCGCAGAACCAAGCAAAGAAAAGACTCCCTCTGGAGAGTCAAGAAACTGATCGTGTGTCCCACGATTCGGCCAAGAAGAGTTCTTCGCCATCTGCACCACCAGCGCACAGCTCTTCACCATCACCACCAGCGCAGAGCCCTGAACTGCCTTCATCACCGCAGAGTTCTGAGCATACTCCGCCAGAAGAGAGCCCTGAGGCATCACCCACTTCCCCACAACATGACCCTGAATTCCCGTATGGTGAATATCAAGAGTCGACGCAGGGCAGTGGGGAAGGTGAGGAAGAGGAGGTTTTCTCTCCTATGAGGGAAGCTAGCCCGGAGAGTCTTGCACAGAAGGATGACTCAATGGAGGAGACACTGGGGGCGTGCCTCCAGCAGATCACCATCAAGGCAAAGCTCAAGAAGAAGAAGAAGGCCAAGATTCTCAAGGCCAAGCGGTCCAAGAAGCTGAAAAAGAAGAAGGCCAAGAGGGCGCCTTCATCAGAGAAGGAAAGCACTGAGCCATCGCTCAAGAAACTCAAGGTTGAGGCTGCGGAGTCAGCCAAACCAACAGACAAAGGGAAGGCCAAGCTTTACCCTGAAGATGAACCTCACTCAGTGAGGTATGTGTCCTCTGACGCTGAGTCCAGAGGCATTGAGCTGAGGAAGAGGGAGTTGCTGCACGAGAAGGGCTTCCTCGACAGACCTGCTGACCTGCCGCAGTTCTTGCGCGCAGGAATTACAAACCACGGATGGGAGGAGTTTTGCAGACCACCCAATCCAGCTTACACAAGCATGGTGTATGATTTCTACGCCAATGTGCTTAGCCCTGAGGATGGCCTGTCTGTGGTCAGAGGGGTAGAAGTGGACTTCTCAGCAAAAGCCATCAACGAAGCCTATGGCCTCAAGGGCCAAAGACATACTGACTATGCGAGGATTGTTGATGAGCCTACTGAGGCAGTCCTGGAAGAGGCCATTCGGACCATTGGCCAGCCTGAAGCATCCTGGACCGTGTCACGCAATGGGAGGCACACTCTCATGAGTGCCAACCTCACAGCTAAGGCGGCTGTTTGGTTTTCTTTCGTGAGAAGGAAACTGTCCCCAGTGACTCATGAGACCACCATCAACCAGAGCAGATCGCTGCTGGTATATGCGATAATGAGAGGTCTCACGATCAACGTGGGAGAAGTCATTGCTGCTGCCATTACTGAGTGCGCCAAGAAGGGTAAAGGTCCATTGTTTTTCCCTAATACTATAACTAAACTCTGTTTGCTTGCAGGAGTCCCTATTGAGCGAATGGAGCAGCAGATGGCTTACACGGGCCACTTGGAGTTACCTGCTGGCTTAAGGCTAAAGAGGAAGGGGAACATGGAATTCGAGTTGGATAGATTGGCTGCTGATCAATCGCTGTCCATGGCTTGCCTGATGGATATGCAGAAGAGGATGGCTCAATGGGCCACTTACGCGCAGGCACGGGACAAGGAAGTTGCTGACCAACTTGGGTGCATCTTCCCTGATTTCCCCACGAATCTCCTGAATCCATGGGTGCCTCCACGACCTCGACGACCTGATGAGGATGAAGACATCTGAGTGCTGGTTTGAATTGCACTCAAGGGAGTATTGTTGTTCCCTTAGAATAATAAAAAAATCTGCTTTCTGATAGACCATGTGAATTATGCTGTTTGTAGTAAAATTTTGATCTGTTTTAGTTGCTTAGTTTTACGTTTTTAAATTGCCTAGTATAGCCTGCTGCTAGCTGATTAGGTAGGATAGTTTAGGTTTATTTTTGTCGAGCTTGAATGACTGGATAAAGCATGCTTAGGGGCCTTAGTGACTGATATATCTGCCCTAGCTTGATTGCGAAATAATTGCGGTACCCGCAATTTTTATTACTGAATGCATGTTTTGGACTGTCTGTTAGCTAGACTGCGATCTGTTTAAATTCTGTCTTTTGCTGCTGTCATGACTACATTATATAGCTTATCCCAAAGCATGCTGGATGAGTGTCATAGGACACCCTTTGCGAGTTTAAATTAACCTCTAAAAAGCTCAGCATGCATAGCTGTAAGTCCTTGCCTGTCTGTTTTTTTTTCAATTTTCTGCTGCTGTGCTATTTTCTTTTAGAATGTTCTGCCTATGCCTAGGACTTTTAGATTCTCTTTGTTTTACCTTAGACTAGATGCTTCTAGGACAGTTTGGGGGTGTGCCACCTCAGACACTCATTGGGGACAATGAGTAGTTTAAGTTTGGGGGAGGCCACCCTAGGCCTAGGAACATTCCTCTCTCCCTTAAAAGCATAAGCATTCTTCTTCTCCTTGACAAAAATGATGAACTGAAAAAAAAAAAGAAGAAAAAAAATGAAAAATAGAATAAAGAGGGGAGTCTTTCTTAGGTTGCTAAGTAATCAGTGCCAAGTGTGTAACCCACAAGTGGCATTGCATCAAAAGGCAACCAAAGGATAGGCACCACCTAAGTAAAAAAAAAAAGAGGAAAAAGAGTAGGGAAGAAAATGTATACCTAGGAGTTACAGCTTTGTGGCTTAGATGTCCTGATAAAAAGAACTCTGATCCTCAATTAGCTGAGCACAAAGTTGTAGCTTGTAGGGTTGTTTAGGGAGATGAATGTATGTCCAATGTAGTGATGCCAGGGTTTAGTTTGTTCTCTTAAAGCACTACTGTCACCATTAATACTAAGACTGGCATGACTCTAAGGAATCCTAGGTAGCGCATAAGTATAAACTAGAAGCATGTACTGAGTCTGGGGTAAAGCTAGGTAGAATTTGAAACCTTAGGGATAGTGGCATGATATGACAAAAGCAGGTAGATCAGTTGTAGGGAGTTAATAAAAACAGTAGGAGTATTAGGCATGCGAAATCAGAAGAAGCTAGATGAGAGGGTAGTTTTAAGCTTAGAAGTGTGTCACAGGACAGCACTGCTATGGATAAGAATATAGGGGAGTTAGTAAGTGGTTAAAGAAGAAGAAACAGCAGCCTAGGAAAGTCCTTAGATTGCTCGAGGACAAGCAAAACCTTAAGTTTGGGGGCGTGTTACGTCTCCAAAAGTGACCTTTTTAGGACTTAATTATCTTAGAAAGATGTTCACTCTTAGGTGTTTTTGATAGCATTTAGCCTAAACCTATGCTTAAATATGAGATTTAGAAGAAGGTAGCTAAATTAGGACTTATGTACAATAGGAAAGAAAAGGGTTGAAAACCGAAGGAAAAGAATGAAAAACAAGCATTGCGACAGCGTTGCGGAAACATTGCTGAAACCGCAATGTTTCAAGTGAAAACCGTAAGTTGACTGATCTTTTTCTGTTAATTTCCGTTATTTCAGGGATTCGTTCTTTCTCCTCCATCCATTCTGAAGTACGACGTTGAAGATTGATGGTTCTCCTTGGCCCAAATGCACCTGCAGATTGCTATAAAAGGGGGTCAAAGTCGAGGGTTCAATCATCATCCGAAAGCGTAGAAGTCTTCTCGCAGCTCCATCTTTCTTCGTGTTTTCCTTTGCCGTCTGTTGGTGTGAGAGTCTCAGCTGTTGGAATCGACAATCTGATAGGATCTCCCGATTGGATTCATCCAAGCAAAGCTATTCTTTCATCCCCTTCAGCCGAGGCGGTTGCGACGAGGCTTTCAAGCATCATTTACTACTTTCTGTCTTTCAATTCTAAATTTCAGTTCTGTTTAGTTGCTGTTTCTCTTCTAATAGCTAGATCATTTCATTTCGTTGCTGTCTGTCTTTACATTATTTAATTTAAGCTTCCCCTTTCTGTTCATTCAAACAATCAAGTAATCAAAGCACAATTCTCCATTTCACAGTTTCTTCGCTTTGCTGTTACTATTTTTCCCTTACTGTTTGTCTTCATTTCTCTTCTAAGCATGTCCATTTTATCTCTTCTTTCTGTTCTCCCTATATCCATGAGTAACTAAGTCACATAGGGGCATGCTAACGACAACACTATAGGCTAAAAAACGTGAATCAAGCATGTAGGATAGCTCTCGAAGCATTTGATTGTATGTAAGCTTCAACCCACGGGCAATTTCGATTGGCCATCCATTTTGTCCAAAGAACTCCTAACCTCTGGAAGAAGTAAGAGTTCAGAGTCATACTATCATGCTAACCTTTCAAGGTAGCCAGGAAACGGCCTAGGAATAGGCGTTTCCCTAGTACAAACCATATTCTTCTGCCTTAACAAGATGCTTAAGACCTTACTTGGACATGAGTAAACTAAAGAATCTAATGCATGAAATCGGAAGATACATGAGAATGAGATAGTTTGATGCATAGTGAGTTGATCCAGTGCTTGAGATTCGTATGAAAAAGCCTATAGGATAGTCGTTAGTAGCCCTTAATTCATCATTTTACACACTTTCGTTGTTAATTAAATTGCGGTAGAATTGCTGTTTCCGCAATTCTGCTAAAGTTACAATTCTGTCTAGCCATTTTTGTCTTCATTTATTAGTCTCGTCTCTTTTCGTTTGAGTTTAGCTTTAACTTGCACTTGTTTATGTTGCTACCCTCTACGTATTCAGTAGGAAATAGACAATTTAAAACCAATTCTACACCATCAAATCCACCCTTTCTTTCTTAACTTTACACTTCACGAGTAGCTTAAAATAAATCTCTGTGGGAAAACGAATGAAAAAATACTTACTACTTACTATAAGATCATGTATGCTTGCATGTTCTGAGTGCTCTTTCTATCTTATTGCTTAATTATTTCAACACATTGAGCACGCAACAACTACATCATATACTTGACAACAAATTTGTCAATATAAGATGTGTGAGACATAAATAACATTTTGTCCTCGAAAACTCTATTTTAGGACATACCCAGTAATTTAAATCATTCATTTGGAATTGGTTAGGTAGTCAACATTTTATGTTGGATTCAAATCTTACAACATTCACAATGGGTAATAAGTCATCCACATAAAATATGTGAAAATTCCACTAAGTAATTAATGATTTTCTTGTCTATACAATATCATTAATATTTATTCAAAGTCATAGTTTTTGATACTTTTATCAAACCTTACATTCAAAAATCTAGTGATCAAATTCATTTCATAAATGAACCTTTACTGCTTGCAAACCTTTTGCTTTTGATTTTTGAAATTGAACTCATGTAATTGATTTGTAAATGCATTCTTTAAGACTTCTTTTCAAAAAAAAGATTTCTTAAACCTTCACTTGACATATCTCATATGCAACTATGAATTAGGAAATGCTTATATACTCTAATATGACAACAAATGAGAAAGTTTATCCATAGTTACTTTCTCCATCTATATTTGTCATTAGTCTTATTTTGAAGGTCTGTACCTTCTTATTTACAAATCTTTTACTTTTGTAGATATATTCAAAACCTATGGGTTTTACCCCATCACGAATATCTACAATTTCTAGATAAAGATGAGTACATCTACTCTATCTCGAGATTTATGACTTTGGTCTACTAGTCTTTGTCATTGACCCTCATTTCAACTTTGAGGTCAAGAAGCCCTACATTTTGTCATCTAATTTGACAACTTAGGCTTCATATAAGCTCTTGTAACGGTCGGGTCATCTCATAACTCTCCCACTACGATGAGGCTTATCCAATTCATGACTATGATCCATTTGACTATCAAATGTAATTAAATTGTTAACAACTTTTATTAACTATTTAGTGGCTTCACTTGGAACCAACTTTTCAACACTATTGAACATATTCAAGTTTCAACATGTATGCTTAAAACTCTCAAAACTCGAAGGGTTGTAAACTAACTTTACTACTCTTCTATAATCTCAAAGTTGTCTCATGGACACCTTTTAGATATAATGATGTTCACTATACAATCTATATTGTATATCCTAACAAGAGTCTGATAATGACGTGTAATTCTTTATTGTTCTGACCATGTCTAACAAGGTCTTGTTTCTCCTCTTACAGCACAATTTCACACAATTGTACTTTGTGCTAGAGTTGAGATAAAATCTCACTTTCTATCAATTAGTCTTAGTACATAAGGTTCCTGTACTTTTCACTGTGATCTGATCATAGTGTCTTGATAGATTTACCTAATTGACCTTCAACTTGAGTCTTATATTCCTTGAACTTTTCAAAATATTCAGACTTATGTTGCATTAGGTTACGATACTTATTTCTTGAATAATCATCAGCTAGAGTGATGAAATATTCATCGGTGTTCTTTGGCCTGTAGGCTTTTCCAACAAAAACCTATGGATTATCTTGCATGAAAGGCAAGATCTTAAGACATATAAAGTAATTAACTCTAGCATTTAGAGAATCACTTCGTAGTAGTCTTTTTATTCAAATTGATCAGAATCAATCTTGAATGCCAAAGACGGGTATCATATTTTAGGAGAATATAATTTGTCTTTATATTCTGGAATCTATAATCCTGAATATCTCACTGTGTAGTATTTTATATGTTAACAATTTAACACATACAAATTATTCTTATTTTTCGGCTGAACTTTTCAAACAATTTTGAAAATAAAAATTTAGTACTAAAATATTCATACTATATGAACATTTTATTAGTAATAAAGTTAAAGAAATTGAATTTCTCCTATGGTACTAAAAACACCATATTCAGCATTAAATAACAATTATTTCTTATGGACATCTTAATGTCTCCCACTACATTAATTGAGATGGATTTTCTGGTGCCAACAAGTAGAGATCATTCTACATAATTAAGTATTTTCCAAGAATTATATAAAATTTAATGAAGAACAAATCTTAATAGTGGATCTGAATCTACTATATAGGTGGTAATGAAAAAATCTAGTAAATCAAATTTACTTTTATCCATGTTCTTCTTATAGAGGTATTTCATAAATTCCTCTTATTATGACTACTTTGCTAATTTAGAAACTATTTTCTTTTAGCTACAGTCATATGGTTTCTTTTCTTGGATTTTGGTAATACTTAATTTTTGAGATTATTTAGATAAATATCTAAATCTAGCTTTTATTGACTTTAACAATATCTCATATGTTGTTGTCATCTTCTTTATCTTCTTAGCTTGACATCTAATATGTCAAATAGAAAATTTGTATAAGCCATCTCGTTATATTGATTTATTAATCATGTGCTTTACGAACAATTCGATTAGCATTGGCAACAGGTTTTTGAGAACATTTCTCAATAAAGACAAATTAAAGAAAAAATTTACACGGTCATTATATAGTGTTAACATTATTTTTTCAAGTGATATTATTTTCTCAATTTGACAAATTAGTAACGAAAATTAAAATTGATAGAAATAGACATAATATTGAAATATATAAAAAATATATATATTTATCTAATAACATGCAATCAATATTCATTCAATTTCAGCATAGAAAACAAACAATTTGATAAATGAACCCTAAAACATTTTTTTTTTTAATGCTATGATACTTTAGTGAGTTAGAACAAGTGCCGCCGTAGGGTAGGTCAAATGCCCCTTCACTAAACCGAGACAATCTCAACCAAGTGTTATCCCAAAATAACTCTTATTTCTATAACATTTAGTTACCATTAGTTTGGTCAAGAAAATCATTAACAATCTTAATGATATCTTTGTAAGTGTAACCCATCATTTTAGATTCTATAATTTTATCCCAACAAGTGCCGCCGTAGGGTAGGTCAAGTATTGAAAATAAAATTACAATCTTATCCTTCTCAGGAGATTCACCCTGATATTGACCCATGTAAACACCTTCCGTAGGGGCACGGTCCAAAAGCCGCCGCGAGGCCCCACATGAATCTCACGTTGTGAACCAATGATAGAGACCGTAGGATATGTTGACACATTTCCTTCTCCCACTTACTATTTAAAAATTCAAGAGATTCACCCTGATATTGACCCATGTAAACACCTTCCGTAGGGGGACGGTCCAAAGCCGCCTCGAGGCCTCACATGAATCTCACGTTGTGAATCTATAGTAGAGACCGTAGGGTTATTTTGACATATGTCTTTCTCCCACTAAGTATTATGAAATAGGGTTTTCTATTACTTAGACAAATTAGGCTAATCTCATTTATCTAAGTTTTTCAATCTACCCTTTCATAACCCTTATGTTGGTTGGATTGATTTTAATGTGAATTATCAAGTATATTAAACTATTTAAAACTAATCACATTATGAGCCTGCTTAATGAAATAAAATAAAATTT
Source organism: Herpetospermum pedunculosum (assembly GCA_028017165.1). Lineage (NCBI taxonomy): Eukaryota > Viridiplantae > Streptophyta > Magnoliopsida > Cucurbitales > Cucurbitaceae > Herpetospermum > Herpetospermum pedunculosum. The sequence continues at coordinate 58,333,402 of CM051528.1, forward strand.
GACTAATTCAACCCCAGGCCAGTTCTTAGGTAGAGGTGTTCCTTTTCAGTCAACTTAAGTACCTCACCCGAGTAACCTTTCTTAGACAGGGTTCCCTTATAGTCAATTTTATTTCAAATTCATTAATCTTTAATTAACTATTAATTACTAGATCAATGAACTTAAGTTTATTTTAAGCAATGTTTTTAATCCTATTAAAAACTAATTCACCTTATGGATAATCTTGAATTTTTAACAATTTTAAACCCTTTAAAACAAAATTAAAGATTATCATATATTCTAATTTTATTAGAATAAAAGATAAACTAAATTCAAATATTTAAACTATTTAAAGAATGAATTAAATTATCTTTTAAATAAGGAAAAAAAAATCTAATCTCATTAGTAAAATATCCTAAGCTTATTTGGAAAATATCCTGGGAAAAGATTTTTCTCAATCTCATTGGGAAAAGATTTTTCTCAATCTCATTGGGAAAAGATTTTTCTCAATCTCATTGGGAATTTTTTTTTTTTTTTTTTTTTGAATCTCATTGGGAAAAGATTTTTCCCAATCTCGGAAAAGATTTCCCAATCTCGAAAAAATATCACTCTAGGAAAAGATATCCTAATCCTTATTAGAAAAATACGGATTCCTATTATGAAAGGAAGTATCCTAATTTAAAATTTCCAAATATAACAATTATATTGAAAGATATTGAAATATAAACATATTAGGAAATCATCTAATCAAATTAGAAAGCATTTTAATCATACTATTCCAAATATAACAATTATATTAAAAATAATTAAAATGCATGGTCATGTTTAACCTATGGTGGGATTTTAATCCAGATGACATACTTTATGCAATCAATAAATTTAAATCATACATCAATATGCATAATTAAAATTAATAACACAGCAAAATTGACCGGCATATTTGGCATATCCTAAGAAATTGAAAGCAATTTTGAATTACATTAATTTAAATCCAAGACATATCTTGGTCTTCAAAATCTTCTTTATTTTTTAGCCTTCCAAATTTGAATCCAATTTAACAATTCAATTGATCTTTTGTTTACCCGCATCAACCACAAGTTGAAGAAGCCTGACACATCCTCACGCCACTAAATTCAATTCCACCAGATTCAATTCAACAATTGAATTGATCTTGGTTCAACCACTTCAAGAGTGCTTAATGATTTGAGGAAATTTAGTTTAACCAGCAGCCACAAATGTTGGATTCATAAAATAAACAAATGAAAATTGCAAAGAACAACCGCCGCATGGAATTTCTCCAAATTACATACGACCCTAAACCTTTTAAGGTTTTACAATTGATCTAATCAAAAGCGATAAATCTAATGCCAATCAAATATGCCTAAACAATCAATTTTGCAAACCACATATATCACATATATGAACAAAATTAAAATACCCACCATCTACAATTAATTCTAAACAAAATTCAAAGAAGGCTCTGATACCAATTGAAGGGAATGAACTCTTCATTCCCCGCAGCGGAAGCGATTGGAATCGATCTTTTGTTTTGTTTAGAATTAAACTAAAAAACAAGTTAAGCAAATGTTTTACCTTTGATGAACAATCATCTTCTTGTGTTCCTTTTTCCACGAGATCTTCCTCGCTATGACTCGAACACGGGATCAAGCTTGTGGGAGCTCTTTGAAAGAATGAGAGAACAATTCTCTGCAGAGGGTGTGAGTAGTGTGTTTGGCCAACCTTTTGGCTAAACCTAAATGTCTTATTTATAATAAGGCTTTTAGGAATTAATTTTCTTTTATAAAATACATTTTAATATCTAATATATTAAAATATGTATTTTATATTTATTTGAATCTTATTCAAATATTATAAAATTAATCTTTTATAATATACTTTAAACCAATTTGAATCACATTCAAATAACATAAGTATATAGTTTTTAATATTAATGTATCATATACATAAACTATTTCCTCTAATATTTAATGTATCAAATACAATAAATATATTTTACTCTTCTACATTTAATATATCAAATATATTAAATATTAATTTGAATATTTTAAATTTTTCTTTCAACTAAATTGATCCTTTTAGTGTTACTATGAGCTAGCAAGGGGACCTTATGGACCTATAGATTTATAAGCTCCAATGATACAAAATTAATTAATTAAACTCATTAATTAATTGACTTTCATTCATTAACTCTAGGTCACTCCACTATAGGCCTAGAGTTGCACTCTTATGCACTGTAAGACAAGTTGTGTCCATGGATATAACCATTACATGCAAGTCGATCCTTCACGAGTTGTTCGTAATTACAGCTGGGTCAAAAGTCCGTTTTACCCCTGTAATTACATCTTACACCTTAAGTACCACTGATTCTCTAATGAACAACTTGTTTATGATCCAACCATAAACCAAGTCCCTCTCAGGCCAATGAGAGGGTGGGGCCCCATTGTTCAAGTCCCGAAATCAGCACTTAAGGGAACTACTCATCTACTTTCCCTATATGGGAAGAAGTGAATTCCATCTTGTGAAACTTATGTTCCCAACTCCCTATTTGGTCAAGTCCCCAAAATGGTAGGCTTATTGAATCGGCTATAAAGGCCATTCTCACCCATACAAATCAAAGGACGAGCCCTCACAGGCAGGAGTTCGTAACTCACTCAGGATTAAGATCGAGTCACATATGATCATCCTGTGAAATATTAATCTTCTCAAATAACGGATTTATAAAGAGAGATTATATATTTCGTGGTCCAGTCTTATACAAACTCATTGTATAGGATACCCCCACTCACATGTCTCTACATGAATGATTTGGATCAAATCATTTGTAACAATTACAAAGTGGGCCGTATCAATAGTGTTACCAGGATAAGGCACCCAACCTTATCCATATACTATACACCCTTTAGGTTATTACTTGAACATGATCTTCCCGTATGTCAACTACATACAGTTCAAGATTACACTAATAACCTTGGATTTTATTTATATAATGAATATTATAAATTGCAAATATTAATAATAAAATAATTATCAAATAATTATTAATTAATTACGAGGCTTTAGGGCAGAAATCCCAACACCAATGACTTAGGCGATAGGGTCTCGGCGCCAATGACTTAGAGGATAGAGTCTGAGCACCAATGGCTTGGGCGATGAGGGCCTGAGCGCCAAAGGCTGGGGCGATAGGTCATGGGCGCCAAAGGCTTAGGCGATATGTGATTGTTTCACCCCCAACAATTACCCCCATTCTTGAGTTGAGCCATGTTGATTTCGGTAGCGTGTTCTTTGTTTAACCATTTTCTTGGTCTCAGGTCGGGAGTACATTCACGGTGAAACTTATGTCGCTTTGTTATGACAAAATTTGTCAGAAATAGTCGGTTCATAGCTTTTTGTTGGTGGCTTTAATTTTTTAGTCTTTTTCAAATAGAGTTTTCATATTGACTTCTTTTCTTCGCGCCAGCTGGGCGGTGAACTTTCTTACTTTTGCGTCAAAACTTTGTCCCCAAGTCTGATTTGGAGCGAGCCCAAGCCTTGCATACTCAGGCTGACGCGTCTTTGCAGATCGTATAAGATAATCTCAAATTGATGCAGACGTAATTGAAACCTATCGAGATCTTTCAGAGTTGGGTGTAGTTGATCTCTAGGCCTGCTTGTCGGAGACGCAAGCGAGGTTGAGTGGTGCTGAGGCCGAGCTTGCTGATTCTCATTTTTTAAGTGAGGCGTTTAAGAAATCGTTAGAAATTATTGACTTTCAAAATCAAGCCATGGCTGCAGGGGTGCATTGGTAGGTTCAGATTGTCAGGGGTCGACATCCTAATGTTGACTTAGAATTTCTCAACTCTAGGTTCCACGACTATTGCAACCCTTCTGTGTTTAATTTTTACGATGCAAAACATGCAATCTTGGTTGATGCCTTTTCCTAGGGTGTTCCTACGCATAAGGGATCTTAAAATGTTTTGCCCCTCTATGTACCTTGTTGGATGAAATGTTATTGCTGCTTTTATCCGTATTCTGAACTTTCTTTGTACGACTGAATTTTCACTTTCCATGTAATGTGTTTTTTCATGCTTTTTCTGAGTCGCTTGTGTTTCTTTTTCCGCGTTGCTTGTGTTTTTCTTCTTGCAATACATAGTGCACCATGCCCCTTCTCATACTAAGTGGCAATGATCGTATGCACATTGTATGAGTAATAAAAAAGAAAACTACATTTTATTAAGTGAAAATTTGGCAGGGTACCTAATTGGGCCTATGCGTCGTGTGCCAAGGGCCGAGGAGATAGGGCCTGAGCGCCAATGTCGATAATTTTGCCCCAATAGTTGCCCCCACTCTTTGGGCGAGTCACGTCGATTTTGGCGACACGCTGCTTTGTCATAACAAGATGAAGGTTGTTGGCACTTGGTTATTCCATGTTTGTTTATTTTTTTTTTGTTTTTTGGCCGACCCTCGTGGGATTCACCTCTCTTAAGCCTTTCTTTGAGCCTTAGGTTGATTCGCGGGTCAACTATCTCTCGACCTTGGGTTGCCCTGTGGGTCAGCCCTTCTATCGAGTCTTGAGTTTCTCTTTGGGTCAGCCTTTTTGTCAAGTCGAGCTGCCCTTTGGTCGAGTCTTGGATTTAGGGCTTGGTTGACCCTTATGAGGGTCAGTCTTCTCGAGACTTTGTTGACCCTCATGGGGTCAACCTTTCTTAAGCCCTTTTTTAAACTTTGGGCTGACACGCGGGTCAACCCTTTTCTCTAGGTCTTGGTTATTTTTTTACGTCTTAAAAATAACATTCACATATGACTTTTATCTTGGCCCCCTCTCGTGAGAGTTTGACAATTGTGAATCTGCATGAGTAGTTGTTGCGTGCTCAATGTGTAAAAAAAATAAGCAATAAGAGAGAGAGAACACTCAGAACATGCAAGCATACATGATCTTGTAGCAAGTAGTAAGTATTTTTTCATTCGTTTTCCCACAGAGATTTATTATTAGCTACTCGTGAAGTGTATTGTTAAGCAAGAATGGGTGGATTTGAAGGGGTAGATTTGGTTTTAAAATTCCTATTTACTACTGAATATATAAAAGATAGCAACATAAACAAGTGCAAGTCAATGACAAACGCAAATGTAAAGAGAAGAAATTTAATAAACGAAGAGAAAAGTAGCCAAGCAGAATTTTTAACTTAGCAGAATTGCGAGAACAGCAATTCTACCGGAATGTTACTAACAGCGAAAGTGTGTAAAATGGAGAAACAAGGGCTACTAACGACTCCTCTATAGGCATTTTCACACGATTCTCAAGCATTGGATCAACTCACTATGCATCAAACTAACTCATTCTCATGTATCTTCCGATTTCATGCATTAGATTCTTTAGTTTACTCATGTCCAAGTAAGGTCTTAAGCATCTTGTTAAAGCAGTAAGTTATGATTTGTACTAGGAAAACGCCTATTCCTAGGTCGTTTTCTGGCTACCTTGAGAGGCTAGCATGAGTGTATGACTCTGAACTCTTACTCCTTCCAGAGGTTAGGAGTTCTTTGGACAAAATGGATGGCCAATCGAAATTGCCCGTGGGATGAAGCTTACATACAATCAATGCATTCGAGAGTTATCCTACATGCTTGGTTCACGTGTTTTAGCCTATAGTATTGTCATTAGCATGCCCCTATGTGACTTAGTTACTCATGGGTATAGAGAGAACATAAATATTAGATAAAATAGGCATGCTCAGAAGAAGAATAAACTTAAAACAGCAAGGTAAAACAGTAAACAGCAAAGACAAGAAACTGTGAAATAATGAATTGTGCTTTCGATTAATCAAGCGTTTGAACTAAACAAATGAAGACTCAAGGTTACTAACATAAAGACAGAAAGTAACGAAATGGAATGGACGAACTAATGGAAGAGAAATGACAACAAATGGTGCTGGAAATGAAAACTAAAGACAGAAAGCAGTAAAATGAGCTTGAACGCCTCGCCGCAAACGCCTCGGCTGAAGGGAGAGAAAGGGTAGCCTTGCTTGGATGAATCCAATCGGGAGAGAAGATGAATCTTCTCTCCTTCCTATCAGATTGTCGACTCCAACAGCTAAACCTCTCAAACCAACAGACGGAGAAGAGAATGAATGGAAAAGACTGCGCTGCGAAGAGACTTCTACGCCTTCGGATGATGATCAAACCCTCTACTTTGACCCCCTTTTATAGTAATCTGCAGGTGCGTTTGGGCCAAGGAGAACCATCCATCCTCAACGTCATACTTCAAAATGGATGGAGGAGAAAGAACGAATCCCTGAAATAACGGAACATAACAGAAAAAGATCAGCTAACTTACGGATTTCACTTGAAACATTGCGGTTTTAGCAATGTTTCCGCAATGCTGCCGCAATGCTCATTTTTCATTCTTTTAACTTCGTTTTTCATTCCTTTTCTTTCCTTTTGCATACAAGTCCTAATTTAGCTTCCTTCTTCTAATTCTCATAAATAAGCATAGGTTTAAGCTAAATCCTACCAAAAACACCTAAGAGTGTACATCTTTCTATGGAAAACAAGTCCTAAAAAGGTCACTTTTGGAGACGTAACACACCCCCAAACTTAAGGTTTTGCTCGTCCTCGAGCAATCTAAGGACTTACTTAGGCTGCTGTTTTATCCTTTTAACCACTTGTTGACTCCCCTAACTTCCTATCTATAGCAGTGCTGTCCTGTGACACACTTCTAAGCTTACAACTATCCTCTTATCTAGCTTCTTCTGACTTCGCACGCCTAATGCTCCTACTGTTTCATTAACTCCTTACAGCTGATCTACTTGCTTCTGTCATATCATGCAACTATCCCTAAGGTTTCAAATTCTACCTAGCTTTACCCCAGACTCAATACATGCTTCTAGTTTTACTTTTGAGCTACCTAGGATTCCTTAGAGTCATGCCAGTCTTAGTATTAACAGTGACAGTAGTACTTTTAGAGAACAACCTAAACCCTGGCATCACTACATTGGACATACATTCATCTCTCTAAACAACCCTACAAGCTACAACTTTGTGCTCAGCTAATTGAGGATCAGAGTTCTTTTTATTCAGGACATCTAAGCCACAAAGCTGCAACTTCTAGGTATACATTCTTCTTCCCTACTTCTTCCTTTTTTCTTTCTTACTTTGGTGGAGCCTCTTCTTTGGTTGCCTTTTGATGCAATGCCACTTGTGGGTTACACACTTGGCACTGATTACTCAGCAACTTAAGAGAGACACCCCTTTTTATTCTATTTTTCATTTTTTTTTTTTCAGCTCATCATTTTTTTGTAAAGGAGAAGAAGAATGCTTATGCTTTAAGAGAGAGAGGAATGTTCCTAGGCCTAGGGTGGCCTCCCCCAAACTTAAACTACTCATTGTCCCCAATGAGTGTCTGAGGTGGCACACCCCCAAACTTATCCTAGAAGCATCTAGTCTAAGGTAAAACAAAGAGAATCTAAAATGCCCTAGGCATAGACAGAAAATTCTAAAAGCAAACATCACAGTAGCAGAAATTCATAAAAACAGGCAGGTAAGGACTTAAAGCTATGCATGCTGAGCACTTTTAAGAGGTTAATTTAAACTATCAAAGGTGTCCTATGACACTCATCCATCATGCTTTTAGATAGGCTATATAAGGCAGTCAAGATAGCAGCAAAAGACAAAATTTAAACAGAACCAGCCTAGCTAAACAGTCAGTCAAAAACATGCATTTACTAATAATAATTGCGGATTCCGCAATTATTTCGCAATGGATACAGGGCAGATATACCAGTGATTAAGGCCCCTATGCATGCTCTTTCCAGTCATTTAAGCTATACAAAAAGGAAACTAAACTAATCTACCTATTCAGCTATCATCAGCCTATACTAAACAATTCTAAACAGCAGCAATAAAGAACTAAAAACAGATCCAAATTTAACTCAGAATAGCATAATTCACATGGTTCAACGAAAAGCAGTTTAATTATTATTTTTTTTCTTTTAGGGAACAGAAATACTCCCTTGAGTGCTTCTCAAACTAGCACTCAGATGTCCCCATCATCATCATCCCTTCTTGGTCTTGGAGGCGCCCATGGAGTCAGTAGGTCCGTGGGGAACTCAGGGAAGATGCAGCCCAACTGGTCAGCAACCTCCTTGTCCCTTGCCTGCGCATATGTGGCCCATTGAGCCATCTTCTTTTGTAGGTCCATTAGGCAGGCCATTGACAGAGACTGAGCAGCAGCCAGGCCATCTAGCTCAAACTCCATGTTCCCCTTCCTTCGCATCCTCAAGGCAGTAGGCAACTCCAGGTGCCCCGTGTAGGCCAGCTGCCTTTCCATTCGCTCGATTGGGACCCCTGCACATAAGCAGAGCTTAGTAATTGTATTAGGAAAGAAAAGTGGACCCTTACCCTTTTTTGCGCAGTCTGCGATTGAGGCTGCAATGACTTCACCAACGTTGATTGTGAGGCCCCTCATGATCGCATAGACCAGCAGCGATCTGCCTTGGTTGATGGTGGTCTCGTGGGTCACTAGGGAGAACCTTCTGCGCACAAATGAGAACCAGACAGCTGCCTTGGCTGTGAGGTTAGCACTCATGAGAGTGTGCCTCCCATTGCGTGAAACTGTCCACGATGCCTCAAGCTGGCCAATGAGCCGAATTGCTTCCTCCAGGACAGCCTCTGTTGGCTCATCAACGATCCGTGCATAATCCGTGTGCTTCTGCCCTTTGAGGCCATAGGCTTCATTGATTGCCTTCGCTGAGAAATCCACCTCGACTCATCTGACCACAGACAGGCCATCCTCAGGGTTCATCAAATTGGCGTAAAAATCATACACCATGCTGGAGTAGGCGGGGTTGGGCGGCCTGCACAGCTCTTCCCAGCCGTGATTTGTGATCCCTGCGCGCAAGAATTGCGGCAGGTCTGCGAGCGCGTCGAGGAATCCTTTCTCGTGCAGCAGGTCCCTCTTCCTCAGCTCAGTGCCCCTTGATTCTGCATCAGAAGACACATACCTCACTGATTGAGGCTCATCTTCGGGGTACAGCTTGGCTTTCCCATTGTCTTTTGGTTTGGCTGATTCAGCAGCCTCGATCTTGAGCTTCTTCAGAGACGGCTCATCACTCACCTTCTTTGATGAAGGTTCACCCCTGGCTTTCTTTTTCTTGGACTTCTTCGAGGCTTTTGGCCGTTTGGCCTTGACAACCTTGGTGGCCCTCTTTTTCAATCTTGCCTTGGTTGTGATCTACTGGAGGCAATCTCCCAGTGCCTCGTCCATTGAATCATCCCCCTGCGCTGGACTCTCGGGGCTGGCTTCCCTCAAAGGAGAGAAGACCTCTTCTTCTTCAGCCTCCTCACTACCCTGTGTCGATTCTTGATGCTCTCCATATGGAAATTCGGGGTCAGGCTTCTGGGAGATGGGTGATGCTTCAGGGCTCTGCGCCGGTGGAGTGTGTTCAAAGCTTTGTGGCGATGGAGAAAGCTCAGGGCTTCGCGCTGGTAGAGATGGAGAAGAGCTTTGCTCGGCTGTCTCGTGGGACGGACGACCTCGTTCTTGACTCTCCACAGAGGGAGTCTTCTTCTTGATTGCTGCATCTGCCACAGCCATACTCCACTTCCTCTTCTTGGGCGTTCCTGCTGGTTCAGATGGTCCAGCAGGAATCTCCGTCACTACCTTCCACTTCTTCTTGCGAACAGGAAGCTTGGGAAGGCGTTCAGTTCGCGCGGCCTCAGCGTCTGCCAAGGCAAGAAGTGCCTCTCTCGCAGCGATCTCAGCGTCGTCAGCCTTCTTCTTGGATGCAGATCTCTCAGCTCTCGTTAGCACCATAGTGGAATCGTAGGACTCTGGAAAGAGGAATTGCAGATGAAGAAGGAGAGAGATTTCTTGGAGTTCAGAGAATGGGGGAAGCGTACGGATCAGCGCGCTTCTAACGGCTATAAGTAATGATGGAAATCCCAACGGCTATTTCCGTTGCGGATTCTGCAAATCCAGCGCAATTTTAGTGACCGTTGGGGATTTTTCCGTTTCAAATGCTAATATCTCCTCAACGTAATCTTTGATTTGGTCCCATATCTTCCCCGATTCTTTTATCCTAAATTCATCTCCTTGATGCCCTCTGTCGATCCCCTACAAAAACATACAAGATAAACAACAAAATCGTAATTAAAATCTCACTCAAACATTCACAAATAATAACCGAAAAAACAACAAAAAATAAACTAAGGCAAAAGCCTCGAATAGACGAGCACAGTAATCACTCGTCCTCTCTCGATTTTATTTTCACGTTTCAGTCAAGAGGAAGGCCGAGAGAGTCTTCACATCTCCTTCCTCATAATAATGCTTCAATCGTGCACCATTAACCATGAACGGTTGCCCTTGCTGCAGGTTCCTAATCTCGATTGCACCATGAACAAACACGTTAGTTATCACAAAAGGACCTGACCATCTGGACTTAAGTTTGCCTGGAAATAATCTCAACCGTGAGTTAAATAATAAGACAAGTTGGCCTTTCTTAAAGTCCTTAATCCTAAGTCTACTGTCGTGCCAAATCTTGGTCTTTTCCTTATACATTTTAGCATTTTCATAGGACATATGTCTAAGCTCATCAAGCTCATGTAATTGCAAAGACCGCAATGTTCCCGCATCGGTCACGCAATAATTCAACTCTTTTAGGGCCCAAAATGCTTTAATTTCCAATTCGAATGGTAAGTGACATGCTTTGCCATACACAAGTCTATAAGGAGACATACCTAGGGGTGTCTTATATGCAGTCCTATATGCCCAAAGTGCATCCTCGAGTTTAAACGACCAATCTTTTCTATTGGGTTTGACCACTTTTTCGAGTATGTTTTTAATCTCCCTATTTGATATTTCAGCTTGGCCATTCGAATGTGGGTGATAAGGGGTGGCTACTCTATGTCTAACATTGTATTTAGCCAACACTCTCTCCATAGCTCTATTAATGAAGTCTGTTCCTTCATCACTAATTATAGCTCGAGGTGTCCCAAACCTAGTAAAAATATGCCTATTAAGGAACTTAATGACTGTTTTGGCATCATTGTTTGGACATGCTATGGCCTCTACCCACTTAGATACATAGTCTACTGCTACAAGTATGTAAAGGTTACCTGATGATAGGGGAAATGGTCCCATGAAGTCAATGCCCCACACATCAAAGAGCTCCAACTCTAAGATGTAAGTGAGAGGCATTTCATCCTTTCGACTAAGGTTACCTGTTCTCTGGCATTCATCACAGCTGTGTGCATAGTTGTGGGCATCCTTGAAGATCGTTGGCCAATAGTAGCCACTCTGGAACACCTTTGCAGCTGTCCTTTGACCACCAAAGTGTCCACCATAGGGGGCTGTATGGCAGTGCTGCAACACAGACTTCGCCTCAGCAGCTGACACACATTTCCTTAGCAGACCATCAGCACATGTCTTGTAGAGTGTGGGATCATCCCATATGAACTTCCTAGCTTCATGAAGGAACCTCTTCTTTTCTTGACCTCCCTTGAAAGTTGGTAGTACCTGCGAGGCAAGGAAGTTAGCAATGTCAGCAAACCAAGGTTCCTCATCGTTATCACGATGAGTCAATACAAAGACATGTTCATCAATAAAAGCATCAGAAATTGCGGTTTCCGCAATTTTTCCGCAATTATGCTGCAATCTAGAAAGATGATCCGCAACCACATTTTCACATCCTTTCTTATCTCTAATGTCCAGATCAAACTCTTGCAGCAGCAATACCCATCTAATCAACCTAGGCTTAGCATCAGCCTTCCTCATAAGGTACTTTAGTGCAGAGTGATCTGTATACACGATTGTTCTAGTGCCTACAATGTAATTCCTAAACTTCTCACAGGCAAATACTACAGCTAGCATCTCCTTCTCAGTGGTTGTGTAATTACATTGTGCCTCATTGAGTGTCTTACTAGCATAGTATACAGGGTGTGTTAGCTTGTCAATCTTTTGTCCTAGCATAACCCCTACAGCATAGTCATTTGCATCACATAACATCTCAAATGGGAGATCCCAATTTGGCCCTACTATAATAGGTGCTTTGACTAGTGCTTCCTTAAGGGTCTTCCAGGCTAGGAAACATTCTTTAGAGAAAATGAATGGTTTGTTCAGCTCTAGAAGCTCACATAAAGGCTTGGAGATCTTAGAAAAGTTCTTAATGAACCTTCTATAGAAGCCTGCATGTCCTAAGAAACTTCTAATGGCTTTTACATTCTGAGGTTCCACCAACTTCTCTATTATTTCAATCTTGGCCCTATCGACCTCCACTCCTGCTCTAGACACTCTATGACCTAAGACAATCCCTTCGTCCACCATGAAGTGGCACTTCTCCCAATTAAGGACTAGGTTGGTCTCCTCACACCTAGCCAGGACTTGTCCTAAGTTCTCTAAACAGTTTGTGAATGAATCACCAAAGACTGAGAAATCATCCATGAATATCTCTATCATGGACTCATCTAAATCAGAGAAGATTGCCAGCATGCACCTTTGGAATGTTGCCGGTGCATTGCATAAGCCAAAAGGCATTCTGCGAAAGGCAAAAGTTCCAAAAGGGCAAGTGAAGGTTGTCTTCTCCTGGTCCTTAGGGTCTATAGTGATCTGGTTATATCCTGAATAACCGTCTAAGAAGCAGTAGTAAGCTCTATCAGCTATCCTATCTAACATTTGGTCAATGAATGGTAGAGGGAAGTGGTCCTTTTTGGTTTCCTTATTTAATTTCCTATAATCCATACACACTCTCCACCCTGTAATAGTCCTAGTTGGAATCAGTTCATTGCTCTCATTGACTACCACAGTCATCCCCCCCTTCTTAGGTACACATTGTATAGGGCTCACTCACTGACTACTAGCTATAGGGAAGATCACACCAGCATCTAACCATTTTATTATTTCCTTTTTAACTACCTCTTTCATAGAGGGGTTCAATCTACGTTGGTGATCTACTCGGGGTGTATGTTCTTCCTCTAGTATTATCTTATGCATGCAGTAGGAAGGGCTAATGCCTCTAATGTCAGCAATAGTCCATGCAATAGCCTTCCTATGTTGTTTAAGTAATAAAATCAGCTCAACCTCATGCTTCTCACTTAATTTAGATGAAATAATCACAGGCAGAGTCTCATTGCTTCCTAAATATGCATACTTAAGATGTGTGGGCAGTGGTTTCAATTCTAAGACAGGTGGATGCTCAATGGATGGTTTTAATGGATTCATGGATCTTTCAGTTAAGTCAGTAGTCATACAAACATGCTGTATCCTATCTACAGGTACATCCATTATCTCAGAAACATTTAAATCAGTTAAATCTAATTCTACATAATTATTAGCATGCTTAGTTAATAATTCATGCTCCAGCTGTTCTTCCATCAGTGAATCTACAATGTCCATGCTAGCACAAGATTCAGAGTCAGAGGGGTACCTTAAGGCTTTATACACACTAAATTTAACCTCCTCATCATGAACCCTCATAGTGAGCTCACCTTTCTGGACATCTATCAGGGCCCTACCTGTGGCTAGAAATGGTCTGCCTAATAGAATGGGGACCTTCTTGTCTGCTTCATAATCCAGGATAATGAAATCTGCAAGGAAAATAAACTTGTCAACCTTTACAAGAATATCCTCAATCTTACCCTCAGGGTAGGCTATGGATCTGTCTGCAAGTTGTAAAGTGACAGTGGTTGGACGTGCTTCTCCTATTCCTAGCTGGCGGAATAGTGATAGGGGCATGAGGTTTATGCTGGCTCCCAGGTCACAAAGAGCTCTGCCCACGTGCTTGCCTCCTAGCTCTACTGGTAAGGTGAAGGAACCAGGATCCTTCTCCTTCTTGGGTAGCTTGTTCTGGAGTATGGCACTGCACTCCTCAGTGAGATTTACTGTTTCAAACTCACCAATTATTTTCTTGTTAGTGATAATATCCTTCAAAAACTTAACATAGGAAGGCATAGACTGTAAAACTTCTACAAAAGGAATATTCACATGCACTTGTTTAAGAATTTCTAAAAATTTGTTAAAGTGCACTTCCTGTTCTTGTTTTTTCTTTAGCCTTCGAGGAAATGGAGGTGGTGGCACATATGCAGGCACTTCAGGTCGCCTCAAGATAAGTGGAGGCCTTGGGATTTCTTCTATCTCTTCTATGATTGGCTCCAGCCTTGGTCCTGATGTGCTTGTTGGTGGTGGACCTTGGGTTGGCAGAGACTCCAGTGGAGCACTAGACTCATTGTTCTCTACTCTCTTTGGTGTTTCTTTAGTGTTGCTCACCAATGGTCTCCCACTCCTAAGTTCAATTGCTTGAACTTGTTCTTTACCATCTCTTCTTGGCACCTCAGTGTCAGCAGGAAGTCTACCTTGGGGCCTATTTTTGAGTTCATTGGCTAGTTGCCCTATCTGGTTCTCTAAGCTCCTAAGAGTAGCTTGCTGACTCTGTAGAGTGGCATCATTCTTGGCTATGTATTCCTTGAGTAAGTTTTCTACAGAGGATCCTACAGGTTGGTTGTATGGTTTTTGATACATGGATTGGTTATGTTGGGGAGTGAAACCAGGTGTTCCACTCGGTCTTGGTTGGTTAGGAGCTTGGTTAGCATTCCGTTGGCCACCCCATGAAAGGTTTGGGTGGTTCCTCCAACCAGGATTGTAAGTGTTGGAGTAAGGGTTGTTCCTCGGCTGCTGTTGGCTTCCAACATAGCAGACTGAGGCTGGATTCCCAGGGCAGTATTCATACAGGTGCCCTTCCCCACAGAATCCACAGATAAGTGTCTCACCTTGACTTGGTTGAGTGCCCATTGACATGGCTGTGGCGGTGTTGACACTAGTTTGGAGATTGGCTTGAGCCATTTGTTTGACTAGGTTGGTCAGGGCGCTTATTTGGCTACTCATGGCATTGAGTGCGTCCTTGTCTTGAGCTCTAGTTGGCTCAACTGGATCATCTGACCACCTACAGTGAGATGCTGAGATCTTCTCCAAGATCTCATAGGCTTCGTTATAACTCTTGGACAGCATGGAACCTCCAGCAGATGAATTCAACACTTGTCTGGTGCTGGGGTTGCATCCTTTGAAAAAGACCTCTATTTGAATACACCATGGGATGCCATGGTGTGGACATTTAAGAAGAAGGTCCTTGAACCTTGTCCAAGCTTCGTGAAGAGACTCATTTTCAGCTTGTTTGAACTTGATTATGTCATCACGAAAGGTAGAATTCCTATCAGGTGGGAAATATTTAACTAGGAATTTCTCCGCCAAGTCTGTCCAATTGAGGACTGATCCAGAGGGTAATGAGTTTAACCACGTCTTTGCTTTGTCCCTCAAAGAGTAAGGGAAGAGGTAGAGCCTCAAGGCTTATTGGGAAACTCCAGGGATGATGAATGTATCACTGACTCCTAGGAAGTTTCTAAGATGGTTGTGGGGGTCCTCATTTTCCACTCCAAAGAATTGTCCCACAGTGGACAACATTTGGAACATTACTGGCTTTAACTCGAATGAGTTGACAGTAATTTCAGGGCGGATGATGCTTGGGTTTAGCTCCCCAGGCATGGGAACTAAGTATGAGAGAATGGCACTATCCTTATCATTCGCTATTTCGATGGGATTGCGAGTGATAGGTACCGGATTTGGAACTAATCTATCCATTTCTTCTTGAGAGGATTGCGGAGACTCTGCGGTTTCAGCAATTATTTGAGGTAAAGGGGGTTGGTTAAAGAGACGTTTCTTGGCTCTATTTCTGGCCCTAAGTAATCTCTCAGGCTCAGGGTTGAACTCTAGATCACTACTTGAAGGCTCATTCATAAACTAACCCAAATAGTACCTGCAAAAGAAATGAAAATAGATCAGCTTCAATAGGTATTAAGAGTTGGTTTTCTAACTTAACAAACTTCGTTTTCACTAAACTAAATCTCCGGCAGCGGCGCCAAAAACTTGTTGCGTGCTCAATGTGTAAAATAAATAAGCAATAAGAGAGAGAGAGCACTCAGAACATGCAAGCATACATGATCTTGTAGCAAGTAGTAAGTATTTTTTCATTCGTTTTCCCACAGAGATTTATTATTAGCTACTCGTGAAGTGTATTGTTAAGCAAGAATGGGTGGATTTGAAGGGGTAGATTTGGTTTTAAAATTCCTATTTACTACTGAATATATAAAAGATAGCAACATAAACAAGTGCAAGTCAATGACAAACGCAAATGTAAAGAGAAGAAATTAATAAACGAAGAGAAAAGTAGCCAAGCAGAATTTTTAACTTAGCAGAATTGCGAGAACAGCAATTCTACCGCAATGTTACTAACAGCGAAAGTGTGTAAAATGGAGAAACAAGGGCTACTAACGACTCCTCTATAGGCATTTTCACACGATTCTCAAGCATTGGATCAACTCACTATGCATCAAACTAACTCATTCTCATGTATCTTCCGATTTCATGCATTAGATTCTTTAGTTTACTCATGTCCAAGTAAGGTCTTAAGCATCTTGTTAAAGCCGTAAGTTATGATTTGTACTAGGAAAACGCCTATTCCTAGGTCGTTTTCTGGCTACCTTGAGAGGCTAGCATGAGTGTATGACTCTGAACTCTTACTCCTTCCAGAGGTTAGGAGTTCTTTGGACAAAATGGATGGCCAATCGAAATTGCCCGTGGGATGAAGCTTACATACAATCAATGCATTCGAGAGCTATCCTACATGCTTGGTTCACGTGTTTTAGCCTATAGTATTGTCATTAGCATGCCCCTATGTGACTTAGTTACTCATGGGTATAGAGAGAACAGAAATATTAGATAAAATAGGCATGCTCAGAAGAAGAATAAACTTAAAACAGCAAGGCAAAACAGTAAACAACAAAGACAAGAAACTGTGAAATAATGAATTGTGCTTTCGATTAATCAAGCGTTTGAACTAAACAAATGAAAACTCAAGGTTACTAACATAAAGACAGAAAGTAACGAAATGGAATGGACGAACTAATGGAAGAGAAATGACAACAAATGGTGCTGGAAATGAAAACTAAAGACAGAAAGCAGTAAAATGAGCTTGAACGCCTCGCCGCAAACGCCTCGGCTGAAGGGAGAGAAAGGGTAGCCTTGCTTGGATGAATCCAATCGAGAGAGAAGATGAATCTTCTCTTCTTCCTATCAGATTGTCGACTCCAACAGCTAAACCTCTCAAACCAACAGACGGAGAAGAGAATGAATGGAAAAGACTGCGCTGCGAAGAGACTTCTACGCCTTCGGATGATGATCAAACCCTCTACTTTGACCCCCTTTTATAGTAATCTGCAGGTGCGTTTGGGCCAAGGAGAACCATCCATCCTCAACGTCATACTTCAAAATGGATGGAGGAGAAAGAACGAATCCTTGAAATAACGGAACATAACAGAAAAAGATCAGCTAACTTACGGATTTCACTTGAAACATTGCGGTTTTAGCAATGTTTCCGCAATGCTGCCGCAATGCTCATTTTTCATTCTTTTAACTTCGTTTTTCATTCCTTTTCTTTCCTTTTGCATACAAGTCCTAATTTAGCTTCCTTCTTCTAATTCTCATAAATAAGCATAGGTTTAAGCTAAATCCTACCAAAAACACCTAAGAGTGTACATCTTTCTATGGAAAACAAGTCCTAAAAAGATCACTTTTGGAGACGTAACAGTAGTCATAAGTGGCGAAAAGAAATGTTGTTACAATGAAAAAATTGAAGGAAATAAACATTGCATGATTTCATTTGCTGGAAATAAACACTGAGGTGCTCAACATTTCACGGGAAAAGCTTATTGAGCTTCAGAAAGAGACATGTAGTTGTGTTGATGTTTTAACAATTATTATAGAGTAAACAAGGTCAACTAATTCGAGTGTTTTCTTGTCTTATCTTGTGGGTCCACCTGAGATTGTTCTGAATTCCTGCGGTGGTGGTCGGGGCGGTCTTCAAATTTCATATTTTTCGCTTCGAATTGGCCCCCTTTACTTGAACTCGTTTCTTTGTCGTGGTTGGATCGACTATTCTTCCCCCCTTGTATTTTTCTCAGGTGGTGTAACTCGTCAGCACTCATGTACCTTTGTGCGTTTGCTAGCAGCTCCTCATAGGTAGTTGGTGCTTCCAATGATTGAAGGAAACTTTCGTCTTTTAGCCCAGCTATGATGGCGATGAGGGCCTTTCCTTCCGAATATTTCTTGATCCGAAGTGTTTCGCTATTGAAGCGGGACACGTATTCTCTCAATGTTTCGTTGCTCTTTTGTTTGATTGTGAGAAGGTGGGTTGATGGTTTTCATTGATCTTGTCTCCCTGAGAATTGAGTGACAAAGACTTGTGTCAACTCGTCAAAAGAGGAAATTTACTTTCTTTTCACCTGCTCGAACCACCTCCTCGCTCGTCCCGTGAGGGTAATCGAGAATGCCCTGCATTTGATCGCATCCTGGGCGCCATGAAGTTCCATCCATGACTGGAACATGTCGAGGTGTTCTTCTGGATCTTTTTGAACCGTCTTATGCCTTCATGATTGGTAACTTGAAACTCGACGGAACATCTTCCCCCATGATTTTATCTGTGAACGGAGGACTTCTCTGTTTGAAAAGGTTTTTAGGTTCGAGCCTTCGTTGTTTTGAGCTTTCCTTACGTCGTCGAGTTGACTCAATATTCTTTGCGGATTACGTGCCCCGGTCTACTCTCAATCTTCTTATTGCCCAGTTCTTGAAAATAAAGATTATTTTTTCATGAAAACGTGTTGTGATAAAAGGAAGAGAGATATGCAATAGGAGAGAGAAATATTGTTTAATTTGAGGAAACAGACAAAAGTATATTGGTGTTGGTTGAATGAGAGAGTTTATGTAATTTAGATTTTGGATTAAATGAATGAAATTGGAAATTAGTTTCATTGGTTAATGTGAAGCTTATGTTTATTTCTTTTTTGAAAATAATTTATAATATGATTGATATGATTATTGAAATTTTAGGTTGGACTGAAATTGAAATAGTTGGCGATTTGAATTATATGGACAATGGTTCTGTGAGTTATTTTATAAGAGTTTTTAATTGTTTAATTATTATTATGTATGATTTTAGAGACATTATTATCATATTTTCTGAAATTGACTACAATTATCAATTGAGAAATATTTGAGATATTTGATGAATATTTGAGAGCTTATAATTTATTTATTTATTTATTTTTTATTTTTTATTTTTTATGTTATTTTAGAAATCAGAGATATTTTATGTTATTGAGAAATCAGGATGATTTATGAAATCTTGTTTTAGACTAAAGCATGCATGTTTCTGTAATTGGTTAAAGTTTATGAAATGTTGAGCTTATAAATGCTTTATACATAGAGTGTCTTTTCAAACCACTAGATTTATGTACCCATGCTGGTTACTTGTATGTTATGTGAATGTGTTTAATTTCCATAGTATATCAGAGTTAGGGAGGTTTTTGTGACCCACCCTAACACACACACATATAAGCTTTATGGGTCGTGTGTGTTAGAGTGTTTAGCCCTTTGGGGAAGTTTTGCGTGCACGTATGTCAGAGACTCTGCTATGTATCTGGAGATTACTCAGTACATGTGATAGCACACAAAATGAGCTATCTTTATGACTTATTTTATGCTAGTTTAGAAGATTAAATGTGTACTTTCACGATTATATTTGATTATTTTATAGATATCGAACATTTTGGAGCAAACCGGGGAATTTAGAAGCTTTGTGGTGAAAACTAAGTTTTTTGGATGAAAATTGAAGTTCCCAAGTGATAAAAAGAAGGGAAATAAGTCCAAAACCCGAGAGGATAGCGCCTAGGCGCCCATTCCGAGCGCCTAGGCGCTGGAAATTATAAAAGAAAAATATAAAACGTTAGCTGGGCTCAAAGTCAGGCATCCTCGCGCGCTTAGATCAGCCAAACAGCCAGTTCACCACTGCACCAACTACAACATTTTATACATAACCGCGCATTTGATATTTAAAACTGTAGTTGATTTTCCCAATTTCAGCTCCGCACCTGCATCAAACCCCATGGACGCGCGCTGCACCTGATCCGAGCTCCTCCAGACCTATTTTACACTATAAATACATATTTTTGAGTTCATCTTGGAGAGCCGATTTGGAGAGTCAATCCCAATTTCGAAATTACATAGTTTTTAGAGTTAGAAGAGATTTTTGGGAGCACCAAGTACAGATTTACATGCTCGGGATCGTGAAGATTGCAGCGGAAACGTGGAATCGACACGAGTTTTATTTCTTCTTTCCCTTTTAATTTGTAGTTTTATTATGGATTTATTTTTGAGTTTATATTTTGAATTATTGAACATTATGAGCTAAACTCTCTTGACTTTGAGCTTTGATGTAATCGTTTATTGAATTTTATTCTTCTTAATTAATAGTTGGTATTTTAATTTCATATTGGTTGTGAGAACTTTTTTAGGCTTAATGCATGTTAGGATTTGGCCATTCTTTGCATGATTTTTATATCAATGATTTGAGGTCGAGAGACGATTATTGTTGATGATCCTGAATTGTTTTCTCTGATTTATACATGAGATAGACATATCCTTGTAGATTTTGTGGCAGTTAGAGTTTTACGTTCTTCATATTTGGATTGTCTGAATTGCCATAGAAATATAGGTAATTTACTTTTCAAAGAATATTGTTATTGCTCGAGAGAGAATAACAAGTCTATAGGGTAGAACTTGTCAACAATCTAGAAATTGATTAATTCCATCTTTTAATGAATGAAGAATAGGATGAGATAACGGTGAAGTCATTGCTCAAGTCAATTCCCTAGGATATATCTCTCCTTATTGTTCTCCATATTTTATTTTATGTTTTATTTTGTTTTTACCATATCCTCTTATTTTTCTTCTCTAAATAAAATTGAGTGGTAGTATTCGTGGTAATTAGGTAAACTAGAAAACCAATCCTGAGGACGATAATCCGTATTTTTATACACTATATTAAAACTTGACCCGTACACTTGCGGTATTTTATTGCACTAAAATTCCACAACAAGTTTTTGGCGCCGCTGCCGGGGATTGACAATTATTTAGTTCACTTAATATTGTGAAGAGCTCACTTGATCTTATTTTAGAGTTTTATTTTATTTTTATTGTTTATTTTTCTTTGTTATTTTATTGTTTTTCCTTTTTTTAGTCTATCTCAAGTTTGTGAGATAAAGAAAGAAATTGAGCCAATAATGGAAAAGGAAATCGAGGTGATAGAATATGAGGCTGAAAATCCTCATCTTATTCTATTTTCAGAATTTCCTTTTAAAGTTGATATTTCTTTTATTTATTCTCACGAGTCTTCTAATTTTGATTTTGATTTTATGTCTTTTTCTTCTTTTATTTCTATAAACAAAAATTACAAAAATATTTCTCTTTCAGGTACCCATGAGAAGAACGTGAGCCTACTAAACTTAGTAGGTTACATCGATTCAAGCAAGAAGGGACCGAAGAAAATAGAGGAGTTTTATGTACCCTGACTCATAAATGTTCCTCCCGTCTAGCTAAGACGTTAAATAAAGCGCTTCTTGGGAGGCAACCCAAGTTTACATTTTTTAAGTTTTAAGTTTTTGTTATTTTCTTTATTTTATTGTGTGTCGTGGTCCTCATGTTTCTGTTTATTTATTTTTTGTAGGAGCAAAATCACCATAAATCTCTTCCACAACTCTACTACCAATGTTGACTCTCTCATTTATCAGGGCAGTATTATCCACTCTTGTCTTTTCTTTGTCCTTTGCTTTACTTAGTAGTTTATACATTGAAGACAATGTATGTCTTAAGTTTGGGGGTGGAAATATTTCACTTTGAGTCCTGAATAGCATGATTTTGAGCTTAAATTTTAAATTTTGAGCATGCTCTTCTTGATTGAATCTTTGTTGCATTGCTTGTGATTATGACAACCTATGAAGTGTTCTAAGTTTGATAATCTGAAATTATTGGACTATGAGACCATGCCTACAAATTGAGCAAAATATATATATATATATATTTTTAATCCCTAATGATATCATTGAATACTTGGTAAGCTAAATGTGCATCTTTGTTTTGAGTTTTAATGCATGAGAGAGATAAGCATGATTAGATTTTTCTTTGAAAAATATATGATGGTGTCTCTTTGAGTTATTGAATGAAGAATGCATAGGATTTTATGCCAAACTACCCTGTTTTTCTGTGAGTTTTTGAGCCATTAAGCACCTCCATTACACGATGCTAATCTCTTAAATTGTGTGATTACCATGCATGATTGATTTTTCTAGAACTTGCTTTGTTATGCATGTCTGGAATCTCTTAATTGACTTGAATGCTTTAATTTCACAAGGGCAATTAGGTAAAACCACTTTTAGCTTTCTCAAATAGCCTACCTTTGACATAATCTTTAGAAAGCCAAATTTTGAGCCTTAGACCTATTCATTGGAAAATTATCACATTACAAGCCATAAATCCATTTGTTTGTTATTTTCCTTTCTTTGAACCCTGAAATGAAGGATTATATTTGTTTACCACATGAAGTCTCAGTTAATAAAAAAAAAAGAGTTGATCATTTGTCAATAGAGTAGTCAAAGGGAAGCATATTGTTCTTAGCTTCTTTAAGAGAGAAAAAAAAAATAGAAAGAGAAAAGAAAAAGAAAAGAAAAAGAAAGAGAAAGAATATGTATTGAAAAAAAAAAAAGAAGCAAAATAGTTCATTACGTGAAGGGAAGTTAATGCTTCAACAAAGTTAAAAAATGATCATTGTTCAAGAGTCGAAAAATTGAGCTTCATGTGAAAAAGTTTTATAATTCTTCTATTATAGTAGCTTAAAATTTCCATCCATCTACCCTTACCTAAGCCCAAGTACAACCAAAATGAGACCCTTGAATTTTTTTGCATTCATTCTATTCATCGATGATGAAGATGTGATATATTAGCAAGTTTATGGTGAAAATCTTTTATGTTTTGGTTCGAGTGTTTATCCTATATTTACCATAAACAGTTGAGCGTATTGTGTGAAATTCTGTGAGGGTGTTAGGTCTTGTGCATTCGAATTTGGTAACTCGATGAGATGTTTGAGTTTTTGGTACAAAATGTAGCCTATGAATGCTTATTTTCTTGATTGTCACTATAACTCAAGTCATTGATGTGTGTTTAGCTTTATTTGTATTCTTAGATATCAAGGGAAGATTAATTTGCACACACTCATGAAAGAGATACAATGATTTTTTTTTTAAAAAATGTTTTAATGATGGGTTGTGGTTTAATATATCCTTCAATTGTGGTTTATCTGTTTTATGAACAATGAGGTTTGAGTCACTTGCATGCATTTGTTGATTTAATTAGTGGTCTTGTTTTATTTTGCTCGAGGACTAGCAAAAGTTTAAGTTTGAGGGTATTTGATAGCACACAAAATGAGCTATCTTTATGACTTATTTTATGCTAGTTTAGAGGATTAAATGTGTACTTTCACGATTATATTTGATTATTTTATAGATATCGAACATTTTGGAGCAAACCGGGGAATTTAGAAGCTTTGTGGTGAAAACTAAGTTTTTTGGATGAAAATTGAAGTTCCCAAGTGATAAAAAGAAGGGAAATAAGTCCAAAACCCGAGAGGATAGCGCCTAGGCGCCCATTCCGAGCGCCTAGGCGCTGGAAATTATAAAAGAAAAATATAAAACGTTAGCTGGGCTCGAACTCAGGTATCCTCGCGCGCTCAAATCAGCAAAACAGCCAGTTCACCACTGCACCAACTACAACATTTTATACATAACCGCGCATTTGATATTTAAAACTGTAGTTGATTTTCCCAATTTTCAGCTCCGCACCTGCATCAAACCCCATGGACGCGCGCTGCACCTGATCCGAGCTCCTCCAGACCTATTTTACACTATAAATACATATTTTTGAGTTCATCTTGGAGAGCCGATTTTGAGAGTCAATCCCAATTTCGAAATTACATAGTTTTTAGAGTTAGAAGAGATTTTTGGGAGCACCAAGTACAGATTTACATGCTCGGGATCGTGAAGATTGCAGCGGAAACGTGGAATCGACACGAGTTTTATTTCTTCTTTCCCTTTTAATTTGTAGTTTTATTATGGATTTATTTTTGAGTTTATATTTTGAATTATTGAACATTATGAGCTAAACTCTCTTGACTTTGAGCTTTGATGTGTAATCGTTTATTGAATTTTATTCTTCTTAATTAATAGTTGGTATTTTAATTTCATATTGGTTGTGAGAACTTTTCTAGGCTTAATGCATGTTAGGATTTGACCATTCTTTGCATGATTTTTATATCAATGATTTGAGGTCGAGAGACGATTATTGTTGATGATCCTGAATTGTTTTCCCTGATTTATACATGAGATAGACATATCCTTGTAGATTTTGTGGCAGTTAGAGTTTTACGTTCTTCATATTTGGATTGTCTGAATTGCCATAGAAATATAGGTAATTTACTTTTCAAAGAATATTGTTATTGCTCGAGAGAGAATAACAAGTCTATAGGGTAGAACTTGTCAACAATCTAGAAATTGATTAATTCCATCTTTTAATGAATGAAGAATAGGATGAGATAACGGTGAAGTCATTGCTCAAGTCAATTCCCTAGGATATATCTCTCCTTATTGTTCTCCATATTTTATTTTATGTTTTATTTTGTTTTTACCATATCCTCTTATTTTTCTTCTCTAAATAAAATTGAGTGGTAGTATTCGTGGTAATTAGGTAAACTAGAAAACCAATCCTGAGGACGATAATCCGTATTTTTATACACTATATTAAAACTTGACCCGTACACTTGCGGTATTTTATTGCACTAAAATTCCACAACAACATGACAGAGATTGCTCTACCGTGTGAATTAAGATTACTCTACGCCAGTATAATGCTCGGAGATTGGGAACGTACACGTACATATTTGGTGATGAAATTTACAAGCTTTTGTTTATGTTTTCAAGAGTTGTTGCTACATATTTTCTATGATTTTACGAGCCTGTGTTAGTGATTTAAATGTTGTTATTACAAAGTTTATTTTCTCGATGTTTTACTTATCGAGAGTTTACTAGATTGCTCATGAAAAGAGTTGTTTCTTAAAGTTATTTTATTAATTAACGTATCACTCACTGAGTTTTTTAGCTCATTCTTTTATTTTTATTTTTCCATCAGAGTCGCTCTTGAATTTCAACAAGAGATATTTGGGACAAACATCTACTACCAGTCTCACAAAGTCAATGCATATCATCGACTGTCTGTAAAAAGCGTAATTTTTGCTGCGTGGTTTTTATTTGGACGGAGTTTAAGTTATAAACTAAAGAGACTTGACAATAGATTTCATTGCACTCTCGGGGTCTATTGTTGTCACAACTCGTCCTAAGTTCGGACGGGGTGGGACATTAAGCTTTTAGGTCGATTGGTGATTATTTAACAATGCATGACAAGAGTCCTATGTTCAAACCCATGTAATGTGTCATGCTGTCTCCAATTAATATTGATTTCCACTTAGACCTCTTCTACAAATTTTTAAGCCCACGAGTGATGGCCATGTTAGAGTATTGATGTAATTAAATTTACCTTAATCCATCGGTTAAAAGGGGTTGATTGGTGATTTAACACTGACTAGTTTAAATCGTTAAATAAATTCCA
Organism: Herpetospermum pedunculosum; assembly: GCA_028017165.1. Lineage (NCBI taxonomy): Eukaryota > Viridiplantae > Streptophyta > Magnoliopsida > Cucurbitales > Cucurbitaceae > Herpetospermum > Herpetospermum pedunculosum. Next base: position 58,358,960 of record CM051528.1, read on the forward strand.
ACTTGTTTAGTTAATTTTGTGGATAAGGAGTTATTAAGTAAAGTGAGCACTTGAAAGTAGTTAAAGGGTTAAGTCCCTTTGTGGGTGAGGTGAGGCCATGATGAAATCACTCGAATACTTGTATCATTCTGAACAATATTAGGAAGTACTCTCTAATTCAAAGTGGATGTAGACCTTAAAGGTCGAACCAAAATCTAGTGTTTCTTTCTATCTTCCGTAGAGTTTGCTTTGTATTTGTTACTTTGTGATATTGCTCTATTGTTTTTTAAACTTGATTTACTATATGCTTAGAAACTACATGAAACCCCTTATTTTTCCACACAATACAAGGTTGGGGCATAGTTTAATACACATAAAAGCAATATCAAATGATTCTATACTGGTGAGAGAGGGGGTATGCTTTGCTCATGCCTAAAGAAATCAAAAGGATCCACCTGAGTCTTAACATGAACCAACCTATTAAAATTGTTACCAAAGTACTTAAACCCCCAAACGCTCGCCTGCTCGTAGCTCGTCTTTCCATACTTGTTGTTTGATCCAATGTCGAGATCTCTGTAGTTGACATATGCAGCCCTAGGTGATTTCGAAACGAAAGGAGTCATGTATTTGTAAAGCTCTCGTATCCAACTCAAGTGTCTTTTCTCTACATCCACACTTTGTTTGTCCCATGTAATAAAGTAGCCAATCATGTATAAATTTCCAGCTCTGTGTGGGAAAGGAATTTCTGACTCGGAAATCTGACTCATTCTCCCTCCATAAGGACTAAATACTAAAAATAATCGGTTTGCCTGAGGCTGAGATTTTAATCTTTCCCATATGCCTTCGATTGCAGCTTCAGAAATGGGCTCCTTGACGTAGTCAGATTTGACTTTGAAGCTTCTTCTGCTGGAAGATGTTCTATTAAGCAAAGTTTCCAAGGAATTTTCAGTTGGAGGTCCGCCGGCTGCTGCAAAAAGGGTTGACTCGATCCAACTTGTTTCTGTGCAATCTTTTTTTGCCAAACCCAACTCTGGAAAATTTGTCTTAAGAATTGCCAATAACTCATCTGTCTTTCCCAGAAACAAAGAGTAGAATAAAGCTGTTGGGTTGGTTTTGCCTCCTTGACTTGTAATATTCGTCACACCTATCAAATTGTTCGATAAGTAACATAATAAGGAAACATCCACAACTAGAAATCTGGGATCTAATGACAAATAAAAACTGTCATCAACGTAACTCATTCGATGACAGTTGTTTTTAGTCGTTATAACCGATGTCGTATGATATCCATAAGTAAAGGTGATCATTATCTCCCTTGGTATGATGTCTTTTGTTGGTCGTGAAACCAATTGAAAAATCATTAGGGTACATTTATTTGAGTATCCATTGGGTGATATTTGTATTTTTAATTAGAGTTACTTTAGGCTATATTTGATGAGATTTTTTAAAGAAAAAAAAAAAACTCCTCTTATATTTTTTTATTTCTCTTTATTGATTTGAGTATCCATTGGTAGCTTGAAATCTCACATATATATATATATATATATGGGTTGGTTGCACAAACAACAATCAGACTCAAAATAATTGCAAATTTAACAAAATTTAAAACATTTTGCAAATGTAGCAAAAAATCAGTGGCTATCACCGATATACTCCACCGTTGATATATGACTATCCCTGATAAACTTCTATCAGTGATAAGACTACTATCAGTGACAAAATTCTATAAAAAAAAAATGAGGTGATAGACTACTATCAGCGATAGACCATACTATGAGGCATAGAAATTGTTATATCTCCAATTGGTGACATTTGTTAGAATTTTCGTATATATATACCACTTGGTGTAGTTTGATTTTCATTTTAATAATTATAATAATTTAAGAAAAATCATTCTGAAAGAAAAGGAATAATTAAGCAAACCGTTGAAAGAAAAAGAATATATACCATTCAAAATTATTTCAAGGTATAGATTTTCATCCAATTTGTCAGCCACATATTGCCATTGATAGATTAGCTTGATTGCACCTTCCTCCAACGTTCTGTTGGAAAAGCATATCGTCACCGTCGCCGGAACCGGAGCCAACTTCAGCTTCCACGCCACCACAATTCCAAAGCTCCCTCCGCCGCCGCCTCTAATGGCCCAAAACAAATCCTCCCCCATCGACTCTCTATCATGAAACTTCCCATTAGCATCAACCAAATGAGCATCTATTACATTATCAGCAGCAAGACCATATTTTCTCAGCAACATCCCATATCCACCGCCACTGAAGTGCCCACCAACGCCGACGGTCGGACAAATACCGGCGGGGAAGGCCAAGGTTGGACTTGTCTCCGCAATTCTGTAATAGAGTTCACCTAGAGTTGCACCTGACTGAACCCATGCAGTGCTATTTTGGACGTCAATAGAGATGGAGCTGAGATTGATTAGGTCAACGACGATGAATGGGAGGTGGGCGACGTATGAGAGACCCTCGTAGTCATGGCCGCCGCTTCGAGTTCGGATTTGAAGGCCATGGGATTTGGAGCAAATGATGGCTACTTGAATGTGGGAAACATGTGATGGTGTGATGATGAGGAGTGGCTTTGGGAGTTCAGGGTTTGAGAATCTAAGGTTTTGAATGGAGAAGTTCAAAACAGAAGAATATGAGGAGTTGATGGGAGTGTGAATGAGTTTGGAGATGGAGGAACTATGTAGAGAGTGATCATAGAGACATTGAAGAAAGTCATGATGTTTGTAAGCATAAGTTGCAGCAACCCATAATGGGGATAAAGATAGAACACTCAAGGCAAGTGCAAGAGGGATCAATGAAGAAGACTTCATGGTTCTGTGTGTAGAGATTTGAGATCTATGCATTGAAAGCTCTAGTATTTATGGTGGATTTGATTTTAGTTCAAATGTGGGGGTGGAGAAGGGAAAATTGTATGACTGACACCCTATTTTGTTCGTTTGTCAAACTAACCCGAATTTTAAAAATAAATATCATCCCTTATTTTTTTAATATTATTTTTCTCGCTCTCTAGCTCTAGCTCTAGCTCCATTTCAGATATGAAAATTTTAGATTTTGTAGATTGTCCAGATCTGAACAAATTCTGGTTCTCGAATCGTCACGAGAGAGTTGCCGTCGATGGGAGTCGTCACTGGAGAGTCGCCGACGATTGGAGTTGTCACCGGAGAGTTGCCGACGATGGGTGAATAGGAGGAAGAAAAAACGTGATAGAGGAGAGAGAGAAAATGTAAGAAAAGAAAATAGGTTCAAAGGAGAGAGAGGGGGAGCGAGAGAGCTAGAAAACCAGCTAGAAAAGATATTAAAAAAATTGGTGTCAATAGAATGTCAATTTGACTTGTTTTTTAAATTTGGGTTAATCTGACAAAGGGGCGAAAATAAAGAGTCATTCCTACAATTTTTCCGGTGGAGAAATTATTTTAGAGGTAGGACCCGTGATGTGGACAATTCCACATCATGAAATATATAAAGAAAAATTAAAAAATTGTATTTCGAATTTGTATCAAATAGTTATTACAAGGTTTTATTGTGGCAGCTACATTCGAGAGATATACATATATATATATTTTTTTTTAAAATTTTTTTTAATAAGAGTGAAAATTTGAACTTTTAAGTTGTGAGAGTGGTTGTTTTAACAAAAAATATATAATAATAATAATAATAATAAAAAAAAAAAAAAAAAGATAAAATATAGTAAAGGCATAGGCAAAAGGAGGAAAATGTGATTTTTGGGGAATTTAATTTACTCATTGAAAACTCCCTATTTCTAGTGATTTGGTTGTTGCTTGGCCTATATATATTTTTTTTTTGAGTACATTGGAGGTGGGGGATTCGAACCACAGACCTTTTGGTCATCAAGTCATACATATGTCAGCTGAGCTATGCCGCTCTTGGCCTATATATTTAGGCATTAATCAATGTAATTTTTTAATGTTTGAAATGATGACCTTTCCCCTTCTTTTTTGTCTTTTCGGATGAATGAGAGATGAAAGTGGAGCAATATATAGCTCTTTACTCTTTAGGGCTCTCACCAAAAAACACATCCAATGTTTTTATTTTCCTCATTCGGTCTGTAGGTGAAGATAGAAACTCTTTTGTTAAATAAAGAAAATTAGTGGGTGGTAATTTTTCAAAATTAAAACTAATCTTTATGAATAAACAACCCATTGTGAGCAAGCTTCAACCATACCAACTCAATATTAAGTTAGGTTGTCATTAAACACTACCAATTAGATGGCTAATTGAAGACAACAATGTGATAATCAAGCTTAAAGTACTTGCTATTCTAGCCCTTTAGTGAAATTAGAAAGTCATTTATAGCCTAGGAGATTTGTTATTGAAGAAAACAATGTAAAGCTTATAGTACTAGCTTGGTATTCTAGAAATTAGAAAGTCATGGTACACCCTAGAAGAGTTGTAGCCTCAAATCCTCAATTATTTATGATACCATTAGGTTTCATTTGTTTTGGCTTTATCTTTATAAGAGTAGATTAATCTTTTGCTATTATTCTCGTTAATATAAACACGTCTTTTAAGTTTGTATCTTATAATGCAATTATACGCCATGTAAACTCTAACCCTCTATCGTATTCTTTCCGTCTTTTTCCCTTCCCTAAATCGTCTTCATAAATTTAGGGTTTAGGGTTTAATTAACTCATAAGAACCACTTTAAAACTTAACTTCTGATGTAGTAGAATTGTGATTAGTGTGGGAATTGGCATTGGCATGACTTTGCCCAATAGTGTATATATATATATATATGTACATGACTAACTTGAATTATAGCAACGTTGCTCTCTTATACAGAGGAGCATGATGAAAAGAGTTAAAATTTTCTCCAAAATCTTCTCAATATACCATTGCCAATACTTTTTCTTTTGTTTTTGTCAACAATAACAAAGAATAAAGATGGTGAGAATCAATACAAAGTTTATATGGTTTGCTTATGTTGAGTTAGTTATGTTCACGGGCAGAAGGGAGAGAAAATTTGTATTACGAATACGAGAGATTACAAAATACAGATTAGGAGCGGCATAATGCATTAAAATGTTTATTTATGGCACCCTTCTAATGATTTAATACATAATGAGTCAAAGCTCAATACAAATACTGAATGATAAAATTCAAATCATATTTTTTCTTTAGGGGTGTTGCTCCCATACCCCACTGGGTTCTTCGCCCCTGGACACCGACTCGCTGACCGGTCTGCGAGACCTCATACTGAACTAGTCGTAGCAAGTCATACCAAATTCAAGACATTCCAACCATTTTTATATAGGTAAACTTTCATTGCACACGCTCCCCTAGTGTTTCCACTCCAGAGAATATTGACATGCATGCACTTTTTTTTTTTTAATCTAATTATTTATCAACTCAAGCATATTCCACTTAAAACACTTTACCAATTTAAAGTCATACAAAAGAGGATGATTTAGAGTACACAATCAAGGGAAAATTGAGCTCAAAGATTATATTAGTTGACTGTGCTCTCACATATTCTTACCTTTGCTAGGCACACATTCTTACCTTTGCTAGGCTGTTAGGGATCCGTTTGTTAAATACTTGCTTGTTTAGTTAAGTGTGTGATGATAAGCTCTTATGTTAAGCTAACACTTTGAAAGTAGTTAAGGGTTTGAAGGCTGCGTTTGAGATTGTGTTCGACAGAGTTGAGAGTGATTAAGAAAAAAATTGTTTGATAAATCAAATTATTTTAAAATATGTTAAAATCAGTCTTGCATAACACGTTCATTTTACATTTTCCTAAAAATGTGTTCAACTTTTAGATTCTCTTACAATCAGCTTCTTCACAAATTTCAAATCTTTCCAAAATTAGGAATTATTTTATGTATCTAGTATATTTTTTCCACCACCAAATTTATTTTATAATTTTTTAAATTAATAAATCAAATGCAAATATTGTTTTTAAATAATATCATATTTTTTATTTTTTTTAAAAAAATTATACATTTTTTTTTATAGTAGGTCTATTTTAGTCATTATAGCTAAATCACAATAATTTAATATTTATTTACAAAAACATAGTAACAAACTTATTCAAGTGAACCACTAAAATTTACCAAACACTAATTTGATTCATCAAACAACTGATTTTTCTAAAAACAAAGTTGTCAGACATTATTTTAAAAGCTACCGCAATCCCAAACGGAGCCTAAGTCTCTTGATGAGTAAGGCGGAGGCCATGATTAATTTATTCAAATACTTTTATATGAAGAACTATAGAAACTTTCTCTAATTTAAAGTGAATGATGTCCTAAAGGTCGAACCCATTATAATTTTTGAGGACATATTCCCAACAATAACTTTGATATTTTTTTCTCTCTCTTCCTTAACCTTTGATTTTTACTTGTTACATTGTGATATTGCTTATTTATTTTAACTCGATTAATAATGACTACATATTATACATCAATCCCACATCAAGAATATAAGTTCTACTATTGATACTTAGTTTTATAGGAGTTTTTGTACGGATGACCCATCCCTCGGAGGCTGCGAGGTTTTTTAACCTTCGTTGCGAACACCTATGTTTTTTGACCTTCTCTCGTGATAAGGAAGTGCATAAAGTCATTCGTACCCTTCGCTTATCACGATCACGAGGAGACAACTGTGATCTCCTCGTGATAAGCGAAGGGTACGGATGACTTTGTGCATTTACTTATCACGTGAAGGTCAAAAAACATAACTTTTCAAAAACTGAGTTGCGGCCCCCGAGAGGTGGGTCATCCGTACAAAAATCCCTAGTTTTATATCCCCAATATATAGTTCTTCATTTTTGTGTTTAGCTATGTTGTATATGTTAAGTTGGTTTAATTAGTTTCATAGTCCAACTCCAGACTACATTTATAACTCTGTCTTGTATCAAAAAATATTTAGTTCAATCCTTTTACATTATGCATGATTTGGCACGAGTTGTGTCAATGCCTTCAAACAATCACCAAAGTCTATGTTTTTCTTTAAAAGATCAACCTAATTAATCTAAGTGTTAAATCTAACTATCATGGTCAATAATGACCCTGTGAATAATAAAGTATTAATTAGTAGTCATCATCTTAGAAATTATTTTTTTACAGATTTTCTTGACAACCAAATGTTGTAGGATTATGCGATTATTCCATGAGATTAGTTGATGTGCGCGTAAGCTACCTGAACACTCACGGATATTAAAAAAAAAAAAACAATTGCATATATGACAATGTAACACAAAATAATAGTAAATCTAGCCCAATCTAAAAATATTTGCAAATATGACACAATTTATAAGTGATAGAAGTCTATCATAGTCTATCCTAGATAGAGGTCTACGTTGATAGACTATAAAAATGGTATTAGTGTGATAGAGGTGTATTAGTGATAGGGGTGTATCATTAGACCAAAAATAGTCCATTGTTGATATAGACTATAAAAAAAAATTGTCATATTTACAAAAACAATTTATAAATATGCTATATTTGTAAATAGAAAAAGTAAAATAGTCGCGACTCCAATTTCTCAAAACAAAAAAATTAAAAAAAATATGCTAGATTTGTAAATAGAAAAAGTAAAATAGTCGCCCACCCCAATTTCTCAAAACAAAAAAAAAAAAAGTTAATCCAAGTCTTAAAATGAAGGGGGGAAAAGAAAACGAAAACGACATAACATTGTTTTACTAAGCCACACATAAACTGTTCTGGCATATTCATGTGAAGTGTATTGATGGCTTCAAAGTTTGGCTTTTTGTTGGAGTTTCGCTTTGAGATTGATATAACCTCCCTTCTATGGCTCTTGCAGGACAAGCTGGGAGTTGGTGGGAGTTTGAGGAGTTGAGCCTTTTAAGCTGGGTTGGTGGGAGTTTGAGGGAGTTGAGCATTTTTGTGGTGGGCGGTATGGAATAGTCGCAATCGAGTTCGACATTTTGGGACTCATCAGTCGTCGGCTGACCTCGGGTCTTGGGCTTCGAATTATATGACTTCATTTCGGGAGGCCAATCGGAGGGGGATGACTGTGGGCGTTATGGGCTCAGTGAGGCAGGCGCTGGTGAGGTCCCCCCGCAGGGTGTCTATAAGGTTTATGTGGATGTTGGGTTCTTGTGTACCGACGGTACGACGGGAGTGAGTGTTGTGGTCCACGATTTCTTTGGATGAGTTATGCTGGCAGCATTAAAGTGGTTTCTACATGTGAGGAGTGCGTTGATGGCGGAAGGTATGGCGGCAGCTGAGTGGCTTCTATTGGCTTGGGAGGCGGGGTTAAGTCCGGTGGTACTAGAGACGGATTCTTCTTGAGTGTATCGCTTGTTCGAGGGTCCTTGTGAGGATCTGACGGAAGTGGGAATGCTGATTACGAATGTGAGTACGCGGTTCCCTCGTCCTTTTAGGGACAGGTGCAGTTTCACTTTCAGAGAATGAAACATGGTGGCACATCAGTTAGCGCAGATTGGCTATGAGTTTTCGGAGGATTTTTCTCCTGAGATCAAGTCCTATTGTTTGAGTGATTTGGTGGTTGCTTAGTTTGTATTGTGCCCTCAAAAAAAAAAAAAAACACCAGACATAAACAAAATTCAAATATGTAAATAGAAAAGTATATTCTTAGAAAAGTAGAGACAACCCCTTATTATATGCTACACAATAATACGTTGGGCATAGTTTAATACACACATAAAAGAGCAATATCAAATTGTTTAATTATTTCACTAAATGCTATGCTTCTGAGAGAGTGGGTATGCTTTGCTCATGCCTAAAGAAATCACAAGGATCTACCTCAGACTTAACATGAACCAACCTATTAAAATTGTTACCAAAGTACTTAAACCCCCAAACGCTCGCCCGCTCGTAGCTCGTCTTTCCATACTCGTTGTTTGATCCAATGTCAAGATCTCTGTAGTTGACATATGCAGCCCTAGATGATTTCGAAGCGAAAGGAGTCATGTATTTGTAAATCTCTCGTATCCAATTCAAGTGTCTTTTCTCTACTTCCACATTTTGTTCTTCCCATCCGATGAGGTAGCCAATCATGTACAGATTTCCAGCTCTATGTGGGAAAGGAATTTTCGACTCGAAAATCTGACTCATTCTCCCTCCATAAGGAACAAATGAAAGGCTTGTGGCTTTTACAGCTTGAGATTTTAATCTTGCCCATATGCCCTCGATTGCAGCTTCAGAAATGGGTTCCTTGATGTAGTCAGATTTGATTTTGAAGCTTCCCACAGATTGAGTTCTTCTATTAAGCAAAGTTTCCAAGGAAGCATTAGTTGGAGAGCCGTTAAGTGCTATAAGGGTTGACTCGATCCAACTTGTTTGTGTGCAGTCTTCTTTCGCCAAACCCAACTCTGGAAAAGTTGTCTTGAGAATTGCTACAAGCTCATCTGCCTTTCCAAGAAATAATGTGAAGAATGAAGCTGTTGGATTTGTTTTGCCTCCTTGACTTGTAATATTTCCACCTATATATATCATTCCAGAATTGAGTTATCTAGTTATTTGAAACATGACCAAAGTTCTACATTGGCTAATTAAACATGGAACAGATCTATGGTATATAAATAAGTTGGTAAACTATCTTCATTCATATGATAGCTTTTGTTGGTGAAATTCATAGCAAAATAACATGAGGATTTATGCTTGAATTTGTTTCATGTGTTTAATTTGAGTGATTTGATATGCTATATTTAGAGATGTTCATTTGCCCCGCCCCGACCCGCCACGAATGGGACGGAGAATCCCCGATTACACGGGGAATGGGGCAGGGAGCGGGAATTTTTTTTGCCCCGTTTACCCGCCCCGTCCCGTATACTTTTATATATATACATATATACATTATTCATAAAAAAAATTAACTACACACTTCTTTTTTTATCTAAAAAAATACACATTTTATCAATAAAGTTCCAAAAAAATACACCTCTTACAAATAAAGTTTATGAAATTAAATATATATAATATTAATCAACTTAATCAATAGCAATTTTTTTAAAAAATAGATAAGAATAAATTAAAAAAAAGTAAATTATTCGCGAGAAAATTACCCGAATATTCGTTACCCGCGAATTCCCCGCGGAAAATACCCACCCCGTCCCCGCGAAATTCAATTTCGCGGGGACGGATAATGAAATGGGGGACGGAAGCGGGGAAGGCATTATCCGGCCCCGCCCCGTCCCATGGACATTTCTAGCTATATTGAAATGAGATTTGTTTAGGGAAAAAAACTTCATTTCCTCGAACTATTCAATGTGGTTGTATCTTTAAAATCGTGTAGATCTTAAAATGTGTTTCCCTTCTAATAACCATTGAATACAAAATCGAAGTACGTTTTCCATTTCTCTTTCTTACAATTCAACTGTGCAAAAATGTCAATCACATAGTGGCGACCTCCAATGCTCAAATAATTTCTCCATTTCCTGATTTATGTATTGATTTATATATGATATATAAACATTTGAGAAAAATAATTTTCAAAGCAAAGGAATAAAAAAAATAACTCAAGCAAACGTTGCTATAATTTGTCAAAAAAATAACTCAAGAAAATACTTTGTTTAAAAAGAAAAGAAAGGAAAGAAAATACCAGTCAAAAGTATGCCAAGGTATAGATTTTCATCCAATTTGTCAGCCACATATTGCCATTGATAGATTAGCTTGATTGCACCTTCCTCCAACGTTCTGTTGGAAAAGCATATCGTCACCGTCGCCGGAACAGGAACCAACTTCAGCTTCCACGCCACCACAATTCCAAAGCTCCCTCCGCCGCCGCCTCTAATGGCCCAAAACAAACCCTCCCCCATTGACTCTCTATCATGAAACTTCCCATTAGCATCAACCAAATAAGCGTCGATCACATTATCAGCGGCGGCCGGCGAGACCATATTTTCTCAGCAAAGACCCATATCCACCGCCACTGATGTGTCCACCGATGCCGACCGTCGGATAAACACCCGCCGGAAAACCAAGTGTTCGACTTTTCTCGGCAATTCTATAATAGAGTTCACCTAGAGTTGCCCCAGATTGAACCCAAGCAGTGTTGTTTTTGACATCAATAGAGATGGAGGTGAGATTGGTTAGGTCGACGACGATGAATGGGACGGGGGCGACGTAAGAAAGACCCTCGACATCATGACCGCCGCTTCGAATTCGGATTTGAAGGTCATGGGATTTGGAGCAAATGACGGCTGCTTGAATGTGGGAAACATGTGATGGTGTGATGATGAAGAGTGGCTTTGGGAGTTCAGGCTTTAAGAATCTAAGGTTTTGAATGGAGAAGTTCAAAACAGAAGAATATGAGGAGTTGGTGGGAGTGTAAATGACTTTGGAGATGGAGGAGCTATCTGGAGAGTGATCAAAGAGACATTCAAGAAATTCTTGTTGTTTGTCAGAAGAAGCTGCAGCCCATAATGAAGATAAAGAGAGAAGAATTAAGGCAAGTGCAAGAGGGATTAATGGAGAAGACTTCATGGTTGGGTTATGGTTTATTTTTTAGTTCAAATGTTGGGGTGGAAAAATTATTTGAGAGATTGAAACAATAATAATGTCAACAATACCACTGCATTAAAAAGAAACTTAAAATTTATATTTCGAACGGGTATCACAAACGTACTAGAAGGTAAGATAGGCAAAGGTGGAAAAGGGTGATTTTTTGGCATCTTAATCAAGACATTGAAAAGTACATATTTATGGTGCTTTGGTTGTTGCTTGGGAGTAATACTTAGACTTTAATCAATGTTGTTGGTGTAAGATTTTGGGCTTCTCCGAAACTTTGCATGATCTGCCGTAAGTCGTCGGCGGTGGGATTACGTACCTGCGAGAGGAAGGAAGTGTAAACTTGCACCGGTGTTGGGCTAGGCCCACAAGGCTCCGATGCTTAAGTCAGAAAAGGTCTAAACATAAGTAGGAGAGAGAGATGTCGCGTAGAGCTACGCCTGCTTCACTTCTTCCCCCTTCCTTGAACAGGAGAGGTATTTATAGGCGATTGGGAAGGGAATGTTCCCTAGGCGGTTCTGCTGGCCCGTCATCATGGGAGTCCTCAGACCGGGCTGAGGAGGTCCGGATCGACCGAAGCCGGCCCACGTCCTTCGCCATGATGAGGGTAACCGTCGTCCCCCGATTTCCGAGGGGATTGGGACGCTGCTGTACCACCATCCTGTCAGGTGAGTCAGAGTGTCTTGTCGATCACTTCTCATGTTGCTCGAGAGGCAGACTGGCAACAACCGGATCCTCGGGTGTGTTGTTAAGCTCGGACCCTCGGAGTCCTGGGGTCGACCCCAGGTTGTTGACTCGTCCGACGCTGGTGTCGTGGCCTCGACTTCCTGGGGAAGCAGGTCGTGACGTCAGCGGCTAACCTCATGCTGAGGTAGCCCGTAACAAATGTTTATTTTCCTCTTTGTTTTTCGATGAATGAGAGAGATGCATTAATGTGTTCATTTTCCTTATTCAGTTTTGTAGGTGAGGAAATAAAAGGATCTCTTTTGTTAAATAAAGTAAATTAAAGTGGGATAAATTAAAAAGATGGAATAACCTTTTCTTTTCTTCAAAGAAGTACTTTTTTTTTTTTAGATATAAGTTAAATTGTACATCATATATTTCTATATTACTCAAGTGGATTTATTTTCCTTTCTTAAAACTTTCATTGGCAGTAGGTGAGAGTTTTTCAAAATGTAAAAATAGTCTATATGAATAAACAATATTGTGAGCATGCTTTAACCTTACCAACTCAATATTAAGTAGGTTGTCCTTTAACATTATCAATTAAAGTAGGTTGTCATTAAAGTACTTAGTATTCTAGCCTCAAGTGAAATTAGAAATTCATGTATAGCCTAGGAGATTTGTTAAAGGAAGAAAACAATATAAGAAATTTGTTAATGAAGAAAACAATGAGACGAAGAAAACAATGAGATTCTTAAAGTACTAGCTATTCTAGAAATTAGAAAGTCGTGTATAGTCTTTAGGAGAGTCGTTATAATCCTCAATTTTTTTTTTTTTTTTTTTTAAAAAAAATACTTCATTGATAAGAAAATGGGGAAAATAAGAGGCTAGAAAAAAGCCTTTCTAATTGAGTACTATGGTTAATAAACCATAATTACAAAAATAAAAAATTGCTATCACAATCGATAACTTGGAATAAACAATAAAGAGAAACACTCAATCCAAAGAAAAAGCACAAACTCGTATTTTTTCTTCTCCCAATTTACTCACTGTCGCGACACAAAGAAATGATATTTTTGCTTCCGCCGCTGTAAAGATCATTTGCGTTTGTGTTCATTGGCGATTTAACATGATATTAGGAGGTCCTGTATTTAAACACGTGTCATTTCTTCTCCAATTAATATTATTTTTACTTGTTGGGCTTCTACAAATTTACAAGCCCACACATGAGGAAGAGTGTTAAAGTATTAGTATAATTAAATGGGATAATAAGAAGAATGTCTAGTTTTAATTAGAGATGAAAAATATCAAGTTAAAAATGGTTTGCACTCGTCTAGAGTAATTTTAGGGAAAGATTTGTTTTATTTGGTTCCCCATTATAGCCCTACTAGTTTTCCTTATTTTTAAAATTACTATTAATTAATTTTGAAATTAAATAATTTAATACCAAATTAATTAATTTTAAAATTAAATAATTTAATACCAAATTTTGTTTGGATGATGTGTGAGTGATTTCGCGTTAAAAGCAGCTTAATTCGTTATTTTTTCCGTTAAGTTATTTTGGCCGTTGTATACCTCCATTGATCCTTCGGGGCTGCCACACACACCTTTGGTAGGGGTATATATATGGACACACCCCAAGGACTTACTCCAACTCTGTAATAGGCAACAACCAACCATCTGCCCACCCTACAAACGAGGGATGATCAATCAACATCTGATCCAACAGCCCCTACATTTATGCATTGTCTTACAATTTTCTAAATCTTGCCCCTGAATCTTCAAGAAACCTTACGCCTCCCTACTACTAAGTTGTATCAGAATTTTATTTTCAGCTTCCTGTTCCAGTACTAATTTTCAGCTTCCTGTGTTCCAGTACTCCTCCACGAAATAATTGTGTTCTTTTTCTCTCCCAACCGAAATTCACCTATAAACGTGCAATTTTAAAAATCTTAGAGGTAAACCGAATCCCTACAAAAAAAAAAGGGTAAACCGACTATTTTTTAGAATCAGATAAATTCGATACAAATATAATCAATCCAAATTCTATACTAGATACAAACAAACAATATATATTTTATCTAAAACTCAGATCAGTTATTGGTTCCAAATTTAAAGTGGAATAAACAATTTGGAAACCAGAGCTTAGAAGAATAGATAAACCAACCTAAAACTTGTAAGCAATAAAAACGAGAATAAATCAAGTTTAAGGGAAGAGAGATTGACACTAGATTTATACTGGTTCACCCACGTCAGGAGAAAGTTACAAGAATTTAAAAACGTTCCAGAGAGATTTTTCTCATCTTTCTCTCAAGAAAATACTCACGAATCACGCTAACAATAGCTCTTAAATTCTTCGATAAAAAGAAATCTAACAATAACACTCAAGAAAAGAACCACGACTGTTCTTCTTCTTCAAGACAAATGAACTTCAGTTACGGCCAACCTCAAGCTCTGCCTCTACCTTTTTATATTTTTTTTGTTCTGTGAATAATAAGCACACATTGAGTTTTTATAACAAAAACTCTACTGCCACTATTCTTTTCTTTTAATTATAAAAGTATTTCAACCCCAATTGCAACCACAATCATAACCAATTACAAAACATAGATTATTTGTTAAGCTACATTTATTTTTCCCAATTAAAAATGGAGAATTGTAATGAATAGCTAATAATAAAAAGTCAAATCAAAAAATAACTAATAAGTTTACATATTTAGATTTCATAGCTATCTAAATTATAGGAAGGAGAGTGAACATTTTTCTTCCACTTATACCTGACTTGTATGGATATTTACGGTCAAAGACCTAAAATGAAAATTTGATTTGATTTGATTTTTTTTAATTATTATTTTTAAATCTTCCAACAACCAAAAAAAATATCCCATCCTAACATTTCGAACTAACCTCTTAGAACTCATTTTTCTCAAACAAAAAATATTGGATCCCAACAACAAGAAAATATCCACATAACTAAAATTTGCTTTTAGAAAAGTTGTTTCAACTCATTTTTTCTAAACAAATAAATTTATATGGTTGATACCACGGGATTCATGAAAAACCCAGATAGATATACAAGCCAAAAATGAAAAAACAATGACATAAAAATTTGATCAAAAGAAAAAAAAAACGAATACTCATGTTGCCTAGTCGACGATGACCAGAAAATCGCATAGATCCATTGAATGCTCTTCACAACAACAACTAGCTGCTTTCTGAGAACCGGTTCTTTATCACAATTGTTTTCAATTCCATTGAATGCTCTTCACAACAACAACTAGCTGCTTTCTCAGAACCAGTTCTCTATCACAATTTTTTACAATTCCATTAGCCATTTTTATTCCGAAAAAATAATGAGAAACTAAAAAAACATAACAATGACGATGAAAAACAAAAACCCACCAAGTCATGGTTGCTCATCTACAACAATTATCCATCCTTAGGAACGAGGAGGAGAAATCATTGATCACAAGGCTATCTAAAGACATGAATCTTGTGTGGATGCTAGCAGGTTATTCAAATCGGATGTACCATGATTGTTGTTTGGTCGTGAATGGTGAAGCTGTAGATACGAAAACATACAAAGACGACTCGGACCTCAGATTCTCAATGCCAAAAATATGTTATGAGTATTAACAGAGTATATAATGTTATATACATGTAAATTACTAACTATCAAGATAAACAACAAAATGTGGCTCATATGCATGTAGTTAAACACATCAAATCAGTCAATACCTATGTGTATATAACGACAATTGATAATAGTTGTAGTACTACATACTAGTAACACATGTGTCTTACATACAAATGATACACGCAATAAATATATATAGCAAACTCATGTCTATATGCATATATACAAATAATCAAACACACTTAATCACTCTATCAATCATATTCATTCTAGGTACGTATGAGTATATACATGCAATTAATACAATAAGTCAAGGGATAAATTGTGATTTAAATTAAAGACATTACCAAAAATCCTAAAAAAAAAGGGAATCAAAGTCCCGTTATTTCATAGATCAAAGACGTTACAAAATTCCTTACAAAGTAGAATCAAGTTATATTAAATCAGTCAATACCTATGTGTATATAACGATACATACGTGTGGAAAACTACAACAACAATCGATAATAGTCTATACACTAGTAGAAATCGGGGATATGATGACAAATAAAAACTGTCATCAGGACTTTAGATGACAATTTTTTTCAGTCGTTATAGCCCCTGCCTTCTTTACTCTATAGATGACAAAAACCGAAAACTGTCGTCAATGTTCGTTTGGTGACAGTTTTTTTCTGTCTTCTTAATACGATTAATGACAATTATTTTCAGTCAAGAGACCTTATTTTATGACACTTAAACATTGTCACTGAATGACCACTCATACCATATTTTGTCATGTAAACTTAATTGACGACAGTTTTTATTTGTCATCGAATCGGAATGGAAGACAGTAAATTTTGTACGCTTTGATGACTTAATTTTTCTGTCATTAATAGCTTGAAGACCACAACTATTGTGAGTCAACAAAACGAATTCAATGACATGATTTTTTTGTCACAAAATCAATAATAGAATTTTTTTTTATCAAATCTAAATATATTAATATTTATATTTTTAATTGTAATTATTATTATTATTATTATTATTATTAATTAATAATAATGAAAAATACAAAGCAAATTAAATAAATCTAAGTTTAACCCAATTCAATATCATTGAAATAAGATCTAGATATCAATATATCATTCAAATAACAAAGTTCATCAACTTTTACATAAACTAATTCATATGTATACAATATTGAAACTAACTACGATGCCCCTAAATTGTTGCAACATTAATAATAAAATGTTGCATAACATGATGAAATATTCATTTAACCCAACAAAAAAGTTCATCATTTGTTGCAATATGACTTCTAGCTTGAAGGAAATATCTCCACTTCGCTTTGTAGTTCCTGCGAAATATTTATAAGCTATATATACTTAGAAAACAATCCGTAAGTGAAAAACAATTGACCAAGTGACTAAAATGAACCTAAAATTACAAGTAGTCAAAAAGTACCTAAAATTACAATGTAACAACTAAACTTAAGAAGTGTCTAAATCTACAAAGTACCGAAAACATGCAATAAAGTTTAGAAAATAATAACAAAAGCAAAAGTGGCTACCATAACTGCAGGATAGCCATTAACAAGTGTCTAAATTTACAAAGTACCGAACACATCCAATAAAATCTAGTGTGAAATCAAGAAATGTAATTCATATTTAAGTTAGATGACATACCTCTTTAACACTGAAATGTAATCAATTCAAAGCTACTTCATTAGTGTGCATCAACAAACTACATTTAGAACGCAGTCGTTGTTCAAAAATTTGCTCTTATAAGCTTCTCCTACAATAAATTTTGAATTGTCACATTAGTATACTATGTAAGTCACTAATATATTACCAACCATAGACCATTGAATCTGCACTTTCGTTAAGTTTATCACATCACCAACCGATGTTCTATATATCATTGAAATAAGAGATTGTATATATCATTCAAATACCAAAGTTCATCAACTTTTACACAAATTAAATCATGTGTAGATTATTGACACTAACTACAATGCCCAACAATTATTGCAACATTAGCACTAAAATGTTGCATAACATAATGAAATATACATCTAACCTAACCAAAAAGTCAATCATTTATTGCAATATGGCTTCTAGCTTTAAAAAAATGTCTTCACTTGTAGCTTGAACAAAAAATCAATCATACTAGACATGATACATGTAATGGTTGAACTAAACAAATAAAAATAAAAAATAACTAATAAAGTTTAGAAAAGAATAATAAAAGCAAACGGGCTACCATAACTGTAGGATAGCCATTAACAAGTGTCTAAATCTACAAAGTACCGAAGACATCCAATAAAATCTAGTGTCAAATCAAGAAATGTAATCCATATTTAAGTTACATGGCATACCTTTTTAACACTGAAGATATTTGATTGAAAGCTCCTTCACAAGTGTGCATCAACAAACTCCATTTAAAACGCAGTCGTTGTTCAAAAATTTGCTTTTATAAGCTCCTCCTACAATAAATTTTGAATTGCCACATTAGTATACTATGTAAGTCAAGTTGAAAGAAAAATAATATTTGATAAATAATTAATATACTACCGATCATAGATCATCGAAGGTGCACTTTCGTAAGTGCCCACCAAAACACTTCATTCAAAAAAACAAAATGTCTTGAATGGAAAGGCAAAATACAAACCTTCTATCCTCTAAAGAAGTTTCTTCACTTGTTCACTGTGAGATCACAAGTCTATAAAAACAAAATAACAACAAAAAAAAAATCCTTTAGAGAAGGCGTAAGAGGAGCAAAAGAAAAAAAAAGAAAGAAAAAAAAATGTTGAATTTGAGTTGGTTGGATTCAACCTTACTAGCAGTATCAAGAGTATCAAAAGCACTGCAGATCTGAAAATGCTCCAAATAAAGTCATAAGGAAATATAACGAAACCTAAGAGAACCGAAAAACTCATATAAAGAGTAACGAAACGTAAGGGTATACATATTAATACCACCTATAGCAGAATACTATATGTACATACGAAGGAAGGTCGTGGCGACGAAAGAATGCTCAGACTGGAAGGTGTTTAAGCTCTAGGATAGCGTGAGCAACCTTTTTTCTGCAAGAAGTCTGGGATTTCGAACGAACTGTCTTCGTTGAAAGAGGAAGGTCTACAGTTGATTCCTAAATTGTTGTCTCCCTTTGATGGTTGAGTGACCTGTAATAAAAGAGATGAAACAGGTTTTTCTTATGTTTTAGCACGCTTGCCTACAAAGGAATACATCTTAGCATGAAAGCACATTTTGACTCGTTACATAAAAAATACATAAAAAAGTGTCCAAGTGTCCTTTTTAACCTCAAACCAACTTAGCAAATGTCTAAAGTGAATCAAAAAGCATCTAACACATCATCGATCCTACGAAATTTTGTTAATGGTGCCTATATGTACCTTAAGTGCCCAGACTCATCAAACTACATGCATGCAGTGACTACCATAACGGCATGATAGCCATTAAACTTAACAAAACTTAGGCACATATATGAATGTGAAACTTTTTCTTTCTTTTACAAAAGATGAAGATCCACACCAGTTTCAACTAACTACAAGTTAGTTATAGTCAACTACAACAGAAAATACTTTTAAAGGATCACAATTAGATAATCAACTAATTTAGGGATGGAAACCTCAAATCTTATAGCATACTAATGGCCAAATGACGTTGTTGAGATTAAAGCTTGGAATGCACAAAATATAAGATGGTGGATGGAATTTTTTTTGGCAAGGGTGTAAACAAGTTATTCTCTAGAAATAATCAACTAACACAAAACATACCACAACTATATCCCTAATTACTTTGTTGCAGGTATATAAACTAACTTTTTTCAAAATTAATGAACTAAAAACTAACTTTTTTCAAAACTAATGAACTAAAACACCTTAAATTAAATAGGATAAGTTTCAATATGATTTTATAACATTGAATAAATATCCCTATATACCTCAGTTGTGGAAACTTGTTCCAATCTACAAAACTTGTTTAGTTTTTCCCAAAAACTTGTTCCAATCCACAAAACTTGTTTAGTTTTTCCCATTAACTCATCACATTTTTGCTGCAAAGTGAAGAAAAACATTCAAGTGTCACCAATGGATAACTATCACACTTATGACGGATGAGATATTTTTGGAAACAATTGTTGCACCCCAAATTCTCCTCACAAACCAGCTGCAAATTTGTTTTGATTTGACTTCAAATCATGGCCATCAATTATTCAAAGGACACCCCAACTTGCCTAAATTGAAGGTCAACATTCTGTTAAACAACAGAGGCAAAATCTCACTCATTTTGCCTTTAGTCATTTCTTCCTTTCCTTTTCATTTACTAAATTGCTACAAATCTTTTCATTTTTTGTCTCCTTTGTGCAAATATATATTCACACCTTGTACTCAAGTAATTGTACTTAAACAATCTTTCAATATTGTTTACAAAGAACAACCTAAATACAAGGAGAGAACCAACAATTCCTAATGAACCAACAATTCAGAGCTTCAAATTTATAATCTATTTTATTACTTTTGGGGAGAAGGTTACTTGAATAAAACGATAATGGCTATAATTGCTTACATAAAGGAAATTGGTTGTCTTCTGAGTTCTGATATGGTGGTCTGGTGGATGGTTGGATGATTACATCAAGAAAATCTCAATGCTGGAAAATGATATCAAGCTACTACAAATTGAAATTTAAGGTTCTAGTATACGGTTCCAACAACAGTACAGTTCAATGAAAGGTTACCAAAATCCAGAAGAATTTAACACAGGAACACAAAAAAGAGAAAAAAAATCAATGTAATACAAGTCATCCTTGAGCATGAAATGGGGAAGCCCTCTTCTAAATGGGGTACCAACCAACAATTAAATTTGCATAGCAATTATATTGTTCAGTGGGCAACGGAATACCTCTAACGAGTGTTCTGGTGGGCAAAGGAGAAGGTCGACCAGAGGCGAGGTCGACAGAGCTTGGGCGTAGACGTGGCTGAATCTGGCCGCAGAAGACGCCGGAGCACGGCGGAGCAGGGGTGGAGACGCCGCCGGAACTCGCCGCAGACGACGCCGAAGCTTCGACGGAGGAGGCGTGGCTTTGAGACGAAAAAGAAGAGTTGCCGGAGGCGAACGGAGGGAGGGTGGCCGAGGGAGGAGAATCGGCGCTGCTACGGTTGCGAACCAGATCTGAGACGAAAAAGAATCGGAGCTGAGCGTGGCGGAGGGAGGAGGCAGATCTGAGGAGGCGTGGTTGAAGAAGTTTGTTTCAGCTGAGGAGGCGTGGTTGAAGAGCTTGGCCGAGGGAGCAGGCGGAGGGAGCAGGCGGAGGAGAAAGAAGTTGGCGGAGGGAGGAGGTTGAGGAGAAAGAAGTCTGATTGTTTTTTTTTTTTAAGATTTCTCACATATACATAATATTAATAAAATATTAATAATATATATAATATAATATTATATTTCCCTCCACTCCTTTTTCAATTTTTTTGGATTTCCCTCTCTTTTTTTCTTCTTCACTTTCTCATTTTTTTTTTTAATTAATTAATTTTTTATAAGTATCGCTTCAAAAAAAAAAAAAAAAATTATAAGTATTTTTAATAAGGGGTGAGAGAACATAAATAAATTAGTTATAAATTAATGTAATCTATTCAGGACATTTTAAAACTGTCATCGATTGATGACATTCTAAAATTGTCATTAAGTTTCGAAAATCTGAAAAATTCCGTTTTTTTATGCCAAAAACGCTCCCCAAATGGAAGATGACACATTTTTTCTTCCTCTCTCTTCTTTTCCCTTAGCCCACATGTCATCTATTCCTATTTTTCTAGTAGTGATAGTACTACATACTACTAACACATGTGTCTTACATACATATGATACACGTCATAAATATATAGCAAACCTATGTCTATATGCATATATACAAATAGTCAAACACACTTAATCACTCTATCAATCATATTCAACGTACGTATACAGTATATACATGCAATTAATACAATAAGTCAAGAGATAAAACCAAAATCTCTAAAAAATGGAATCAAAGTCTCGTTATTTTATAGATCAAAGACGTTACAAAAATCCTTAAGAAGTGGAATCAAGTTTTAGAATCCAAAATTTGTATTTAAAATTTTGAAACGTGGGTTCTATAAGCCATATCATTTTCAATTTTTTTGCAATGCTACAAAATTTGTTAAGCGAATAACACATATCTTTCCTCAAGCCCGAATTTTCCAAAGTTCAGAACGATGGGAGGAAGAAGAACATGGTGCAGATGGAAACACACATGAGAATGAATGTTGAAAAAAATCGAAACAAAGCCTAAGGTAAATATATTTCCGATGTAACATTTTTTTTTCTTGGGTTGAATGCAATTGTGAATTATTTTTTAATTTAGATTATTTTATGTTGTTGGGAATCTTATGCAAAATATTTCAAAATTATTTTATGTTGTGCATTTTTATGAAGTTTTGTTTTTCATTTTTGAATCAATACATTATTTTTAAAGCTAGAATAATGTAATCATAGGTTTAATTACGTCTATATACCAGAAACGTGAACCCCATTTCTCACTCCAAAAAAATAACCATATAATTCAAATTATTTTAAATAATTCCAACGATTTTCTAATTGTTGCGTGATTCTTCCCCTAAGTATTTTATCTCTCATAAAATCATCTTTTTTTTTGTGTACGTTGATTTGATTTTTTAAATAATTCCAACTATTTTCTAATTGTTACTATTTTTCCTCCCAACTATTTTATCTCTCATAAAATCATCCTCATCCTTTTTTGTAGTTGATTTTTTTTAACCGATTAAATCTCATAGGGTATTTTTTGATTTTTTTTTAACCGATTAAATCTCATAGGGTATTTTAGTCCCAACAGAGTTTAAGGATTATATTAAATATAGTTGTTAGCTATTTTCCACTAATTTAGTTGTGTTAGCTATTTTTCAGTAACCATTATTTCATTATAGTTATTCCTCTAGTTGCCCCATTAGAAATGTTAGCTTAACTTGGTTGATTGGTGTTTATGGGCTTCAATTTTGCCCCATTAGAAATGTTACCTTAACTTGGTTGATTGATGTTTATGGGCTTCAATTTCTTAACAGAATTATGGTGTGTTTTGATTGACTACTAAAAAAATGTTTTTCAAATAATGCATTTTTTTAAAAATATTTTTTCTTGGAATGTTTATAATTAAAACACTCATGTGTTTGATTACATTTTCTCAAAAGTATTTTTATCTACAAGTGTGTTTGGTTTGCTATAAATTACTATAAAAGACAATTATTAAAAAAACAAAATTAATAAGTTTAAATATATATTTGTCAATTAAACTAACAAATCAAGTTTAGCTCAATTGGCATAAGATTATGCCTTTGACTAAGAGGTCGGGGTTCAATCCCTCCATCCCGTGCAGCCGGCGGCAGTGATCGGAGGTTAGTGGGTGGAGAAATTTTTTAAGTGTAAAAAGGGTATTTTGGTAATTTTAATACAATATGAGAATTAGGTAGATTTTTCAATTAAACACCCAAAAACATTTTTTTTAAAGTTAATATTGAGTGTTTCACCAAAATTGCATTATTTTAAAAATTCATTCTCCAAAAATTTATTTTGGGTGGTTGTTTAACACTTCAAATTATTCTAAAATGACTTTTTTTTAAAATTAAACACTTAGAAATCTAAATCATAGAAATCTAAACCAAACACACCATTAAATGTCATAGACTTTGAATTTTTTTTATCTTATTTTGTCAAATTGATAGTATTAGATAACCTTGGAGTGTTTTCATATTAGCATTTAAATCAATCATCATTTTTTTTCAAAGTTGACTGCCTTTGTTGATTGTGTCAAGACGAAAAAGTGGAAAGATAGGGATAGGGATGAGGAAGGTTGGGAGAGAGGGAGAGAAAGAATAGGGAAAGATAGAGAGATTTTTTATTTTTATTTTTTATTTTTTTTATAACACATCACCTATTGCTATTAAAATATTATAAAAATAAATATTTTTACCACGCAAACATATAAATAAATTAATATTAAATAGGCATGTCATCATCCTAGTTAACACTCCATCAAGGTTACCTAATAATAAATTAATATTAAATAGACATGTGTTACCTAATAGTTATATTAGGTCAGAGACCAAAAATGAACATTAATGTTTCAAAAGTAAAAATATATATTTTTTCAAAAAAAAAAATTAATAATAATAAATAATGTCCACGTAACTTAATTGAGATAAGATTATGCTATGGCAGGTCAGAAGTCAATCCTCACATTAATTAAAATATCGTTAAAAAATAATAATATATATTTTAAAATATAATAACCAAATAAAAACAAAATTCACGCTTAAGTGTAACATTTTGAAATTGTTGACAAAATGGAACCTAAATTAAAAATTAAAAAATAAACATCTAACATTTTGAAATATAAGAACTAGATGTAAATTAAATTTTAAAATCACCAACCAAAAAACATAGTTTTCTCTAAGATTTTATAAGCCCTCCATATAGTTTTTGTTATACATTGTATTAAAAAAAATATTTAACTAATAAGAGATGTTTTTTTGTTTTCTCTAAGATTTTCTAAGCCCTCCATATAGTTTTTGTTATACATTGTTTAAAATAAAAAAAAATTAACTAATAAGAGATGGAATGGAAGAATCAAACTTTTGATGTTATTAATCTACACTTAAAGTCAATTGAATTATGTTTAATATGTTTGACAAGTTTTGTTGTAGATTGTTTATACGTATAGACATACAATTTTAAAGTGGATACTCTTCATAACAAGTTGGGGGTAATCCAACTTTTAGTAGAAAGTCTACCCAATAATTTATTTGTTAATAAGAGCATAGTTCAGTGACATGATGTATCACCTAGTGACTCTGAGATCTTAGGTTAATCCTCTACTCAACTCCAAATTTCAGAACTGAAGATTCTTTTGAAACTACAATTAAAATATTGATATCTTTTTATTCAGATATTCAAATTTTTTGAAAAATGTATGGTTAGAAAGCTAACATCTTCAATTTTATATTTGGTTTCACTATTTTTAGAGTTATGTATCAAAAGATACAGATCGTCGAAGTTTAGCTACAGTTTTGAAGTTTTCAGCCATATCTTCAGTTCTGGATTTAGTGAAGTTTTCAGAACTTCGAAGATCTGTATTTTTTGATACATAACTCCAAAGATAGTGAAACCAGGTATCAAATTGAAGTCTCTGTTAGCTTTCCAACCGTATCCTTTTTGAAGTTTTTGAATATCTGGGTAAAACGATATCAATTATTGAATGCACTCTTCGAAAGAATCTTCAATTTTGAAATTTGCAGAACTATAGTCCAAATTTGATGATCTTTATCTTTTGATACACAACTCCAATAGTGAAATCAGGTATCAAATTGAAGCTTTCTCTGTTAGCTTTTCAACCATACATTTTTTGAAATTTTTGAATATCTGGTTAAAAAGATATCATTTTTTTTTAATGCAAAGATATAGACTGTCTTTTTTCAAAAGACGACCTTTGCGGAGAGGCCGTCTTTTGAAAGGACGACTTCCCTTTAAAACAACATTATTTTTTAAAAATACTTTCAAACATGCAATATTTTTATAAAAAAATTTAAAAATTACAATATTATAAAAAAACAGCCTCAAAACTTCACCCACAAATTTTTATGTTAAATGTAAAAAAAAAAAAATGTATTATAGCTTATATTATATTATTGTCTAAATATATATATATATATATATAAAAAGTGTATGCTCTCCTTTAAAGAAAGGAATTAGGTACAAAGAAAGAGAAGTTCTATCCCACGATTTTATTAAGCCAACCACAAATAAAAGTCAAACATTATTTTAGACTAAGTACACATATATACGCCTCTTATTTTGCTACACACAAATATGTTGAGGCATATAATTTAAACACATATTCAACAATATAAAATCTTGTAATAATTTCACTTACACCTATTTCGGTAATAGAGTAGGTATGCTTTGCTCATGCCTAAAGAAATCGTAAGGATCAACTTTGGTCTTAACTTGCACCAATCTATTAAAATTGTTTCCAAAATACTTCAACCCCCAAACGCTGGCTCGCTTGTAGCTTGTTTTTCCATACTTGTTGTTCGATCCAATATCAAGGTCTCTGTAATTAACATACGCACCTCTCGGCGATTTCGAAACGAAAGGAGCCATGTAACTATAAATCTCTCGTATCCAATTCAGGTGTCGTTTCTCTGCATCAATACCTCGTTCTTGCCATTCAACGATGTAACCAATTTTGAACAAATATTCACCTCGATGTGCAAACGGAGTTTCCGACTCGGAAATCTGACTCATTCTCCCTCCATAAGGAACAAATATAAGTTGTGGCGATTCTATATCTTGATATTGTAATCTTTCCCATATGCCCTCGATTGCAGCCAAAGGAATGGGTTGTTTGACGTAGTCAGATTTGATTTTTATGCTTCCATTGGAGAGAGGTGTTTTAGTAAGTAGTTCTTCCAATGGCTTCCCAAGTTGAAATCCACTGCCCACGATGAGGGCTGTTTCGACCCAACTCGTTTCTATGCAGTCTTTCTTTGTCAAACCCAGTTCAGGAAAAGTTGTATTTAGGGTTACTACAACCTCATCAGCCTTTCCAAGATACAAAGTGAAGAATAAAGCTAATGGTCTTGTAAAGTTCCCACCTATATCGTCAAGGAATTGACTTAGCAAATCGCCAACAAGAGCATAACTCAACAGCATGATGTATCGCCTAGTGACCATGAGATTCTATGTTCAATCCCCCACCCCAACATATTGTAAAAAAAAAGACTTAGCACATCATTTTATTATTTTTATATTCATGGTGATTTTATATAATATGTTGGGGATGGGAATTTTGTTTAGGAAAAATACCCACTTCTTATTTCTATATATTTGATGAATTGAGTGTGTTTTACCCTTGTGGATAGAAATTTGGTCTCCAAAAACTAACAATTTTTGTCATTTAAATTTGCATTTAGTTTCCACTTAGTCGTTGAAATTTTAAAATTGACATTTTTGGTTTCAATGTTTAAATTTGATGTATAGTTATTGGTCCCGAAAATTTGAAATTAATTTCTAAATAGTCTATAAATTTGTGTTGAACTTAGTTGATCTGACACAATGATGACGTGTTGCAATCAACATAGGTTGACTAGACTTTTGCTATTTTTTTTTAGCACATGCAAGGTATAGATTCGAATTTTTGACCTCTCAATTGTTTACTAATAGATATATGTATTTTTTTTTAATGAGTTGGTCAACTAATCATCAAGTTGTTGAGGTCCAATTAGAACCAATTTCAAACATCAATAACCAATTAAAAATAAAATTAAAACCTAGAGAATCAAACATCTCAATTTTGTAAATCAATTACAAAAAAAAAAAAAAAATCGAATAGAAATTACATTGAAATCTTAGGAATCAAGTGTATTTTACCAAAAAATAATAAATAAATAAATAATTGTAACAGATGTAAATTTAGAGTAAAATAATTAAAAATATAGCATTTTTTAAAAAAAATTGCGGATATGGCAATTTTTATCTCTGATAGTATAGTTTATGGCTGATAGTAATCTTTTTTTATAGAATTTTGTCAGTGATAATAGTCTATAAGTGATAGAGGTTTATTATAGAAGTCTATCACTAATAGTCATAAATTCTATCACTGGTAGCCACTGATTTTTTGCTATATTTGCAAAATGTTTCAAACTTGGCTAACGGATAGAAATCTATCACTAATAGTCATAAATTATATCACAGGTAGCCACTGATTTTTTGCCAAATCTATCACTA
Organism: Herpetospermum pedunculosum; assembly: GCA_028017165.1. Lineage (NCBI taxonomy): Eukaryota > Viridiplantae > Streptophyta > Magnoliopsida > Cucurbitales > Cucurbitaceae > Herpetospermum > Herpetospermum pedunculosum. Next base: position 58,386,519 of record CM051528.1, read on the forward strand.
ATAGTCATAAATTATATCACAGGTAGCCACTGATTTTTTGCCATATGTGCAAAAAGTTTCAAACTTTGCTAAATTTATAATTATTTTGGGTCTGATCGCGGTTTGTGCAACCAACCCAAAAAAAAATTGAAACCTTTTTTAATTTTAAAAATTTTGAACTATTTCATCAAACATAAAAGGAGGTTTGAGGTAATTTTGGATTGAGGTAGTTTTGGGTTCTAAATCCAAAATCAGGTTTGGAGAGGGTTGGGTATAGAGGAGTTTGAAAAACCAAACCCATGAATTTTCTTAATATTTATATGTAATTTACTCATATTAATATTTTAAAAAATAACATTTAATTTTTAAGTTAACAAATTAAAATTAAAAAATAATAATGATTAATAATATTCACTCACAAATCATTTTCATTCTCAGTTTTCATATTTTATGGCAATTTTTAGGATATTTTATATTAATAATGTACTTTAAATAACTTATTATAGAAATATGGTAGTTTTGAAAGTATTTACAAAACTAGGGTACCTAAATCGTGTACCATGGACACGATTTCCATGTAACTCGTGTACCATGGACACGATTTTGGGGTAACTCGTGTCCATGGTACACGATTTAGGGTGTAACTCGTGTACCATGGACACGATTACTAATAGTCATAAATTATATCACAGGTAGCCACTGATTTTTTGCCAAATCTATCACTAATAGTCATAAATTATATCACAGGTAGCCACTGATTTTTTGCCATATGTGCAAAAAGTTTCAAACTTTGCTAAATTTATAATTATTTTGGGTCTGATCGCGGTTTGTGCAACCAACCCAAAAAAAAATTGAAACCTTTTTTAATTTTAAAAATTTTGAACTATTTCATCAAACATAAAAGGAGGTTTGAGGTAATTTTGGATTGAGGTAGTTTTGGGTTCTAAATCCAAAATCAGGTTTGGAGAGGGTTGGGTATAGAGGAGTTTGAAAAACCAAACCCATGAATTTTCTTAATATTTATATGTAATTTACTCATATTAATATTTTAAAAAATAACATTTAATTTTTAAGTTAACAAATTAAAATTAAAAAATAATAATGATTAATAATATTCACTCACAAATCATTTTCATTCTCAGTTTTCATATTTTATGGCAATTTTTAGGATATTTTATATTAATAATGTACTTTAAATAACTTATTATAGAAATATGGTAGTTTTGAAAGTATTTACAAAACTAGGGTACCTAAATCGTGTACCATGGACACGATTTCCATGTAACTCGTGTACCATGGACACGATTTTGGGGTAACTCGTGTCCATGGTACACGATTTAGGGTGTAACTCGTGTACCATGGACACGATTACTAATAGTCATAAATTATATCACAGGTAGCCACTGATTTTTTGCCAAATCTATCACTAATAGTCATAAATTATATCACAGGTAGCCACTGATTTTTTGCCATATGTGCAAAAAGTTTCAAACTTTGCTAAATTTATAATTATTTTGGGTCTGATCGCGGTTTGTGCAACCAACCCAAAAAAAAATTGAAACCTTTTTTAATTTTAAAAATTTTGAACTATTTCATCAAACATAAAAGGAGGTTTGAGGTAATTTTGGATTGAGGTAGTTTTGGGTTCTAAATCCAAAATCAGGTTTGGAGAGGGTTGGGTATAGAGGAGTTTGAAAAACCAAACCCATGAATTTTCTTAATATTTATATGTAATTTACTCATATTAATATTTTAAAAAATAACATTTAATTTTTAAGTTAACAAATTAAAATTAAAAAATAATAATGATTAATAATATTCACTCACAAATCATTTTCATTCTCAGTTTTCATATTTTATGGCAATTTTTAGGATATTTTATATTAATAATGTACTTTAAATAACTTATTATAGAAATATGGTAGTTTTGAAAGTATTTACAAAACTAGGGTACCTAAATCGTGTACCATGGACACGATTTCCATGTAACTCGTGTACCATGGACACGATTTTGGGGTAACTCGTGTCCATGGTACACGATTTAGGGTGTAACTCGTGTACCATGGACACGATTACTAATAGTCATAAATTATATCACAGGTAGCCACTGATTTTTTGCTAAATCTATCACTAATAGTCATAAATTATATCACAGGTAGCCACTGATTTTTTGCCATATGTGCAAAAAGTTTCAAACTTTGCTAAATTTATAATTATTTTGGGTCTGATCGCGGTTTGTGCAACCAACCCAAAAAAAAATTGAAACCTTTTTTAATTTTAAAAATTTTGAACTATTTCATCAAACATAAAAGGAGGTTTGAGGTAATTTTGGATTGAGGTAGTTTTGGGTTCTAAATCCAAAATCAGGTTTGGAGAGGGTTGGGTATAGAGGAGTTTGAAAAACCAAACCCATGAATTTTCTTAATATTTATATGTAATTTACTCATATTAATATTTTAAAAAATAACATTTAATTTTTAAGTTAACAAATTAAAATTAAAAAATAATAATGATTAATAATATTCACTCACAAATCATTTTCATTCTCAGTTTTCATATTTTATGGCAATTTTTAGGATATTTTATATTAATAATGTACTTTAAATAACTTATTATAGAAATATGGTAGTTTTGAAAGTATTTACAAAACTAGGGTACCTAAATCGTGTACCATGGACACGATTTCCATGTAACTCGTGTACCATGGACACGATTTTGGGGTAACTCGTGTCCATGGTACACGATTTAGGGTGTAACTCGTGTACCATGGACACGATTTACATGACGTGTCAACCTAAGTTGTGCGAGTTACCCCTAAGTCGTGTACCATGGACACGAGTTACCCCAAAATCGTGTCCATGGTACACGAGTTACATGTGACGTGGCAGATCATAACTCGTGTCCATGGTACACGAGTTACTCTCTAAATCGTGTACCATGGACACGAGTTATCTCTAAATCGTGTCCATGGTACACGAGTTACCCCCTAAATTGTGTACCATGGACACGATTTAGGAAAATCGTGTCCATGGTACACGATTTAGGTACCCTAGTTTTGTAAATACTTTCAAAACTACCCTATTTCTATAATAAGTTAATAAGTTATTTAGAGTACATTATTAATATAAATTATCCCAATTTTTATGACAAAGTTATTTTAAAAATGATGTGATTTTGCCCTTAATTACATAATTAGAATTTTTTTCATTTCTAATTTTTTTAATTTCGTTTTACACTTAATATGAAAATGTTTTAAATTTTAAATTTTAATTTCTATTTACGGGACATATCCTTTGGAAATTTTATTCAAATAGTTGTTTCATTCTTGTTTTTATGGTTTTCTTAGGATTTCTAAGTTTTTTTTTCTTTTTTCTTTTAATTCATTTTCCAAATATGTATTTTAGAAGAAAAAAAATCAAACCAATTGACATGTTATGTTTTTCTATTTGTTAATGGTAAGCAATGTTTTTATTAAAAAATTATTTTTTTATTTTTAAACTATAATATAAATTAAATATTTCATTCTAAACATTTTTTTAAAAAAAATCTCATATTGCATAAAAAGTTCTACAATTCATAAAACATCTACTAGAAAATAAGAAGGAAAAAAAAAAATAGCAAAAGGAAAAAAAAAAAAATAATCGTCAAGTTTCAAAACACTGCCCTTCAAACACTGTTTTCTTAGCCTTTCAAACACTGTTTTCTAATTTTAAGACTTCAACACCATCCCAAACAAACACGAGAATTTGGATTATCAGAATTGTGAACCCAAAACAGAGCACCAAAGAGTACGGAATATAAATAATATCAGCTTCAAAGAATATTAATTTCACCAATATATTTCCGTTTAAAGTAATTTGATAAAATTAAAACTTTTTAAACCTAATTTGAACAGAAGAAGAAAAAAAAACAAAAAACTCATTTTATAATCGTTTTGGATCATTTAGTCCGCTGAGTTGTCCTTTTCATTTGAATATTAATCTAAGAAAATAAAACTTTGAATGAAAAGGGTAGAAATAACACAAGCAAAAGCGTTGAAAAAAATACCTGCCAAAAGAAAGCCAATGAATAGATTTTCATCCAATTTGCTCGCCACATATTGCCACCGATCAATTAGCTTGGTTACACCGTCCTCCGCCGTTCTGTTAGCCAAGCAAAGCGTCACCGTCGCCGGCACCGGAACCAGCTTCAGCTTCCACGCCACCACAATTCCAAAGCTCCCTCCGCCGCCGCCTCTAATGGCCCAAAACAAATCCTCCCCCATCGACTCTCTATCATGAAACTTCCCATCACCATCAACCAAATAAGCATCCATTACATTATCAGCCGCAAGGCCATATTTCCTCAGCAACATCCCATATCCACCGCCACTGAAATGCCCACCGACCCCGACCGTCGGACAAATACCGGCCGGAAAGGCCAAGCTTCGACTTTTCTCACCGATTGTATAGTAAAGTTCACCAAGAGTTGCACCGGAGTGAACCCATGCAGTGTTAGTTTGGAGATCAATAGAGATGGAATTTAGCTTGATTAGGTCAACAATGATGAATGGGAGGTGGGCGACGTAAGAAAGCCCCTCGAAATCGTGGCCGCCGCTTCGAGTTCGGATCTGAAGGCCGTGGGATTTCGAGCAGACGACGGCGGCTTGAATGTGGGAAACATTGGATGGTGTTATGATGAGGAGTGGCTTTGGGGTATTGGAGGTTGAGAATCTTTGGTTTCTAAGGGTGAAGTTCAAGATAGAGGAATAAGAGGAGTTTAAGGGAGTGTAAATGAGCTTGGAAATAGAGGCACTATTTGGAGAATGATGGAAGAGACATTCAAGAAAGTTTTCATGTTTGTGTGCAGAATTATAAGCTGCAGCCCATGATGAAGATGAAGATAGAATGATGAAGGTAAGAGATAGATGGATTAATGTATAAGACTTCATGGTTGGGTTGGAGATTTGTGTTATTGAAAAGCTTCACTATTTATGGTGGTTTGCTTGAGTTTAATTATTGTATTTTAATTTGGAATAACTACTAATAATTAGGCTGACTTTTTCTTACTTCCAACATTAATTATTAATTAAAAGTGTGTTCAACTCTTTTGGAAAAATTATTAATTAAAATTGTGTTTACCATATAACTTCATGAATATCATTTTAGATTGTGACAGTTGCAAAAATAATAATAATTGTTACGGGCTGAGCTGCGATAAAGGTCTGACGGGTCGTGTCATCAGGCGACGCCGTCCTCATCGTCATCATCCGACCCTTGGGACAGTTGTGGCCCCAAAAGGCGCTCCCGGATCAGGAACCCGTATACGCCGACATCCCAACGTGGAAGGAATCGAGCGAATTGAACGACTTTCCCGCCATCTCGAGGGTAGAAAAGGTACAACTCCTCCTGATAATCTGGCGCGCGGATCGAGGGAACAATGATCTATTACAATAAATGAGCATAGACCGTCAGTACGAGCCTTATCGCCCCAGCGTGGGTCCTAGAGCCTCATGATGAAGGAGATACGGGTCGACCCTACCCACAATACCTCGACCATAAAAGCGCACCGATACCGGTACGAAAGAGGTATGCAACACTTTATGCACAGTCACTTTGACTCTCCAACTTATTCTCAGATCATTTATGATTTAAGCATCGGAGCATCGTGGGCCTAGTCCCACACCGGTGCAAGTTTACCACCTCTTTTTCGTGCAGTGTTCCGGAGACAACCCCACAAATCCTCAATCCGACGAAACACCGGCGGAAAAAAGGTGGTCCAAAATTTACCATCAACAATAATAATAATAATAATAATGTATTTATAGCCATCATTTTTCAACTTTGTAGCTATAGCAAATATTCAATTCTTAGTGTGAAACTAATTCAATCAACTCATATATCAAATATAACTTAACTGATATAATCACTAAAATTAAATAAATATATCCAGTTTTGTTTTTACATGTGGGATGAAGGGAATCGAACATGTGACCTCTTGTACATCATGCCGGTTAAATTATGCTACATATTTTATTTGATTCTCTAATATTTATTTATTAACATTTGATAAAATTATTATTTCATTAATAAAAAACAAAACTGGATATATTTATTTCATTGGTTCAAGTTTTAAGTTGAAACTAAAACTTCAACGTTAAAATTTGATCCCAACCAATTATAAATGTATAATTATTGTTGGCAAAAGAAAAAAAAAATCCAAGGTTTTTAAGATTTGGTGATTACACAAGACGTGGGAACAATATTTAATAGATTTTTATTAAAAAGAATTGTATTCACACCAAGAAGGGGGCGCTTACTTATTATTTTTGATATGGTGTTGATTTTTGTTGGATAAAATATATTGGATTCATTTGTTTTGTTTTTTTATTTTATTTTTATTTTTTTAAAAATAATATGTTGCGTAAAAATTGAACCTAAAATCTCATCCTCACTAAACGATACAGGCAGAACTATGCTTCGTTGGCGTTGGATTCATTTGTTGGTTGGGTATAATATGAACAAAGCAATAAAAAGATAAGAAAAAATGGAGATATTTGACCAGATGCCCTTGAATTAAGGCTCATTCGAGAGATTGACGCTCGTTTTTAAAAATGAGATAGAATGACCTTTTGCTGACATCACTCTCGCTAGGATTTCTCTTGCTCTCGCTCTCGTTCTTTTGCGGGCTCCATTTTATAACTAAAAATTTTCTGTTCTCGTGAACGTGAACGAGAGCGAGAGAAATCCCAGCGAGAATGATGTCAGCAAAATGTCATTTTGACTAATTTTTAAAATCGCGCGTCAACTCTCGAATGAGCCTTAATTTAAGAGCATCTGGCCAAATATCCCGAAAAAATGGGTAGCAGTTTTCTTCATCCAATAAGGAAATAAACAAGTTGTATGCTAATGATGACTTCACAAACATGTGTTTGTTTGACGAGCTAATAGTTGTACGAATTGAGTGAACAAATCTAGCTTATAATAGCCACTATTTTGTTTGACATTTTTTTTTTTTTTTTATATTAATAAATTTTTGGGTTGTATCAATTAATACCTCAAACTAATAATTGTATCAATTTAGCAATTTATAACTATTTTCATTTGATTCTATTTTAAATCAGCTTAAAATTACTTAAATAAAAAAATAAAAAAAATTCTTATCACACCGTCCTACGAAAGTAGCAAAAAAAATTATAATGAAATTAGTCCTGATTAAGTAGGAAAAAATAGAAAAATGACAAGAAGATGAATAATCGATACTGCTATCTATTTCATTCAAGTATTATTTCTCTTTAGTTTACGTTAATTTCTACCTTTAGGAAGTGTAATACATGTGTGAAAGTTATCTATTGACGATTTTAAAATAAAATTCTGACAGATGATCTAACTTACTTATGAAAGTTTGAGATTTTAATTATAAAATTATTAGTTTGAGGTTTTAAGTGTAATTATAACCCCACAGTTTAGAGGTATAAATTTATTTTCTCCCATTTTTTAATGAAAAATTTGTTGCTAACATATTACTGTTTAGGCCACGTTTGAGAGTGATTGTTGAGTTGGAGATTAAATCTCTTCTTCCAAACATTAAAATAATTATATAGAAATCAATTTTATAAAATCAATTATAATCAATTTTATAAAATCAATTAAAATTTGTTGCTAACATAGTATCGTAGACATTACGCTATGTATACTGCTTCCTAAAATTCAATATTATGGTCAATTGCCTAGTTTTAATTGCATTTTTCTAATTACTAATTAAAAATTAGGATATGATGCATCTGAAATATTACTATTTTAATTTAAGATAAAAGAAAATTAGATATTTTAAAAATTTAGACACCAAAATATAACAAAACATAAAGTTTAATGGACCAAATGAACGTTTTAAAAGTTTAAAGACCATATCAGAGTGAACAATCTTGAAAGTCGTCAAAGTGAATATAACTCAACAGTAATTGACATGCATATTAAGAACTAATCTAAGAACAACTCACGTGCCTGAGACTACTCGGGGCAGTCTTGTAATAAACGGATCATTCCCTTAGGTTCGGGCCTACCCGGACCAATCTTACACAATGGCCCACAAGAGTGAAAGAACGAGGACCGAGCACCACCCCATAAGTGGGATATGTCCCATCACGCAGGCATGTACTCACCTCGATGCAAACAGATATAAATACGAATAAAAGAGATCTGATATAAGGTATGCAATCTAATGTTATCTAACCCTAAGCTAGTCTCTTGGTTAAGTTGACCAAACTACTGATTTAGACATCAGAGCTTGTTAGACATAGCACTACACCTATGCTTGGATTGATCTTCTTCTTCACGTCACCAAATCAGGAGCACGGTCCAATTCGAAACTGGACACACATCTAGAGCTTGGTCCCACTTGAGATCCAAGTTCGACCTGTGGACTAGAATTCAACATCAATAATGCACATTCTTTTACGAGGTTGGAGGTTCGAATCTCTCATATCTATGTAATAAAAAAAAAAAATTCCAAGTTTAGGAGACCCTAAATCTAAAAAAGTGAGGTGAAATGAATACAAATAAGTTCACATTTTACAACTTTAATTTATAATATCTTTAGTAAACACAATTATAAACTTTATTTGCTAAATAGAGCCTAACTTAATTGACATAAGGTTGTGGTCGTGCCCGTGACTAAAAGGTTATCATAGATGATGTGGCGGTTAAATTTTGTTGAACATACTTGCTAGATTGGAAAAAAAATAATTTAAGATTTTTTTTTTATATTTGTTTGGCAAAAATATTAATTTAATAACATTTTTTTACTAGGTTTTCTTCACCTTTCCTCTCATTTCTTCTCCTTCCTCTTATTTTATCCGGTTCGAGATGTCGTCATCATCGCTATTGTCACTACCACCGCCTCACTCAATCGTTGACACAAATTTGATCTCTCCACGAACACTTTCTCGTTCCATAAAGGGGAGGAGAAGGATCATCCTCATTTGTTCCAGATCGTTCCAGATCTGGACTAGAAATCATTCCAGAGATCTAGACAAAGGAGATAGTTCGATTATAAAAAGAAAGAAAATTAGAGAGCAGAGCTTTCAGCAAAGGTCAATATCCCTTGTCAATATTATATCTCTTCAGAATGAATGGATTAGAAGCTAGCAACCCTAGGCCTCTTTATATAAAGTTACTAAAAAATCATTTAGCTACAAGACAAAAGAGAATAAGGTACAACAACCAAAACGTGGAGGAAGACTATTGGAGAGAAAATAACAACCAAAGGTTCTAGAGACTTCTTCCACCTAAGGCTCCATGTCATATGCTGAGTCAGTGCGATGTAATTCCTCCTTAATATCCCCCCTAAAACGAGCAGAGAGATTGACGATACCGAGTTTGGAGCGAAGATAAGAGAACTGAGAGTGTGTGAGGGGTTTGGTTAAACAATCAGTAAATTGTTTAGCAGACGTCACATAGCGAATATCAAGACGTTTGTTAAGAACTTGATCACGAACATAATGCACATCGAGTTCAATATGTTTTGTACGAGCATGGAAGAATGGATTTTAAGCTAGAGCTCCCGCACTTGTATTGTCACACCATAAAAGGGGTATAGAGGACAAATGAAAACCAATTTCCTCAAGGAGTTGCAGAATCAAGGTGACTTCAGCTGAGGCATGAGCAAGAGCTCGATATTCTGATTCAGTGCTTGAGCGAGCAACATCTACTTGTTTCTTGGATGACCACGAGACGAGGGTAAGACCAAGAAAGATGCAATAAGCACCTACTGACTTCCGATCATCGACGTTAGTTGCCCAATCAACATCAGAAAGGAAGTGATGGAAAGCCGAGTACTAGGTTGTATAAGAAGTCCATAGAACGCAACTCCTTTGAGATACCGAAGGACTCTTTTGACGGTTTGCCAGTGTAAGTCAGCTGGAGCTTTGAGAAATTGGCTGAGTTTATTGACAATAAACGCAATGTCCGGGCGAGTATTTGTAAGATATTGAAGGGCTCCTATGGTGTTGCAATAGATAAACGGATCCGAGAGTAAAGTGCCATCATGGAGAGAAATATATTTACTAGTAACTGTAGGGGAAGGACACGGTTTGAAGTGCGATTCAGGTGTAGGCCAAAGGAAACATAGTTGACTTGAATGCCCAGAAAGAAATTGAGTTTGCCAAGATCTTTCAAAGCAAATTTGGAATTTAGCAAACAAATAAGGTGAGTGAGAAAACCTGGATTATTTCCCGTGAGAATAACATCGTCAACATAAAGAAGAAGCAGCACGATGATAGAGCCTATTCGGTAGAAGAAGAGAGAGGCATCTGACTTGCTAACTGAAAACCCATAGCCTAAAAGGAAAGTCTTGAACTCATCGTTCCAGGCACGTGGAGCCTGTTTTAGGCCATAAAGTGCCTTGTGTAGTTGACAAATATGGTCAGGGCAAGATGGATCTTCAAACCCAGGCGGTTGAGTCATGAAGACAACCTTCTTTAGAGTGTCATTCAAGAAGGCATTGTTGAAGTCCAAATGACGAAGAGACCATCCATTTGAGATAGCCAGAAATAACACAATTCGGATGGAAGAAGATTTTACTACAGGACTGAAAGTTTCAAAATAATCAATACCATGATGTTGATGAAAACCCTTGGCTACCAGACGAGCTTTGTACCTCTGAATAGAGCCATCCACATTCTGCTTCAGACGAAACACCCATTTACAGCCTACAACATTTTGATACAGAGGGAGGAACCAAGGACCATGTCTGATTTAGGCGAAGGACTTGCATTTCATCAGTCATGGCAGAGCACCATTGAAGAGTGGCAAGAGCAACTGAGACTTTTGTTGGTTTTGTGATAGACCAGTCAGTGGGAGCAGTGACAACCCATGCTTTTGGTCGGAAAATGCCTGCCTTACCTCTGGTAAGCATAAAATGATCATTAATCATATGGGGAGGAACAGATGAGGCTGACACTGGAGAGGCAGATAATGGGAAATGAGGTGAGGGAAACTCCGATGAAGAAATTTGGGGAGGTGGGGATTTATGGCTTGGTTGAGAGACATCAGTATGAGGTTGTGCAGATGATGCCACTGGATTTGGGAAGAGGACGAAATTTTGGGGTTTAGATTGTGGGACGGGATTTTGGGGTTTAAAAATTGGAACGAGATTTTTGGGTGTGGGATATGGGTTAGAAAAAGACGGAATATTTAGGGAAGTAGACTGTGGGCCAAACCAGTGGAGAATGAAGGCAGTTTTCGATAAGTCCGGTGGGTTTGGTATAAGTGGGCCAAAATCAGTTGCAAAAGTAAAATGGGCCTCATTAAAACGTACACTGCGAGTAATAATAATCCGGCCGAATTTCATCAAACATAGATACCCCTTGTGATGTGAATATGGCCCAAGGTAAACACACTGTTCAGAATGCTGCTCAAACTTGTGATTGTTGTAGGGCCTGAGACTCGGATAACATGCACAGCCAAAAACCCTTAAGGTGGAGAGCTCGAGTTGCTAACGGAGAAGAAAATTCAGAGGTGATCGGTGGTTCAGAGTGGGTGAAGGCATTTCATTGATGAGCAGAGTAGCTGTTTGGAAGGCGAACCACCATAATTTGAGAGGCATGGAAGCCTGAGCCAGTAGTGTAAGTCCAGTTTCGACGACATGTCGATGTTTTCTTTCAGTTCGCCCGTTTTGAGCAGACGTGTACGGACATGAGAACCGAGTAACAATCCCAAGGTTTTTGCATATTTTTGCAATGGGATTGTATTCTCCACCATTGTCCATTTGCATAGTCTTAATTGATTTTTGAAATTGAGTATGGACAAACGCCTGAAATTCCCTAAAGACAACTTGGGCATCACTTTTCTGTTTCAAAGGGAACAACCATGTGAATCGACTGAAATCATCAACAAAGAGGATATAGTAACGAAATCCATCAGAGGACAAAACAGGAGTTGGTCCCAAAAGATCAGTATGCACAAGATCAAATGGGGCAGAGGCGTGAGATTGAGAGTTATGATAAGGAAGAGTATGCATTTTGCCAAACTGACATGCTTCACAAAATTGAAGTTCATCCTTCATAGAAAAGTGTAAATTACAATTGCGAATGACTTGTTCTAAAATTTTAACAGATGGGTGCCCTAAACGTTTGTGAAGAAGCGACTTGGTCAGCACAACATTTGCTTGAGAGGCAGAAGGTAAACAAGCAGAATAGGCAGTTGGAGAAGACAAAATGGGCAGACATCGAGCATTAGACTTTGGTAGATCAGCTACTGAGTCCTTATTTATCAACAACCCTAGTGAAGTAATTTGATATAGACCATCCTTAAGTGTGTCACTCAGCCGTTCCTCCCCCGTAACCTTGTTCTTAACCACACAGAAATCAGAGTGAAATTCAACATAAATGTCATTGTCTCGAGTTAGCTTGGAGACACTAACCAATTTTTTTGCTATTGAGGGAACACACAGAACATCAGTTAGTTGTAGGGAGCCATGATCAGTAGAGATAAATGAGGTACCCAAGTGAGAGATAGATAATTTGTTACCATTTCCAACGATTACAGATTCAGTACCTGTGTAGTCAGACTTGTTAGCTAGATAACCCGGATTGGTTGTGACATGACTTGAAGCTTCATTGTCAGCGTACCAATGTGGATCAAGAACATTTTTCGGATGTGCAATAGCAGAGTTTGTGACTAAGGCAGTAGGTTGTGGACGAAATCCTTGATTGAAGGATGAGGGTGCAGATCCTTGTCCTTGTGAGAATTGATTCTCCTGTTGATGAGTGTTTCTTCGATTGTTTACTTCAGGAAGAAAGTGAGAGAAGCATACCGCAACACTGTGCCCAATTTTTCCACAGACCTGACACTGAGTTTGGCAATGGTTTGACCCATTGGTCAACCGCCCACGTCCCCTGCCACCCCCGACCACCCCGTTGACTGAAGTTTGAGGAGTTGTTGGAGTGTTGAGAGTTCGGTGTGGGGGACTGACTATTCATAGAGCTAGATCCACTTGGGAAATTTCCAAGGTTAGAGCCACCAGAGGGCCTATTTTGAAACATGTTGACAGAGGAGGTGGAGCTATTGTTCAGAGACAGACCGGCTAAACCAGATTTTAGAGCCACTTGATATTCCAACCTTTTTTCATAAGAGAGTAGGTATGCCTGCATTTCTGACCAGCTAATGTTAGCCCTTCCTTGTATCATGATAACTACTAGATTGTAGTCTTCATCGAGCCCCGATAAAACCTGAGAGATAAGATCACTAGAAGACAATGGACTTCTAGCAAGAGTCATACCATCAGAGTATTTTTTTTCATCGTAATGAGGTACTCACACATTTTTAACGAACCTTTCCTCGTTTGTTGAAACATATGCTTGAGATAGTTGATTTCTGCCCGAGAATGGATACCGAACAGTTCCTGGACAGCAGACCATAAATCTTTGGCTGTGTAAAATCTCATTACCTGCATAGCTATTTCGGGTGACATGGAGTTGTAGAACCACCCGAGAAGGAACTGGTCAATCGTGACCCATTTTCTAAACTCAGGATTCAAGGTTCGTGTTACTGCAGAGGGCTCTTTTGAGCTTCTTTGAACAACAACACCAGGTGTACCAACACTCGGGCTTTCACCAGATTCTTCAGTAGGGGCTGGAGTCTCTGAGATAAGTAAGAACTGCTCAGGACATGGATCAGTTCCAAAGAGGTGACCTTCCAATTGATAGCTTCGGAGGATAGGCCAGGCAAGGTTTTGCCAAAGAAGGAAGTTGGTTCTGTCAAACTTGATGGATGTGATTTGGTTAAAAAGTTGATTAAGAGGAGGTCCCGAGAAGTCGCCTTGGATTAGTGTTTGAAGAAGATGTAAAAAAAGGAAAGCTCTGGTTTTTATTGGCCATGAACCTGGCTATACCAAGTTCGATTATAAAAAGAAAGGAAACAAGAGAGCAGAGCTTTCAACAAAGGTCAATATCCTTTGTCAATATTATATCTCTTCAGAATGAATGGATTGGAAGCTAGCAACCCTAGGGTCTCTTTATATACAATTACTAAAGAATCATTTAGCTACAAGATAAAAGAGAATAAGGTACAACAACCAAAACGTGGAGGAATGCTATTGGAGAGAAAATAACATCTTCTAGAGACTTCTTCCCCTCCATGTCATATGTTGAGTGCCATCATGTAATTCCTCCTTAATAGAGATTTTCTTTCATTTTTCATTCCAAATCTCAGGAACAAAGGAAGGCTTCCTCCTTCGTGGGAAGGAGGGAAAGCCAAAAGGCTCCCTCCTTCATGTGAATGAAGACTTTTGTTGGAGGAGGGACCAACCTTAGTGACGATGATCTCAATGGCAGAGCGTCAACGACTTCGACGGTGGCAGTAGCGATGATGACGACCAAAAGGTGAGAAGGGAGGGGAAATGAGGAGTAGGAGGAGGGGATAAGGAAGCCTAATAAAAGAAATATTATTAAATTAATATTTTTGCTAAACAAACCTACAATAATTATTAAAACTAACGTGTTTCACAAAATTTAATATTTTTGACTTATTTAAGGTTAAAAGTTCATCCCTTACCCCTAGACTTAAAAACTCATAAATTAATTTTCTCTCTCCACTTTCTCTTTTGTCTTCTTTTTAATCTCCCTATTCTCTTTCATCTCACCATAATTTGGGCACCAATGACCCATTTTTAGCGCTCTCGTCTTCGTTCATCTACAATCTGTTACAACCATTTTTGGGTGGAGTGGTCGAACAAGCTACCTCGAAACATGTAGATCTCGAAAAGTTACATGGAACAAAAAAAAAACTTCCAATTTGGTCAATTGTGCTTAAAATTATGAAATCTTTAAAGTTTGAACTTAAACCCGTTCGTCCTTTTCGGCATTAAAGTGGCATTAAAGTCAAGATCCTTCAACTTTAGCTCAATTTATAAGCATGATTGTAAATAACAAGAAAAAACGTTTGAAAACGAGTGGTCATTTATTAGCTCAAACGTATTTGTATCGAAGGAGATACGATGTTCGGTAGATAGACCCAGAATTGTGCTGTGAGATTGCATATCTTACACACGTAGTGTGCGATCACACTTTCCGCGCACGGTATGTAATCACACACTACAATCGTGTGCAGTTGTATGCGATCGCACAACGTGAGATTTTAGGTGTATCTTTCGAATATCGTATCTCTTTCGATACAAATTGGTTAGCTAAATGACCACCCGTTTTCATAGATTTTTTCGTGTTCTTTACAACCATGATTATATCTGAGCAAAATTTTAATTGATCTTAACTTTTAATGCCCAAAAAGTCGAATAAATTTAAGTTTAAACTGTAAGACGTCATTAATTTGAGTTCAGTTGTCTAAATCGGAAGATTTTTTTTATTCCGTGTAACTTTTTTAGATCTACATGCGAAAAGTTAGCTTGTTCGACCCTTCTACCAAAAAAAGGACGGTAACCGATTGTATATGAACGACAACGAGGGCGTTAAAGATGAGTCATCGTGCTCAGGCTAACACTATTTTTTAAAAAAAGAAAAATGTACCTTAATTAAATTTTGATAAAGGTTGCAATTTTTACATTCTAATAAATTAACATTATTTTAAAAAAATTAATTTTTATTTTATAAAAAAAATATAAAGCAAATAGTAATTATCTAACCATTTTGAACTTTTTTTGTTTTCAAAAATTAAAAACAAAAAATAGTTATCAAGCGAAGTTTGATTTTATTTTATGTTTTTTAAAAGCAGAAAACAAAAAACAATTATCAAACATATATCATTTTTGTTTTTAAAAAATAGAAAATCAGAAATAGAAATCAGAAAAATCAAAAATCAAAAATTAAAAACCGAATGTGTTATTAAAAGCAGAAAAGAAAAAACAATTATCAAACGTATATCATTTTTGTTTTTAAAAAATAGAAAACCAGAAAAAGAAAAAAACAAAAATTAAAAATTGGATGCGTTAATAAATGGGTCTAAAGTGAATGTTTTGACATAACTATTGTACTTAGTATATATTGTTGAAATTGCACTATGAATACTACTTGCTAAAATTGAATATTAGGATCAATTTTTTAAGGGTCGTTTGATAACCATTTTAGTTTTTGATTTTTGGTTTTTATATTTTATGTTTTAAAATTTTTTATAGGGCATGTTTGGCCCAAGGAGTTGTTTGACACGGAGTTGGGAAGAGAAGTTAACTCCCCATTTGGCCCACGGACTTGTTAAACTCGGATAAAAAATATCAACTCCCAGATTTCTACAGTAATTACTATTGAACTCTGTCTCATTTTTCGAGGCAACACATTTCTCTCTCTTCCTCTCTCTCCCTCCCACAATATTTTTAATTATTTAAAAAAACCGTAATTTAAACGAAATGTGTAAAATGACTAAAAATGCAATTCAACCTATTTTTATTATCTTAATTATAAATTAAGTTGTTCAATCAAAACTGGTACTTAAACCAAATTCAAAATGTAGTATTTCTTACCAGGGCGGATCCAGACGTTGATGTTTGGGGGGCCAAAAAAATTATAGTATATAAATATTAAAAAAAAATCGCAAAAAATCTAGAGGTTCGAATTCACACTCTCAAGTTATGTTGACATTAAAAAAAAATTATATAAGCATATCTAACTGTATCAAAGACTTACGGACTAAGTTTAAATAAATTTAAGTACCATCATATAATTTTGCTCATCTCTGTATTTTAAAAATATATATATATATATCTTTAATGAGTCCCTAAACTCTAAAAAGTATTTAGCGTCTCTAGTGTTGAATCGATTCCTATACTTTCAATTTAGTTTTTAATGAATTCCTATATTTTAAAAAATGTCAAATAAAGACAAGGATATATTAGACTTGAACTTGAAAATTTGAGGACCAATTAGATACAAAATTGAAAGTTAAAAAATATATTAAACTCTTTTTGAAGTTCTTGAGTCTAATAAACATAAAATTAAAAGTTCAAAGATTTATTAGACATTTAAAAAAAAAAAATATTCAAGAAAAAACACAATATAATAGGAATTTGTTTTCAAAATTTATAAAAGGATGTTACTATAGTCTAAATTACTTTTGAAAATGTTAATAAAAAAACTAATACTAAGCGTTAATTTAAGGAATCTGTTTTCAAAATTTATAAAAAGATGTTACTATAGTCTAAGTTACTTTTAAAAAATGTTAATAAAAAAACTAATACTAAGAGTTAATTTAAAGATTTGTTTAAAGCATGAAGAGTACTAAATTTAGATATTTGAAATTACAATAACTAAAATAATATAACTCTCAAATATACATACTACAATGACATTTCAATTAAAAAAAATCTTATAAAAGTAAATACTAAAAAAAGATAGGTCTTAATTATTTTTAAGAATAAAATTTATATATTTTTAAATATATATAAACAAAATATTAAAAGGGAGAACAATTGTTTTAAAAAAAATATATATACGGAAGAAATGTAAATAAAATGAATTATTGTTATAGTTTGGTTTTGAACTCAAGAATAGCTAAATACAAACATGCAGAATGACCACTGCAACAGAATGAGATTTTGTTAATTTAGGGAGGCAAAACTGTATTTAATAACAATAGTATATATTTAAGACATTATTTTTGCCTACGTGTATAAGAAAATCAAAAACTTTGGGGAGCCATGGCCCCCCTAGTCCCTTCAAAGGTCCGTCCCTGTTTCTTACCATGGAGATAAATAAAAACAGCTTATTTGGACCCGTTTAAATTAATAGTTTAAAATCTTTCAAATTCACATGTAATATTTAACACAATATTGTACGAATTTCTTTTATTTCAAAACTATCCAAATAAAATGAATAATTAATGTGAGTGATATTGAAAAAAGAATGTGAAGTATTGTGGTCAAAATTATTTTTTTTATATTAAAAAAAAATTGTGAAGGATACATAAAATAAAAAGCAAAAATCGCATTCTTAAAATTTATTGAAAGAAGTTTTTAACAATGAAAATATGGAAAATTATAGAAAACAATTGTACAAAAAACTAGCTAAAATAAACCATCATTGTTGAGATACTGATTTACCGGTGGAGTGGATTCAGATGAAATGACAAGTTTAAGATGATGGAGGCGGAGAAAGATGTGTTTGACACATGGATAAACTATACTTATGGGTAGACAATCTTCTAATTCATAAAATTAAAGATGAGTCCTAACAAAATATATCTATATATCTATATATATTTTTTTATAATCAATGTGAAAAAATAATGTAAAGTATTGAGCTCAAAATTATTTTTGTTGTCTTCAAAGAAATTTGTCAAGGATAGATAAAATAAAAATAAAATATTTCATTTTTAGAATTTATTGAAATTGGAAGAAGTTCTTAATAAGAAAATTTGTAGAAAAAAATTGTGCAGAAGAAAACAGCTAAAATAAACTCAGACTTCAGAACTCCAGACTAAACAACTCCCTGCGCTCCAAACACACCACAAATTTCAGAACTCCAGACTAAACAACTCCCTGCCCCAAACAGAAATACCTCAGAACTCTCCCGACTAAACAACTCTTCAGACTAAATAACTCCAACTCCTCCTAACTCCTTGGGCCAAACGTAAGTGTTTTTTTTTTGTTTTTTTATTTTATTTTATGTTTTCTATAAAGTGAATAGGCAACTATTTTTTATAATATTATTTAATCTAACATATGTACGCGATAAAACAGACTAAAGTTGTTTCGAAAGTTGCACATCATTAATCTACAAATGTTCAATATATATTTTTTAAGGATATTTTTTGAAGCAATTAATTCGAAGTTCAAAGATTAAAATGAAAATTTTCAAAATTTAAGGGGCATAATTGTAACCTTCCTTAAAGTTTAGGGATATTTAATATAATTTAACCTATTTTAAAAGTAAGTTAAAAAAAAAGTATATATACCGTGACTAAAATAATATTAAACTCAAATCATACCTAACAAGAATTACTCAATGTAGTCGTCACGTTGAGGCTGTCAGTTCTTTGTTTTTTATATACATGATTAAACAATAAGTTTTTGTTTAATTTTTATCGCTTACATTCAATGGTTAAGAATGGTCCGCCTTTCAAATATATTCAAACATTCGATATTCAATAATTTTAAAAAAAAATATATATCATCTATTTTTCTAATGAAAAACGAGTAATATTAATCATTCTTCTCTTCTAATCTTCTCTTTAACATTGATTTATGAAAAGAAAGATTGTGAGTGCATTAATTGTCACTTCTTTTCTAGGAGATATTGTAAGCTTTTATAGTCTTGTTTTCTTTTGAGAAATTGGTGAAGTATCTTTGGAAAGCTAAAAATTTAGAGAGGGGAGTTGTAAAGGGAAGAAAATAATGGGAGAATTTCTAGTACATAGGTGGTATGGAGTTTTTCCATACCACTGCCTTTAAAAAAAATGACATGTGGCGAAATGGTTGTTTAACTGCACTATTAAATATATTATTTTTTTAAACCATTTCGCCACGTGTCATTTTTTTTTTAAAGACAGTGGTATGAAAAACTTCATACCACCGATGTACTAGAAATTCTCCCGAAAATAATTGTGGTTGATGTATTGTGTTTGGGTAAGATTTAATTTAGAGCTTTCTTGATATATTTTTAATATTTGTTGCAAATACATGCTTTCAAGACATGTATTTAGGCTATGTGATTTGAAGCTTTTGATGAATGCCAATGGTTTTGAAGAGTATACTCTGAAGCTTAGGTAAAATTAAATTTCATTTAAATGTTTGTTATTCTAATTTTCCTCATTTTTTTATTGGTTTTACTTTCTAAAAATACTCTGCAGAATGTGATAATGCATAGCTAGAGTTTGGTGTTGAAAGAAAACGAATGCTAGTAATACAAGTTGGGTTGGAATCAAATATACATATAAATGGAGATATGAATTGTAGCACCCCACACACAACCAGAATCTATCTTCTCCGGCTTGGTTTTCATTGCCACCTTACAAATGCTAGTAATACAAGTTGATCTCAAGTCTCCAATGTTGAGGATCTCACTTCGAAAAATGAAATTCAACATGAAAACAATTTTTAAGGCCCCGTTTGATAATCATTTAGTTTTTTATTTTTTGTTTTTTAAAATTAAGCTTATAAACAATACATTCACATATAAATTTGTTGATTGTGTTATCTATCTTTGGAAGTGTTTCCAAAATCCAAGCCAAAATTTCGAAACAAAAAAAGAAGCTTTCAAAATTTTGTTTTTGTATTTTGAATTTGGCTAAGAGTTATAATGTTTTCTTAACAAAGATGAAATTTACGGTAGAAATTTACATGTGGATGTATGGTTTATAGGCTTGATTTTCAATAATCAAAAACTAAAAACCAAATAATTATCAAACGGGGTTGACGTATCACTTTTGTTTTTAGCAGGACCACAAGGCAGAGCTTCAGTATCACCGCCATGCTCAAGAATCAGTGTTGCAAGTAAGTTGGTTTGGGAAAATGTCGAAGAAGAAATTACTTATTTTTTAATGCTTGTTTTTTATGGTCCCGATCAAGCTTTTCTTCCCCGTTGAAAGAAAAATGAGGTTTGATTTCTTCCCTTCCCTTCGTGTTATTCGATTTCAGTTTTCTGCAATTTGAGGGAAACATGTGTTTTATTTTTTTTAATTGTGAGGAATTTGGATTTGATGGAGGAAAGAAAATGATTGCAGATTTTGATTATGTAGAACCCTATGTATGATGATTAGAGTATTGAAAAAATCAAATTCAAGGCCTTTGATTTGGGTGTACATCAAATTGTGGAAGGATTATTATGGAGATTATAAGCTATAACTATCTAATATTGTTTT
Organism: Herpetospermum pedunculosum; assembly: GCA_028017165.1. NCBI lineage: Eukaryota > Viridiplantae > Streptophyta > Magnoliopsida > Cucurbitales > Cucurbitaceae > Herpetospermum > Herpetospermum pedunculosum. The sequence continues at coordinate 58,407,278 of CM051528.1, forward strand.
CAAACCTCTTTTTTTTTTTTTTTACTAAAAGTTGATTTTGAAGGTTCCAAATTTGGATAGCCGGCGACAATTTATGGTTTGATAACGTGAGTATTTTCATCTCTTAGGTACAACTCAAATTAAAGTTATGAAACAAGTAGTCAGCAAATCAAAATTGGAATTGGCTCAATTTGTCGAGTGGAGATGACAACTTGCTTAACTCTTTGTAACTGATCCTCGTGTTACTCTAATTTTGAATACTTAATAAATTTTGTATTTGATATTTTTACCCAACTTGTATTGAAAATTACTGTGGTGATGTATTTCATTGTTGGATAATTATAATATATTTTTCTCAATTTTTTTAAGCGCTTTTTTTTTTAGTTGTAAATAAATTTTACAATAAGTTTGTTTGAAATTAAATGATTTGATATGATATTTTAAAGAATGTAAATGAAATTATTTATGCACTAAAAGCAATTTATAAAAGATGATCATTATAGCCATTCATAATTTCTAGCGGTAAGAAATGACTACAAAAACATATAATAACATTAAAAAAAAGCTATAAAACATATATAACAATGAAAACAAAAGCTATAAAAAATGCAATAGAAACAAGCACGACAGCAAAAGAAAAATGTTATGAAAAGTGTTCATTGCATTAAACTTACGCAAAAAAAATGGACTTTTCATAGCATTTTCTATATCGTGGAAAAAAAGCTATGAAATGTTCGGAACTTTCAATAATATCGGCTATCACAGCTTTCCTAAACTCGCTATGAAAACTTTCCATAGCGTTAAAATTACGCAATCGAAAATTGGTTTTCTATAGCCACTTCTATAGCGTTGAAACCTCGCTATGCAAAGTGAAGGACTTTCAATAACATGGGCTACCACCGCGTGCCTAAAAACGCTATGAAAAGGTTTCGATAGCGTGGTTTCAACGTTATTAAACATGCTATTAAAACGCAATAATAGCGTTAAATATACGCAATCGAAAATGGGTTTTCAATTGCATTTTGCATAGCGTTGAAATCAGACTATGAAAAGTCAGGGACTTTCACACTACAAGAAACTTGACCTTTTTCGAAGGTCACAACCTTCGAAAAAGCCTTAAATGAACCTTCGAAAAAGTTTTTTTCGAAGGTTAATTCAACCTTCGAAAAGTGTTGAAATAAATTTCGTCGGGAAATGCTTTTCAAGGGTTCATTAACCTTCGAAAATTAATTTCTTTTTCGAAGGTTCGTTAACCTTCGAAAATTAATCTTTTTCGAGGGTTCGTTAACCTTCGAAAACGAGTCTTTTTCGAGGGTTCGTTAACCTTCGAAAACGAATCTTTTTCAAGGGTTCGTTAATCTTCGAAAATGAGTCTTTTTCGAGGGTTCGTTAACCTTTGAAAAAATGAGTCTTTTTCGAAGGTTCGTTAACCTTCGAAAATGAGTCTTTTTTTCAAAGGTTTATAATGCTATTTTAAACGATTTTAAAGCTTTAAAAAATAATTTATTTTATCGACGTGCAGAAGCGATATAAGAGTATGTTTATCTATCTACATTTGTAGATAGATTGTAAACCAAAATCATTACAATGAACACTTTCGCAATTAGGGTATCATATTCCTCACTATCTTGGCAACCCGTAATTATTTATGAAAAAAAGTAATCTAAACATGCTTTTGTCCATTTTTGTTTGAAAAACTATTTCGAAAAAATTCTCCCAAACAAGTGTTATACATGAAAACTCCTAGAAAGAAAATGCAAAGTTCAGTACCAAAAAACTTCAAAGAATTGAATGGAGTTAGAAAGAAAATGCAAAGTTTAGCATCAATATACATCATAAGAATTGAATGAAGTTAGAAAGAAAATTTAAACTTCTAAACCAACATAACCAAGTTAAACAAGGATGAATAATGCAAAGTTCAGCACAAAAAACAAGCATTATACAGAAATATCTTCTTCTCAGGCTATAAACAAGCTGCCTCGATTCTTTGAATTAGCCCAACTTCACCTTAGCTATTGATACCGAGTCTGGCAGGGAACAGCTTATAGGACATTAGGTAAGAGAAGAGAAAGATATGAAGGCTAGTGATATTTTATTACCTCATCTGCAATGAAAATAATGTCAACACAACTTAGATCTGCACATGAAATTAAACACTAGTGAATAATTTTCAACTCTTTCTTCTTTTCTATTCTTTTGAAGAATTGTAACTCTAGAAACTCATGGTTTAGGCATGTTGATTCCAGAAATTATATAACATTGGGAACAAACTTGATTTGTTGCGAAAACAGGACACCAACCTTCACCTACAAGGCATTTCTTTGTTACATCAACATTGAGCATATTCAAAGTGTGGTAAACGGACTTTTCCTTCTTTACCTACAAAGTCAAAACAACGAGTTCAGTAAGAATGCAGAAGTCTATAAGTATACACACAGGCTACACACGTACATGCCCAAAATGAAATATCAAGGTCTGAGGAAAAAATACAATAAAATATCACACTGGTAATTAACCAGTATTCAAGAGACTTTTTGTTGTAAAGGCCACCCCAACAAGACACCATATACTAATACCCCACATAATTACGAAAAACATCAAAAGATTTCTCTTTCTTAAAATATCCTTTGATTTCTTTCCAACCAAAGAACCTAACTGCACATCCCTAAAGCATTTTTTCCTTTGTCTTCCAACCACCAGCCAGATAAGAATTCAAAAAGCGAATAAATCACTTTTCAAGAAAAATAGTGGATATATGTTAGTCCCCCAATAGTAAATATGTATGTGAGAAGGGGGCTAAAAAGGATTGTGGTCAAAGCCTTGAGAACTCTTTTGTGGCTAATTTAGAAGGAAAGGAATGCTAGAATATTTTCAAATAAGTACAATTTTCGCTGTATAATATTCGTGAAGAAATATTAAAAATCTGAAGGATGAATATTATAAATCAGACTTGTCCAATCTTAAAAACAATATTCTGCTGTATTATCCGTTCAACAATTTCGTGAACTCTACTTACCGAGAGATCAATTTCCTTAAGGGTCAGAATGGAGATGGATGGAACAGTAAGATGCAACTAGTGGTTGCTAATCTAATGCTGAAGCAGTGTTTAAAACTAAAGAACAAGGCATTTAAAAACCATTTTGGATCAAATATGTTCTCCATAAATAGAAAACCAAAAGCAAGTTAAAAGTGCAGTGTTAGTTAGTACGTGCTTATAAGCTGCTAGAGTTTTATATTTTATTCCAAATGGTTTTAAGTCAAATGTAAGACAAATAAAAATCTCCATCTAATTTGTGTGGCACCAAGTATTCTTGTTCTTAGTGTTTTTCAATACATCATGTCTGCTTATCTTTAGGTTTCTCTTAAACGAGTCTAATTATTTTTTTCGATGTAAAGAGTATTAAATTTATCTGCATAAACTACAGGTATGACCAACTTTCTTTTATCAAACCTCAGGGTGTAGGGAGAGATGGAGAACTTTCTACAGAGACTGATGAATACTTCAAAGCCTCAATTCAATTTATTCCCTAAAGTATCTGATGCAATTGATGATTATAACATATATGATTATAACATATCTGAGACTACTTACAAATCACATCTTCAGATTATCAGTAAGCAGGTAAAACATTTATATGTACCTAAGTTAGTTAAGAAGAGTAGTTTTCTCGACCTGAACTATCAACTTTCTTTTATCAAACCTCAGGGTGTAGGGAGAGATGGAGAACTTTCTACAGAGACTGATGAATACTTCAAAGCCTCAATTCAATTTATTCCCCAAAGTATCTGATGCAATTGATGATTATAACATATATGATTATAACATATCTGAGGCTACTTTCAAATCACATCTTCAGATTATCAGTAAGCAGGTAAAACATTTATATGTACCTAAGTTAGTTAAGAAGAGTAGTTTTCTCGACCTGAACTATCAACTTTTCATGGATTCATTGTTATAACTCTCATTCTCGGATGTTTTAATAGGAGGATTTGGAGAGTTCTCTACAAAGAGCATCTCGTGAACAAAATCAAATTAATCCTGCCTTACGACCCGGGGATATACAGGTATAGGCTCTCTGTGCTTGTTGCTACTGAAGCATGTTGTGTGGATTGGAACTTTAAAGTTCAGTGTCTGAACCTTGTAGGTTGCTGTTTTTGAAGAAATTATAAAGGGAATGAAGGTGAGCAGTACATCTCATTTTTATTTTCTAAGAACTCTCTCCCTCTCTTTCCCCTTGCAAAAATGCTTGTTAAGAGAGAAAAATAGTTGTAAACCTTTTAATCATAATCTAAGTAGATTATATGTTTGTTTCATTGGCAGGATAAAACAAGTCAATACAAAATAGCGGAAAGATAAAAACAAAGACAGTCTATATACTCTATAGCATCGCAAGTCAAACAAATTTTAGGGCATTCCAACGAAATAGAACTTGAAATTGCTAGAGCTTCAGCAATCGATACACCAACAAAAGAAACATGTAATAAACCAAAAGATTGAACCAGCAAGGGATATCATGCACATGATCCAACACCTCAAAAATTCAGTTGAAAAACAGGAGAACTTAGGCCGTTAAACATCATAGACAAAAAGAATCAAGAACGCAAAACAATGTATCGAACTCTACAAGCAAAAGAGTAACCAAACCAAAAGAGAGAAGAAAATCGCAGTCATATATTGCATGAAAAGGAAGAAAACATCCATCGCATTCGGAAACAATGCAGTAAGACACACAAATAACAAACAAGTGGAAATCCTCGATTCGATCAGTAGCGTTTAATACGGAGTCCAGCGACCATAGAAAAGCGTTAAAACAAAGTCAAACAAGAAAACGAAAGGGAAGAATGTCATACCAGAAACAAATTAGAGGACGGAGGAAGCAAAGAGGAGCGAAAACAGAAGAAGAAGATAAACTTGGAGAAAGCGGAACTCCGTTAGGGTTTTGAGAGGGGAAATTTGGGGAAGAAGAAGAGCAGAATGGCTGGTGTTCTGTTGTGTCTGCAGTGACCTTCAGAGGAAGACGAAGCGCGCGAGAGGGAAAGGAAAAATAGCCTGTATTAATTTTGGAAGTAAATTTTGGACCTAGCACAAAATGAAACAAATATGCCGGAAATAGGGAGTTTTGGGAGTAAGAGTGAGAGTCGATGGAGGTGAATGATGAGAATTTTTTTTTCTTTATTTTTTGCAGTTTCAGATCTGAGCGAAAATGGGGAAGAAGAAGATGGTGAATGATGGGAGTGGAAGAGTAGGGAGAGAGTGAATGATGGGAATTTTATTTTTAAGGTCTTTTAATACTTTCGATGAATGTATATTTTTTCGAAGGTTTTTAATAACCTTCGATAAAAGAGTAGATATTTTTCGAAGGTCTTTTAATACCTTCGATAAATGTATATTTTTTTCGAAGGTTTTTAATAACCTTCGATAAAATGTATATTTTTTTCCAAGGTTTTTAATAACCTTCGATAAACAGGTGATATTTTTCAAAGGTTTTTTAAATCAAAGGCTTTTAATAACCTTTGATAAATAGTAGATATTTTTCGAAGGTTTTTTAAATATCTTCGATAAATGTAATTTTTTTCGAATGTTTTTTATAACCTTCGATAAAAGATGGTCGAAATAGGCCAACTTTGTTGTAGTGTCAATAACATGGGCTACGACCGCGTCTCGAAAATGCTATGAAAAGCCTACGATAGCCTTTTTTTTCACGCTGTCGTATGTGATATTTGTTGTAGAGATCGCAAAATTTATAATCCCCAAATAATTTCCTACTTTTTTCCTTCCACATCCAAACAAAGCTATAGAAAGCCATGAGACATTTCACCAATAATGAGAACCCAATCCTCAACCCCGCAGCCAAAAATTAGAAAATGGGATATTTAGCAATCAAATCAGCAAAAAAAAAAAAAAAAAAAAAACCCGCTTAAATCCCTTCATCGACAAAGAAGAAAAAAACTCAAAAACTAAAAAATAATTCAATTCCACCCCAAACCAAGACATTAAAGAAAAACAAGAAGAATAAAAAGAAGAAGAAAGGAGTTGAAATTTAGAAACCTATTTTCAAGTTTGCCATTTATCATAAGTTTTTTTTTTTTTCAACTATATTTCGTTTTGGGAAAATAATAATAATAATAATAATAATAATTCGTGGATACTTATTTCCCTTTTTTTTATTAAAAAAAATATCAACTAAGTACTTTGACTATTCCATATGCCTTTCCCTTGTTCAATTAAACTATGGGATACATCAAATCCTTATAAATGAATTTATTTATTAAAAATTTCTTCTAATGTGAAGACTTGGGGATAAAAAAACAAAGAAATATGATTTGTAATATTTTCCGAGAAATTTCAAAGCTTTGACTACTGATTTGCAAGAAAACTTCATGGATGCCAACGTTACCTATTATAAGTGAGGACACATTTTTTTAATTATTATTTTTTAAATGTAAACTCTAGTCTAGCCTAAATTTCAAGATACTATACCTTTTCTTAATTAGAAGTCAAATTGAGCCCACAGCGGTAATTGATACGTGTATTATCTTAGGTTAAAGGTTCAAACTCCAAGATACTATACCTTTCCTTAATTAGAAGTCAAATTGAGCACACAGCGGTAATTGATACGTGTATTATCTTAGGTTAAAGGTTCAAACTCCCTAACACCATTTGTCGCAAAAAGGAAAAAAAAAACAAAAAAATCCCTTAAAATTTGAAGGTTTAAAGGCTTAGGTTTGAGATTGTTGTTAATTAGTGTTTGGTAAATTACTATTAATATTTTTGTTAAATATATGTAATGACGAAAATATACATTTATTTCAAATAAGTATGAGCTTGTATTAATATTTAATTTTAATTTTTTTTATATAATTATGTAAAAATTTATATGGTTTAAATTAAAAATTATATTTTGTTTACTTTAAATAATTTTATACAATTTTTTATATAATTATGTAAAAATTTATATAGTTTAAATTAAAAATTATATTATCAACAAAAATCTATTGGCATGATGTATTGTTTAGTTTCTAAGAAGTCTTAGGTTCAATTCCCCACTTCACATGTTGTCAAAAGATTATATTTTATTTTTCTTTAAATAATTTTATACAAATATAAAAAAAATGAATAAATATACACCACAACTCCCTTTTATCCATTTAATAGTGTGTTATTTTTGTATAACTCAACGAAAATTTACATGTACAAAAAAGAGTTTTATCTATGTGATCTATGTGAGTTTGTTTAATTTTAGCCCTAAAAAACTATACTTTATTTAGCCCTAAAAAACTATACTTTATTGGTTAGAAATTGTGAGATGATTATTTTGTTATATTTCAAAGTAACCCACAAATATTATAAATAAATAGGTTTAAAATAAATATTAAAAAAATACCCACATACAAATAAAACTTACACTTTTTTCATATAATTAAACCATTTCTTTATGACTTTACTTTTAATCATGACTAAAAAATAGAATTTAAAATAATAATAATTAGAATTTTAATAGTTAAATAACCTTTTTTAAAAAAAAATTATATTTAATTATATTGAATATAAAAGTTTGTACACCCCAACCTCATTTCCTACAACTATAAAAGTAATATTTCCTACTCATTTCCATCAACAATTTTAATTTTAGTTTTCTTCTTCTTTTTCATTTTTATACTTTTCTATCTAAGATTTTTATTATTGTCTTTTAGGTTAATTTCTTAATTAATGTAGTAGATCGTAGCTCAATTTTTGAAAAAGTGTTGTTTAGCAATCATCTTCAAATGGTGGGAGGTAAATTTGTTCCTTTAAAAGTTATTTAATACATAGTCCATGATAGGAATGATACAAAATTTTCTATCTAATTTTTTTTTTTTATATCTTCTTTTTTAGTTTATTTTCATTCCCCCATCTACTTTCTCCCAAATTTCCTTCATTATGGCATGATGGGCTATACCAAAATAATATTCTTATTTTTTTTTTCTAAGAGTTTATGTCTGGTTTAAATCTTAAAAAATAATCTTATTCCTAGGATCAATAACTTTGTTACTTTTCTCATTCATTTCATTCCATACATATACACAAGGAAAATATTCAACCAGTAAATATTTACATAGTCTAATACACCCTTGTAGTCCAAGTGGGAGGTGGTCGTACACTGAAACTATCTTGAAAATCATTCAAGAGTATAAGCGGAGATTCCTTGGTAAAAATATCGGCAATCTGATAACGGGAAGGAACATGAAGCACACGAACCTGGCCTCGTGCGACTTTCTCACGTACGAAATGAATGTCCATCCTATGTGTTTAGTGCGTTGATGGTGAACATGATTACTCGAGAGATATACCGCACTAACATTATGACAGTAAACCAAAATGGCCTTGGGGACCAGACAATGAAGTTCCAGAAGAAGATTTCGAATCCAACAAGATTCATATACAACATTACCATTCCTCGGTACTCAACTTTAACACTAGATTTAGATATCGTAGGTTGTCACTTAGACGACCAAGAAATCAAATTGTCACCAAGAAACACACAATAGCCAGACGTCGAGCGACGAGTATAGGATATGAGGCGAGACGTCGAAGAGGGACAAAGGTGAAGGCCAAGATGAAGAGTACCCTAAATATAGCGGATAATGGGCTTAAGATTATGCATGTGTGGTTCCCTTGGGTCATGCATAAATAGAAAAACTTGTTGGAAAGCATAAGCAATGTTTGGTCTGGTGAATGTGAGATACTTAAGAGCACCAACAAGACTGCGGTAGTGCGTAGGATCATCGACATAACTACCAGACGAGACACTTAGTTTGGCCTTAGTATCAACAAGTGTGGAAGATGGGTTGCAGGAAGACATACCAGCTCTCTCAATTAATGATCTCTTCTGCATATTGGCGTTTGGGAAAGAAACAATCTCTTAGAGTGACGAGTTATTGCAATGCCAAGAAAGTAACTCAGAGGACCAAGATCCTTCATGAATTTTTTTGAATTGAGACGAGACATAATCGATTGTCGTAGTGTGTCGAAAGATGAGGCAAGAATAATGATGTTGTCAACATATGACAGAATATAAGCCATATCTGAACCTTGACGATAGACAAATAGAGAGTGATCAGACATACTATGTGAAAACTTCATGGTGGAAACATAATCGTGTGGAGTTTAGGGTTATCAATTATCTTTTCAATTTTTTTATATTTAAGTTTCAAATTTTCTTTCACTTCTTAATTTCTTTTCGAGAATATGTTTTATTTTCTTTAAATGTGGAGTTTAGGGGTTTAGTATTTAGGAATTAAAGTTCATGAATTTAGTATTTTGGTTTAGGGTTTAAGATTTTTCTTAAATGTTAATAAAACATAAATACTAAACTTCAACTCTTAAATATTAAACCATAAACCTTAAACCTTAAATAGTAAACCCTAAATTGAAACGGAAAAACATATTTTTGAAAAAAAAGAAAGAGAAATAAAATTTGAAAGTTATATATATATATTTGTTTTGACGTAGTAATCAAAGGTTGAGTTATGTGTCCACAAAATTGGATTGTAGCCGAGCTAGCAGTCAATTAATATTATTCTTTTTAATTACTAGTTAATTCGCATTAAGTATTTATCTCCATGCACATCTTAAAATCTGGTGATTAAGCTAATCTGACCGGAACTGTGGCAGTAACTTTTAACCATCCCAAAAATGTGTATTATCCATTAAAAATTTAAAACTAATAAGTCTAGTGAAAAGATGTATGGATGGTAAGTAAATAAACAAGGACACAAATAAAAGCCAAATGTATAGGTGGTAAGTACATATAATCCCGCAATCAGCATAACTCAATTGAAATAAAACATGTGTTCTTGACCAAGGAGTCAGATATTCGAATCTCTCCCTCACTTATTGTTGAACTAAAAAAACTAAAAAAGAAAAAAGTACACAACCCCTTATTTTGTCACACAATATAATAGATTGGGGTAAAGTTTAAAATACACGTATAAAAGCGATATCAGTTGTTCAACTGTTGTACTAGAATATTATGCCGAGGAGAGAGTAGGTATGCTTTGTTCATGCCTAAAGAAATCGTAAGGATCCACTTTGGTCTTAACATATACCAACCTATTAAAATTGTTACCAAAATACTTCAATCCCCAAACACTCGCTCGCTCGTAGCTTGTTTTTCCATACTTATTGTTCGATCCAATATCAAGATCTCTATAGTTGACATATGCAGCTCTAGGCAATTTCGAAACGAAAGGAGTCATATAACTATAAATCTCTCGTATCCAATTTAAGTGTCTTTTCTCGGCATCCACACTTTGGTCTTCCCAGCCGATGAAGTAGCCAATCTTGTATAGATTTCCCGCTCGATGCGAGAAGGGAATTTCCGACTCGGAAATCTGACTCATTCTCCCTCCATAAGGAACAAATAGAAGGTTTACCAATTCTACATCTTGAGATTTTAATCTTTCCCATATGTCTTCAATTGCAGCTGTGGTAATGGGTTCCTTAACGTAGTCAGATTTGATTTTGATACTTCCATTGGTGGGAGGTGTCCTACTGAGCAAAACTTCCAAGGTTGTTTCTTCAGTTAGGAACCCATTGGCTGCAATAAGGGCTGATTCAATCCAACTTGTTTCTTTGCAGTCTTCTTTTGCCAAACCCAACTCAGGAAAAGTTGTGTTTAGGATTGCAAGAAGTTCATCTGCCTTTCCAAGAAACAAAGAGATGAATAAAGCTACTGGGTTTATTTTGCCTTCTCCTTGATCAGTTGAAATATTCCCACCTATCATAGCAAGAATCAATATGTGTCACTCAACAACCGTCATAAAAATATCCAAATTCAATCTGAAGACCAATAAAAGTAATTTCCACACGAATAGGGAACAATTAAGACACCCTTTCATAACGTTTTTTGTTTTCGTTTTTTAAAATAGAAAACCAAACTTATTAGATAAATGTTTAAAGTGACCACTATTTGTTTTGTATTTTTGTATAAAATAATTTTTTTATTTTTTAAAATAATGTTAATTTACTAGAATGTAAAAATTACAACATTTATCAAAATTTAATTAAGGTCGATTATTTGATGAAATTAAAAATTTAGGGTAAAAAAGTATTTTCTCTAAAATAAAAAGAATTTACCGTGTCAATAGTTTAATATATTAGACAATCTTTAGTTGATGTTTATCATTCTTAAAGTCAAGAAAATAAAATATGTTGATAGCTTAAAGTGGATAGGTATATTGGTGTAACATCACAATAATATCAAAATATAATATACTAGAAAAAAATATTTAAATAAAATTATAATATATTATATTAATAATATTTTTATACTAAAAAAATATTAATAATATATATTTTTTTTTAAGAATATACTAATAATATTAATGATTACTTAAAAAAAAATATTAATCACAATTGGATTTCAATTTCAATAAATAAATAGATAAATAAATAAACATTTAAAGATAATTTTAATTGGAAAATTGTAACCCATGTCAATTTAGATTAAACTAATTAAAAATATAGCACTTTTTTAAAAAATTTAACAATTTCTATCACTATGGTCTATGGCCGATAGAAGTCTATCGTTGATAGTAGTTTATCACCTCAGTTTTTTATAGATTTTTAGTCTATCAGTGATAGTAGTCCATCACGAATAGCAGTCTATCAGTCATGCTATCCGTGATAGTCATATATTAACGATAGTTTCTAATCAGTGATAGCCACTGATTTTTTGCTATATTTGCAAAATGTTTTAAATTTTGCTAAATTTGCAATTATTTTGAGCCTGATTACTGTTTGTGCAACCAACCCATTTTAATAATTATATTTAATTTGTTGGCAATTTCAATAGATTTGAGAGAGGTGTTGATTTTTTAAAATTAAAAACTTGTTTTTTTTATTAAAAAAAAATATTTTTAAAATTTGTTAACGAAGGTAAAAACGTTTTTAAAAACTCGAAAACCAAAAACTCAATAGGTTAAGCAACAACTTTTCTAACATTGAAAAATAAAAACAAAAAAAATATGAATTGAAAGAATATAATACCAATCAACATGATGCCAAGGAATAGATTTTCATCTAGTTTGTTGGCTACATATTGCCACTGATGGATCAGCTTGATTGCACCTTCCTCCATAGTTCTATTAGTTGAGCAAATCGTCACCGTCGCCGGAACCGGAACCAGCTTCACCTTCCACGCCACCACAATTCCAAAGCTCCCTCCGCCGCCGCCTCTAATGGCCCAAAACAAATCCTCCCCCATCGACTCTCTATCATGAAACTTCCCATTGGCATCAACCAAATAAGCATCTATTACATTATCAGCAGCAACACCATATTTTCTCAGCAACATCCCATATCCGCCGCCACTAAAGTGCCCACCAACGCCGACCGTCGGACAAAGACCTGCCGGAAAAGCCAAGGTTGGACTTTTCTCAGCAATTCTATAGTAAAGTTCACCTAGAGTTGCTCCTGACTGAACCCATGCAGTGTGGTTTTGTACATCAATAGAGATAGACCTGAGATTGATTAGGTCGACGACGATGAATGGGAGGTGAGCGACGTAAGAAAGACCCTCGAAGTCGTGGCCGCCGCTTCGAGTTCGGATTTGAAGGCCGTGGGATTTCGAGCAGACGACGGCGGCTTGAATGTGGGAAACATTTGAGGGTGTTATGATGAGGAGTGGCTTTGGGGTTTTGGAGGTTGAGAATCTGAGGTTTCGAATGGAGAAGTTCAAGACTGAAGAATAGGAGGAGTTTATGGGAGTGTAAACAACCTTGGTAATTGAGTAACTATCTGGTGAATGATGGAGAAGACATTGAAGAAAGTCCTCATGTTTGTTGGAAGAAGCTGCAGCCCATAATGAAGATGAACATAGAACAATAAAGGCAAGTGGAAGATGGATTAATGGAGAAGACTTCATGGCTTTGTTGGAGATTTTTGTGATTGAAAGCTCCACTATTTATATGGTGGTTTGCATACAAACTTCAATAAGATTTTTTTTTTTTTTTTTTTGGCGGTTGAACAAATAATAATCAGGCCAAACTAATTGCAAATTTAGCAAACTTTAAAATGTTTTGCTCGTTTTACTGATAGACTTCTATCAGTGATAGACTGATAGACTATTATCATTGACAAAAATCTAGTGATAGACTGATAGACTATTATCACTGACAAAAATCTATAAAAAGCTGAGGTGATCAGCGATAGACTTCTATCAGCCATAAGATATCAGCGATAGAAATTGCCATATCCACAATTTTTTTAAAAACATGCTATATTTTTAATTATCTTATTCTAAATTGACATGTGTTACAATTTTTCTTTTTTTTTTGCAACTTTATTTTAATAAATGCGAGGATTGAACCATCACCTCTTAGTCGGGCACAACCGCCAATTGATCAGCTATGCTCGGTTTGACAAGATTTTTGTTTTATTCAATAATTGTTGGGTGCAGGAACCAAATATTTGGAATACCAATTGATGTCTTATCCATTTGAACCTCTATTTGGGACACCAATTGATGTCTTATCCATTTGAACTTAGGTGTTAATAATTAATTAATATCTTAATCAGTTGAAATATATTAATATTTTAACCCCGAAATCAAACAACCTTGCATCATGGCCTTATCTTTATTGATCTTTGACCACATATATATATATTCATTTTTTCTTTGAATATAAGTTTGCTTTTTCACCTTCAATTACAAAGGGTTGGTGCATATCATCCGTGACTTTTACTTAGATTTATTGGTCGTACCGAAGTATTTTATTTTTAGTTCAACTAATGTGGGGTTAGAATTCAAATCATCGATCTTTGAGATGGTAATTGTGTCTTATCCACCGAGTTACATGTTTGAATTGGCATCGCATGGTGTTTGTGGATTTAAACTACAATTTTATTTAGTAACTTGGTTAAAAATCAATTCATATATACAAAAAAAACAGTAAAATGATAAAAATGAAGCTATAAATATATCTAAACTCCTTTCTAAAAACATTTAAACCTAGTAAATGAATGAAGCTAAAAAACAGCTGATGATATTGAGTAAACCAAAGGTCCAATCAAGGTAAATAAAATTCAAGCGCAGCCAAACGAATCAATACATGCAAATATATGTCAAATCCAACCATAAATCAACCATAAAGTTCTATATCTCAATGTTACAGAAATATTGAGGTCCGTTTTATTGAATTGTTGATGTAAAGTATAGATAAAGTATCTATATATGTTGATGGATATATTTTTTAAAAAACTATCAAAATAAAAATAAATAAATCATAAAAAATAAATTAATTAAAAAGGATTTCATCCTATTTAAATAAGTTAAACTTTTTTATTATTAATATTAGGTTCACATCAAAAATACATTTTTATGATATTTAATCGATTTTTATATGAAATAATGAAAATTAATACTCTGATTGCAAACAATCATAAATTTTTAAAACAAAAAGAAAAAAGAACTCAAACGAAAATTTGGAATCAGTATAAATAATTAGTGTTGAAAAGAAAAAGAAAAAAACTTGCATTGATACTTAAAAGGAGAAACATTATTTATGTTTTGTTTGATAATTATTTAATTTTTAAGTTTTTTGTTTTAAAAATTACAATTTTTTTTTTAAATTTCTGCAAAGGTACTATTATTACTAAAGCAGAATGAGAACTTCACGGAGCCGAGTCACACCAACAGAACAACTTGAAACAACAAACAAAACTCTAAAAGAGCCAACAAGAGCATAGCTCAACGGCATGATGTATCGCCTAATAAAAAAATAACCGCAAAAGAATTAGGTAATACAATTCCAAGGATGCACAAGAATTAGGTAATACAATTCCAAGGATGCACCAAGTGGTTGTTTAATAAAATTTGGGCGGTGATAAATAGTCTTTTAATAATAATTTTTGTAAATATTCATGATATGCACGATCAAACCTCTACCATGACCTCTACCATGAACTAAGCTACGCGCGCTCAGCCACTGCACCAACAATTGTTTAAATAATAAATTAATAGTAAAGATTAATTTTAAGATTTATTAAAAGTTTAAAGACTAAAATTTGAACATTTATATTTGCATAGATTAAAATTGAACGAGATCCAAAGTATGGGTCCGAGATCAAAATGATATTTTAACATAGATTTTTCAAATGAAATTTTAGGTTAAATTCAACAAAAGATTTTAGAAATTTTTGTATTCATTATTTTATATTTTTATGCAGACGTTGGAAAATTGATTTTAAACAAGTCAAAGTACATCCCCCAGTTCAAAAAAATAGTAATAGTCAAACCACATCAACTGACCAATCCCATAGGAAAAAAGGTGATACTTTTCAAAATATTATCGGAATTCGGAAGTGTACTTGTTTCGAAAATATTATTAAAATATATATTTTTTTATTCTGAAAAGGAATTCTTGTGCCACAAGTTTTCTTATATATTTATTTACGTGTGCAACAAGTTAATTTGACTATTACTTGTGCAAATGCTTGTTCAATTAAACGAGGGGATATCACATCTATACCCATCAATTTAATAGTTGGTAACAAAGAAAAAGAGAAAATTTTAGTATAAAAATCAATTTATACCTTTACATTCGGGAGGTTGTATCAATCAAAACCCTAAACTAATAATTGTATCAATTTACACATCTTCTTAGAAAAATGTTAGTTTTCACACGTGTGAAGACTTATAATTTATCAATTAAAACTTCTAAACTTTCATACAAATTATTTACTTAAGAAAGTTTAAGAGTTTAATTGCTAAAATTATAAGTTTAGGGTTTAAATTGATACAATCATTCATTTAGGATTTTAATTGATACAATCTCCAAAGTTTAAGGATATAAATTGATTTTTTTCCAAAATTTTAATATATCTACAGAAATTTAAAAGTTTTCACCTTTCCAACCAATCACATTTAAGTTTTTACTCCTATACTTGACTTTTGCCAATTTTAATACGTCAAAGTTGTATTAGACATAAAATTGAAAGTTTAAAACATATTTGACATTTTTAAAGTCAAATGATCTATTAAACATAAAATTGAAACTTCAAAGATTTATTTAGACATTTTTAAAAATTTATAGATCAAATAGATAAATTCCAAAACTAAAATTTAACGTAATATTAATTATAAAACTATAAGAAACTATGTTACTCGTCAAAAAAAAAATATATATATATATATATATATTTAAAATAGGAAAATTGTAACAAATGTCAATTTAGAATAAGATAAATAAAAATATAGCACGTTTTTAAAAAAATTGCGGATATGACAATTTCTATCGCGGACCACCTCAACTTTTTATAGATTTTTGTCAGTGATAATATAGTCTATCACTGATAGAAGTCAGTGATATAATAAAGTCTATCAGTGATATAAACGAATTTTTTTGCCATATTTACAAAACATTTTAAAGTTTGCTAAATTTGCAATTAGTTTGGGCCTGATTATTATTTGTGCAACCACCCGTTTAAAATAAGTTTAAGTTTATAATAAATATACTTGCGTGAAAAAAAAAAAATATATATATATATATATATTCCGCGTTGCAAAAAATTATAGTAGGTAAAAGATTAAACTTTTTCTTTCTTCCAGAAAATGGATTAAAAACTACACAATGACTAAATATGAAAATATACGATGCCCAAAGATTGAACACAAACAACATGCAGATTAGTGTGCCCCTCTGACCATCAAACTACAAGGTATTACTTATGGAATTGATGAATCAACAATTATATATATTCTAAAACGTACTATCTTATAAATTAAAAATACAAAGAAAAAAAAATCGAGGGGGGGGCACGTGCCCCTCTGGCCCCTACGTGGATTCGCCCCTGCATCCAAAGACCCTTGAGGCCGACACATGTGGATCGGCCAAAGGAGGGCGGTCGATCAAGGTGGACCAGCACAATAAGGGGAAAGGTCGGTCGTTGGTCGACCCATCCAAGGCCCCATGAGACTGAACCACATTGGGCGACCTATCTGATGCCCCATGAGGCTGACCCATGTGGGTCGGCCAAGGGAGGGCGATCGGTCCACCTTGGACCGACCGAGTGAGAAGGAGGGTCGGCCATTGGCCGACCCATCCAAAGAACCTTGAGGTCGACCCATGTGGGTCGACCAATGAGGATACTCAACGAGAGAAAGACATGTTGTTCGATTGAACAAAGTCGTTACAATCAAAAGGAGTCAATCAACGTTACAAGTCCAGAGGAGTACGCAAAGGAGGCAGGATACAAGTTCCCAACAGTTATATGGTCGTGAGAGTCGATAAGTCTACCCCTGAAGTGTAACTTATGGAAGTAATCACTTGATTGCCCCGTCAATAATTGGATGGTTGGAAGATTAACCAGGATAATAATGGTCCCGAATTGGTAGTTACAAAATGACGTAGTTATATAAGCGACAATGGCTATAGCTCAAGGTATGCACATTTGACTAAGAAATATTACTACTAGCTAAGTTTATCGAGGAATCTAACTTAAGCGTTAATAGCACTCTAAAAGTGCTAATTCATAGCTCCTAAGTCTTGTGGTTTAAGGAATTAAATGTGCTTAATGTTTATATTTTGTAGAATTTAATTGCTTAGGGTTAAATCGGATCATTGCATTAGATTAGAGCTTAAAAGAATGTTTTAGTGGATAATATTAATTAATCATTCTGAGTGTTTATACTATATAGATTAACTAATCAAATGTTATCTCAATTGTGTTGAGTGGTTTGGTGGTGTAGGAGAACTTTTTCCATAGCGATGGGCCTAAGTTCTAGTCCAAGAGAGGACAAAATTTCTATTATTTTTCTAAAGCACAGACTCAAGCGTCGAGACCGCTGGCCTGTAGTGTCGAGCCTGTAGCGTCTCGCTACGTCGATTATAAAAACTCATTTTTCCGATTTTTAGGTCATTCTTTTCGGCCCTATTGTTGTAAAACTCGATTTTGGGAGCTTAAACTCCATTTTTCTCCTTATTCTACTGTATAGAAGTTCAAATCTTGGTGATTTAGCTTGATTCTCACAACGGGCAACTAAGGTGATTCTCACAACGGGCAACTAAGGTAAGTGCTCTAATTTGAGGTTAGGGATTGATGTGTTGTTGTATTAAGTGAGATTTGGGCTTAATTTCTACTTAGTCTCTTTATTCATAAGCATTCCTTCTCATGAGCATATTAGATTAGCATATTCTCCTATTTAGATTGACACCCTATTGGAATTTGTATGCTATATTGTTAGAGAGATTAGGATGTGATTGCCTATTCTAATCAAAAGTAACACAAGTTTAATTATGTCTACATGAGCATGACCATGTTCATTCTAGTTGCATAATAGACTTTGGGGAAGGGACTAAATCGGGCTAGTTGGTAGATATTTTAATCAATTAGTTCGTCGCAATGTTACCCGTCAATGATAATAAATTCGATATGGAACGATCGCCCCCAGTTGAATTGATTATCATGTTTAATTAGGATTCTTAAAGCCTTAATTAACTCTCTTGGGTTATTTGTTCCTGATATGAGCAAGTAATTTGCGTGTTTATGATGTTTTAGCTAAGTCTCAAGAGCACTAATGATCTGAATTACATCAACAGTCAATCCCGATCCCTTAAATTAGGAGCACATGTTACAATTTTATTTACTTGTTCTTTAATTTCCGTTAGTTTAATTTCTGCATGTTTTAATTTTAGTTTAGTTTTCTTTAACCTTTCCCCCTTTTATTTTGAGTTTTAATTAAAAGACAAATAGGAATTAATTAGGAGAGACTAATTCAAGGTTCCCTGTGGATCGACTTGACTACCGCTATCTATAAATTAGAGAAGCTTTAAGCAGTTTATAAATTTAATTTGGCAGGTCTCGACAACTCGAAAGGGTGGCCATTCAAAAGACCACTACCAATTTTGGCGTCGTTGCCGGGATCCATTTAGTTTTTATTAGTTAAATTTTATTTGTTTAAAAATCAAAAAATTATTTACCTTTTCTTTTTCTTGTGTCTTCTCGTTTCAGTATGCCAGATGTTCGTTTAGAAGAATGGGTGATTGCTTCAAGGGGTGCGTAAGGTTTTATAACCCAATTTTTTAAAGCTTAAATTTTCTTACCTTTTCTCGTGATAAGCAAATGCACAAAGTCTGTAGTACCCTTCACTGAGCACGTTCACGAGAAGACAATTATAATGCCTTCGTGCTAAGTGAAGGGTTTCACATGGGAAGACACTTGCTTATCACCATAGAAGGTCAAAAAGCATAAATTTTGAAGGGAAGGTCTAAAAAACCTTACGCTCCCCGAGGAGAGGGTCATCCGTTCAAATACTCCTAGAAGAAGAGGATGATATAAATGGAGAGAAAAAGACAATCAAATTTCTATTGGGATATGGAAAAGTCATGAGTGGCACAAATGATTAAATGATGAAAGAGAAGTGTGGATTTGAGGCAGATCTCGTGGGAATGAAGAATGGAAATGGGGGAAGTTAAAATGTTATTTTTTAAAATAAGGAAAATGATGGTTTAAGACATAGAAATTTGTCAATAGATTCTATTACACTCATGGGATCTGTTATCGTCACAACTCGTTCTAGGTTCAATAGGGTAATCTAAGATGGGATATGACAGAAACATTTAAAATCTGAAAAATCTTTCAGATCTAAATAATTTGAAAAAATCTTAATATTTCAGATCTGAAAAAAGTGGAGCGGGAGCGAGAGCAAGCGCATCACGCACGAGAGCAATGACGACCCTTCTGTGAGCGCGAACGAGAACGAAAAAAATAATATTCAAAAAAATATTTGATGACAATATCAAAAAGTTAGAAAACATTTATTCCTAACGTAGGGTCAAATCGACAAACGACCCATAATTTTGGGTCAACTATGCCAATATCTAAAATTTGGAGACCTATTAAACACAAAAGTTAAAGTTTAGAGATCTATTAGACATTTTTCAACGTTTAAGATAAAAAAGAACCAAAATTTAGAGTTGGTACTGTTGGTATTTATGTCCTAAAGCCTTGTAATTAATTAATAATTATTTGATAATTATTTTATTATTATTATTTGCAATTTATAATATTCATTATATATATAAAATCCAAGGTTATTAGTGTAATCTTGAACTGTATGTAGTTGACATACGAGAGGATCATGTTCAAGTAATAACCTAAAGAGTCTATAGTATATGGATAAGGTTGGGTGCCTTATCCTGGTAACACTATTGATACTGCCCACTTTGTAATTGTTACAAATGATTTGATCCAAATCATTCATGTAGAGACATGTGAGTGAGGGTATCCTATACAATGAGTTTGTATAAGACTGGACGACGAAATATATAATCTCTCTTTATAAATCCGTTATTTGAGAAGATTAATATTTCACAGGATGATCATATGTGACTCGATCTTAATCCTGAGTGAGTTATGAACTCCTGCCTGTGAGGGCTCGTCCTTTGATTTGTATGAGTGAGAATGGCCTTTATAGCCGATTCAATAAGCCTACCATTTTGGGGACTTGACCAAATAGGGAGTTGGGAACATAAGTTTCACAAGATGGAATTCACTTCTTCCCATATAAGGAAAGTAGATGAGTAGTTCCCTTAAGTGCTGATTTCGGGACTTGAACAATGGGGCCCCTCCCTCTCACTAGCCCGAGAGGGACTTGGTTTATGGTTGGATCATAAACAGGTTGTTCATTAGAGAATCAGTGGTACTTAAGGTGTAAGATGTAATTACAGGGGTAAAACGGACTTTTGACCCAACTGTAATTACGAACAACTCGTGAAGGAACGACTTGCATGTAATGGTTATATCCATGGACACAACTTGTCCTACAGTGCATAAGAGTGCAACTCTAGGCCTATAGTGGAGTGACCTAGAGTTAATGAATGAAAGTTAATTAATTAAAGAGTTTAATTAATTAATTTTGTATCATTGGAGCTTATAAATCTGTAGGTCCATAAGGTCTTCTTGCTAGCTCATAGTAACACTAAAATGATCAATTTAGTTGAAAGAAAAATTTGAAATATTCAAATTAATATTTAATATATTTGATATATTAAATGTAGAAGAGTAAAATATATTTATTGTATTTGATACATTAAATATTAGAGGAAATAGTTTATGTATATGATACATTAATATTAAAGACTATATACCTATGTTATTTGAATGTGATTCAAATTGGTTTAAAGTATATTATAAAAGATTAATTTTATAATATTTGAATTTGATTCAAATAAATATAAAATACATATTTTAATATATTAGATATTAAAATGTATTTTATAAAATAAAATTAATTCCTAAAAGCCTCATTATAAATAAGACATTTGGATTAGAATCTTTAAAATTCACATGTAATATTTAACACACTATTGTACAACTCTCTCTTATTTCAAAATTATTAAAAAAAAAAATGAATAATTAATGTGAGTGATATTGAAAAAAGAATGTGTAGTATTGTGATCTAATTTTTTTTTGTTTTTATTCAAAGAAATTTGTGAAGGATACATAAAATAAAAAATAAAAATCGCATTCTTAAAAATTATTGGAAGAAGTCATTAACAATGAAAATATGGAAAATTATTCAAAAAAACAAAAAAAAAATATAGTTAAAATAAACCTTCATTGTTGAGATGCTGATTTCCGGGTACAATAGATTGAAATGGAATGACGAGTTTAAGAGGGTGAAGGCGAGAAAGATGTGTTTGACACATGGGTCAGGATAAAACTATACTAATGTGTTGTTCTTTTTTTTCTTTAAAAATTTTGTAAAATATACCTACATTAATAAAAACAAAAAAAATCTCAATCTTATAATTCATAAAATTAAAGATGAGTCCTAACAAAAAAGGGCACAAACAACAATCAGACCCAAAATAATTGCAAATTTAGCAAACTTTAAAACATTTTGCAAATATGGCAAAAAATCAGTGGCTATCACTGATAGACTACTATCACCAACAAAATTCTATAAAAAAAAGACTACTATCAGCGATAGACTTCTATCAGTGATAAACTTCTATTAGTAATAGACCATACTATTAGTGATAGAAATTATCATATCTACAAAAAATTTAAAAAAGTATTTTTTAATTATTTTACTTTAAATTGACATCGGTTACAATTTTCCTAACAAAAATGAATATATAGTCAAACTGAGCATAGCTCAATTGACATAAGGTTGTGCCTGTGACTAAGAGGTCATAGATAGATAAAATAAAAAAAAATATATATATTTTTAGTATTTTTTTGGAATCAAAAGAAGTCATTAATAATGAAATTTTAAAATTTTAAAAGTAAACTCAGACTTCAAAACTCCAGATTCAACAGCTCCCTATCCCAAACATACCACATACTTTCGAACTCTAGACTAAACAACTCCCAACCCCAAATACACATACCTCAGAACTCTCCAGACTAAACAACTCCTCAGACTAAACAACTTCAACTCCCCAACTCCTAGGGCCAAACGTCCCCTCACAAACTTTAAACCATTATCAGAACTATGTTATCAGAACTATGTTTTCACTAAAACAATATTTCATAAAACATCCCTCATTACGCAAATAACATAAAATATATCTAGTTTCTCAAATAAAATATATCTAATTTCTCAGATAACATAAAATATTTATAAGATCTCAAATATTCAACAAATATCTCAAATATTTCTCAAATGAAAGCATAAAAGAGTAATTCTAGTTGAAAGCATAAATTATTAAGAACTCTTTACAATTTCAAGAAAACTCAAATCAATTTCTCTAAAATCTCATAAGAGATGCTCTACAAACATAGATACTTATAATTTGTCTACAATTCGAGAATAATAATTAAACAATAAATACTCTTTATAATACTGTCCAGCCTCAGATCACAACTATTTTCCATATATATGTTTCACGTGAGATTCTAATAACAAATCCAATAATCAATCTTCAAACCATCCAATTAGAAAATCAAAACAATAATTAATCTAATTTCCAATCTATTTCTCTTATTCCAAATTCTAGAAAAAATGTCTTCTTTCTCTTTCATCTAAATTTGTTCCCAATTTAACAATACTATCTCCCTCTTAATAACAATTTGTTTTAATTTAACAATACTATCTCTCTCTTAATAACAATTTGTTTTCTTTATTGCATAGCATTTCTCTCTTTTCATATTTGTTCAACTTCCAATATATCGTCGAAATTTTGATTTTGAAAATAATCAAAATTTCTGAAATCTAGTGGAAATCAAGATTAAACTAAAGGCCCATTAAAGAAGCCCATTTACACTTATCAGAATTTAGCTGAAATCCCATTTCAAAAGCCGAAGCTTATAAAAGAATTGAATGTGAAAGTAACTATTTATAGAAACATTTGCTCCCACTCTCTCAAATCAACCGACATGGGACAAGCAAAAGTTGAAACTTCCTCAAATCCATCCATGTGGGACAAGCAAAAATTGGAACTTCCACTCTCTTCACAGTTCACCCTTCCAATTTTTTTTTTTTTTTTTTTATCAATTTCAAGGAGTATATTTTTTTCAACTTCTCTTCAAATGCTGGAGAAGGCCAGATGTGAAGTGTAGAAGGTGTCATTTAATGGGGCACTCAACAGCAAGGAGGAGCACATGCTGCAATACAACAAGAAAAAGATCGACTTTTTGTGGCTACCTGTTTCTCATCAGTCACTCAATGTGACAGTTGGCTGGTTGATAGTGGGTGTACCAATCACACGATAGGTGACAAGGAGTTGTTCAAGGACCTTGACAAGTCATTCAAATCAAGGGTGAAGATAGGGAATGGTGAGTATCTAGAAGTGAAGGGGAAGGGCACAATGTCAATAGAGAGCTGTGCAGGAACCAAGTTGATTACTGAAGTGCTCCTAGTTCTTGAGATTGATCAAAATTTGTTAAGTGTTGGTCAACTAGTAGAGAAGGGATTCAAAATGTTATTTGAAGAAGAAAGGTGTCTTATTTTTTATTCTAATGGGAATAAGTTATTCAAAATAAAAATGCAGCACAAAAGTTTCTTATTGGATCCACTCGAGAAGGAACAAATAACTTTCAAGTGTCAAGGGAGTGACACTGAGCTATGGCACAAGAGGTTGGGGCATTTTCATCAGAAGGAGTTGCAGTGTAGAAGAATGAGATGGCAGTTGGAGTACCAGTTCTGGAGAAGCTGAAAACAAACTGCAAAGCTTGTTTGACAGGGAAGCAAACAAAGCTGCCATTCAAGAAGTCAATTTGGAAAGCAACAGAGAAGTTGCAGCTCATCCACACTGACTTGTGTGGACCACAACCAACTCTCTCACTCAATGGTAGCAGATATTTCATTATCTTTATTGATTATTATACCAGAATGTGTTGGATTTACTTCATGAAGCATAAGTATGAAGTAGTTGAAGTGTTTCTGAAGTTTAAAAGATGGGTTGAGAATCAGACTGGTTGTCAGATTTAGGTGGTAAGGTCCGATAATGGGACTGAATACACGTCACAAAGGTTCAATTCCTTTTGTGAAGAAGCTGGAATAAAGCATCAACTCACTGCTCCATATACTCCACAACAAAACGAAGTTAGTGAGAGGAAGAACATGAGTATTATGGAGATGACAAGATTCATATTGCATGAGAAGAACTTGTCAAATGAGTTTTTGCCTGAAGCAACAAACACATTAATTTTTGTATTGAATAAACTACCTACAAGGGTATTGGAGAAGAAGACACCCTATGAAGTTTGGTTTAATGCTAAACCAAAACTGGAAAATTTGAAGATGTTTGGTTCTTTGTGTTTTTCTCATGTTCTACAGGAGAAGAGAGACAAGTTGAGTGAAAACGCAAAACAAAGCTACACCATGATCTCCAAAGCATATAAGATCTATCAACCTTACAAAAATAAGATGGTGATTATTAGGGATGTTCAATTCTTTGATGATGAGAAGTGAGACTGGACAAAAGAAGAAGAGGTGAAGCAACAAGAGAAGTTTCTCTAGATACTGATGGACTGGTTGATGATGAACCAGTTAGAGGGACTAGACTGCTGAGTGAGGTATATGAGAGAAGTAGTGTGTAGCTGTGTTAGAAGCAAGCTAAATGTTTGCAGCATTTGAGTTAGGAAGAGTGTGTTAGTTAACTCAAAGCTACAAGTCTATTTTTAGCCAATTAATATATTTGAAGTTAGTGGGGTAAGTGTTGATATATTTAGAGTTATTAGTGGAGTAAGTGACTAGTTTTGTGGAGTTAGACTTAGTGGAGTTAGTGACTGTTTTTATGGAGTTAACTAAACTATTTTAGCATTTAGAAAGTGTATATAAGATCAAATTTTATTGAATGAAAATGTAGTAGTTGCATCCTCATTTCTCTTCTCTCTCTGAAACAACCGTTGTTTAATTTGGTTATTTTTGGAGAAATTTGATAGATTGACCTAAATATTTTGGTCTAAATGAGTTTTGATGATCCTGTTTTTCAAAATAATTCTTTTCTAACCTTTTGTTCACGTTAACAAACATTTTTTTTTTCTACGCGTGCTCTCCCTCTTGTTTTCTTCTCTCTCTCGATCCACCACCTTTTCTTCATCCCATCCTCCCACCGTTGGCGAGGAAGTCTTCTAGATCTGATTTTTTTTCAGATCTAAAGTAAAGGGATGACGTCGGAGTGGTGAGCGATGGATGACATTGAGTCGTCGGCGATGGGAGAGAGAGATTGGGAACGAGAGAGAAGAGGGAGGGAAAATATATATAATAAAAAAATATTGGCCGACACAAGGAAATGCTGAATATTAATTTTGAAAATTTCGGTCAAATTTTATTTGATGAGATAAAAATAAGTTATTTAAAGTCGGAAATAAAATCGAATAACTTCCAACAAAATATAGTCTAAGCTTTGAAATCTTTTAGTTTAGGTTAAATTACCTAGTTGTTTTAGAGTTTAGTTTGTAAGGGTAGGTTAATATTTTGCTATTATTCCATTTAGTATAAATAGGTCTCTAGGTGCATTTCTATCCGAGTATTTTCTAATACAATGTAGTCTCGGTACATTTTATCAATTCTATCGATTCTCTAAATTTCACAAAAACTACTACATTATTAATTATGAAAATACAAAGAATATTTGAACTCAATTCTTGATGTTATATGCAGGTGGAAATTCAACTCAAGAAGGAGGCAAAACCAACCAACCCAACAGCTTCATTTTCCTCTTTCTTTTTTGGAAGGTAAATGAGCTTGTGTCAATTCTCAACACTACTTTTCCAGAGTTGGGTTTGGCAAAGGAAGATTGTTTAGAAACGAGTTGGATCAAATCAGTAGTTCTCATGATGGATGGGGTTTCCAAAAGAAGAACCCTTTGAAGTTCTTCTCAATAGAAAACCTCTCTTTAGTGAAAGCACCAAAATCAAATCTGATTACGTCAAGGAGCCCATTTCTGAGGCTGCATTCAAGGATATGTGGGAAAGATTAAAATCTCAAGATGTAGAAATTGCACAAGTTATGTTTATTCCTTATGGAGGGAGAATGAGTGAGATTTCCGAGTACGAAATTCCTTTTCCATATAGAGCTGAAAATCTATACAAACTCGGCTACATTGTCAAGTGGAAAGAACAAAGTATCGATGCAGAAAAAAGACATCTGAATTGGGTACGAGACATTTATGATTACATGACTCCTTTTGTCGCAAAATCGCCCCGGGCAGCATATATCAATTATAGAGACCTTGAAATTGGTACAAACAACCCATATGGAAGAACAAGCTACAAGCTTGCTAGAGTTTGGGGATTGAAGTATTTTGGGAAGAATAATTTTGATAGGTTGAATTTTGATACCCATATGGAAGACAAAGTTTGATCCCTAAAATTTCTTTAGACACGAGCAAAGCATACCCACTAGTGCAATGCAAGCCTTGGGAATTGAAGTATTTTAGGAAGAATTTTGATAGGTTGGTGCATATATATATATATATATATATATATATATATATATATTTTGTTTTTTTTTTTACATCATGTGGGTGTGAGGATTGAACCCGTGACCTTTGTGGTCACTAGTCTATATAATATGTCAGTTGAACTATGTTTATGTTTGCTAGGTTGGTGCATGTTAAAACAAAGATTATTGATGGCACATACTCACTTGCCCAATTTGATATTAATGTTTATGTGTATTATTAAACTATGTTACTATTATTCTTTAACCTTTTCAATTTTATCTTATATTTTGTGAAGTTCTCAATATAGTGCGCTGTTGAAATTGGCTAATAGATTGAGGTATATAACATTTGAAAATACTAATTAATATGAGTTAGCATTTTTAATATATTAAATAATATCTAATTGGAAAAATAATTCAGGTGACTTTCTTTCTAAATCAAAGACTCCCTCTGATATGAATCAGTTTAGGACTTCAAATTAATTATGATCCACTTTTTATTGTAGATTTTCATTGTTTTTACCCTTTTAAGCCTGTTTTAAGTAAAGGGTAATTTAGTCTTTTTTGTTTAGGGTGATAATTTTCATCAAATTAGGATTTGGATTAATTTTGAATAAATGAAAATTGAATTGTTTCTACACTTAAAAGAGCAAAGCCTCTGGCCACTTTGCAATTCTTGTTCTAGGGTTGCATGCATGAACATCAAAATAAGTCTAATAAGCTATTTCTAACTTTTGTTTGTGTTGAAATATAAAACTTGATTCTGGATAATTAGTATTTTGACCTAATCTAAATAAGAACTCAATTTCTATAAACACTTTAAGAACTAGAATATTCTAGCAAAATCTCTGGTAGAAGATGTTTTAGAGTATTGTGTGGAATTCTCTAGAATATGAGAGAAATGTCTTTTAGAAGATGTCATAGAGTAAGATGTAGAATTCTCTAGAATGTGTGAGGAAAAATGTAGGAGTAAGGAATTTCTTAAAGAATGATGTGTGGCAAATTACTAACCATAAGTTTAGGGGTTGTGTCACTAGTATGAATATGAGTGAAGTCTCAAAGTTTGTATCAAGTGATCAAGTCAAGTGATCAATAATACAAGTAGCATCTTTCTCCAACTATCTTTCAAATTTAGTCTCCAATTCCCCAAAAAATTATTTTCCAACAGTTTGTTGAGTGTTCAACTTTGAATAGGAAACTAGTTTTTCTTATCCTCTTGGTATTTGATCAAAATAATCCTTATCTAATCCTTCCTTTGAAATTGAAATCCATCGATTTGAGAGTTTTAATATTTGAGAATTAGAAATGTTCACATAACCAAAGTTTCATAATAATTTCAAATCACTAAAATTTTCATATCACCATCGATAAAATATTATCTCAAGATACATTATATAACACCCTATTTATATTTATGAGAAAAAAATTCACTCAATAAAATATTTTTGCCACAATACATTACCAATCTTAATATAGATCTTGGAGAGTTCGAAACAAAAGGAGTCACATAATCGTAATTCTCTCTACTCCAAATCAAGTGTCCTTCAGCTACATCGACTCTTCATTTTTTTCCACACAACAAAGTATTCAATTTTAAACACATAACCAAACCTTAAACACATTAACCAAACCTATGTGAATAAGGACACGTCCTAAAAATTATGCCTTCGAGGCATCATCTTGAGAGACATGTTGATAATTTCACTTTAATTGAAAACGTAAAATCTCCAAACTGTCCTTAATCATTTACGAAGTCCTTTCACTTTATCTTTTTAGCCTACACGTTAACATCACCTCCATCAAAAGTCTAAAAATCACTTTACCTTTTGTTCTTTGTTCTCACATGCAAGCAGTTGGTTTGAGTTTAATTTGAATGAAGAAAACTCTCAAGCTACGATGGTTTTCATAATAAAGTCATTTGTAGAAATTGAAGAACAAGCATGATATAGAGAGGAAGGAGAAGAACTCGATGGATTATAGTGCCACTATAAGAATTTTTATCTTTCTCAACACTTTTTCTTTCGACGCTAAACAAGTCGTCGGGAGAAATATCCTTTTTCGACACCATATTTACGACGTCGGGATAGGGTAACTTTTTCCGACGCCAAACAAGCCACTATGTACGCGACGTCGGGAAAAGTATCCTATCTCGACGCTGTAAATATGGCGTTGGGAAAAGTTTTCACTTAAAAACCCTAATCCCTTTCTTTTTCTTTCTTCTTTCTTTCTTCCGCTTTTCCGTTGAAAAGTTTACGCAATATTTACAGCATCGTTGTTCGATTTTCTTCTTCTTCTGTGCCACAACCACCTGCATCGCTGCCCTCTGTTGGAGGCAATAACGGAAAAATTGAGACAAAATCAAAATGAAGAGATAATATGGAGAATTTTCTTGTATTGAGTGCTATGGCACTTTGCTCAATTGGAGCTTACTATCAAGGGGTGGAGAACACCTCTATTTATAGGTGTTGAAGAGAGACTCTATAAATTCCTAAATTTAACTCTTAGGAAGTTACATGACCTTTCATATTAGGGAGTTACATGACCTTTCATATTGTTAGGAGACTATAGAGATTCCTAGAATTAACTCTCTAGGAAGTTACATGACCTTTCATATTGTTAGACCTCTTACATATTCCAAGGAGTTACAATCAAGAACTCAAAGGACTAATTATTGAGGTTACAAATTATTCATTTAACACCCCCTCTTAATTTGTAATCTTCAAAAACTTCTTGAACTTCTCGAACTTCTCTAACGTAACAGCTTTGGTGAACATATCAGCAGGTTGATCATTGGTGTTGATGAACTCCAAGTAGATTTCTTCTTTGTTTACCAAATCTCTAATGTAATGATGACGTAGTTCAATATGCTTTGATCGAGCATGAAAGACAGGATTCTTGGTCATTGCAATTGTTGACATATTATCACAAAATATTTTTGTTGGCATGACCTGCTCTATTTGAAGATCTTTGAGAATTCTCCTTAACCAAACAGCTTCACAAGAGGCTTCAGTTGCAGCTGTATATTCTGCTTCAGATGAGGATAAGGCAACAGTTTGTTGCTTTCTTGAACTCCAAGATATTGCATTAGATCCCAAACAGAACACATAACCTGAAGTACTTTTTCGATCATCAAGAGAACCAGCCCAATCACTGTCAGTGTAGCCAACCAACTGACAATCCTTCTCATGGACATATTTTAGTCCATGTTTTCTGGTACCCTGCAAATATCTCAAAACTCTTTTAGCAGCAGCATAATGATTTTTGCTTGGTTCATTCATGTACCTGGAAATGACGCTAACAGGATACATAATATCTGGTCTGGTATTAGTAAGATAGATCAACGAACCCACCAGACTTCGAAAACTTTTTGGATCTGCTTTACCAGCATTATCATCACAACATAACTTCTCATTTGATGCCATAGGAGTTGCAACTGGCTTACAATTGCTCATGTGAAACTTCTTGAGTAAATCGTCAACATATTTTTCTTGAGAAAGAAAAATCTCACCTTGATTCTGTTTGACTTGAATTCCAAGAAAATATTTCATGAGACCCAAATCAGTCATTTCAAATTTCTTCATCATGCTCTGTTTAAATTCCTCCAGCATTTCTGAGTTACTTGCAAAAAAGATCAGATCGTCAACATATAAGCAAACCACAAGGAAATTTACTCCTTCCTTTTTCACATAGAGAGATGGTTCACTGAGACTTTTCTGAAAACCATTAAGACAAAAGTATCCGTCAATTTTGCTATTCCATGCACGAGGCGCTTGCTTTAATCCATATAACGCTTTATGGAGTCGATAAACCTTCTCCTCTTTTTCATGAACAATATACCCTTGAGGTTGTTCTACATATACTTCTTCTTCCAACTCGCCATTCAAGAAAGCGGATTTGACGTCAAGTTGAAATATCTTCAACTGTAACTGAGCTGCTAAAGCTAGAACAATCCTTATTGTCTCCATGCGAGCTACTGGTGCAAAAGTCTCATTAAAGTCAACACCGGGCTGTTGAGAATATCCTTTCGCTACTAGGCGAGCTTTATGCTTCAGAATGGAACCATCTTCGTTGAATTTAGTCTTGAAGACCCATTTTAAGCCAATAGCATCTTTCCCTGGAGGTAAGTCTTGAAGCTCCCACGTCTTATTTCTTTCGATGCTAGCTATTTCTTCATCCATAGCTTTGTTCCAAACGTCTTCTTTTGTGGCATCATCAAAACTTTGTGGCTCACAAGCAAACATAGCAAAGTGTTCACTTGAAGCATATATATCTTGCAAAGACCGCATTCTTCTTGGAGGAGATTCTGAGTTATCTTGATTTGAAGTAGCTTCAACGGGAGATCTTGACGGAGTTGATGGACAACTTCTTGGTGTTCCCAAATTCTGAGAAACTGGTTGCCAATCAGGCTCTTGAATAATTTCATAATGTTGAGAAGGTTGAGAATTATAATTCTCGAAATCCCATGTGGCCATTTCATCGAATATTACGTCTCTTGATATCAATAATTTCTCCGTCTTTGGATTTAGAAGTCGGTATCCTTTTGATTCATCACTATATCCGATGAATAAGTATTTAGCTCCCTTTTTATCAAACTTCTCTCTTTCCCGTGAAGGAACAAGAGAATAAGCTAGACAACCAAAAACTTTCAAGTGATCAATAACTGGTTTCTTCTTATTCCATGCTTCGAAAGGAGTTTTGTCTTCGACTGCTTTAGTAGGACATCGATTGAGGATATAAACAGCTGTATTAACAGCTTCTGCCCACAAATTATTTGGAAGATCTTTGGCCTTCAACATGCTCCTTGCCATTTCCACAATGGTCCGATTCTTTCTTTCAGCAACGCCATTTTGTTGAGGGCTATGTCGAACCGTGAGTTGTCTCATTATGCCATTCTCCTTGCAATAGTCCATGAATGGTTTATAAATGAACTCGCCTCCACGATCTGTTCTCAATGTCTTGATCTTTTTGCCACTTTGATTTTCTGCAAGAGCCTTGAACTGAAGAAAACTAGCAAAAGCTTCTGATTTTTCATTAAGAAAATAAATCCACATCATTCGGGTAAAATCATCAACGAATAATATGTAATATCTCTTGTTAGTGAGTGATGAAGTTCTTGTGGGGCCACATATATCTGAATGTACCAAGTCTAATGGAGATTTAGCCCTCCATGAAGTTTTAGGGAAAGGAAGTCTATGAATTTTCCCATAAATGCAACCTTCACATATTTTACCATCATCTTCAATATTTGGAAGACCAATCACCATATTTTTCTGTTTTAAAGTACGAAGACTTTTGCTGTAAAGATGACCATACCTTAAATGCCACAAGTGAGAAATATCTGGACTTTCGCTTTTGAGAGCAAAATTCTCTTCTAATGGCATAAGGAGCGGGAAGACTTTGGTTACTGACATATCAACTTTTGCAACTATCTGGTCATTTTTCTTGTCTAGAATAATGCATTTGCCATCATCAAAGTTAACTGCATATCCATTTTGGAGCAATTGACCTACACTTAACAAATTTTGAGTTATGCCAGGAACATAAAGAACATCTGAAATATACCTCGTATCTCCTTTCTTGGTGTGTACAACAATGACACCCTTTCCTTCTGCTTTCTGCATCTTGCCATCGCCAAACTGCACTTGAGAGCTAAAACTGCGATCAATCTTGACAAAAAAGTCTTTATTTCCTGTCATATGATTACTGCAACCACTATCCAGGTACCATTTACTTTGAGATTGACTTTGGTCAATTGTACAACAAAATAATTTCTCCCCTTCATCTTCTTTTGTAAAATTTGCTTCATCTTTTTCCTTTTTATTTTGAAACCAACAATCTTTTTGGGAATGATTTGGAATCCGACATTTAGTGCATCTAAAGTAACAATCTTTAGACTCATGATTTGACTTTTTGCAAATAATGCAGTGAGAGTCGGAATTACCAGATTTGCTTTGCCATTTTCCCTTGTCTCTTTGACCTTGTTCTTTCTTTTGCGTTGGATTCCACCGTTTTTTGGAGTTGGACTTGTAAGTCTTCTTTTCTGCAAAATTGAGCTTGGTATGAAAAGCTTGCTCCACTGATTGACTTGGAGACTTGTTCAGCCTTTCTTCGTGAGCTTGAAGTGAACCCATTAGTTCAAAGATTGTCAACTTAGACACATCTTTGGATTCTTCTATGGCAACAACAACATGATTGAATTTTGGAGAAAGACTCCGGAGAACTTTTTCATTGATTCTCTTTTCTGGAATTGTTTCCCCATAACATTTCATCTGGTTGATTATTTGTGAAACTCGAGAAAAATAATCTCGAACGTTTTCACTTTCCTTCATCGCCAAGTTGTCAAAATCTCTCCACAAGGATTGCAACTTGATGGAAATAACTTTCTCAGTTCCTTTAAATTCTTTCTGCAAAATCTCCCAAGCATCTTTAGCTTTTTTAATACCAAAAATTCGAGGAAAAATTGACTTACTAACACCTTGTTGAATGAGACGAAGCGCTAAAGCATTTCGCTTTTTGTTCTTCTTAAACTCCTTCTCTTGATCTGCTGACCGCTCTGAAGTGGCTTCATCTTCTTCTACGGCAGGTACTTCATAATCTTCTTCAATGATTTCCCAAAGATCTTGAGAAATAAAAATCGTCTCCATCTGACTTTGCCAATATTCATAATGCTCTTCATCAAAAACCGGAACTTGGTTTGTTGAGATTGAAAACAAGTTTGGAACACAATTGATGTTCATTTTAGGATAGCTCTGATACCAAATTTGTTGGAG
This sequence comes from Herpetospermum pedunculosum, assembly GCA_028017165.1. Lineage (NCBI taxonomy): Eukaryota > Viridiplantae > Streptophyta > Magnoliopsida > Cucurbitales > Cucurbitaceae > Herpetospermum > Herpetospermum pedunculosum. The sequence goes on from CM051528.1 coordinate 58,440,909, forward strand.
GCAATAACGGAAAAATTGAGACAAAATCAAAATGAAGAGATAATATGGAGAATTTTCTTGTATTGAGTGCTATGGCACTTTGCTCAATTGGAGCTTACTATCAAGGGGTGGAGAACACCTCTATTTATAGGTGTTGAAGAGAGACTCTATAAATTCCTAAATTTAACTCTTAGAAAGTTACATGACCTTTCATATTAGGGAGTTACATGACCTTTCATATTGTTAGGAGACTATAGAGATTCCTAGAATTAACTCTCTAGGAAGTTACATGACCTTTCATATTGTTAGACCTCTTACATATTCCAAGGAGTTACAATCAAGAACTCAAAGGACTAATTATTGAGGTTACAAATTATTCATTTAACACCCTCCACCTCCTCCATCAACCTCCGTCATTTTTGTCTCCTCCACCATCGCTCTCCGCCACTGTTGTCGCCTCCACCATCGCTCTTCTCCGCCAAATGGTTATTTTTTTTCCATTTTCACCTCTAATCAAAATATCTTGCCAAAGTTGGGACTCATTTTACTCTTCTTCAAGGTTGTGATGGAGATTTTGTGAGGATTTTGTAGAATGGCCAGACGAAGCAACGGAGGAGGAGTATGTAAGCTTCTCTACCTATTTTTGTTTATTACACATTGCTTTGTTTTGTATGAAATGTCGTTGTTTTCTTTTTCCCAATTTTCAATTCTTCGTGTGAATTTTCTTTTTTGCTCATTCGACAAGCATACAATTTTTTTTTTGTTTTCTCCATGGTTGGGCCTTAAAGTTAAAATCACATTCACAAAAATGACCGTTTCTCTCAATTTACTCACCAACTTCAACTGATCAACGGTATCACTTTCTTCCTTACTTCAATATCTTTGAAATTTCGACTGTATGATTTATCTTTTCTTAGTAGTAGTTCTCTCTTTTCAATTGTTGCATTGCTTTATTGTTTTGTTTGTGTTTCGATTTCTTTTGTACTCAAAAGTGTGTTTGAACGATTGACTCGAGATAAATTTGAACTATTTTGGTTGAAATTTGATGATAAATCGACCTATACGCTCAGAAAGAAGCTTAAAATTCTAATGAGATTCGAAGATTTTATTTGTTTTTCTTTCTTTCTTAGTGGTGAATGTGGTGATGGGGAAAGTGTTCCTTGTAAATTTCTTTTGAGAAATTCAAAAGTTTAAAATGAGATTCTAATCATTTGCAATTATTAAGGACCTGATGAAGGACCAACATATTATTAAAATTTGGAGGTTCACCATAAATTTCTTTGTAAAAAGAATTTGTACGACATGCCTTCTGTTTATTGCTACTTGGCTTAATTAACCCCATATGAATAATTTGCCTACTTGCCTAATTGTTTAGTTAAGTTCGTTTATTTGTTGTTGAAGTTGCATATTATATTTGAGGAAGTCTCTTGTACGTACTTTTATTCATGTTTGTTTCGATGTTAAAAGTTTATTAACTTTGTTAAGATGGAGTGAAATTTGATTTAATTCCTAGGTTCATGTTTTTATGTCAAGATATATTAGGTCTGAAAACTATTCATCACTATTAGTTGTAAGAATATATATAACATGTCACTATTAGTTGTAAGAATATATATAACATTCATCACTATTAGTTGTAACAATATATATATCAGATCATATATATATATATATATATATATATATATATATACTCTTATAATAATTATAACATATATGTTTGAATCTTTTTCAAATATACCATGTATATATAGTTTAGGTTTAATTATAAACATACAATTTACAGGGTGTACATATGATTATATCTAAGTAGTATACAATTGAATATACATTAAATAATATAACATTTATATATCACTTATAGTTGTAAGCATATATATCAGATCATTTATACAAAAATATGTCACATAAACTGATATAAGTATATATACAAGGTCATATATATATATATATATATATATATATATATATATATATATATATATATATATATATATATATATTTATAATAATTATAACATATGTTTTTATTTATTTTTCTAAATATACCATGTATATAGAACTTAAGTTTAATTATAAACACAATTTGTAGTATGTAGATATGATTATAATTAGGTAGTATACGATTGAATTATATATATATATATATATATATATATATATATAACATTTATATTTGTACACATATGTACTACCTCATATATGCATTTTTCGTTTATAGGTAGTTCTACAGTATTAAATGTTACACGATGAGCATTTATAGGTAGTTCTACAGTATCAATTGTATGCATATACCCTTAAAAACAATTGAACCCCTACATGTATAAACATGGAGGCAACTAAGTATATATCCAAAAAAAAAAAAAAAAAATTGAAACCCGAGTATGTATAAATTCTAATGGAGGGCAAGTCATTATATACCCATAAAATTTTAGACTTTGTTCTTCAAACCTAAGTATGTATATGAAATAAAGTGGGAAAAGATCAAGGAAAAGAAAACAAAATAACAATGGTTTTGAACGATGTTCAGGAGAGTTGTTCGTGAACGATCTTTAGACGGAATGCAAAAAAGCCTTGTTGTCGCTTTGGTTTCTATTTTCCAGTGAACGATCTTTAGACGGAATGCAAAAAAGCCTTGTTGTCGCTTTGGTTTCTATTGGAAAAAGATGTTTTGCAGTCTCTTTAAATTCCGCAGGGAATGATAAGCTCCGTAAATTTCGGGGAGGTTAAAGAAACGCAAGGAAACAAAGATGTTTTGCAGTCTCTTTAAATTCCGCAGGGAATGATAAGCTCAGCGTATATTTCGGGGATCGGGGAGGTTGAAGAAACGCAAGGAAACAAAATCGTATCTCATTCATTACATTCGGAAGACATTTATATAAAATCATAGCCATTAGATGGTTATTTGTATAGTTATCCCCAAGGTTATAAAATCATAGCCATTAGATGGTTATTTGTGTAGTTATCCCCAAAGTATTAGACACCTCGAGATAAAAACGAGGGAGAAAACCATTTTTCCCTCAATTTTGCCGACATCCTCAAAATGTCGCAAAATCTCGAAATTTCGGCGAAGATTTAACGATATTTCGTAAAACAAAAATTGTACTATGGACCGTACAAGCCCATTTTTTAAAAGCCCAAACATTAACCTGAGCCCACTGTTGCAAGTTGGAAGGAAGGGAAAGAATTTATAGGAAATTGTTTCTTCCATCACTCTACCCGACCGATGTGGGAACCACAAATTCTATTTTCCTCTCTCCCAGTCATTTCTTTGGTCTCCTCTCTCACTCCATCTCTAATCACAATCCAATTATTTATTCTCTTTTTCTTTTCTTTTTTTTAATTATGCATTTTAATTAAAACGTTTTTCTTTTCATCTCCTTATCTTATACATATATTTTACTTTTTTAAGTAACAATATTTCATAGATTAATTATAAATTATATAATTAAATTTATTAACTAATTTTAATATTTACATTTCAATTTAAATATTATATATTTTTTAAGTATGATAGTTAAAAATGGTCAAATATAGTATATTTAAGTCACACTTAAAGTTTCATGAAATAATTTAAATAATTTTCATATTAATTCTAAAATTTATGCTCGCATTAACATTTTCATCGACACTTACTCTTAAATATTGTCATTGTTGCCTTAGTTTTTAGATATGATAATTAAAAAGGATCAATTATAGTCTAATTAAGCCACAATTAAAGTTTCAATGATTAATTCAATCAGTTTTCATCAATTTCCAAAATTTCCATAAATTTTTCCGTAATGTTCATCGACATTTCCGTAAAATCTGGACCTCGACATTTCCATCGACATCGACATTTAAATCCTTGGTTATCCCTTACATAAAATAAAGTAAAAAAATTCTGGAAAAAAATGAAATCTTAAAACACACATTAATCACATTTTTCTCCTCATTTAAAATTGTTTTCTCTCTCCTCATTAAAATTATTCCCTTCCTTCTCATAATCAAACCCAAAAAATCGCCAAAGCGAGCATGGCTCAGCTGACATATGTATGTGTTCATGACCAAGAGGTCTGTGGTTCGAATCCCAAATATATATGATGTGCATATCATCTGCAACAATTAGAATACTAAAAATTGTGGAATTTTAAAATGTGAATAAATATTTAAAAAAAAATGGAATATGTATAATTAATATATGTAAATTAAGAAACAAAAATTGAGGAAAATAAAAATCAATTATGGAGAGAATAAAATAATAGGGGCATAATATGGTAAGAAAAATTTCTAAAAATCTAACTACTACAAATCGGGGCTATAATAACAAATAAAACTGTCATCAACACTTTAAATGACAGTTTTTTTCAGTTGTTATAGTCGATGTCGTCTTTACTCTATAGATGACAGAAATTGAAAACTGTGATTATTAATTGTTTCGTGACAATTTGTTTTTTGTCTTCATAATACGATTAATGACAATTATTCTTTGTCAAGAGACGCTATTTTATGACACTTAAACATTGTCACTAAATAACTCACGCATATCATCTTTTGTCAACTAATTCACATTGATGACATTTTTAGAAGTGTAAATGTTCATATATTTGGACATTTTTAAAAATAGTATTTTTAAGAAGTCTATCGTACCCAATTTATCTTTAATTTAGTTGCTATGTTTATAAGTTAGGATAAGTTGCAATACTTTTTATGTGATTTTTATGTAAGTTTTTGTTGTTAAAAGTTTAATAGTTAAGTTTAGTGCGGTTTGTTTTAATCCAATGTGTTATAATTTATTTTTCGTGTTTATGTCTAAATTTAGAGATTAAAAGTTTATTAGATTGAAAAGTTGAAGTTATAATTAGTTCTTTGGTTCATGATAAGTTTGTTTAGGTTATTTATTACGTGATTAAAGTTAGATTTGTAATTTATCATGTGATTAAAATATTATTTTGAGCCTATTTGTGTGATATAAATTTAGATTTAGTTAAGTTTAGTTTCAATTTATGTTTATAAGTTTAGATAAATTGGTTAGGTTTTTAAGGAATTTTTAATTCTTACAGTTTTGATAATATATGTAAGCTGATTAGTTAAGTTTTGATGTTATATGTATTCATATGTTTTTAGTTGTTTTGTCTTTCTCCATTCAATGGGTTTAGTATTCATTTTTCATGATGAGATTGTTATTGGATTTTTTTTTTTTAAGTGTTTTCAGCCGGAATCAATGTAACAAAGACTATTTTTCAAGATTATAATCATATGAAGCGGCGGAGAATGAAGTTTATTATTCTTAGTTTACTTAGGTTTATTTTATTTTTGTTATAAGTATTTATTTTATAATTTTAATTGTATTGTGAGCTTAAACTTTATAAGAATGAATAGTAAGAACATAAATTCCATTCAAGAAATTCAATAAATTTCGTTCAGTTATTTATAGGTAAAAAAAAATGGATTATAAAGAAATTGAAAGAGAAGAATTGAGATTAAAAAAAAAAAAAAAGATTTCCCGAAACCAAAACACAAGGCGTCGAAAAAGATGACTTTTGACGACGCCACTACACGACGTTGGCGAAAGCTACCTTTGTTCGTTTTCGTCGGCAAAAGTAACTTTTGTCGATGCCGTGTGGTGGCATCGACAAAAATCATCTTTTCTAATGCCGTGTAGTAGTGTCGGCAAAGGTCATCTTTCCAGACGTCGTGTGTTTTGGCATCGACAAAGGTTTTTCTGGCAAAGATATGCCGACGAGGCTCTCAACGATCGATTTTGCGTCAGGAGGGCTTTTGCCGACGCTTTTTTGACTTTTTTCGACACTTGTTGGCGTCGGGAAAACCTTCTTTTCTTGTACATGGTTCAATATTTTAGGCTTACATCCATTTTAAAAGAAATAGGTAAGTCATTTTATTATCAATAATAGAGAATTGATTTAGCATGCTTCACGAATCAAGCTTACACACTTCTTATATAATCTCTATCCTGGTAGTTATAAATTGATTTCTAAAAATTTGGGCGGTAATAATGCATTTAAATTTCTGCACAGGTGCAAGATCATTATCAACCCTCACTCTGGCTATCTAGGGTGTATTAGTCGTTGCACCAAGTGGTTGTTTTTTAATTGACTACTCTAACGGGTGAGTGAGTGCATCACCTAAATAGCTTAGAGTGAGGGTTTGATCCTGCTTAGTGCAGACTTTTAAAACAATTCATCAAATAACCACTCGGTGCAACGAGTAACACACACCTAGATAGCCCAAAGTGGGGGTTGATTGATCATGCACCTGTGCAAAACAACCACACACCTGTGTAGAAATTTAAATTAATTATTACCGCCCAATTTTTCTATGCAGAAAGTTAAATGCATTATTACCGTCCAAGTTTTTATCGAACAATCATTTCGTACAGTGGGTGAGCGCATCGCCTAAGATAACCCAGAGTGGGGTTCGATGCCTTAAAGTAAGAATTTAAAAAAATTATCAAACAACCAACCACTGTGTAACACACACCTAGTACAAATAATTAGGCAAAAATGCTTAAATACGTGTATTGTTTGGTATTGTTTCTTCTTCTTAGGAAGAAGTGTGTTTTAGTTGGATACCAGAGTTTGTTTTGATGAATGAAATCCCTATATATAATAAGCGAGAGTTGATTCATATTTTTTTCGTTAGTTTATTTAGGGTTCATTTTCAACTTCACGCACCTCTATCATCTCCAAACCGTTTTCTTTTATTTTTTGTTGTCGCTTCGTCATGCAATAATTTCTCCAATTTTTAATCGTTGCGAAGCTGCCAATCGAAGCTTTCTCCGACTATTAACACAATATTTTTTCCGATTTTTTTTTTTTTGGATTTATTAAATTTTTGAATCGTGCGTTTTCTTTTCGATTTGTTACGATTTGTCCGATTCAAAAACTGTGGGGGTTAATATTTCATTGTATACACTTCAATGGAGGAAGAGAGCAACTCATCGAGGAAGAGTATACAATTGTTGTAAGTGGTTGTCAATCTGCCATTCGGAGCGACTCATGCATCACATCCATCTGTTGTAAGTGGTTGGTCAATCATATTGTTTCCTTTTATTACTCTATGTACAACCATGTATACAGGTGGACAACCATGTATACACCTGGCATGACGTGGTGGATTTTTCTGCAGCTTCATCACTTCCTCAGGTATATAGAGCCGAAATTCATCACTTCCTCAGGTATACAGCGCCGAAATTCATCACTTTCTCAGGTATACAGGGCCTTCTGTTAAAATTTCGGGTCCTAGGAGTATAACCATGTAACTCTTATGAGATAAATGTCAATTATTTTTTTTCTTTTTAACGTCTCTGTTTTAGATTTTTCTTGGATTGTTGCTTCTGTGTCTAAGGACACTGTAACCCTTTTTCTGTGGGGCAAAATTTGATAGTTAATGAATTTAAAGTTTTCTAAAAAAAACAAAATATGCGGTGAAAATTCAAGATTTCTAAAACAAAAAGACTCCTCAATAAAAACATTTTATTTTTTGAGTTTCTATTTTTCAATATTTATTTAGGGTTGGTTGCACAAACAGCAATCATGCCCAAATTAATTACAAATTTAGCAAAGTTTAAAACTTTTTGCAAATATGGCAAAAAATCAGTGGCTATCACCGATAAACTTTATGACTATTACGGATAGACTCAAAATTCTATAAAAAAGACTACTATCATCGATAAACTTCTATCTGCGATAAACCATACTATTAGTGATAGAAATTGTCATATCCGTAAATTTTTTTAAAAAATGCTATATTTTTTTATTATTTTACTCTAAATTGACATCCGTTACAATTTCTCATTTATTTATTTATTTGTAAGGTTATTAAATTAAATTATCAATTGTTTGTTATTTTTTTCTACGTTGAAAAACATGTGACTTGAGATGTAAATTTTTGATTTGTTGGTCGAGGTAGAACAGGTTTAATCTAAAATATTTGTCTTTTTATTTTAATGTTTTAGATCTATTTGAAACATCATTAAATTAAATCGTCAATTATTTACCTATTTTTCTTCTATGTTTAACAACATGTCAGATGAGATACAAATTACAAATTTTTGACCTATTAATTTAAAGACAATACTTTGATGAGTAGAATTATGTTCAAGTTTGAGATGTTAAAACTTCTTAAATTAGACTTGGATGTCAAGAAAGAAATATATATATATATATATATATATATATATTTCTTCCAATTGACTATATATTTGATTTCCCATGCGATGTGAACAGAAAGTTGGTGTCAGACTAATAAATGCAATGTTTTTTCCAAACATAAATAAATAGATAAAAGGTTCCTTCATTGAACAACCATAATAATAATTTTAGTATCATTTTAATTCTCGGCGACTACATGTAATATTCGCCAAAGCGAGCATAGTTCAGCGGGCATATGTATATCTTAGTGACCAAGAGGTCTGTGGTTCGAATCCCCCCACCCCAATATACTAAAAAAAAAGAAAAGACTACATGTAATATTCATATCATTATCTACAAAATAAAAAAAAAAATAAAAAAAAATAATAATAATATATATATAAATGATAACAGATGTCAATTTAAAAAATATAATACTTTTTAAAAAAATTTACTATGACAATTTTTATTAATAATAATATGGTCTGATAGTCTACCACTTCAGTTTTTTTATAAAATTTTGTTAGTAGTTTTAATGATAGTCATATATCAACAATAGAGTCTATCAGTGATAGACATTGATTTTTTTTTGTCATATTTATAAAATGTTTTAAACTTTGTTAAATTTGTAATTATTTTTGACTTGTTTTTACGTATTTTTGAAGGTATTTTAATCTTAAACGTGATTTTAAATTCTAGTATTCCACTATTTTAAAAAAAAATGAAAAAAAAGGTTAACCTTTTTTCAAAACCCTATTAAAAAAGATATTTCTCTAGTGATCCTATTTGCTTGGAAGGCCGAATTTAGCAACCACACAAATTTCAAAGCTTACTTGGATTTTCCCAAAGTTTTTCAATCACTTTTTTTTGTTGGATATATCTTAAAAACATACGTCATTCATTATTCATTATATATGTCATGTTTAAATTCATTTTAGTGTCTTCAAACTTTTATATTTGTTTTATTTTGAGTAACTTTTGAATATTTTATTTTTATTTTAATCTCTTGTCTTTCAAATATTTTATTCAACTTTCTAAATTTATAAAGGATATTTTACTCTTTAATATTATGACACGTTTCAATTATCAAGGATCGACTTAGTAATTAAGAAGAGTCTTGAAACTATTAAAGTTCTATTAGAAAAAATAAATTCAATTATTTGTGTCATCAAGGATCGACTTAGTAATTAAGAAGAGTCTTGAAACTATTAAAGTTCTATTAAAAAAAATAAATTCAATTATTTGTGTCGATTGTTTCGTATGATTAGTCGAGATGCGCGTAAATTAGTTCGAACACTTACAGTTTAAAAAAAAAAAATTATTGATTAAGTAAATGAATAAAAAGTTGGATTTACATCATCTTTCTATCAAACAGTTTTTGAAAAAAAATACTTTTTAAATAAAATCGATTTTTTATAAGTACCTCTCAAAAAATAACTTTAAACTATATTTAGTAGGGTTGATTGAGTGATTTTATATGATAAAAATGATTTTGCCAGTGCTGACGAGGGGGTCCGTCTTTTCTTCGAGAGGCTCGATATCGGGTCAAATGGTGCTCCCCACCCCTAGTTTGTTTAAGGTGAATGTGGATACAGGATTTGTGAAGGAAGGCGGGTTAACGGGTGTGGGAGTGAGATTATTCTTGGGGTTTGGTTATGTTAGCAGCAGTGGCGTGGTTCTCGAATGTTCGAAGTGTGGCAATGGCCGAATGACTGGCTGCGGTTGAAGGTTTGCGATTGGCGTCGGAGGCTGGGTTACATCCTCTGGTTCTTAAGTCGGACTCCTCTCGCATATGCCGTTTATTCCAGGAGAAGGTCGAAGATTTGTCAGAACTGGGTGTGCTTGTTTCGGAGGTGGGCTCTCACCTCCTTTTCTTATATAAGGGTCGCTGCAGTTTCCTTCATGGCGAAGGGAATGAGGTTAGGGCAGTTGGCTTTGTTTTTGCAGCAGAGTATGATTTGGGTGGAGGAAGTTCCTCCTTGAGTCATTTGTTCTACGCGTGATGTTTCTTTCTCGTAAAATATATATATATATATATATATATATATATATATATATATATATATATATATATATATATATAAAATTATAAAAAATATTTGAAAGATAGATTATATCCAAAAATAACTTAAGTTGTTAATCAAAAATCTTCAATTAAAGAAATAAAAACACTTATAATTAATAGAATCATTTTAAGATACACGTGAATTACCATGCTCAATTTGACTTTAAAAAATACTTAAATTGTTATAATTAAACAGATCCCATTAATTAGATTTGAAAAATGTGTTGGTAAAACTTGAGGCTGCGAATTGATCTCTCTCAATGACTTCATCAAAACTATTTATTTTATTTTATTTTTGGAAAAAGAAAAACACTAATCTAAATTTATGACTTTGATAGAGTACGTTAAAGGACATTGACCTTATTATATTATTATTACATTGACAATGAATTCTCTTTACTTAAATTCAAGTTTAATACTTTATCCGATATTATTTTTAACTATATACTTGAAATTTAACAACAATATAGATATATGTTTGACATTTAGAAGACAAATCCTCAAATAATTACGCGATAGTGTTCTTAATTCAAATTATTTTATCTCATCTCACTTTGAGTTATGAAAAATAAAATGGTCTAAACTTTTGCTGACAACAAAATATTGGTTTTATATAAATTGAGGACTTTTTTTTTTTTTTTTGAAAAATATATAAATTGAGGATTAGAAAATCATACCTTGACTTATTAGAGATACAAATAGGATGAGAGAGTATGGAAAAATATATTGTAAAAAATTGGGTAAATAATGGGAGAGACTAACAGCCCTCACACAAACAAATTATTTAATGAGACCGTCACAATGTGACTGCTCCTTTAAAATCGTCCATTGTAAATCTTTAAATTTGTCTGTCTTTAATAACTATGAGATACAAAATAAAAGGTTTTTTTAAAAAAAAAAAAAAAAAAAAATCTTTTATATCCAATAATGCAAAATTGCGAGCTGCATTTTGGCGACCTCTTCAAATAATATTTTCATTTAAATATTGTTTATACAAGGATAAAAAGTAATTTCGAGAAAAACTTAACTGTCTAGGTTATTTAGTAAAATGAATATAATTATTTATTTCAATATTACTTTTCAAATTTACTAAAGTTCAAATTCACGTATTTACCAACTTTTGAATTTAGTTTTCTTAAAAAATTGTCATATTCTCCCATGCTTTACAAATTCTCACTATATCCTTTCATATACTTTTTTTTTCATACCAAATATTTTTTTCAATTTTTTCTCAAATAACTTAGATTAAATAAAAATATTCCCCTATTGGAAGGTGTTTTTTGTTTTGTTGTTCGGTGACTCTTGACTCGTTGGTGGGTCGTGTGTTTTTGTTACTATGGTGCCCTTTGACTTCGAGTTTTGAGTTCGTTTTTTTGCTTAATAATACATCTATCTTTCAAAATATATATATATATATATTTATAATTTAAAATGATTTTTTAATATTTATCTTACAATAAATTAGAAATTAAGTATAATATAAACTAATTGAAATCATATGTCTACTTTGGTCCTAATGACTATACCACAACAATTTAGGATTAATTCAACAAATAGCCTAACGTGTTTTTTTATGATTTCAAATTGACCAAACACTATTACTATTTTTCTCTATTTCACACCTACGATTGGAAAGATTTATTTTAAAACAATCCACAACAATTAAAGCTCGGTTTGACATTTGATTTTGAAAGTCATCCGAGTGATTTTGAGACCATCTTAACATTATTTGTCTTTCGTAAAATTGATTTTACAATAATTTAAATAAAGTCATTTTTTTAATTCTTTAACTTTTGAAAAATCTTAGGGAGACTAGTCAAAATATTTGGAACCTCTTCTAACGAACTTTCATAATTTTTCATTTTATTTTTCCATAACTCATATTCTCCACAATCAACATGACCACAAATTTACAAATCTCCCAAATATCACAATTTTGGCTTTTTCTACTTCTTCATGTTCCATGATTTTATTTAACCTGTTAAATCCTTTTTTTTTTTTGGTTTGAAAAAGTTCTCATCTTCAACTATATATTTTTGGTGTATAGTTTTATTGAAGTAATATTAATTATCAAACAATTTTAAATGGTAAATAAAATTAAAATTGGAACAATAATTTTTCTAACACAATTTGTTATAATAATTGTTTCTCACATGATTTTATCAAAATGATTTAAGCTAAAGAAAATATATTTTTTAATTTAAATTAGAGACCATTGTATAATATGACAAAATAATAAAAAATCTAGCCCAATTTAAAAATATTTATAAATATGACACAATTTTATTCATGATAAAAGTCTATCGCTAATAGACTATAAAAATGGTCTATCGTTGATACACTATAAAAAAGGATTTCAGTGATAGAAGTATAAAAGTATATAACTCACATAACAAAAAAATTGTCTAGTATCACAATGATAGAAGTCTATCACTCAATTATAGAATTCTATCACTAACACACTATAAAATTTGTCATATTTGCATTTTTTTCTAAATGTGCTATAGTTGCAAATAGAAAAAGTGAAATTGATACCCACTCCAATTTCCCTTTAAATTATTATATTAAATTTAGTTTTTAAATATTTGAAATTATGTGTCAACTTTGGTCATTATAGTTAAATCTCACAATTTTAGTATTAATTTACTAAATACTACAACCTATTTTTTCAAGTTTAGAATTTAAATTTATCAAACACTAATTTACTCAATATTATAGCTCATTTTTATAAAAGTACTACCAACAATTATTTTCGCATCTACAACCATCCCAAACTATATCTATCTTTTCTAAGTTTAGAATTGAAATTTACCAAACACTAATTTACTTAATATTATAGGTGATTTTTCTAAAAGTACAACTACCAACAATTATTTTTCGCATCCACAACAATCTCAAACTAAGCCTAAATCTTAGTAAAAAAATTCGTTCTTGTTACGAAATAGTTTAAGATTAAAAAATTTAATTAACTTATTCTTTTTAGGCTAAATATGTAAAATTAAGTAAATCTATATTATTTTGGGAGAGAAATCAATACATAAATTATAAAATATATGTAATGGAGTATATGATTGGTTGCATAAATAACAATCAAATTTTATGGCCAAAGCGAGCATAACTCAGCTGACATATGTATGTCTTGACGATCGAGAGGTTAATTGTCATATTTGAATTTGTTATAAAAACGGCTATCAGTGATATCACTAATAAAACTGATAGTATGGTCTATCGCTGATACTAGTCTTTTTTTTTATAGAATTATGGTCTATCGTTGATACTAGTCTTTTTTATAGAATTTTGTCAGTAATAATAATCTATCTATCAGTGATAGAAGTCTATCAGTAATAGTCATAAAATCGATCAGTGATAGTCACTGATTTTTTTCTAGATTTGCAAAAGGTTTTAAACTTTGCTAAATTTGCAACTATTTTGAGTTGGATTGTCGTCCAAATAAAATTTTTAATTAATATTTGGTGCAATTTTTTAATAATAAATATTAATTATGAAATAGTAAAATTCAATAGCTGAAGATCACAAACAAGCGAGGTCATCTTGAGGGGATGAAAGTTGAAACAAGGTGGATAGTCATTATACACAATTAGAAGTTTGAGAGAGAATTAAAATGTGTATTTTAAAGTATATCCAAATATTATTGGTGGCATATAAATTTTGAATGTATATTTATGCAATCATATCATTGGTAGTCTCATTGATTTTTTTTTTTTGCTTAACTACGAAGAAGTATTGAAATAATTATAGGGCTGGTTGCACAAACAGCAATCTGGCCAAAAAATCAGTGGCTATCACGGATACACTTTATGACTATTATTGATAGACTTCTATCACTGATAGACTATTATCACTAACAAAATTCTATAAAAAAAGACTACTATCAGTGATAAACTTCTATCGGCGATAGACCATCATACAGTGATAAAAATTGCCATATCCGCAATTTTTTTTAAAAAATACTATATTTTTAATTATTTTATTCTAAATTGGTTACAATTTTCCATAATTAAATTTACTGTAATTCATAAGATTTTGGAAATGATAGGTGATTTAGCAAGGTATTAGAGCATGATATCTTTGTGTTCAAATCACTGTATTTATCATTTTACTTCCAAAGTAATATTAGTTTTTATTGTTAGTCTTAATAATATTTTTTTGGGAACACAACAACAAAACAAATTAAACTGTAGAAAAATCTTGTTTGTCTTTCTCAATAAGTAGAAGTAACCACGGTGGAGAGTCTGAAAACCAAACTCGTGAGTTGGACTCATCCTGTGCCCACGGAGCAACGCTGTCAGCAACGTCGTTTTGACCACGACAAATATGATAGAAAGATAGAATGTTCAGATCAAAGATTAATCGAAGAACCTCATCGGTAACAGATTTCAAAGAAGTAAGATTCTCCTCATCTCTATTCAATAATCAAATGAGGTTGACCCTATCGAATTGAACCACGATTGGCGGATGAGGAAAAGACAAAAGAAATAGTAGGTGGGCCTCAATCACTTTCATTTCCAACATCTGAACATTTAAATGACCTCTCATTGACCCGAAACCCGACCCCAATGAGATTACTGTAGGGTTTCTTTATTCCTAAGTTCATGATTCTAACTTGTTAGATTTCTTTTAGGCTTTAATCTATAATCCTATAGATTGATAATATCTAACATGCATGAATCACAAACCTAATACATGAATCTCTATGTTCATGAGTTGATTAAATAAGTGGAAGCGTACCTGGATTCATGATGAAGAAGATCTTTGAATTGGGTTTGCTCTTCCAATTCTACAAGCGGTTTTCTCCCTTATTCTCTCTAACGGTGGAGGTTAATGAGAATGAAAATTTATCACTTATGAATCGGGGAACCACAACCCTTTATATATTTGTTATTTATTTATTATTTAACCATCATAAATAATAAATAAATTTGACGGTTTCTACACATAACTTCCATACCATTAATTATATTAATTATGTAACTTACTCAATAAAAATAATAAATGTTTAATGATCACCTTATTTTTATTGAGTTCCAAATAAAAAATAGCCCAAACACATTTTATATATATATTTGTCCAATAAATCTAACAATCTCCCACTTGGACAATATATATAATTACATGTGTTCATCTTTATGCGCAAATAATGTGGCTATCATAATTTAAAGTTACTCCAAATCAATCTCGTCCATTAATCATATCAACATTGAACCAAAGCGGTTTAATTACATTAGTTCGTAATTCAACCCATCAATGATCACGAATATCAATATAATTAAATGACATAGATCATAGTACGGATGTGTAGCATAGAAATGACATCCAATGTGATCCATCATGTCAACTTCTAACTGGTCCCTAATGAGATCAAAATTTTCCATAAACAGAGTGTAACAAAATTCTTTATTATCCATAAACTGCAGTAATCAATAAGTCTGTATAACATACATATATATAGAAACAAACTCCCACTAAATCTGAATATCTTCAAATAACATAACACCCATTTGAGCAGTATGCTCTAAAAAGACCTTGGGTGGTAGTCCCTTAGTTAACGGATCCGCAATCATAGAGTTTGTACCAATATGTTCTATATATAAATGACCACTCTGAACTCTTTCTTTAACAACTAGGAACTTGATGTCAATGTGCTTTGACTTAGTTGAACTCCTATTGTTGTTCGAATACATGACTGCTGATTTATTGTCACAGAATAACTTTAGTGGTCTTTCAATTCCTTTCACAATCTTTAGCCCAGTGACAAAATTCCGCAGCCACATTCCATGATTGGATGCCTCATGACATGCTATAAATTCAGCGGCCATAGTGGAAGAAGCAATGAGTGTTTGTTTAACACTTTTCCATGAGATTGCTCCTCTAGCAAGCATAAAGATATAACCTGAAGTGGATCTCCGACTGTCTTGGCATCCAGCAAAATCTGAATCCGAATATCCAACGATCTCCAGTTGGTCCGATTTCTTATATGTGAGCATGTAGTCTTTAGTTCTTTTCAAATAACGCATAACCCGCTTGACAGCTACCCAATGATCCATACCAGGGTTACTTAGATATCTGCCCAACATTCCGACAATGTATGCCAAATCTGGTCGAGTACATACTTGTGCATACATCAAACTTCCTACTGCAGATGCATAAGGAATTTTCTGCATTTCTTTAACTTCATGATCATTCTTAGGACATTGTTGAAGACAAAATTTGTCTCCTTTAACAACGAGGGTATTTCCTGATTTACAATCCTGCATGTCATATCTTTTTAGTACATTTTCAATGTAACTCTTTTGTGATAATCCAAGTATACCTTGAGAACGATCTCGATGTATCTGAATTCCTAATACAAAAGAGGCCTCACCAAGATCTTTCATTTCAAACTTAGTTGAAAGAAATCTTTTAGTTTCATGCAGTAAGCCTGTATCATTGCTAGCGAGCAATATATCATCAACATATAAAATCAGAAAAATATGTCTGCTCCCACTGAATTTGTGGTATACACAATCATCAATTAAATTACTCTCAAAACCAAATGAGATAATAATTTCATGAAATTTGTGATACCATTGACGAGAAGCTTGCTTGAGACCATACATGTATTTCTTTAGTTTACAAACCATTTTGTTTGGATCTCCCACCACAAAATTTTCTGGTTGATTCATAAAAATTGTTTCATCAATGTTGCCATTTAGAAACGCAGTCTTAACATCCATTTGGTGTAGCTCAAGATCAAAATGTGCCACTAATGCCATGATCGTCCTAAAAGAGTCCTTTGTCGAAACAGGGGAAAAGGTTTCTGTAAAATCAATACCTTCCCTCTGAGTGAAACCCTTTGCAACAAGACGTGCCTTATTTCTTTCTACATCACCCTTTGAATCCCTTTTGGTTTTAAATATCCATTTACAACCAATAGGTTTCGCACCTTCAGGTAATGAGACTAGATCCCAAACGTCATTGTCTTCCATAGACTTAATTTCTTCATTCATGGCAATAATCCATTTATGAGAATTAGAACTATGCATTGCTTGATGTAAGTTGATAGGATCATCTTCCATCATTTCAACGCTATCCTCATGTTCTTGGAGAAATACAATATAGTCATCCGAAATAGCATTTCTCCTTTCTCTCGTGGATCTCCGTAATGGCATTTGTTCTTGAGGTTGTTGAGTTTGTTCTTCAGGAATGTTTACCTCATTTTCAATGGGAAGATTTGTATTATTGTCTTGAAGTTCTGGAATTGCTTCTTGATTAATATCATAAATAAATTCATGATTATCATCAGTAGCAATTGTAGGAATTTGAACAAATTCCTCTTCAAATACAATTTCCTTAGTATTTCTCCCCTCAAACTCAATATCCTCAAAGAACACCGCATTTCCCGTCTAAAAAATAGTTATGTTCGTGGGAACAAAAAACTTATAACCTCTGATTTCTCAGAATATCCAATAAAGTAACAACTAACTGTTTTGGAGTCCAATTTCTGTTCATTAGGCTTATAAGGTCTTGCCTCTGCTGGACATCCCCAAATATGAAAATGCTTTAGGACTGGCTTTTTACCGGTCCAAAGCTCATAAGGAGTTTTAGTTGTTGCTTTAGTTGAAACTCTATTAAGAATATATGCTGCAGTCTTTATTGCTTCTCCCCAGAGAGATTCCGGTAAAGTAGAATGAGAAATCATGCTTCTTACCATATCTTTAAGAGTTCTGTTTCGTCTCTCAGATACACCATTCATGCGAGGAGAACCTGGCATAGTGTATTGAGGTACAATTCCACATTCCTCTAGGAATTTAGCAAATGGTCCTGGACGTTGTTCTCCTGATCCATCATATCGACCATAGTATTCACCACCACGGTCAGATCTGACAACTTTAATTCTTTTACCAAGCTGATTTTCTACTTCAGCTTTGTATGCCTTAAACACGTCCAGTGCTTGGGACTTCTCACTAATGAGATAAAGGTAGCCATATCTTGAATAATCGTCTATGAACAAAATAAACTATCGTTGACCATTCCAAGAAGCCGTAGGGAATGGCCCACAAATATCAGTATGAATGAGTTCTAAGACGTCTGTAGTTCTGTTGGCACCCAATTTCTTTACATTTGTTTGCTTTCCCTTAATACATCCAATACAAACCTCAAAATTGGAAAAATCAAGAGAATCAAGAATTCCATCACTTACAAGCCTTTCAATTCTGTGTTTAGATCTATGACCTAAACGCTTGTGCCAAATTGATGCAGAATTTTCATTTGTTAATTTTCTTTTAGTACCGCGAGTACTTGTATGCAAGGTTTCATTATATGAGGCAATTGTATCAAGTAAATATAGATTATCATAAACCGACAAAGAACCAGTTGCAATAATACTTGAATTTAAAGAAAGACTAAACTGACAATTTCCAAATGAACAACAATAACCAAATTTGTCCAAAACATAAATAGAAACCAAATTCCGTCTAAAAGACGGTACAACAAAAGTGTCTTTCAAATCCAAATAAAAACCAGTTCTTAATAATAATCTAAAATTCCCAATAGCCTCGACTTCAACTGATTTGCCATCGCCCACAAAAATGAATCTTTCATCATCACTTGGCTTTCGGCAGCTTAGGCAACCCTGCATAGAAACACTAATGTGAGTAGTAGCACCAGAATCTACCCACCAAGTGTGACTCGGTACTGAAGTTAAATTAACCTCAGAGCAAACTAAAGTAAGAGATTCACCTTTCTTTGCACGCCATGCGTGATATTTGGTACAGTCCCTCTTCAAGTGTGTGGATTGCCGATAAAAGAAACAACTAAATTCCTCATTTTCTTTAGTTTGTTGTTTCTTTTGCATGGGACCACCTGCAACTTCTTTAGGGTTCTTCCTTTTATTCCTTTTATCTCTGAAATTACTTCATGAAGCCAAATGAGCACTTTCAGTCCGATCTTGCTTCAATCTCTCTTCTTTTTGCACACAGTATGAAATGAGCTTATTAAGAGTCCATTTCTCCTTCTGACAGTTATAGCTGACCTTAAACTGATTAAATTGTGCAGGAAGAGAGATCAAAACCAAATGCACGAGCAGTTCATCAGAAAGCTCTAACTTTAGTGCTTTTAGTTTTGAAGCAAGGTGAGACATTTCCATTATGTACTCCCTTATGTTTCCTTTTCCCTTATACTTCATTGAGGTCAAGCTCGCAAGAAGCGTGCTTGTTTCAGCCTTATCGTTTTTTGCAAAACGTTTCTCAATTTACTCAATGAATTCCTTAGCATTAGTGACTTCAGAGATATCACCCCTAAACGTTTCTGGAATTCCTCGCTTAATGATCATTAGACACATGCGATTTGATCTTTCCCATTTTTCAAGGTCCTGTTTTTCAACAAGGGTACCTTGATCCGTAATAGTGGGTCGATCAATCCGAAGCGCAAGGTCTAGATCCATACACCCGAGGATAATCAAAACATTTTCTTTCCAATCTTTAAAGTTATTTCCATTCAGTATAGGAATAGAATTGACATTGGCAGATATTGTAGATGCGGAAGCATTAACTAAAATTAAAACAAAAGAATACTATGAACACATTTTTACATCTTGATTAATAAATTCACATTGAGATTTTTCCATCATAAAAAAAAAATATCTAGCACAACATTAATATTTAGTCTTTGGACAGAAATATTAACTTGTAAGTGATATTTTTGTGCAATGATCAAATACTGACAATAAATCCTGTCAAACAATAATTCTATCTTTGGATTGAATTATTGTTCACATGGAACCGAATAATCGTCACATATTTATCATCACAGGTACTTCTGTAATTCGGTCCGACAATATTAATCTTTCTTTGGACCGATATAATATCCGCATGAATTACAGACGTACTTATCATTTAAAATCCATACCGAATCAACATTCACAAGATAAATTACTTTGGTAATTAATATGTTGTTTCAATTGATTGGTTTAAAATAATAAACTCCTTAAATCTCAAAAAAAAACTTTATTGAATTTATTAATTAAATTCTTAATTCCTTAAGTTCTTAATTATTTTATTTACGATAATTATCTAGAAAAAAAACTCGAGCAAACCCTAAAACTTTTAATATTTTTCTGTAAATCTTAATCTCAATATAATGAAAATCTTATACGATTATAAAAATCTTAATCTTAATCATAATCTTATATCATGAAAATCTTAATCTTAATATCAACAAAATCTTATACGATTATAAAAAATCTTAATCTTAATCATAATCTTATATCATGAAAATCTTAATCTTAATATCAACAAATTAACATAGAGATCGGCTCTGATACCAATTGTAGGGTTTCTTTATTCCTAAGTTCATGATTCTAACTTGTTAGATTTCTTTTAGGCTTTAATCTATAATCCTATAGATTGATAATATCTAAGATGCATGAATCACAAACCTAATACATGAATCTCTATGTTCATGAGTTGATTAAATAAGCGGAAGCGTACCTGGATTCATGATGAAGAAGATCTTTGAATTGGGTTTGCTCTTCCAATTCTACAAGCGGTTTTCTCCCTTATTCTCTCTAACGATGGAGGTTAATGAGAATGAAAACTTATCACTTATGAATCGGGGAACCACAACCCTTTATATATTTGTTATTTATTTATTATTTAACCATCATAAATAATAAATAAATTTGACGGTTTCTACACATAACTTCCATACCATTAATTATATTAATTATGTAACTTACTCAATAAAAATAATAAATGCTTAATGATCACCTTATTTTTATTGAGTTCCAAATAAAAAATAGCTCAAACACATTTTATATATATATTTGTCCAATAAATCTAACAATTACCAGAACAATCTCGAAGATCCAATCCGAGCCCACCCACATGATCGTTCTCCCCCATGCCGCAACACGAGTGATTGCCCACGTCGAAGGTGAGGGCGGTGGCCAGCTAGTCGCCGACAGTGGAGCGAGGACAGGCCCCAGAGACACGTTTTTCATCATGGAGAGTCAAACATGTGTTGAACTCCTTAGGTTGCCTGGGCATTGTATCCTTCAACGTTGACATGACTAGCCGAAAGCCCGTGAAAACCAGAAGATTACGACAATGTCAAATCTTCCACAACAACACATTGAAAAATGCTTCATCTTGACTTGTCCCCGTTCTCCTGGAATAACTCATAATGATCAAGAGTCGACCAGGTATTCCTGCAACACAAAGAAAAAACCACACAAGGGTAAAAAAAAATGGTCCCAAAGCTCCTGAAACACCCTACATTTCCAAAAAAAAATGTGTATTGTTGTCTCGGTTGCAATAAGGAAAAAAAGACAACGAAAGTTAGAAAAAACTCCCTTATTCTGAAGATTTGTTCGTGTACGAATAATGTCATGCAAAATTTGCCAACAACACAATTTGATTCGCATGAGAGTAGCTTGATATCTCAAAAAACCTTCCAAACTTTAGCAAGTTGAACAAAGGAAGACGAAGAGCCAAACAAATCCCTCTCCAGCTAAATCTATGCACTTTTAACAGAGAAAATGCCCTTCCTATCTAGGGCCTAGTAAATCTCATCAGATTTCTTTCGCCCGCTAGTTGGGATAAAAATGATTCAATCAACATCCTCCCCTCAAACATTTCACGCACTATTTCTTCATTCCATTTTCTGATTGCGAAACAACGCTAAAACACCACAAAATTTGCCAGGTAAATGGAATGGAATGAAAAATCCTATGTCATAAAGCGTCAACTAAACCAAAAAATCATGCGTCAATAAAGGTCAAATTTGTAGTAATGGATCCAAGGAGCCTCTATCATATGGGTGATATGTCCATTGCCCACACGCCACATGTATCTGTACTGAAAAAAGCTCTTGTCCCATATCACGCTTCTCCATGCATAAGATGGGATGTGTCTGATCTTAGCTTGCAAGAATGAACTTGTACGAGAAAATACTCCGCGCCTTAGAGTTTTGTATAGGAGACTATCTGGTCTACGCATAAGTTACCAATCCTGTTTAGCCAACATAGCCTGAATGAACACTCTTAAATCTTGAAATCCTAATTCCCACAGATCTTTTCCCCAGCACATCCTTTTCCAACCTCGCCAATGCATTTTCTTGTGATCCCCACTTGATCCCCACCAGAAACTAGCACACAAGGAGTTAATCTCATTACATAGATCAACAACATGGAGTTTGAAACAACTAATTGTATAAATCGGGAGAGCCTGAGCTACCACCTTGATAAGCACCTGCTTCCCACCCGCAGAAAAAAGTTTCATTTTCCACCCTTGGAGAACCTTCCAAACTCGCTCCTTCGCTAACTTAAAAATAGAGCACTTACTACGAGCAGTCTGTGATGGTAGCCTGAATATCCGCACTCGTGTTTCGAATCACCATGAACATAGATTATTCATAATTAATTACTGGCTAAGACGCCCTTTCGTACAACTGTAATACTCGTTAACCACCAAACAATCGCTCTTGATCGCCCTGAAACATAAGACTATCATCTGCATAGAAAATGTGAGACATAACACGATAATATTTATTTATTTGCAGACCCAAGAAATTATTCAGAGTCATCTCCTTATGAAGTAAAGAAAATAAGCCTAATGCACAAATAATAAACAAATAAGAGGACAAGGATCTCCCGGTTGAAGGCCTCGAAAAGGTTGTAACTCGTTAGTCGGACTCCCATAAAAAAAGATGGAAAACCAAACAGACTCAACACACCAGATCACTAACTCCATCCAAATAGCATCAAAACCATCTTAAGAAACACCTAATGAAGAAAAACCACTTCACTCGATCATAGGTCTTGCTCATATCGAGCTTCATGACGACGTTTTCCACCTTCCCGTGAGATTTTCTCTTAATTGCATAAATACACTCAAAACAAATGAGTGCATGATCAGAAATAAGTCGACCCGAGACAAAAGCCGATTGCTCCATCGAGATGGAGAGTCTTAATAATATTTATATAACTATATTCAAGTGTATGTATATATTTAATTATAGATATCCTATTTTGATTTTTTACATAAGAATTTATAAAATACTCACAATAAAATAAATATTTTCTAATTATATAACCACTTTAAATTGAAAAATAAAACATAACTTTCAATTATAAATTTTTTTTTTTTTAGTTCAACAAACACTGCAAGTAAAATATGAAATCCTCAACTTTTGGAATAGTAATGAGATCTACTACACTATGTTGGAATCGACAAACTTTCAATTATAATCTAGCCATCAATATCATTTATCATAAAAATTTAATATATCTTGAATACAAAATATATATATAATTTTAATATAAACTTATAAATTTTCTTTTTGAATATTGAGTATTTAATTTTATTAAACTTGTCTCATCCAATTTTTTTTTGTGTTTTTTTGTGTATTGTTTTAGATCTTTCCTTGCATAAGAACAAGGTTGAATTTCAAGGTCAAGAAAGCATAAGAAAAAGAAAAAAAAAAGTGGTTCTTCTATATCTTAGCCTCAAGATGGAGATTCCACCAATTTATCTTTATAAGGAAAAAAAATCTAGAGATTTCGTAATTATCTAAACATATATATGAGACCTTTTCCTTTACTTATAACAATTTTGTGCATTGCCACAATATTCTTCAAGATTAATCAAAAATTTATTGTTGATTGTTGAGTTTTTAGACTTGTGAACGTTAAGACTCCTCATTTGAAACCATTAAAGTTGACAGCAACTTCGGCTTCCAAGTTTACATTACATACGTGAAGCATAATATTCAAAACAACAACTTGCTAGAATTTTGTGGCCATGATTTTTGAATATGTCAAAATGTTGTGTTTTCATAGACATGTTTTTTATATTATTTTGATCAAAATTTCGTTCCTGATTTCAAACTTCCCAGATTATTATCAAGTTCTACACTTCAAAAAAAAAAAAAAAAAAAATAGAAAAAAAAATATATATATATTATCGTATTTTGACTCACAAATTCCTCATTATTATTATTTATTTATTTATTTATATATATATATATATAAATTAACATGACAATAATAATTTGATTAGTTTTTTTTTGAAAAATTGTAATGTCAATTTAGAGTAAAATAATTAAAACTATAACACTTTTTTAAAAAAAATTGCGGATATGACAATTTCTATCGCTGATAATATGGTTTATCGTTGATAGAAGTTTATCACTAATAGAAGTCTATCTCTGATAGTAGTCTTTTTTATAGAATTTTGTCAGTGATAATAGTCTATTAGTGATAGAAGTCTATCGAAGTCTATTCATAAAGTCTATAAGTGATAGTCACTGATTTTTTGCCATATTTGCAAAAGTTTTTAAACTTTGCTAAATTTGCAATTATTTTGGGCCTATTGCTGTTTTTGCAACCAACCATTTTTTTTTCTTTTTTTTGTCGAAGTAATATATTATTGAGTAGAATAGACAACTTCATAGTCCGAGGTCAAATGTACAAAAAAAAAAAAAAAAAAAAAAAAACAAATAAAAAAAAAAAAAGTCGAAGATCACAAACGAGCACAAAGCGAAACAACACAACACAAAATAAAATAAAAAAATGGTTCTGATTATACTTTAAGTAAAAAAAAACCCACCAAAATCATTATCAAACACTTCTGTCTTCTATTTAAGAAAACAAAATAAGACATATACCTTTTTTATTTCTTAGACCCACGGATAAAATGTTTAAATCTTGTACAATAAGAAAATTAAGAAAGAAAACAAAAATGCTACCAAGGAGGTTGGACGCCTTGTTTGAAAAATCTTCCCATTATTTTCAAAACTCATTTTTCTTAATTTTTCTTTTTTAAAAGAAGTCTAATTATTTATAGGGCTGGTTGCACAAATAGCAATCAAGCCCAAACTAATTGCAAAATTAGCAAACTTTAAAATGTTTTGCAAAAATGGCAAAAAAACCCGTTTCTATCACTGATAAACTTTATTATATCACTGATAGACTTCTATAGTGATAGACTATTATCTCTGATAGACTATTATCCCTGACAAAAATCTATAAAAAGCTGAGGTGATCAGCGATAGACTTCTATCAGTCATAAGATATCAGCGATAGAAATTGCTATATCCGCAAAATTTTTAAAAACATGCTATATTTGCAAACAATAAATCTTAAATTGTCATTTACTACAATTTCCCTTATTTATATAGGCTCGAAGATATTTTATCCAATTTCTTGTAAAAGGCGGTCATAATAGAAACTTTAAAAAACTCTCCATATTAATCAAGCGTGATATTTTTAGATGAAAAATTATAAATGATGTCTTCGACCATGGGATTCGAAGTTGGAATTCCTCCTCTCCTAAGTTGAACTCAAAAAGTATAAATGATGCTAACATGAATATATCTCAACTAGCATAAAATATGAACCATCGATCAAGAAGTTAGAGGCTCAAATTTTAACTTGGATGTTGTCAAAAGAAAAAAATATAAATGGTAATATTGTCATACCCTGACTCAGATTATCCTACGAAACCTAGGACGAGTTGTGACGACAACTGACCCCGTGAGTGCAATTAAATCTATTTTGTCAAGTCTCTCTGAACCTAGTGACAAATATTGATTTCAACTATATCTCTGGTTGAAATTCACGAACAACCCTAGTAAAAAAAAAAAAATAATGAGCTAAAAAAATCCGTGAGTGGTACATTCATAATAAAATAAATTTAAGGAAAATACTCTTTTTATAAACAAAAGTGGTTGAACACTATATAAATTTGACGAATAATTTAATAAACTTTGGATGATAAAAACATAAAAAAAATCTCTTATAAAAAATATTTAAATCCCCAACACATAATAGTAAAATCATGAAGATCAATTCTTTTTAAAAACTCTTGAAAAAGTAAACATAAGCTTGTAAAACATGTCAATCACCAAACATGCATGTACATAATCTCTGGTCATATTGGCATAGAGTAATCTCAATACGCACAACAATCTCTGTATATTATGTACCAAGTAATCTCCAGATACATAGTAGAGCCTCTGCCATACGTGCACGCAAAACTGCCCTCAAATGACTAATCACCCTCTAACACACGACCCAAAGCCTGTGTGTGCTAGAGTGGGTCTCAGAGACCTCTCTTTCTCTCGTATACTACGGAAGCACATCCACATAGCATACGGGTAATCACACCATGGCACTACAAGAAAAAATGACATTACTGATGCCAAAATTCCCGACGCGCCATATGACGTCGGTAATTATAAGAATTACTGACGTGTCACGCCTCGTGTCGGCAATAATTATAATTACCAATGTCGAGTTGGCAAGCGTCGGTAATTATGACGCGGTGAGAAACAGCGTCAGTAATTATTTGTATTTACCAACGCCGGTTTGGACCGGGTCGGTAATTATTTGTATTACCGACGCTAGTTTCTGTCGCGTCGGGTGTAAACGATTTTACCTTTTTGCTTCGATATCATTTACTGGCGCGGGATAATGGCGCATCGGTAAATGATATCATTACTGACGTGGTGATGCCCCCGTCGGTAATAAGCTCCATTATTGCCGACGCAGAAAAACAAACGCCGGTAATTGTGTCCTTTACCGACGTGATCTAAAAAAAACCCTAAGTTTCAATTTCTTCTTCTTCTTCTTTAGCCGATCGAACTCATCTCTCTCTTTCTTTCTCTCTAGAAAATTGCCGCCCCCTCCCTCTTTCTTATCCGCTACCACCGCCGTGAGGTCCCTCCTCTACCACCGCAGCGTCGTCTCCTCCCTCCTCTCCACTATCGTTGTCGCTCCTCCCTTTCCTCTCCACTACCACCACCGTCGTCTCCTCCCTTCCTCTCCGCTATCATAGTCGCAACCTCTATTCTCTGCCGCTGTCGCAGCTCCCTGTTCTCCGTCGTCTCCTCCCTTCCTCTCTGCTACCACCGTCGCAACCCCCTGTTCTCTGCCACCGCGGCTGATTCAGGTGAGTTATTCATACTATAATTTTCTTGAAATTCCATAATAATAATTAAACAAAAAAAATTCTTTATAAAATAAATCACAAATATTCCAATATATGTTCCACCATAAATAAGAAGCCTTAGCTTCACTCTCAACCTCTGAAGTCTTCTTCCTTGTTTCAGCCCCTCGAAAATTTTCATCCCTCCAAACCTTTCTTTCACTTTTTTTCCCTTCACCCAACACATCCCTCCTAATTTCATTTCTTCTATTTCAAACATATTCTCTTCTCACCACCACACCATACTCTACCAATTTCGTATGCCCTTTTATTTATTTTATTATTTTTTATTTTGCACTTCCTTTTTCAATCATCTCTAAATCCAAACTAATCCTTTTTTGTTTTGTTTTTTCTCAACAATTTTTTTTTCCTTTCATTTTTTTTTCTTTTTTTTTTTCTCCAACAACAACGGGTCCTTACAAATATGAATAATTAAAATCAAATGAAACTTTTCAAAGGTAGTAGACTTGAAATGCTAGATTTAATATGGAATTTCACTATATAGATGCATAGTTTTCTTAATGATAATTATGAACTTCTTCAAAGTTAACTAATAATTAGTTACGGCCTTTGATAGCAATTTAATTTTGATTTTTTAAAATTGTGTTTGTTTCTCAAATTTTGAAAACATATGTAAAAAGTAGATAATAAAACAAAAAAATAATAAAACAAAGAATATTAATGTATAAGGACACAACTTTATGTCAATTGAGCTAGCTAGGTTCGGGTTGACTTAAAAATTTAGACTATTAATGTATAAGGACATAACTTTATGTCAATTGAGCTAGTTAGGTTCAGGTTGGCTTAAAAATTTAGATGATAATAATGCATTTATGTTTTTTAGAAAATTACACTAAGGCAGGGTCGAACCCCCACTATGAGATATCTAGGTGATGGGCTCACTCCACCCTTGTTGCACCAAGGTGATTTTTTGATAATTTTTAAATTTTTTGCACCAAGATAAGTAGTATTTATAAGCTTAATTTTCAAAAATAAAAAACTAGGAAATTGTAATAGTTGTCAATTTAGAATAAAACAATTAAAAATATAGCATGTTTTTAAAAATTTTGCGGATATGACAATTTCTATCGCTGATATTTTATGGCTGATAGAAGTCTATCGTTGATTACCTCAACTTTTTATAGATTTTTGTCAGATAATAGTCTATGAGTGATAATAGTCTATCACTGATAGAAGTCTATCAGTGATAGAAACATATTTTTTTTGTCATATTTGCAAAACATTTTAAAGTTTGCTAAATTTGCAAGCAGTTTGGGCCTAATTGTTATTTGTGCAACCAGTCCTATATTCAAATAATGGTCATGAAACAGACCTAAATATTTCTACCCTAATAAAATTATATTCTATCGATTAATTTCTACCAACCACCTTAGTAATAGTAATTCTCTATCTTGCAAAAATTAAAGGACGTTGATTAACTACACAAAAATTGATCCAAAAACATTGTTAATCATTTTAAGCTCATCCTACTTCAAAACATGCAGACTTTTGTTTGTTTGTTTTTTTTTTTTTTTTTTTTTAATTGACTTGACTAAATCATTTCTTCGATAACTATATATGGAGAAAAAAATGAACTTTCTCAATCCTTGCATATAATTTCGTGCTTCGAATTTTCTTTGTTCAATATTTTAAAGCTGAAGCTTTGACAATTATTCTTTTGAACTCAAAACAAAGTTGCCTCTTTAACACTATAAATACTGAAGCCATCTTCCATTACCAAACACAAAACCAAACATGAAGTCTCCAATTACCTCGTTTGCTTATATTTTTGTTGTCTTGTCATTTGCATGGGCAGCTTCTGCTGACAACCATGAAGATTTTCTCCATTGTCTTTCTCTTCATTCGTCTAATAGTTCTTCAATTTCAAAGATTATTTACACTCCAACCGATCCTTCATACTCTTCAGTTTTAACCTTCTCAACCCACAACCTCAGATTCACAACTCCTCAAACCCCAAAACCTCAAGTCATCATCACCCCATTGCAAGTTCCCCAAATTCAAGCATCCATCATTTGCGCCAAAAAAACTGGCTTTCAAATCCGAACAAGAAGCGGCGGTCACGACTACGAGGGACTTTCTTACGTCTCCGACGTCCCGTTCGTCGTCGTAGATCTAATAAACCTTCGGTCAATCAGCGTCGACGCAGAAAACAACGTTGCATGGGTGCAATCCGGAGCCACCATTGGCGAACTCTACTACAGAATCGCCGAGAAAAGCAAAACCCTAGGGTTCCCCGCCGGGGTTTGTCCCACGGTCGGTGTTGGCGGCCACTTTAGTGGCGGCGGCTACGGTTTGATGCTACGAAAATTTGGTCTCGCCGTCGATAACGTGATCGACGCTTACTTCATCGACGTGAACGGAAAGCTCCACGATCGAAAATCGATGGGGGAGGATGTGTTTTGGGCCATTAGAGGAGGTGGAGGAGCAAGCTTTGGAATTATTCTTGCATGGAAAATAAAGCTTCTTCCAGTTCCACCAGTCGTGACGGTTTTCACCGTCACGAGAAATTTAGAGCAAAACGCCACAAACCTCGTCCACCGGTGGCAAGATGTCGCCAGCAAACAAGATGACAAACTTTTCATTAGAATCTTATTAAGAGGCACAAACACAACAGATCCTCAATATGGAGCTAAAAGAACAATAGAAGCTGCTTTCAACTCCTTGTTCCTAGGAAAAATCGAAGAGCTTCTTCCAATAATGCAAAAGACTTTCCCAGAACTAGGGCTAACAAAGGAAGATTGCATTGAAATGAGTTGGATTGAATCCATTCTCTATTTTGCTGGCTTCCCATTAGGGCAACCATTAAACGTCCTTCTCGATAGAAGGCCATTGTTCCCCAAACGATTCTTCAAAGCCAAATCTGACTATGTAAACGAGCCAATCCCAAAAGCAGGCCTCGAAGGCATATGGGAATTGTTCAACGAAGAAGAAGCTGAAGCTGCAGAGATGATTTTAAGCCCTTACGGTGGAATAATGGATGAGATTTCTGAGTCAGAGATTCCATTCCCACATAGAGCTGGAAATCTTTACAAGATTCAACACTTGGTGTATTGGGAAGAAGAAGGTGAAGATATTGGTGAAAGACGTATAAATTGGATTAGAAAGCTTTATAGTTACGTAGCTCCTTTCGTTTCGAAGAATCCGAGAGCTGCGTATATCAATTATAGAGACCTTGATATTGGGACGAACAACAAGAACGGAAACACGAGCTATGCCGAAGCAAGCGTTTGGGGAGTTAAATATTTCAAGGGTAATTTTAAGAGGTTGGTTAGTGTAAAAACTAAGGTTGATCCTAATAATTTCTTTAGGAATGAGCAGAGCATTCCATCTCTTTTGCCATGGTGGAAGAAGAGGGGATATTAGATGTTTTTTAAATTATGATTGTGTATTGAAGAAAGCCCCCATTGAATAATAGGATGTTTACAAAGAGAATAAAGGGGTTTTCTACTTTGGTTTATACTTTATGCGTTAATAAAATTGTTGCCTTTGTATTCTTCATGGTCTATGTATCAATTTGTTTATGGAAGAAAACTTATTTAGGGTTTTAAGCCTGATTGTATTTTGTGATAATTAAATAAATCCTAGTTTGAATAATTTTTTGCCATGTAATTTGTTGGAACTTTTTTCTCTTATTTGTTTTATTTATTTTTTTTTTTTGGTCAACAACTCGTGGTGGGAAGATTTGAACCAGCTATGTTGCGTTTAACAAAATTTGGGCGGTAATAAAACATTTTAAATAACTGCACACAAGTGTAGGATCGAACACTAACTCTAGGACAAGCTAGGCTGAGACACTTCATCAACTGGTTGTTTGATTAAGATTTAGGCGGTAATAAATCATTTTAAATAACTGCACAAGTGCAAGATCGAACTTTCACAAAAAATTGACGATAATAAAACTTTTTAAATAGTTGCACAAGGGTAGGATCAGGATCGAAAATGTTAACCTTTTTGTGGCTCATATATAGCATATGTACGAAATATTGAGTTTAAAACTGTAAAACTTAAAAGACCATCACTACAAGAAAGTTGACATTTTTCGAAGGTCACAACCTTCGAAAAAATACTAAATGAACTTTCGATAAATTATTTTTCGAAGGTTTACTCAACCTTCAAAGAATGTCGAAAAAACTTTTCGAAATTCATTAACCTTCGAAAATTAATGTCAAGGGTTCATTAACTTTCAAAAAATAGTAATTTTTCAAAGGTTGATTAACCCTTCAAAAATAATTTTTTTCAAAGGTTTATAAAGCTATTTTCAACAATTTTAAAGCCTAAAAAAATAAATTTTTTATCTACTTTTGAAAATTCTTCGAAAAAAACCAAATCATTTATTATTAGTAAATCTCGGAAGGTTCTATGCTAATCTCTACTTGTAGTGCCCTAATTATCAAACACAAAAATAGAGAACAATAGATAAGGATATATATAGTAGCTATTATTTTTTTATATATAAGAAACTTTCCACAAGTAAATTTTTCTAAAAAAATAAAAGTAACCAACAAACTAAGGGTCGGGATCCCAACAACTATACAAACAGAGAACAAACGAACATGAAACAAAATGAAATTGTAAATATTTGTTGTCACCTGAAAATCATAAATGCACTTTGAGATATTATTCAAGATAAATTAAAATAAATCCAAAAATAGAAAGCACTTTTTATCTCTGTTTTCATCTGTATAAAATCAACATCCATTCTCCTTGGTCCATTGAAATATTTCACCATCATCGAATTCCAGGTTAAAAACTTCAATAGGGTCAAGCTGAATTGAATGACCCCAAAATTTTGATCGGAAGTTGACCTGAAGTTAAAACATCATTAAAATAAGTAAGTGAGAAATAAAATCCTTAAGTCAATGATTAAGAGAGATATGCTTGAGTTAATTGATCGGATACAAGTACAATGAAGTGCAATAAAATGTTAAAAATGATAATTATAGTTATCAACATAGAGCATTAATTAGTTCCCTCATCTTTGTTAATAATGACAATAAATATTCTTTCCCTCTTAAAATATACATCAATTAATTACTAGCTCAAACGATATACAACTATCCAATCAAAATACTCTGATCATTATTATTGAAATTACTTATTTTCTTAACTCAATTTATTTAAAGCTAGAGCATCAATTAATTGGCAAAACTTGTAACGCAAAATATTACAATTCTAAAGAGTAAACATAGTGAGATCCAACATAATTCAATACCTATAAAAAAAATAATGATATTACTTGTTCAAATTTATCGTTTATAATGTTGAATAAGTGAATCCCTTCCTTAGAATAACTTTGAAAAATAGATATGCTCAATCGCAATCAGTCAAAAAAAAGGTTTATTGTTTTGCCCGCCTTAGACGATTCCAAGGATGAGAACATGAAACTTTGTCTTACTAAATAAATCACAATCAATAGTGATTTATTTTTGGCTTTTAGATGCTTAATTGTTAATCAATCTTCAACAGATGAACTAATTGCAAAATAATTTAAAATAAAATCTCAGAAGAACGAACCTGATTACCACGAGCGTCTCCAAACAGAACACCGGTTTCAGCACTAATATGGAAAGGAGATAAGCAGCGAGTTGTTTCTTCACAAAAAAAAAAATCGAAGAAGAAGAAGACATAAGCATATCGATTGAGGAAAGAAAAAATTGAACAAATAAGAGAGGGAAAATAATGATTGGAACCTGAATACAGCCAAGACGCTTCTCAATTTCCTCCCAATCAAGCGGTGGCGCGTGAAGCTCTCGACCGCGTTACGATATCCTTTGTCATTAGGAATCTTTCCCAAAAACTCCTTAAATCTTTCCCATGTATCATACGGAGATTCCCATCGTTCTGGACAAATTTTCAATTTCACTTCGAATTTTTACTATCTTTGCTGGTGGGAAGAACTTGGCTAGGAACTTTTGAGCTAAATCAAGCCAAGTTTCAATTGACGCTGCTGGCAAAGAGCTCAACCATTGTTTAGTTTGCCCCTTAAGAGT
Organism: Herpetospermum pedunculosum; assembly: GCA_028017165.1. Taxonomy (NCBI): domain Eukaryota; kingdom Viridiplantae; phylum Streptophyta; class Magnoliopsida; order Cucurbitales; family Cucurbitaceae; genus Herpetospermum; species Herpetospermum pedunculosum. The sequence continues at coordinate 58,474,081 of CM051528.1, forward strand.
AAAGGGAAACAACCTAAGTGTTATGGCATCGTCTATCACTCCATTATACTTGAACGTGTCACATATTTCCAGAAAATGAGAGACGTGAGAATTTTGATCTTCATTTCTTAAGCCACTATAATTTACTGAGGTTTGGATCATTTGAATCGTAGCAGGCTTTATCTCGAAGTTATTTTCCTGAATTGCGGGTCTTTGGATCGCAGAATGTAACGAGTTATATTCGACAACACATAGTCCCTCAGGTCTTGTTCTCATCATTCTCAACTGCAGGGTTTGCCATAATCAATTGCTCTTGTGCAACACGTTCTCTCTTTTCTTTTATGTTCCTTCGACAAGTACGCTCGATCTCAAATAAAGTTGGAAGTAGGTTGCTACTTCCAAATTTTCGCATGCACTCTCTTTAACTCCTGCAACCAGAAACAAAAGAACAAAATTAATATAAGTAAAACAAAACTCAGATTAAGACTACGACTATTGATTTTGATAGTAGTAAAAATAAACAATCATTCCCCGGCAACGGCGCCAAAAACTTGTTGTCCGATTTTGCAAGTGTACGAATTGTCCCAAGTAATATAGTGGTGTAAGTACTATTTATCGTTCTCCACAGGGAATGAAAGCTACTAATTACCAAAATTATAAAACCTCAATTTTATCTGAGCAATCGATTAATCAAGAGTGGATGAAATATTGTGATAATTTGAAATTCCAAATGTGTTGTCAAATCACTTCTCTTACACATGTACTATCACTCTTTAATAGACAAAACATTTCTCTTACATCTAACTTTCTCTTTCTTACTTTACTCTTTTCACAAGTACAAGAAAAAGCAAGTTTAATGTCTTTATCTTCTCTCTCCTTCAGATTTATCAAGCAATTCGTAGAAGACTAACAATGGAGAAGAAGATGAACATTTACCTCAATCTGCAAACCGAGCAACAGAGAAGAGATGAGAAGATGAAACAACGATTATAGTGGTTCAGCAAGAAGCCTACATCCACTTCACAAGAGCAGCCATGGGAGTCTTTATTCAAGATCTTCAAGAAAGATTATTACAGAGTAAAGCTACAAAGAAACTCTCTCTCTCTCTGGATTTTTCTTTAGCTTTTTACTCACTGTATTACAATCATCTGTAACCTCACATTTGTAAGAGTAATATTTAATAAAACAGAAAGTCTAACAAACTTTTCTAATCTGTTTTATTTGTTGAGGTGAGTAAATGCATGGAGCAAGCTTAACTTCTTTTTAACTAATCAACAAGGTAAATGTTAATTCACCATTTGTAACAAATCTCCACCTTGAATTAAACATTACCCTGACTGCTTCTTGTCTCAGATTACTCTTCAGCTGACAGATCAACAACCTTGAGCAACTTAGACAGTGCTCAAGTTTAGAACGGGTAACTGCTTTTGTTAACATATCTGCTGCGTTTTCCTCTGTATTTACTTTTGAAATACTGATTGTTCCTTTCTCAACCACATCTCTGATAAAGTGTAGTCTTACATCAACATGTTTTGTTCTTTCATGAAACTGTTGATTCTTTGTTAAATGTATTGCACTCTGATTGTCACATAACACATTTACTGTCTGTTGGTAAAAACCAAGCTCTTCAATTAAGCCCTTTAGCCACATAGCTTCTTTGACAGCTTCAGAAACTGCAATAAACTCAGCCTCAGTAGTTGATAGAGCCACCACAGACTGAAGATTAGACTTCCAAGAGATTATATTTCCACAAAAAACAAAAGTGAAACCAGTAAGAGATCTTCTCTTGTCTAGATCTCCAGCATAGTCTGAGTCCACATATCCAAACAATTCTAATTCAGTTGAGTTTGGATGTTTGTAAAGTAAACCTTTTCTCATAGTTCCAGCTAGGTAACGAAATACCCACTTAGTAGCTTCCCAGTGTTTTCTCCCTGGATTTCCCATATATCTGCTCACTAAACTAGAACAATGAGCCAAATCAGGTCTTGTACAAACCATAAGATACATCAAACTCCCAGTAGCATTAGAATAGGGAACTTGTTCCATTCTGTGCATTTCTTCTTTATCCTTAGGTGAGTCTTCAGCTGAGAGTTTGAAATGTTGTGCAAGTGGTGTGCTAACAGCCTTAGCATTTGACATGTTGAACTTCTTAAGTATCTTCTTAGTGTAATTGCTTTGACAAACATATAGTTCTCTCAAAGCTTTGTTCCTAGAGATCTCCATCCCTAGAATTTTACTTGCAGCCCCCAAATCTTTCATTTCAAACTCTTTAGACAACAACTTCTTTATTTTGATAAGTTCCTTCATACTTTTCCCTGCTAATAACATATCATCTACATATAGTAGAAGATATACTTTCTCATTATTCAAGCCTTCTTTTAAGTAAACACAAGGATCAAACTTACTTCTTTTAAAATCAATTCCAGTGATGTACTCATCAAATCTCCTATACCAGCACCTAGGAGATTGTTTAAGCCCATATAGAGACTTATTCAATTTACAAACCAATTCCTTACTCTTTTGATTTTCAAAACCCTCTGGCTGCTTCATATAGATTTCCTCTTCAAGATTTCCATGAAGGAAGGCTGTTTTTACATCCATTTGTTCAAGTTCTAAATTTTTACAAGCAACAATAGACAACAAAATTCGAATGGATGTGTGTTTAACCACTGGAGAGAAGATTTCTTTATAATCCACACCTTCTCTCTGACTAAAACCCTTTGCCACAAGTCTAGCTTTGTATTTAACTCCATTCTCTCCAATATTTTCTAGTTTCTTCTTAAACACCCATTTACATGAAATTATCTTTTGTTTCAAAGGTAAAGAAACAAGATCCCATGTTTTATTTTTATACAAAGAGTCAAGCTCCTCTTTCATAGCTTTTAACCAATAAGAGCTTTCATTACAGCTAATAGCTTCATCATAAGACTTAGGCTCTTCATCAAAAATATCATCTACTGAATTTAAAGCATACGCAGCAAAATCAGCTTGTACATACCTTGTAGGAAGCCTTATTTCCCTTCTTTGCCTGTCTCGTGAGAGTGTATAGTTTGATAAATCTTCAGTAGGTGTTTCAACTTGTTGCTCCTCCACTATATCAGTGGAAATAGGTTCAACTTCCTGAGCAATTTCAGTTTCCACTTGTTCTTCAATTGATTTATTTTCTTTTTCTTCAATTAGCTCCACCTTAGACATAGAGCAAGTTCCCTCATGAGAACTTTTAGTTCTTTGTACATCAATGTTCTGTTTCATATAGAATTCTCCCTCTCGAAATGTAACATCACGACTCACAATGCTTCTTCTTGATTTAAAGTCCCAAAGTTTAAAGCCTTTAGAACCTTCAGGATAACCCAAAAACATGCATTTCAGTGCTCTTGGTTCTAATTTCCCCTGTTTTGTGTGAACATAAGCAACACACCCAAATACCTTTAAATTTGAAAGATTTGGAGAATGTCTACTCCACTTTTCTTCTGGGGTTTTGAGACCTATAGAAGTACAAGGACTTCTATTGATTGTGTAAGTTGCTGTAGCAACAGCTTCTGCCCAAAAACTATAAGAAAGATTGGCTTCTGAGAGCATACATCTCACCCTCTCCATTATGGTTCTATTCATGCGTTCAACTATACCATTCTGTTGAGGAGTGTATGGTGTGGTTCTATGTCTTGTGATACCATTCTCAGCACAATATTGATTAAAGAATCCCCCAAGGAATTCCAAGCCATTGTCAGTTCTTAAAAACTTCACTCTTCTTTCAATTTGATTTTCAACTCTTGCTTTCCATTCTTTGAATTTCTCAAATGTCTGATCTTTTGATTTAAGCATAAATGTCCACACCTTTCTTGAGTAATCATCAACTAAGGATAAGAAGTATCTAGATCCACTCCATGAAAGAGTCCTAGATGGTCCCCAAATGTCAGCATGTATATAGCCCAAAATATCCTTAGTTGAATGTTCTTCTTTTGTGAACTTAAGCCTTTTAGATTTGCCAAAGACACAGTGTTCACAAAATCTGAGTCGTTTAGAGCCCTTGGTCCTGATTATCCCCTGTTTTAGAAGTTCATTGAGACCTCCCTCACTTATATGAGAAAGTCTTCGATGCCATAACTCAATTTCTTCATCTCTATCACTTTGAGATATCAAAGCATGATTTTTAGAAATGACATTTCTAATCATATACAAGCCATTCTGTTTCAACCCTTCAAGAACAATTCTAGAGTCTTTTAGAACTTTTAGAGAACCTCCATTTATAGTAATTGAACAACCAATTTCATCAAGTATACCCAAGGAGATAAGATTTCTTCTTAAATCTGGAACATGTCTAACATCCTTCAGCAAGATTTCTCTATTGTCTTCAAGTTTGAGCATTACTGAGCCTATCCCCACGACTTTACATCCGTGGTTATCTCCCATGAATACTGAGCCTCCATCCCACAAATTGTAGGACACAAACCACTCCCTTAGGGAAGTCATGTGAAAGGTACACCCTGAGTCAAGGACCCAGTCTTCCTTCACCTCAGTTTTTCCATTCATGGCCTTTTCATTTGATGCTGCCAATACCTCAGAATATTCATATGCTTCATCACCAATAGAGAAATTTGCTTTTCCATGTTCCCTTGGCCTTTTAAAATCTCTCTTCTTTAGGTCTGGACAATTTCTTTTGAAATGACCTTCCTTATGGCAAACAAAACACTTCAGGGGTGCTGTCTTATTTTTGTGAAACCTCTACCCTTTAACAAACTTGTTCTTCTTATAATACTTACTTTTTCCTTTTGAATACAAAGTCTCTGCACCTCCAGAACTCTTAGGATCTGTTTTGAACTCAAGCTCTTTGCATCTTATTGCTGCAATTACATCATCAATTTTGATGCTAGTTCTTCCATACTTCAAAGCTGTTTTAACATCTTTGTATGAATCAGGAAGTGAGTTAATCAGAATAGTTGCTTCACTTTCACTCCCTAATTTCTCATCAGTTTGATTAATCTGAGAAGTCAACTTCTTGAATTCATCAAGATTTTCATCCATGGTTTTTGCAGCATTCATTTTGAAAGTAAATAATTTTTCCCTAAGAAAAATCTTATTAGGCAAATCTTTCTTCACATACAATGCTTGTAGCCTATTCCATACATCTTGGGCTGTAGCTTCATCTATTACTTGCCTTAATACATTGTCAGATATATTCAGAATTAAGGCTCTATATGCTGTTTCCTCAATTGTTTGTTTCTCCTCTGTAGTAAGAGTTTCAGGTAGAGTTTTAGCATCTCTTCTAAGCCTTTAATTGCCTTCTGTTGAGTCAAGATTACTTTTATTCTTTTTGACCAAAGTCTCCATTTCCAGTGAACTTCTCGATTTCATACCTATCTATTGCCATTAAAGAGTTCTTGAAGCTCTGATACCAATTTGTGATAATTTGAAATTCCAAATGTGTTGTCAAATCACTTCTCTTACACATGTACTATCACTCTTTAATAGACAACACATTTCTCTTACATCTAACTTTCTCTTTCTTACTTTACTCTTTTCACAAGTACAAGAAAAAGCAAGTTTAATGTCTTTATCTTCTCTCTCCTTCAGATTTATCAAGCAATTCGTAGAAGACTAACAATGGAGAAGAAGATGAACACTTACCTCAATCTGCAAACCGAGCAACAGAGAAGAGATGAGAAGATGAAACAATGATTATAGTGGTTCAGCAAGAAGCCTACATCCACTTCACAAGAGCAGCCATGGGAGTCTTTATTCAAGATCTTCAAGAAAGATTATTACAAAGTAAAGCTACAAAGAAACTCTCTCTCTCTGGATTTTTCGCTTTTTACTCACTGTATTACAATCATCTGTAACCTCACATTTGTAAGAGTAATATTTAATAAAACAGAAAGTCTAACAAACTTTTCTAATCTGTTTTATTTGTTGAGGTGAGTAAATGCATGGAGCAAGCTTAACTTCTTTTTAACTAATCAACAAGGTAAATGTTAATTCACCATTTGTAACAAATATGAAATTACTTATGACTTAATTAATTAAAAGCACAAAAACTAACAATAGTTATGGTAAATGTAGATGATTGAGACTCTAGAGCAAAGACTTCATTGTTATCTCCTCCTATTTCCTCAATAATTAAAAGTTTCTAAATACTTGATTCTTAGACTGTTGACAAATTCTACACAATAGACTTGTTACTCTCTCTCGAACAATAACAATATTCATTAAAAAGTCAATTGTCTATATTTATATGACAATTCGAACAATTTAATTATGAAGGATGTAAAACTAGCGTTGTCACAAAACCTACAAGGATATGTCTATCTCTCGTATAAATTGGGGAAAACAATTAAGGTTCATCAATGATTATTGTCTATCGACCTCAAAGCATTGACATAAACTCAAACTAAGATTGGCCAAATCCTAAATGCATTAAGCTCATAAATTTTTTCACAGTGTAATATGAAAACCAAGTTCTTAACAATCAACAATGAAGAATAAGATTCAATAGCGACTATATCTACGCTTTAGATAAGAGAATTAGTTCATAATGAAAAACTCAACAACAATCTCAATATTCAGCAAGTTCATAACAAGTAAGAAAAAATGATGAAAAGAGAAAGAGAAGCAAATCCCGACGATTCCACGAGTTTCCTAGCGTGGGTGCTCGGATCTTCAAAATTAATGCCTAGTCGTTTTTCTATGTCTTCTTCTGAATCTCTGATTCCCCTTTTAAAATATAAGAAAATGCTTTTATACTTAAGGCAAAAGTCGTCACAGCGCCTAGGCGCGGTAAAATTGTTAAAAAAACTTCGCCTCATTCGTCGTAGCGCCTAGGCGCTCATTTGGGCGCCTAGACTCTGTAATTTTTTTATTTTTTTATTTTTTTTAAATCGCGCTATTGAACTTTTGCTTGAAACATCTCTTTTTCAACTTTCTTCAAATTTGCTTCTACAATTAAAAGAAACATGAAACAATTAAATTAGTCGATAAAATGTCCAAATAAACCAACAAAACAATTAAAAAATAACCTATTTTATTATGCCTAAAATAAACTCTATCACTTATATTAAGTGTATAAGTGTGATTGTATTTTGCAATAAATAATTAACCCTAGTTTGAATAAACTTTTGCCATTTACATTGTTTTTGAACTTTTTTTCTTTCTTTTTCAAACAACTCGTGGTGGGGAAATTCAAACTAACTTTGACCTTTCAGTTGATTATCAGAGAATATATGTCATAAAGTTGGCTATTTTTGCATCTAAACTTTAATAGAAAATAATTTTGGTGTTGTTTTATGAAGCTAACTTTTGTTCTGATGTAGCTTATGTATAGCATGTGTACGTAGAATTGAGTTTAAAACTGTAAAACATCCTTGATTTTAGCCAACAAACTAGGCCAGACACCTCACCCACAACTGCTATTACAGACACGTACCTAACCGACAGAATCATTGACTCTTGATTTCAGTTGACAAATATTCTGTAATCTTGCCAAATGTCTTTCGTGCATGTGTATTTTTGTTAGAACGTGAGTGAGGTTCCTTCATCTTTTCGATGTGAGATCCTTAACATGTTCCCTCAAGATAATGTCTCTTTAGGTTCATCATCTTGGATCGGATCCCATTTTTTAATCGAATACCGGTTTGAACTTTGTTGGCTCTGAAACCATGTCAGACATGATTCCTTCGTCTTGAGCAAAGTCAACGCAAAATGCAATGAATTGAATTATCGAATCTCGGTTTACAGATCAGAGAAATTCTCTCCCTTCTCTTGTTTGTTTGCAATCTGATTCAAGCTACATCTTTTAAAAACAAACTCCCCTAAATTTATGTTTATTCGATACAAAACTTTACTGATTCAATACAAAACTTTAGACTCGCTTGCATTTTGTATAATTTTGATTATTGAAGTGTTAAAAATTCGTATATGACCCGTTTGATAACTATTTGGTATTTAACTTTTGATTTTTTATTTTTGAAAAATAAGTTTATAGACACACTACATTCTATGTGAGTTTCTTTATTTTGTTATCTACTTTTTTATAAGTGTTTCAAAATCCAAGTTAAGTTTTGAAAATTTAAAAAAAAAAAATTAAAAACTTGTTTTTTTTTTCTTAAATACTTTATTAGAGGAAGATACACAACCTTAGAGAAAAATTTTCAATTCAAAGTGATACAAGAAACATCATAAAAGGAAAATAAATTAGACCAAAATGTCGCAGCAGCCATGGGAGTCTTCCCACACCATCATGATCACCGGAACTCTTGTTGAAAATCCTACCATTTCTTTCTTTCCATATGGACCACAAAATGGAGATGAAGATGTTTTGTTTAATGATTTGCTTGCAAAGGCTATAATGAGGGGGGTTTTTGTACGGATGACCCACCCCTCGGGAGTCGCGAGGTTTTTTAACCTAGTTTTGAAAACTTATGTTTTTTGACCTTCTCTCGTGATAAGAAAGTGCACAAAGTCATTCGTACCCTTCGCTTATCACGAGGAGATCACAGTTGTCTCCTCGTGATCGTGATAAGCGAAGGGTACGAATGACTTTGTGCACTTCCTTATCACGAGAGAAGGTCAAAAAACATAAGTTTTCGCGATGAGGGTTAAAAAACCTCGCGGCCCCCGAGGGGTGGATCATCCGTACAAAAACCCCCCTCTAATGAAGCTGATGGATTTTTCACATAACATCTCAATTCGATCAGGATCGGGCATAAGTTGCAGCTCGCTATGGGGAATGAACTCATCCCAATTAGCAGAGGCAAAGCTACATTGAATAAAAACATGAAGTTGCACCATTTGAATTTTTTTCTTCTCAACACTTTCAGTGGTATATATTTTCGATCACACTTCAACATGCTTCTAATGCTTAAACATTGACCCTTATGCTTGGAGAAAATGGGTTTTTTCAATCGTTTCATGTTTGTTTGTATTATTTAGAAATCTATCCTATTGGGAGGCAGCTCGGAAGCGAAGGTGAGTTTTTTATTGTTTTGAGAAGGAGAATATCAGAAATCGTTTCTTTCAAAAAAAGAAAAAAAATCAGAAATCTTAAAATGGGTTCAAATTAACCCATTTTAGTGATCAAGATGTTAGAGGTTCACGTGTTAGAGGTTCACGTTCTCTATCTCAGGTTCACTTTCTCTATCTCAAATGTTGTAAAAAAAAAAACAAATAATTAATAGAAGTCAGAGACAGTAGACCCTTTTTTAGTATCAAAATTGATAGAGGTTCTTTTTTTTAGAGTGTGATATATGTCTTTTTTTTTATTTATTTAATTTCTTTCTCTCCTATTTTTTTCCTTCATTATTTATCCTTCCTTAAATCTCAATCTCTCCCTTCAATTTATAAGATTTTATAATTTTAAAAAAAAATTAACCCTCACTCCTACAAAATTTTCTCCAAAAATTAAATCACTCCACTAAAATTTTCTCTTGCCCTCTTTTTAGTGGTTTCAAAAATTAAAAATCGTACAAAATTAACTTAAAAAACTATAAGAATAAAGAAAAAAAGAATCGAAATTCTACTACCATTTTCAATCCACCTATTTCAAAAATTAAAAATAACAAAAATCGTACAAAATCAACTTAAAAAATCATTTCACCGGTTTCAAAAATTAAAAATAACAAAAATCGTACCAAATCGACTTAAACAATCATAAGAATAAAGAAAAAAAAAATCAGAACTTATGCAAAATTTTCCTACCATTTTCAATCCACCTGTTTCAAAAATTAAAAATAACAAAAATCGTACAACATCAACTTAAAAAATCATTCCGGTCAAAAATTAAAAATAATAAAAATCGTACAAAATCGACTTAAAAAATCATAAGAATAAAGAAAAAAAAAATAAGAACTTATACTAAATTTCCCTACCATTTTCATTCCACCTGTTTCAAAAATTAAAAATAACAAAAATCTTACAAAATTGACTTAAAAATCATAAGAATAAAGAAAAAAAAATCAGAACTTATAAAAATCTCTCCTACCATTTTCAAAATTGTAAATATAGTGTAATTGAGACAAACTTCACCTGCCTATAAGTGCAAAAACAATGTTTTATTTTCAATTACACTGTATTTGCAATTTTTCAACTTGCAATTACACGATAGAAAAAAAAACGAGAAAAATATGCTAGTCTTTGTAATACATCTCGATAAATAAAAAGATGTATTCAAAGTTTGGAAATTGCAATTATAGTGTAATTGCAATTGTACAAATTTTAATTACAGTGTATTTGCACAAATACACAGTATCAAGGCAAAAAAAAACATAACAGTTATTTGTAAATTTTAATTAAAGTAACAAATACACCGTAAATACATCAGAACGTAAATACATCATACGGCTAAATAAACACATAACGTACTGTTATTTGCAAATTCAAATTAAGGTGTATTTGCAATTATCAAATACATGATAAATACATCCGACTGAACAACATAACATACGGTTGTAAACCGTGACAAAAAAAAAATAGGAGAAAAAAACATAACAAACTATAAATAGTTATTGCAAGGTGCACTTCCAAGTTATTTACAATTTCGCAAATTGAAATTTAAAACATTTAAATAAAAACCTGGAAGATTTTGTAGACGTCGATTATCGGCGGAGAATAATACAGAGTGCTTCGACCACCCATTGAAAATGTTACCCACAGAGCTCCACCATTAATTTTTTTTAATCTCTCCAGCTCCCAAATCACGAATTCTCATCCGGTGAAATCTAAAAAATCTAGTAAAATCTAAAAAATTCACAAATCCTACCTAAAGATCAGAGATTTCCCAACAAAATCGACATCTAAAAAATCTAAAAAAAAATATCTGGCAGATCAAGATTTTCCATCTCCCATCTCCTAAATGGATCTCCCAAATCAAGATTTTCCAGATTTTCCATCTCTCATCTCCTAAATCGATATCGCAGATCAAGATTTTTCATCTACTGAAATCAAATCTCCCAAATCACGATTTCTCAAGAAAATCCAAATCTAAAAAATCCATCTCATCAAAATTTTCCATCTCCCATCTCCCAAATCACGATTTTCCAACGAAATTTATGTTTGAATTTTCCAACAAAATTTATTTTTGGCTCATACTATTGAAAGTGCCGTATATCTCGGCATCTACCTTTATCAACACCATGAATATCGGAGTATATAGTTGTATATACTCCGTATATCTCGGCGTCTACCTTTATCAACACCGTGAATGGTTGTATATACTCTGCAGTCAGAGATTTACTTGCTATATTTAGCTTATTCTGTTTCCTTGATTAGCTCGTTAAGGTTGTATAAATATGCATGGCTTTGTCCATTATCAATGACATAAAATATCAGAATATCCTTCTACAAAACTCTTCATATGGTATCAGAGCAGGTTTTATAAGAAGAGAAAAAAAAAGCGTAGTAAACCCTTGGGCGGCGGCGGCGGCCTGCCGCTGCCTCCCAATTTTGATCATCAACCAGTTTTTCCATCTTTGGTGATGGAAACCTTTGGAATCCGACTACTTCGATTTTCTCCCTCAAAATTTGAATACTTCGTTTTTCTACCACGAAGTCCGACCTCGTCTCCTCGTTTGCGTGACGACGAAACCGACCACGTTGCCTTGTTTTGGGTGACGAAGAAATCGACCACGTCCTCTCGATTTGGGTGACGAAGAAACCGACCACGTCGCCTCATTTGGGCCAACGAAGAAACTGACCACGTCCCCTCGATTTGGGTGACGAAGAAACCGATCACGTCGCCTCAATTTGGGTGACGAAGGAACCGACCACGTTCCTTCGATTTGGGTGATGAAGAAACCGACCACGTCGCCTCGATTTGGGTGACGAAGGAACCGACCACGTCCCCTCGATTTGTGTGACGAAGAAACCGACCACGTCCCCTCAATTTGGGTGACGAAGAAACCGACCACGTCGCCTCGATTTGGGTGACGATGAAACCAACCACGTCCCCTCGATATGGGTGACGATGAAATCCGACCACGTTACCGTGATTTAGGTGACGAGAAAATCCGACCAAGTCACCTCGTTTTGGGGTGACGATGAAATCGACTATCGTCAACTCATTATGGTTGGCGATCAAACAACCATAAACATCTTGACGGAGGCAAGTCTAACGGGGGAGGAAAGAATGATGGGGAATGAGCGGTCTGCATCGTGAATATCGGGTATGAGTGACGATATACCGCAAGAATCTCGAGTATGACACATGATATACCGCAGGAGCAAAAATGCAGGTAGCAAGCGCCATCGGGTATGACCAACGATATACCGCAACAACCTATTGCACAACCACCCGTTCAGGATTCAAATCGAAATGGCATCTTTGGTCTCTCAGATTCTTCCGCTGAATAGATCATTGACAACGGATGCTCGAATCACAGTTTTCACGACTTTTTCGCAAGTTAGGCATTCAGAATCTTCATGATCCAACTTGAGGATAATATGAGAGGCATCGTCTATCTCGACATCTACCTTGGTCAACTCCGGAAATCTCGGCGTATATCTTTGTATATACGTTGTAAATATTTTCGAGTCAAAGATTTACTTACTAAATATAGCTGATTCTTTTTTCACGATTTTTTCGCAAGTTGGACATTCAGAATCTTCATGCTCCAACTTGAGGGGGAGTATTGAAGGCGCCGTATATCTCGGCATCTACCTTTATCAACACCATGAATATCGGAGTATATAGTTGTATATCTCGGCGCCTACCTTTATCAACACCGTGAATCTCGGAGTATATGGTTGTATGTACTCTGCAGTCAGAGATTTACTTGCTATATTTAGCTTATTATGTTTCCTCGATTAGCTCGTTAAGGTTGTATAAATATGCATGGCTTTGTCCATTATCAATGACAGAAAATATCAGAATATCCTTCTACAAAACTTTATACATACTGAAATCAAAGAACCTCATAACTTAAATCATAATTCCAGAAAACCCATTTGAGTCTGAAGACAAGTGTTTGAGAGGAAGAAGAGCAGCTCATCTGAAAACTTTATTTTCACTCACACTAGTGGCCAAGCAGAACAAGAAACAAGAAACTTTATTTTCACTAACGTTGCTGCTAGGTGCAGAACAAAGAGAAGATTTACAATGACAGTGAGGATGCTACAAAACAATCTTGCGTGAACAGTTTCCTTTAAAAACTAATTTTTTTTCTCATTTTATTATTATTTTTAAATGGTTAGAATATAGAAAATAAAATGAGTGAAAAAAAAATGAAAATATTTGTTTAAGAATAATTTTTATGAGGGCAAAATGAGAAAACCATCGATTTAAAAAAAAAAGACATCTGTTAAAATGAATTAAAAATGGTCATTTATTATGAATTCCCTAATTTGTTGCAAATTAGTATGCAACAAAGTGGATTTTTTTTTAGTCGTCTTCTTCTTTCCAACTTCCAAAGAACAAAACAATTTGGGCATGCAAGAAAAGGACATAGTAATGCCAAATGGAACATAATTGTACATTCCAATTTCTTTTTAGCCATAAAGGTTTAGCCTTTGCCTTTTAGTAGCACACAAACCAAATGAAATTATTGTAACAATTATACTTTAAAAAAATCAGTTCACGTATGAAATATATTAATGTTTGGTAAAATTTAATTTTAAACATTAAAAAAAACACAACATTTGATAAATTTAAAAAGCTACCATTTAGAAGATTTGGGACATCAAATAATTTTAAAAGCGATTTTATATAAAGCTTTGACTTCTCATAAACTTTCCCATTTGATTTTCTTTGTTGGTAAGATTTTTAAAATTGAAAGTAATCTACTATACGTGATAGTTCAACATGCCTCCACCCCATCAATAATAGTCCTAAGTTGTTCAACAACTTAATAACACCTTTAGGTGAGTCACACTTAGAACCAAACCTCTCTATATATGAGCTGTACTATATTTAGTAGTAAGATTTGGAAAGACTAGGAAGTCGCCAAATAAGTGTTAAATAATCATATTGGAATGCTTTGAATATGTTATAACCCTCTCCAACGGGTTCGATACGGGATCTCGATGGTAAAACCTATATATATGTATTGATTTTCTTTATTGGTAAAATCTTATTTGAGTTTTAATAAATTCGTTTTGAATTTTGACTCATTTTGTATTAGGTCATTAGAAGGGTGACATATATAAACATTCTAATGACTACAACCACCCCTATCTGTCATTTTGTAATTCGTTTCTATTTCGTAATAATATTGTTCTTTCCCTTCTGCCCGTAGACCTAGCTAACACACGACGCTAGTGAACCACGTAAATCTGTATCGATTTCTTTTACGCTTATTTGTTTTTTGTTATTCGATTATCGTAACAAATCGATTAATAAAAACTTTTAAGTTGATAGCTTATTATAAATTTAATTATTCTAACAATAAGTAATAGCATACATACACTATTACAAATTTGATTCTAGATAACGTTGAAACATTATCATAAATATATTTTGTGATATTTGTTTCGTCGCCATTGAATTGACCATCAATAATACTTTATACACGATGGTACAATAATACAATCATTATTAATTTAATTATGACAGTTAATAGCGATCCGAATAAAATCGAGATTTAGTTTTAAAAATTTGTAATTCCATTTTTTTTTTTTAACAATAAGAGTGCCCACTTTATTTACTTTTTCGCGTGAATAGACGGAAGAATCGAACCTGTGACCTCTTAATCATTAGATCGTACATTATGTCGATTAAACTATGTTCATGTTAGCACCCACCACTTGATTGAGGTACTTATTGTTGGGATTAAAAATAGCGAGATATAATTAAATGCGAAATAAACTAAATATATCTCAACCTCCCACTTCACAGGTTAGAATCCAAAAGTCAGTCACAAAATGCAAATATAAAAGATAAGGGAAAAAGATAACAACACCGAGAGATATACTGGTTCACCCCGATCTCGAGACTACGTCCAGTCTTCTACAACTGCAGGTTCTACTATAATGAAGATTACAATTGGTCTCTCAAGCTCGCGCTACAAAACTCTCTCAAATAGCCCAACTAGAACTATTTGCTTCCAAGTACCACAACCCGATAGCTTGGGATAAACAAAGAAGAAACTCCAACTCTAGAGAAAAATACTCACTCTATTTTTCCCTAATTACTTACTGCCGCACAAATCAACACTGAACAAAACTTCTCTTCAAAGAATGCTCAGCCGCATAAGGTCCTCACCAATCACCACTAATTGACCAATTAAGTTACACACATTTACATATGTGTGCAGGAGGTGACCTAATATCAAAATATGGGCTTAAGCCCAAATGGGCCTTTGAAATCCATTGCATGCGTGCTGATATATTTCAAAAAGGAAAGGAGTTTTGACTCCACATAAAAAACCTAACACTTATAACCTGCCAAACATCAAAATTTAGCCAACTTTACACTAAATGAGACCAAATTTGCTAACATGAGACAAGAAAGGTCTAGACATTTTTTTGCCAACATGAAACAAGAAAGGTATAGACATTAAAAACTATGATTGGATTACGAAAGATATGGTAATGTGGCATGTGTTCATAAGAGAAATTTGTACTGTTTGGCATAATTTGACAAGTAACTTAAGAGATCATGAGTACTCATGATAGTAATTCAAATTTTGTTTTTATTTTTATTTTATGGAATCCTAATACTTCAATTAACGAAGACTAAATAGAAACATGAAAATTAAAGATGAGCGCAGTTAAAAAATTTAGAAATTGTTTGGTATATTATGTTTTATGTTTTAGAATTTAGTTGAGTTGAACAAATTTGAGTTTGAAAGATTTATTTTTTAAAACTGATTTAGGCGCCGTTTGTGATTGCGGTAGCTTTTAAAATAATTGCTTCCAACCTTGTTTTTAAAAATATCAGCTGTTTGATGAATCAATTAGTGTTCGGTAAATTTTAGTTGTAGACTTAAATAAGTTGATTATCGTGTTTGGTAAATAAATATTAAATTATATTGTGATTTAAGACTAAAATAGATATATTATAAGAATTTGTATAAATTTTCTTAAGAAAAAAATAATAAAGTATTATTTTTTAAAAAAATATTTTCATTTGATTTATTAATTTAAAAATTATAAAATAAAATTTGGTGGTGGAAGAGATACTAGATATATAAAATAATTTTTAATTTTGGAAAGATTTAAAATTTTGTTAAAAAAGTGATTGTTAGAGAATGTAAAAGCTATAAATAATCGATTTTGAAAGGTGTCTGAAATGAACGTGACATGTAAAAAAGTGATTTTAACAAATTATAAAACAATTTGTTTTACCAAACACAAAAACAGTTAAGATTTATTTTTAATCACATGCATTTCAAACGCAATGCCAATTTAAATTTTTTTTGTAAATATGGCAATTTTTATAACTGGTAGTATGATCTATGGCTGCCTCAGTTTTTTATAAAATTTTGTCGGTGTCTGCCACTGATAGTCATATATCAGCGATAACAGTCTAATATATTAGCGATAACAGTCCATCAGTGATAGACACTATTTTTTTTTGCTATATTTGCAAATTATTTTAAATTTTGTTATTTTTTCCATTATTTTAGACTTAATTGCTGTTTATGCAACCAACTAGATATTATATGATATTGTAAATCAATAATTATACTAAAGTTTACAACATAAAACATGTTCATATTTAACCTAATATTATTTAGTTGTAATTACTACTTGGTTTATAAATATATCTTATCAAATAAATTTTGAATAATCTTTTAAAATTAGATCAAATTTTTAAATATATTATTGTGTATATTTGAAACATGAAATACAAATTTTTTTTGTTTGAATCCTTTGTTTTGAAATCTATGTTTTAAGATTACCAAACAAACAAATCTTTAAAGTTTAACTATTCCCACGTGGAGTAAACGACTTATTATTGGTTTAAGGAGAAGAAAAAAAAACAGACAATGCTAAGGGAACACGTGCAAATTTGAGAAAACATCCTGAATTTTTATTTTTGTCTCTATAGTATATATTAACCAGCGTGTTTGATTGTCAGTTTAGAATTTTAATTGATAAATCTGAATTTAAGTGTATAACTTCATTTTTTTCCAAATGAGAAAAACAAGTAAAACAATATATAATTTTCACTAGTTTAAATATAATCACAAAAGTCTTTGCAAAAAAATGTAACCACAAAAAATAAACATAAATTATGAACTACTATATCATGTTATATATATATATATATTTATAATATGTTGGGGTTGAGGAGTGAACTCAGAACTTCATGATCAGATACATCATGTCGTTGAACTATACTATGACAATTATGAACTACTATTAAAAGCTTAGAAGATAACATATACACCTCAATTGTCATTGTTTTCGTAGTTGAAATCTCTAAGGTATTGAATATTATATATGAGAGGCTATAGTTGATCAAATCATTGAAATGATTGCCACATAATATAGCACATATATAAACACAAAAGTCATATCTCATAATTAATAAAATCTAATCTTATACAATGAAAGAAATTTGTTTGTGCTGACTAGTGGGTCACGCGTGACGGTTTTCATATATTTTATACATTTAACAGGCCATAAATTTATTTTTAAATCTACACTTCTTCTTCTCGAAGGTATTTAATTATCTATAATTTTATAGTCTTGGATCCAATCTTATGTCAACAAAGCTATGTTCGATTTGAAAAGAAAAATTATCCAAAATAAACTCAAAATTAAAGAAAGCTAAAGTTAAATATGTTTCACTTTATCAAACAACCTGTCTACATCTTTTTCACTTACAACAATGTTTTTAAAATTAAAATTTATGTTTAAATCTTTTATAAGTTAATGGTCTTAGGCCTGAAAAATAAAACATTTGATTTAAATTTTATGTATATTAAAATCAAATCATTACTTTTTTACTGAATTTTATTGTTGAGTGAAATAACTCATTTGATAGAAAAAGAAATATATAGAAAACTAATTTTTGTGCACCAATTTTGAATTTAGAGTAAAATAATTAAAAATATAATATTTTTTTTAAAAAAATTATTAATATAACAATTTTTATCACTAATAATCTTGTATCTATGGGTGATAGTCACTGATAGCAGATCAGTGACGATTATGGGTGATAGTCACTGATATACTTTTATTTTTTTATAGAATGTTATCAATCATTATCATCGATATCAGTCTATCAAGGAGCGTTTGGAACACTAACTTGAAGTTGAGTGGACTGAATTATTATAATTTAGTCTACGTTTGACCAACCAACTATTATAACTCAGAGTCAATAAAATAACTATACCGAGTTCAATAGTATTTACTATTCACACTGACTATTATAAGTATCACTGCCCCATAAACTCAGACTATTATAACTATCACCGCCCCCATAAAGTATAGAGTTTCAAGTAGTTGAACAACCATAAAAATAAATAACTTGTAAGTATAAACCATATCTTTTTCCCATAAAATTAAAACTCTTATGATATTATTGCATGTGTCATTCAAATATAATTGCTTGCCCCCAAGATTGAATAGTTGTGCCTCTAATAATATTATTTTTGATCATATAATATTATTGCAATGTGTCTTCTCCTGTTTGACATGTCACCAAAAAGAGAAAAGTCAAAATTTGAGATTAGATATCATTGTCAATGTAATGCATGGCTGGCTTGGAGATGGACGCAAAGGATATTTCAAACATACTCTACCTATTTTATTTTTGGCCCGTTTCATAATATTTCAATTTTTATGTTTTATGTTTTATGTTTCTAAAAAATAAAACCATATAGATTTGGTAACTGATTTTGTTTTTTATTTTAAAAATAAAAAATCATAACTTATTTTATAACTGTTTTTTTATTTTCAATTTTTAGAAGAACAAAAAATGTTTGATAATTTTTTTTTTTTTTTTTTTTTTATGCTTTATATAAAATGAATAGCAAACTATTTTATAATATTCTTTCATCTAATATATGTACGAATTAAAATCAACGAAAGTTGTTTGGGACGTTGAACATTATTGGCCGACAAATAATCTATATATATAATTTAAAGATAGTTTTTTGAGCAATAATTCGAAGTTTAAAGGTTAAAATTTTAAAATTTAAAAATTTAAAGGTATAATTGAAATTTTTTCAAATTTTAAGAATATTTTATATAATTTAACTTATTTTAAAAATATTTTTCTAAAAAATAGTTAAAAAAAGTAAGGTTTCTTAAAATAAAAAAATAAAAACGAAGAAATGAAAAATGCATTTTTTAAAACATTTTTTAGGTTTTTAGTTTTTATAAAAATTTAAAAAATGATTTTTAAATTTTAAAAACAAAAAATTGAATGGGTTATCAAACCCATCCATTTATAAAAAAAAAAAATTATAAAAAAAATCCAAAATCCAAAAACTAATTGGTAAAGATTATTTAAGCCTATTTAATGAGATACACAATTATTTAAAGCCAACAAGAAAAATGTCTAAAATTAAATAAGTCAATAAAATAAATATTTAATATTAAATAGAACAACTCAAAAAAGGTTAAGGGTATTATTCACACGATTTCGACGAAGAATGGAAATTCGATACGTGTAAATGAAATTTGAATTTGAATTTGTATTGTATTTGTATCAGTGCGTAGTGGATTACAATCTCTAATGTTTATCGTCTGATTCTTTCTCTCTCAAATGTAACTGTACTCGAGCGCCTCGCAGCTTGTTCTCGTCTAATTCTTTCTCTCTCAAATATAACTGTACTCGAGGGCCTCGCAGCTTGTTCTCGAGATTGAATCTTCAACTTCGTGTAGCGGTGAAGTCTTCAGGTGTTTGATTTTCAAGTGACGTTCAGTCTTCAAAGAATCTTTCGTTGCTTGGAAATTCTCTCTGAGTTCTTAGGAGAAGAAATTTTCTGAACCTTATAAATGAAGAATGAACTCTCTATTTATAGAGTTTGTCATAGGCCTAATGGGCTTGGGCCTGGATCCAATGGGCTTGGACTTAGGTCCAATAGACTTTTGGGTTATGGGCCCAACGGGCTTGAATTCAATGGGCTTGGGTCCAATGGGCTTTTGGGCTTTGGGCCAAATTGCCATTATTTAAATAGCTTTCTGGCCCGATTCGATTTCGAGCCCAATTGAGCTATGATCGAATTTGCTTGTTTAAGTTTGTTCGATCCGCCAACCATGATGAAGACACATGGCGACCGTTGATTGACCGAAATCTCTCGGTCAACAAATGCCCACTTTTTCGAGAGTTATGCACATGTACGTGTGGGTGAGTCTCGAAAAAGTTAAATTTTGAAATCGAAATGTAGGACACCCCTAATTTCGAATCCGCATCGACATATCAATTTTATCGAAATATGAAATTTGGTTCATAAATCAATTATTTTGATTGATACATATTTCTATGTCAATTGACCAAAAATATATGAATTAGGCTCACAATTTTGATCTTTCTTATTTGGCAGAAGCTTGACTTGAACTTTAGTAGATTTTTGTGTTCTACTTTAATTCTATTTTTTGATGTAGAGTAAAGTTTTGCGTGTGCTCAATTGAATTTTTTAAAAAAAAAGTTTGACTTTATTTTTTTTTTTTACTTCAATTTCGAGGTGCGATAAAATTTGGAGTATACCCAACCCATCAATTTCGATTTTGATACTTGGATTTAGATAAATTTTGACTCTAAATCTTGCTCGGGAGTGAAATTTGGAATATGTCATTCCTTCAAGTCCAAGTAAATTTGGTTTACGTTCAAAATTTTGCTAGAACGTGATGTAAAATTGATGGACATTTGATGGATCTGAGGCTTGAATTTTGAGATGAAATTTGAACTCAACTAGTGCTCATGGAACGAAATTTAGAACACGCCCCAAATCTCAATTCAACGAATGGATTAAAATTTCTCATCCAAGTTGAACGAAATATTAAATTCTGAACCCAATTGATAATGTAGAAGCTTGTTTGGCAAAGTGGAACTTGGACGACCTTGGCTTCCTTTGGTCTTGAGTTTAAGTTCAATTTTATACACATTTTGCACAAAATAAATTTAACTCTTAAGTCAAGGGTATTTTAGTAACTTCACCCTCAATAACCCTAATCCTTTTGTCTCAGGTATAAATAGAATGAGAAGCCTCATTTAGGTTGTTTGGAGAATTTGAAGAGGAGAAGGCTTACGTTGTTTGGAGAAGTTGAACAGTTGGAGAAGTCCAGCTGCCGTACGTCTGCCGCGGTGCCGCTGCCACCTCGCCGCCGCAATCGCTCCGCACGCACTGCCGCAAGCCTCCGTCGCCTCACGCCCGCATCCGCCGCACGCCGCTCCGCTCCGCCGCAAGTCAACGGTAAGGTTTATTTGTTGTTTTTTTTTTTTTTTTTATTCAGTATAATTTTTTATTTACCTTTTTTTTATATATATATATTTTTTTTACAACTCTTAATATATATATATATATTTTCTTACAACCGCCACGTCAATCTCCGCCGTGTTAATTCGATTTCGATTGATCGATTTGGGTAATAATTTTTTTATTCTCTTTTTATTTGGACATTTTTTATTATCTCTTACTTTAGACTCTACTGTAAATTTTTTTGATTTTATTTGGATTGTAATATTGTATTATTGTATTATCTGGACACTATAATTTTTAATTGGTTGGGGATATAATATTTGTAATATTTGTAATATTGTATTATGTGTATTATTTGGACTAAAAATTTTAATTGGTTAGGGAACGTACTTCGTCCTTGTTGGTGCGTCGAGTCGTCATGTTCAGTTCCTGTGGCCTCGACGTAACAATTTAAGGACGTTACTTCTCCTTTGCAGATGCACGTCTGTTTAGGGAACGTACTCCGTCTGTTGGTGTGTCGGATCGCCGTGTTCCGTTTCTGTGAGATCGGCGGGCAGACTTAAGGACGTAACTTCTCCTTTGTAGATGCACGTCTGCTTAGGGAACGTACTCTGTCATTGTTGGTGCGTCAGATCACCGTGTTCCGTTTCTGTGAGATCGGCGCGCCGACATAAGGACGTTACTTCTCCTTTGTAGATGCACGTCTGCTTAGGGAATGTACTCCGTCCTTGTTGGTGCGTCGGATCGCCGTGTTCAGTTTTTTTGTGAGATCGGCGCACCGACTTTAGGACGTTACTTCTCCTTTGTAGATGCACGTCTGCTTAGGAAACGTACTTCGTCCTTGTTGGTGCGTCGGATCGTCGTGTTCCGTTTCTGTGAGATCGGCACGCCGACATAAGGACGTTACTTCTCCTTTGTAGATGCACGTCTGCTTAGGGAACGTAGTTCGTTCTTGTTGGTGTGTCGGATCGCCGTATTCAGTTTCTATGAGATCGGCGCACCGACTTAAGAACGTTACTTCTTCTTTGTAGATGCACGTCTGTTGAGGGAACGTACTCCGTCCTTGTTGGCGCGTTGCGTCGTCATGTTCAGCCCACGTGAGATCGGTGCGCCGACTTAAGGGCGTTACTTATCCTTTGTAGATGCGCCAGTTTGGGCATTTCTTACGTGAAATGAGCGCGTCTGCTTAGGGAACGTACTCCGTCCTTGTTGGCGCCCTGCGTCGTCATGTTCAGCCCGCGTGAGATCGGTGCGCCGACTTAAGGGCGTTACTTCCCCTTTGTAGATGCGCCGGTTTGGGCATTTCCACTTTACGTGAAATGAGCGCGTCTACTTAGGGAAACGTACTCCGCCCTTGTTGGCGCACTGCGTCGTCATGTTCAGCCCGTGTGAAATCGGTGCGTCGACTTAAGGGCGTTACTTCTCCTTTGTAGATGCGTCAGTTTGGGCATTTCCACTTTACGTGAAATGAGCGCGTCTGCATAGGGAAACGTACTCCGTCCTTGTTGGTGCGCCGACTTAAAGATGATACGTCGACTTAAGGACGTTACTTCTCCTTTGTAGATGTGCCAGTTTGACATTTGCACGTTATGTGAAATGGGCGCGTCTGCTTAGGGAACGTACTTCGTCCTTGTTGGTGCGCTTCCAATATAATATTCTTTCTATTTTTTTAAAAAAAAAACGCTAAGGCTCGCATTTTAAGATTGTTTTTTAGGAAGGTTATATATATATATATATATATTTCTTTTTTTTCTTTTTTTTTGTAGGAAGGTGACATATGTTTTTTTTTTTGTTGTATTTTTTTTGGTAATCACTTCATGCTCGCACCTTTTTTTTTTTAGTTCATTTAATGTCATCGCCACAATTATCTCTTTGTTTTGAATTTATTAACCCTTTGAATTTGTTTTGCAGGAACATGATGTATTTCGCGGAGCAAATCGTTTCTGAAGAGAAACACCTCGTTCTTTTACAAGATGAACATCAGTCTTTAAAACGCGGAGTTAGCCTCCTAGTAGAAGAACCGAAGATCGGTCATTACTCTAAAAAATGGGCGTCACTAGGAAAACCAAGCCGTTTGTCAAATTGGTCCTTAGAAAAACCTTTGGGTCAGGGTTCCCCGTCTATGGTGTGGACGTTAGGTTCTGCGCTCCACCGGAGAAATCCCAGTCAAACCCCCGAGCTAACATTGGGACGTCGAATTATCGAGGGTGCCACTCATTGGGGCTCTGTATTAAAGATCCCTGGAGAATTCCTTTTTATCCCTCAATATTGAGAGTAGTTGGAACTAGTGTTGAAATGGTATTTTCCTCTTTGTACCAGATGTTGCTTAAATATATATATTTTTTATTTCTTTTGCTCGATGATTTTTTTTATGTGGCACACTTGTCATTATCACATCATTTATTTTTTTAGTCGTCAATTTATTTATGCTAAATATTTTTTTTGATGAGATGAAGCTAAGACTTTTGAACTTGAAGATGAGGCGACAAAGCATTAAATTCAGAGATGAAGCGACGAGACCTCCAAACTCGAATTTAAACTCAAAACTTGCAACAAGTAAAGCCAAAATTCGTGCTTGAAGCGACCAACATTCGAACTTGGACTTGAAGCGAGTAACGCTTGATTTTTAACTTGAACTTGAAGCGAGCGACACTCGGTGTTGAATTTTAAGCGAGCGACAGTCGAACTTGAACTTAAACTTGAAGCGAGCAATGCTCGAACTTGAACTTGAAGGGAGCGACAATCGAACTTGAACTTGAACTCTAAGTGACCAACATTCGAACTTGAGTTTGAACTTGAACCGAGCGGCGCTCGATCTTAAACTTGAAGCGAGCGACGCTTAGTCTTGAACTAGAAGCGAGCGACGCTTGGTCTTGAACTTGAAGCAACCAACGCTCGAACTTGAGATGAAGCGATGCAACGACCACCTCGAGCTTGAAGATGGACCACCAAAACCAAACTTTGAAGATAAAGCGTGAACCTTGACTTTGAAGATGAAGCGTGAACCTTGACTTTGAAGATGAAGAGACGACATCGACTTTGAAGATCATCTCAACTTTGAAGACGAAACGACCACTTCGACTTTGAGATGAAACGAAGCTACCATTGAACTTGAAGATGAAGCGGAGCCGCCTTGAAACTTGAATTTAAAATGAGGAAGCCTTCGAACTTGAACTTGAAACGAGTAAAGCCTCTTGCGCGTACGAAACTTGTACCTTCACCCTAGTGTTAGTGTCAAAGTTCAGCTTGTAATGTTGTTTTACAAAGGAAAATGACATCTTTGTTGTGTCCCCTTTATTGACGATGTCGATGCTCGAGCTGTGGCTGCAGTTCGCAAGCTTCTTAAGAGTTCGCGCGAGGAGTTGAAGGAGTTCCAATGGACGCCTTGATTTACTATATATTTTTTTTACCATTAGTTCTTCATGTATCTTCCTCTAGACGTCTCTTATGTAAAGATTGATTTATTGTTTCCTGAGTACTGATTCTGTTCAAACAATCATTTGACTCGCCTCATTCATTTTGGAATAAAAATTTATTTTATCGTTTTACTGAACTTAAGTATTTTTTTGTTGCCTACGTGCCCTTGAAACTAAGAGATCAGGTCGTAACGTAGTTCGAATGGAATGAATATTTTTTTTATTGTCGTGACTGAACTTAAAGTCTCCTTTCTTTTTTGTCTTTAAGTTGCCTACGTACCCTTGGATGGAAAGGATCAAGTCATAACGTAGTTCGAATACATGGTGAAAACTTTTTATTGTGACCGAACTTAAAGTAATTTTTTTTTCTTTAAGTTGCCTACGTACCCTTGGATGTAGGGGATCAAGTCATAACGTATTTTAGATGAATTATTTTTTTGTTGTGGTGACTGAACTTAAAGTATATATATTTTTTTCTTTAAGTTGCCTACGTACTCTTAGGTGGAAGGGATCAAGTCATAACGTAGTTCAAATTATATGATGAGTGTTTTTTTTCTTTGGGTCGTTCACCTTTTAAGCTCATGCAGGCCAGAAGCAACATGTAGTTATACTCTTACGTTAAAGAGTATTACATTTCAAAAGATCTTATCTTCATCACGGTCTTGATTAGATCATTCGTTTGTAGGATTGGTTAGAATGATAATATTTTTCTTCACCTTCAAGGAGCCTTATGTATTTATGAGAACAAATAATTTCTTCTTCATGCGTGAAGGAACACGACTGTGAATCTTCTTGTCGCTATTTACTTCATCGAAGAGTCTTGCCCCTACGGTCTTCATCTTTCCTTCATGTTGATCACTTGTCCATTTGAGGCGATAAAAAACATATGTTGAAGGTCGGTCTTTCTTTGATTTGGAGACATTTAACCTTTGGAAAGCTGAAGTTCGAGTAGAGGTAGAAGTTAGACATGGATTTTCTCCTTTTGTCGCGACCATACTCATCCTTTGGAAGATCGAAGTTCGAGTAGTTGAAGGCTTGATGCGATTGAAGACAAAAGTTCTTTGATCGACTTCTTTTGAGTCGTCGACTTCTTCTGCGTTGATGTAGCATGAACTTGCACAAGTTTCTTCCTCTTTCTTGATGGGAAGGAAACTTCTTGAGAAGAATTCTTTTAAAGTCACCGGTCGTCGAGGTTGAGAAAAATATTTGTTTTCTCTTATCTCGTGTTTAGGCTCCCTTGGGCTCTCATTTCTTTGATGTTTCAGGACAAGACGTTGTTCTTGTTTCTTCCGACGGGGCACAACAGTCCATCATTTATCTTCATCATTGATAGGTTTGACCGCGTCTGGAAATTTATTGCCTGGTACATCATGTTGAAACCAAATAGATACGGGTTCTAAGGTTCCAAACTGGATTAGGCGCATTCCTGATCATGGAGCGGACGAGATCGTGTTTGGCTGCGCACACTTGTTGTCACCGCAACATGGTTTGATTGAGCTATTTCATCCAGGTCTAGCTCAATTTTTCCTTCTTTAGCTAACCTTAGAATTAGCTCCTTTAGGACGAAACATTTTTTCACCGGATGATTGAGAACTCGATGATACTTACAATAGTTGGGATCATCGACTTTGTCCATCTCTTTCGGGCGCCTACACTCGGGAAACTCAATCAGTCGTGTTTTTAGTAGTTGCTCTAACATGTCAGGAATGTCAGAATCTGGAAACGGGTAGACTTTTTCTTGTCTTTCTTTTAATGTAAGGCGACGTCTCTCGCCTCCGTCAATTCTTCTTTATGCTCTATTTTCCTTTCCTTTTGAGGAAAACCTTATAGGGGTCGTGTTGACGACCATGGATTCTTTCACGACATTCTTCGTAATTTTCTCAGTGTCGTTTACTTCTTTCTTTACTTTATTATATCTGGGATTAATAGGTTTCTGGTCCCTCTGTTAGCGATACTCAGCTCCATATCGTGGGCACGAGTTGCTAACTCTTCAAATGTGTGGGGTTTTATCCCTTGCAGGATGTATTGAAGTCCTCAATGCATGTCGTTGATGCACATTTCGACGACAGACTCCTCAGTGAGTCTGTCCTTGCAGTCGAGACTCAACGATCTCCAACGGTTGATGAAATCGATGACTGGCTCGCCCATCTTTTGTTGGGTTTTATGTCCTAAAACTCGTAGTTTGTAAACTGTTTGAATGTATATATTTTATTTCAATAAAGTTGTTATTGAATTTAGTGAATTGTGTTTGTATTAACCTATACCAATAACTAACACCCATGGCGATAGTGTGAGTACTTGAACTTCATGTGTGACATGAATGTGGATCAAGTTCAAGTAGACAGCCAAAATGGTCTATAGTATAGGGATAAGGCTGGGTACCTTATCCTGGGGACACTATTGGACGCGGCTCACTTTGTATAGTACAAAACGATGTGATTCGAATCGTTTCATGTAGAGACATGTGAGTGAGGGCGTCCTGTGCAATGAGTTTGCACAAGACCGAACCAAAAAATAAAATCGCTCTTTCTTTATAACACCGTTTACTGTAAAGACCGTTTTTATTTCATATGATGACTTAGGTAACTCGATCTCAATCCTGAGCTCATTATGAACTCCTGTTTATTCGACCTTATCCTTTGACTTGTACGGGTGAGAGTGCCCTTATCGCCGACTCAATAAGCCTACCATCTTGGGGATAAGATCGAATAAGTGGCTGGGGACGTAGTTGTGCGAGATGGAATTCACTCCTACCCGCTTTAAGGGTTAGTAGAGAGGTTGTTTCCTTAAGTGCTGACTTCAGGTCTTGAACAATGGGCCCATCCCCTCCTGATCAGGGAGGAATCTGATTTGATGGTTGGACCACAAATCACACTACAACAATTAATGCCTTTCCCGACGATAATAAACGTCGGTAAAAAGGGATAAATGCGTCGGCAAATGTATTACCGACGCCAAAACGCGCGTCGGGAACGTCGTCGCGTTAGGCGCGTGGGGAAAGGGTTTGCCGACGCGACAAGTCTGCGCGTCGGTAAAGATTCGATTCGGCGACGCGGACTACATCCGTCGGCGAATATGAGTTTTACCGACGCCATAGTATGGCGTCGGCATTAGTATATTTGCCGACGCGGATTATTCACGTCGGCAAATATACTAATGCCGACGTGTCATGAGAACGTCGGCAAACAAAACACCGACGTGTTTACTCGGCGTCGGTAAAAATATACTAATACCGACGTTTTTTTTAGGCGTCGGCAAATTAACAAACATGCCGACGTCATACGATTGCGTCGGTAAATATACTATTGCCGACGTGCTTATTTATGGCGTCGCCATTTTCCTTTCGGATTAAAAACAGAATTTCCAAAAAATTCCTTTTTTTTTTTTGGATATTATTATTACCAATTTTCGTAAAAACAATTTCCCTGTCAATTTCATTATAATCTATAAAACAAAAAAATCATATTCATTCCGCAAGTGAATAAAACACAAAATATTTTAGTATGATTAAACTATATACATATTCAAGAAATTTAAAAGTACACTTAAACTATATACATATTTATCGATCCTGAAACACGAAATATTTTAGTATGGTTACAAAACATGAAAGCTTTTCAAATCTCGTCATCACAATCTTCTCGCGGTCGTTCATCGATCCTGAAACACCTAATTTTGAAAAGAAAACTTATAAGTACTTAAACTATATACATATTTATCCCTTATTCACACAAAATCAAAGTAAGAAATTTACTTAACTAATCCAAAATTTACATATTTATCACTTCAACCTAATATATCACATATACCTCATGACCTTCATATATATATACAAACTTTTACCTAAATTTACTCAACTAATCCAAACGTTACAAAATCTCATAAAGTGCAAAAACAAATCACTCAATCCAATAGAACTAAACTAGTCAATCCAATCATGCATATATACTTTTAAATTCCGAACTATTCATCCATATGAAATGTGTATTCAACCTAATATATAACATCGCTCGTGGCATCCATACATATTCATTTAGAACACAAATAACACTTCATATACAAGCTTTTACCTAAATTTACTCAACTAACCCAAACTTTACAAAATCTCATAAAGTGCAAAAACAAATCACTCAATTCATTCCTATTGCATACAAATATATTGCATCCCCTATAAACTCAAAATGGATACAATATTTTGCTACCATAACTGCAGGATAGCCATACAATATTTATCATTAAACTACGTAGTATTAATTCATACAATATTTTGCTACCATAGCTGCAGGATAGCAAAATCTATTCAGTTTTATTACGAGAGTGAGATAGCTCATACCACGTTTGATGCTTATTGTCTTGATGTTTGACTCAATTGTTCAAGCATTTTCTTCATGGCCTCCATATCTTCTTGTTGTTTGTTAATTTCTTTCCTCACGGCCTCCAAATTCGTTTTGTTTCTTAATTTCTCCTGTGCGAGTTCATCTTTTAACTCTTTTATCTCCATTGAATGCTCATATTGCATTTGGGTCACATATGCAGTTGATGAGGTACCGCCACTTCTTGTTGGCTTTGGTCCTGGACCCAATCCTTTAACGTATCCCGATCGAGTTCCCAACACCTTCTGAGTTATTTGTGCTTGAACTAGTGGTTCACACCCTTCTGGAGTCGGGGCAGATTTCAACTCTATCATTTGTTTCTGCATGCAGTTACAATTACTATAAGTAATAGTGTGACAAATTTACAAATGAAGTATTGAAAGAAGGAAATAACTTACATGAGCGCCCTCTGCGACCTCATTGATCCACTTCCCATCAACTTTAGATGTGTGTGTCCGCTCAAATAAATCAATTAGTCCAAATTGGTCGTCACCAACTTTCTTTTTCTACAATTCTCAATAATATAAAAAGTATTATTATTATAATCTTTAGACTAATAATTATAGAGAGAGATATTTTAGCAACACACCTCTTCTTGTAGTATTTGACAAAAAGACTTTGAACCAGCTTTATGATTGAAAGGTAATTCAGATCGACTTTTCTTATTCGCCTCCGAAATTTTCTAAAGAACGAATGATTAGGTAATGAATATGAAATATATATGTAAAATGAATATGAATTAGCGTACCAGCCAAACAGGATCCTCAAACTTATTGCATACTACGTGCCACTCATCAATGTTGTCCTTAAGTCTCTTAGGTGGGTTCGCACGTGCCACTTCAGAACTGGGAAGTCGTAAGTAGTGTTTGTACAATTCTGCCCTGTACTCTTTAAACACACTACCCATTCGTTTTACTAAAAATTTATTGATGGCCGGATCCGTCGAGTCGAATATGAAATGATCCTACATAGAGGAGATTAGTAAGGTAATATATTACATATTATAAAGAAAAAATACAATACAATTAATGAGCTTACCTTTAGTCGACTTTTTATTAGGGTCACCAATTCCTTCGGTACATCTTTCATTTGGTGGCAACTTGGTGGAAAACACTCTCTCACATAGCTACCAATACAATTGCTCAACTTTGTGGCCTCCTCAGCTACAAACTTGTTCGACATAGGGTCAATAGTGATGTGAATTTTTCCCTTCTCAGCCACATACTTCTCCAACTCGATATTACGCGTGAACCCGCGATGAGACCTAGTATTCACACTTTCCACTGCACAAATAGAAAATACTAATTAAATTGATATAATACCAAAATGTATAACCCTACAAAATGTGTATCTGAATAATAATATAACCTGAAGTAGATCCTAACATGTGAGGGTTCTCGGTGGGTTCATCAAATTCTTCATCTATCTCTTGGTTATTCATAATAGTATCAATCTCTCGGTTCCCTCTACAAACACACAAGAAGAACATTAATATGAAATAATGATCAATACATAGGAAAAAAATAATGAAATACACACACACATACTGGGCATTGTTGGCAAACTTTATGTGGAATGTTCTTACCTTTTCCATCGTTAACTTTAACTTCATACCGAGACTCCCCACATACTGGGCATTGTTGGCAATCAGCAAATTCTTTCCAATATAATATACAATCGTACTTGCAAGCATGAATAGACTCATAGCCTAACCCTAAGCAACGCAAGTTCTTCTTAGCTTCATAATATGAACTAGGTATAGATGCACCTATTGGAAATGCTTCGTTCAACAATTTTAGTAACATATCAAACGACTTGTTACTCCAACGGTTAAGATGCTTGATATGCATCAACTTCACCAAAAAATTCAAAGAAGAAAATTTTGTACAGCCAGGGTACAATTGATTACGTGCTTCACTCATTAAATCCTCAAATACGTTCGAAGTATCCCTTTCATGGAGATTAATGTCCTTAAAGATAGATTGAAATTGAGATAGTTTAAGAATTTGGGCGATACTCTAAATTATTAAGAATTGCGAGTATCACCCCAATGAAAATGTGCTCACAATCTATTGAGCATAAGAATAATCAACAATTTATATCATTAAAAAAAAAAAAGCTCCAATGGATCTCAAAGGCTTTCCCACAGAGACACTTCAAACGAAGCTCCAATGAATCCCCCACCCTCTCCACTCCCACTGTTTCTTCATCATCTTCTTCTTCCTTGCTACACCATTTCTTCTACAACATTTTTCATTTCAAAATTACACTCTGTTTCCATTTCTTATTTCTTGTTTTTTTATTCTGACAAAAACCATACATTTATGGTCTCATTTTGATCTCTACAATCTGTTTCTTCTTCCCTAAAATATGCTCCTAATCTAAGTGCAGCAAACATCAAGTTCTCACAGAAACAAATCAACAATTTATATCATTAAAAAAAAAAAAAAAAAACACAGCAACTAAACCTGAGGAGGCGGCGACGGTGGCGGGAGGGGAAGGAGGCGGGGAGTGCGGCTGCGACGTTGGCGGCAACGCGGTGGGATCAAGACGGAGGCGACGACGAAGGCAGGAGAGACGGAGGCGGGAGGAGAGACGGAGGCGGCGACGCTCGTAGGAGTCGACGGCGTGGAGGGAGGCGACGGATTGGAGGGAGGCGACGATTTAGGGTTCTGCAGAGAGCGAGAGGTGAAGAAGAAGAAGAAGAAATCGGGGCTTAGGGCATTTTGTTTATTTCCAGATTTAACTAGGCGTCGGTAAATATAACCATTTACTAAATAAATAAATAAATGTTGACATTTACCGACGTTTATTTAAATCACGTCGGTAAATATCGAGAAATATACCGACGCCTGTTCAAAAGGCGTCGGTAAATAATATCTTTACCGACGTAAAGTCCATATGCGTCGGTAAATATTGAGAAATATACCGACGCCGGTTCAAAGGCGTCGGTAAATAATTATTTTCACCGACGTCGTTTGTGACAACGTCGGTAAGTATAAGTAATTATTTTTTTATGGTTTTGTTTACCGACGTGGTCCAATACAACGTCGGTAAATATCCATAAATGCCGACGCATATGTAATGGCGTCGGTAATGATCCATAAATGCCGACGCGTAAAGAAATACGTCGGCAATTATGGATAAATGCCGACGCTTAACACAATGCGTCGGTAATGATGGATCTTTACCGACGCATAAATAACTGCGTCGGTAATTATCGACATTTACCGACGCCATATTCATCACGTCGGTAATATTCATTATTGCCGACGTCCCTACGCGAGCGTCGGCATTGCGTACAATTACCGACGTATTTATTCGCGTCGGTAAGTTTAGCGTCGGTAATGCCATTTTTTCTTGTAGTGTCAATTTTTCATTAGAGGTGTCAGTGGTACTTAAGAAACAAGATATAATACAAGGGTTAAACGGTATAAATGACCCGTTGTGATTACGAACGACCTGTGAAGGATCGACTTACTGATGATAGTTATATCAAGAGGACACAATATATCTACAGTGAGGAGAGTGCAGCCCTTGGACTTTAGTGGAGTCTCCGGGGTTAACGAATGTTGGTTAGTTCGGTTGAAAGAGTTTTGACCGGATAATCTCGTATCGTTGGAGCTCATGATCTGTAGGTCCTTACGGTTCTCCTGGCTAGCTCGGATAAAGCCGTGAAACACTATATAAAACAATATAAAAGAAAAGAAAAGAAAAGAAAAGAAAAAAATTTGAATCGTTCAAATTCGGGTTTATGGAAGAATTTGGACATATTTAAATATGATATTGGTCTACAATATGAATTGGATTCATATGTGAAAAGTCGGTTTTCGAAAAACCGGGATTAATTATATTATTTAATTAATATTTGATATTGAATTAAATAATATTAATTAATATATATATTTTTTTTATGAATTAAAAAGTTTAATTAATAAAATAATTATTATTATTTTTAATAATAATAATATATAAATATATATATATATATATATATATATATACATGTGTCTTACATGCAAATGTAAGACACATGTAAGTTATATTTATACAAGGTATATATGATTCATCAGATCAATTAAAAAAAAAAAAAAAAAAAAAAACCAACGTCTTCTTCTTCTTCTCTCGGCTCTCTGCTCTCTGTAAAAAGAAGAAAATTGTTTTCTTCAGTGAGCTTCTTCCTTCTTTTCTCTTGTAAAAGGAGTCCCACTACTCCGTTTCTCGGTCCGAGGATAGCGGGACTACCGTGGGTGGTCCACGAAGGTTTCGTGAGAAGGCTCGTTCAGCTCGTGAGGAGCTTCTGGCGGTGAAATTTGAAGAAATTCGAACGACAAGGATATGTGTTCTAATTTCTCTTTTTCATTGCTTTTGCATGTTTCCGTTTGTTTAAATTGATGAAATTAGAGTGTCTATGATCCAAATCGCTTCCGTTGCGTGCCATGCGCTCCGTCAATTGGTATCAGAGCGTTTTTGGCCACTCAATTTCCATCAATTTAAGTTATGGTGGGTTTTATTTAAGAAATTGTTTCTGATTGGCGTCTAAAGTGAATATCGATTTTGGCATAGTTTCTTTTGAATTTCATTATTTGTAATTGCCCGAGAATGTATGGGCTTTAATGCATGCTAAAGAGTCTGTATTTTAGAGTCATTAGAGTTCATATAGGTTTCTTTGTGAAAGAAGTTTAAGTTTGAAACTCGCCGAAATGTTCGGTGTAAGTTCAAACTCGTTCTAGGCAATACGAAGAGAAATTCGAAGAGTTTTTGGCCGAAGCGTTCGGAGGAAGCAAGTTGGTCAAAGGCGGTGCGAAGAGTTCGAAGTCCGCTCAAGGCGTAGCTTGTTGATCAAGCCTGTAATAAATTAGTTATTGCTTGTTAAATGCCAAAATCGATCCACTTTAGTGTGTTTAATTAATTATGCATTGGGAATGTATGTTTTAATTAAAATCCATGTTTGTATGTGCATAACGTATGCCATATAGATTTAAAATCCCACCATAGGAAGCATGCTCCATGCATTGGTAATATGTTATAAGTGTTATAATATATAGTATGCATATTTGGCAATTCATGAG
Organism: Herpetospermum pedunculosum; assembly: GCA_028017165.1. Taxonomy (NCBI): domain Eukaryota; kingdom Viridiplantae; phylum Streptophyta; class Magnoliopsida; order Cucurbitales; family Cucurbitaceae; genus Herpetospermum; species Herpetospermum pedunculosum. The sequence continues at coordinate 58,508,220 of CM051528.1, forward strand.
TATTAATATAAGAGTTATATTAATTCATGAATTAGATGTTGATAATTTAATAGAATAATTGATATAAGTGTTATATTAATTATGAAATTAAATATACAACATAGGTTGCCATGGTTTTAGGCATATTATAGGTTATAAGTGTTATAATATATTGGATGCATGTTTAATTCATGGGGTATTAATATAAGAGTTATATTAATTCATGAATTAGGAGTTGTATATTTAATAGAATAATTAATATAAGTGTTATATTAATTATGAAATTAAACATCCATCTTAGATGCATATTGTATGTTATAATTGGTATAATGTATAGGATGCATGCTTAATTCAGAGTATTGATATAAGTGTTATATTGATTATGAATTAAGAGTTGAATGTTTAAGAGCATAATCGATATAAGTGTTCTATTGATTATGAAATTAAATATTCAACTTGTCATGCCTTAGTGTTGCATGTTTGAGAAACATGTAGAAGTTTGTTGTAGTTAGTCTTAGTTTTGCAAAGCGTTGTAAAATTGGCATAGACTTTTAAAAATCTATAACAAAGACAAAGGCATGCTCACTTAGGGTTGAATGTATCGTTCCGTTTCATTAGATGAATAGGTCGATATCTTGTAAATGCTAAGGTTACAAGAAACTCACCCGGGGACATCCTGTTCGAGGTTGGAGGTATTTAAGCTGACGGTTTACGGAACACCTCCTACCTGGGGACCATCCGGTACTTGAGTAAAGTTAACCCGACTTTATGAGCATGCGTGAGTGGTGTGAGGTAATAAAGTGTTTATCACCTAGACATCATAGGTAAAAGTTTGTTTTACCTAGACTTAGGTCTTATTGTCTTAGCCGGATAATGCCTGAGTAATTTACCCATTCCGTCTTAAAATACTTAGTAGAGGTGTTGAGAAGGTATATATGATATGTCCCTCTCCTCCTACGTTCTCTGTCAAGTTCACACCGTGAGAATTATGCTCGGCCTCGTGATGTCATTAGGGCATCCCCATTCAGATGGTATTTGCATAATTCAAGAGCAAGGTGAATGGAGAAAGTATTTATAGTAAGTGGGAGAAGGAAGTATGTCAATACATCCTGCGGTCTCCTCCATTGGATTGAACCGTGAGATTCCTATGTTCTGCCTGCTAGGTGCCCACAAGAGGTACCGATCCATTCGGAGGGTCGTTTCATAGGAATCGGAACATCTCAATCACCATTTATGGATAAAGAAACATAGAGCCATTCCCAACTTTGACATTTCCATTCGGTTGCATCGTTGGGGCCGCCCTATGAATTCTAAAAAAGGAGGGTCACACTTACGAGATTTGCTAAGGAGTTAGTAAATCTTGACCAAACAGCGATAACTAAGATGCTATAAGAATATGAGATATTCTGGTATTAGCATTTAGTCAAGAATGTCTTGATTCAGTGAAGGAATGCTTGACTGCCCCTCGGTAGCGACCATTCTGACCCACTGAAGTATCGTTGCAGTTTAATAATGAGTTTTGGGTACATTATTATTCTTTGCTAAATTCTTGATTGGTGTGTAAATTAGGTTAAAACCTTTTCACTAATATTTTTTTCATTCTCTTTTCAGCATGTCTAGCTCTTTCATTCACTTACTAGCTTCCGATAAGTTAACCGGCGATAACTACGCGACCTGGAAATCGAACTTGAATACGATTCTCGTTCTAGATGATCTAAGGTTTGTCTTATCAGAGGATTGTCCTCCCCCTCCTAGCTCGGATGCGACTCGAACTGTTAGAGAAGCATATGATAGATGGATGTTGCGTGCTCAATGTGTAAAATAAATAAGCAATCAGAGAGAGAGAGCACTCAGAACATGCAAGCATACATGATCTTATAGCAAGTAGTAAGTATTTTTTCATTCGTTTTCCCACAGAGATTTATTATTAGCTACTCGTGAAGTGTAATGTTAAGAAAGAATGGGTGGATTTGAAGGGGTAGATTTGGTTTTAAAGTTCCTATTTATTGCTGAATATATAGAAGGTAGCAACATAAACAAGTGCAAGTCGATGGTAAACGCAAAATGTAAAGAGAAAGAATTAATAAACGAAGAGAAAAGTAGTCAAGCCAAATTTTTAACTTAGCAGAATTGCGAGAACAGCAATTCTACCGCAATGTTACTAACAGCGAAAGTGTGTGAAATGGAGAAACAAGGGCTACTAACGACTCCTCTATAGGCATTTTCATACGATTCTCAAGCATTGGATCAACTCACTATGCATCAAACTAACTCAATCTCATGTATCTTCCGATTTCATGCATTAGATTCTTTAGTTTACTCATGTCCAAGTAAGGTCTTAAGCATCTTGTTAAAGCAGAAAGTTATGGTTTGTACTAGGAAAACGCCTATTCCTAGGTCGTTTTCTGGCTACCTTGAAAGGCTAGCATGAGTGTATGACTCTGAACTCTTACTCCTTCCAGAGGTTAGGAGTTCTTTGGACAAAATGGATGGCCAATCGAAATTGCCCGTGGGATGAAGCTTACATACAATCAATGCTTCGAGAGCTATCCTACATGCTTGGTTCACGTTTTTTAGCCTATAGTATTGTCATTAGCATGCCCCTATGTGACTTAGTTACTCATGGATATAGAGAGAACAGAAATATTAAATAAAGTAGGCATGCTCAGAAGAGAAATGAACTTAAAACAGCAAAGCAAAACAGTAAATCGCAAAGACAAGTAACTGTGAAATAACGAATTGTGCTTTGATTAATCGATTGTTGGAATGAACAAAGGGAAACTTTAAGTGAATAACTTAAAGACAGAAAGCAACGAAATGAAATGAACTAGCTAACAACAAAGAAACAACAACTAAACAGTGCTGGAAATGAGAAATAAAAGACAGAAAGCAGTAAGTTGAGCGTGCTCGCTTCGTCGCAGTTGCCTCGGCTGAGAGGAGAAAAGAGTAGCCTTGCTTGGATGAATCCAATCAGGATAGAAGATGAATCTTCTCTCCTTCCTATCAGATTGTCGACTCCAACAGCTAAGCTTTCCAACCCAACAGACGGAAGAGAAAAACAGGAGAAAAGATGGAGCTGCGAAGAGACTTCTACGCTTTCGGATGATGATCAAACCCTCTACTTTGACCCCCTTTTATAGTAATCTGCAGGTGCGTTTGGGCCAAGGAGAACCATCCATCCTCAACGTCGTACTTCAAAATGGATGGAGGAGAAAGAACGAATCCCTGAAATAACGGAAAATAACAGAACAAGATCAGTCAACTTACGGATTTCACTTGAAACATTGCGGTTTTAGCAATGTTTCCGCAATGCTACCGCAATGCGCATTTTTCCTTCTTTTAACTTCGGTTTTCATTCCTTTTCTTTCCTTTTGCACACAAGTCCTAATTTAGCTACCTTCTTCTAATTCTCATATATAAGCATAGGTTTAAGCTAAATCCTATCAAAAACACCTAAGAGTGTACATCTTTCTAAGATAAATAAGTCCTAAAAAGGTCACTTTTGGAGACGTAACAATGGACAAGGGCTAATGATAAAGCCCGAGTCTATATCTTAGCCAGCATATCTGATGTGTTAGCTAAGAAGCACGAGGATATGGTTTCTGCTAAAGAAATCATGTCTTCATTACAGGAGATGTTTGGACTACCGTCCTCATCGGTATGTCATGAAGCCCTCAAATACGTTTACAACTCTCGCATGAAAGAGGGTACCTCTGTTAGGGAGCATGTCCTTAACATGATGGTCCACTTCAATGTGGCGGAAGTAAATGGAGCTACTATTGATGAGTCAAGTCAAGTAAGCTTTATCATGGAATCTCTTCCGAAGAGTTTCCTTCAGTTCAGAACCAATATGGTAATGAACAAGATAAAGTATAATTTGACTTCTCTTCTCAGCGAGCTACAGACCTATCAGTCCCTTCACACTTCTAAAGGAAAAGAGAAGGAGGCAAACGTTGTCACTTCTAGGAAATTCCAAAAGGGGTCGTCTTCAGGGAGTAGGTCTGAACTTTCTTCTATTAAGAATAAGAGTATTCAAAAGAAGAAGAAAGATAAAAGGAAGGGAAAAGCACCTGCTGCAGGTAAGAGCAAGACTAAATCTACAGACAAAGGAAAATGTTTCCATTGTGGTGTAGATGGGCACTGGAAACGAAATTGTCCAAAGTATCTTACAGAGAAAAAGGCTGAGAAGGAAAGACAAGGTAAATATGATTTATTTGTTGTCGAAACATGTTTAGTAGAACATGATTGTCATACCTGGATACTTGATTCAGGAGCTACTAATCATGTTTGTTCTTCTTTTCAGGAAACTAGTTCTTGGCAGCCACTTTCTCGCGGTGAGATAACTCTCAGAGTTGGAACTGGAGAGGTTGTCTCAGCTGAAGCAGTGGGAGCTGTAAAGTTGTTGTATAGAGATAGTTTCATTTTACTAGAAAATGTACTCCTCGTTCCTACCTTCAAGAGGAATCTTGTATCTATATCTTGTTTGTTAGAACAGTTGTATATGATGGAGTGCCCATGGCACGCAGCGGAAGCGATTTGGATCATAGACACTCTAATTTCATCAATTTAAACAAATGGAAACATGCAAAAGCGATGAAAAAGAGAAGTTAGAACACATACCCTTGTCGTTCGTAATTCTCCAAATTCACCGTCAGAAGCTCCTCACGAGCTCACCGAGCCTTCTCACGAAACGTTCGTGGACCACCCACGGTAGTCCCGCTATCCTCAGGCCGAGAAACGGAGTAGTGGGACTCCTTTTACAAAAGAAAAGAGGGAAGAAGCTTCAACTGAAAAAACTATTTTTTCACAGAAGCAGTGGAAGAAGACGACGGCAGAAGAAGAAATTGAATTCAAAATTCAATTTTGCAAGTGAGTACCCCAAAAGGCACTCACCGCATTTAATTTCAATTTTAATTTCTTTCTTTTTTTTTTTTTTTTTTTTTTTTTTTAAACCAATTGATCTGTCAATTTTATATATACCTGTGTATATATAAATTATACATGTGTCTTACATCTTGCATGTAAGACACATGTATATATATATATATATATATATATTATTATTAAAAATAATAATTATTATTTTTATTAATTAAACTTTTTAATTAATAAAAATATATATATTTAATTAATATTATTTAATTCAATATCAAATATTAATTAAATAATATAATTAAACCCGGTTTTCCGAAAACCGACTTTTTGCACATGAATCCAATTCATGTTTTCAGATCAATCTCATATTTAAATCATATTTAAATATGTCCATATTTAAATCATATTTAAATATGTCTAACCATCTTCCACAAACCCGAATTTGAACAATTCAAATTCTTTTCTTTTCTTTTATATTGTTTCACGGTTTTATCCGAGCTAGCCAGGAGAACCGTAAGGACCTACAGATCATGAGCTCCAACGATACGAGATTATCCGGTCAAAACTCTTTCAACCGAACTAACCAACATTCGTTAACCCCCGGAGACTCCACTAAAGTCCAAGGGCTGCACTCTCCACACTGTAGATATATTGTGTCCTGTTGATATAACTATCATCAGTAAGTCGATCCTTCACAGGTTGTTCATAATCACAACGGGTCATTTAAACCGTTTAACCCTTGTATTATATCTTGTTCCTTAGGTACCACTGACACCTCTAATGAACAATTGATTTGTGGTCCAACCATCAAATCAGATTCCTCCCTGATCAGGAGAGGATGGGCCCATTGTTCAAGACCTGGAGTCAGCACTTAAGGGAACAACCTCTCTACTAACCCTGAAAGCGGGTAAGAGTGAACTCCAATCTTGCTACAACTATGTCCCCAGCCACTTATTCAATCTTATCCCCAAGATGGTAGGCATATTGAGTCGGCGATCTGGCCACTCGCACCCGTACAAGTCAAAGGATAAGGTCAAATAAACAGGAGTTCATAGTAAGCTCAGGATTGAGATCGAGTTACCTAAGTCATCATATGAAAAAAACCGGTCTTTACAGTAAACGGTGTTATAAAGAAAGAGCGATTTTATTTCTTGGTTCGGTCTTGTGCAAACTCATTGCACAGGACGCCCTCACTCACATGTCTCTACATGAAACGATTCGAATCACATCGTTTTGTACTATACAAAGTGAGCAGCGTCCAATAGTGTCCCCAGGATAAGGTACCCAGCCTTATCCCTATACTATAGACCATTTTTGGCTGTCTACTTGAACTTGATTCACATTCATGTCACACATGAAGTTCAAGTACTCATACTATCGCCATGGGTGTTAGTTATTGGTATAGGTTAATACAAACACAATTCACTAAATTTCAATAACAACTTTATTGAAATATAATATATACATTCATTCAGTTTACAAACTACGAGTTTTAGGACATAAAACCCAACAAACTCCCACTTGGACTAAAACGTCAGTGGAGTACATGCTGGTTGAGAGAACTAGAATATCAAATATCTAAAGTTTCTCCCACTGTCCTACTGAGCAGCTCGCAGCCCTATACTTTGTAGGTGTCTCTCAAACACTTTAGCCGTGAGAGACTTAGTAAACGGATCAGCAATGTTATGCTCCGAGGCTACCTATGTGACGATCACATCTCCTCGTTGCACTATCTCCCTGATGAGATGATACTTTCGCTCAATATGCTTTCCACGCTTATGGCTTCTAGGTTCTTTAGAATTTGCCACTGCACCGCTGTTATCACAATAAAGAGTGATTGGCAAGTTCATATTTGGAACAACTTCCAAATCTGTCAAGAACTTCCTAAGCCATACAGCTTCCTTCGCTGCTTCGCAAGCTGCGACATACTCAGCTTCCATGGTGGAGTCAGCAATACAACTTTGCTTTATACTCCTCCATACTATTGCTCCTCCGTTAAGAGTGAACACTGATCCTGATGTAGATTTCCTGGAATCTATATCAGTCTGAAAATCAGAGTCAGTGTATCCTGCAAGGATCAAATCCTTCGCGCCATACACAAGCACATAGTCCCTCGTTCTCCTAAGATACTTGAGGACGTGTTTAACGGCTGTCCAGTGATCATATCCTGGATTGGATTGGAACCTACTGACAATTCCTACTGCATAACAGATGTCGGGTCGTGTACACAACATAGCGTACATGAGACTACCAACTGCAGATGCATAGGGAATTCGTCTCATATCCTCAACCTCTTGAGGTGTCTTAGGAGACTGTTCCTTAGACAAGTGAATTCCATGCCTAAAAGGCAGCGAACCTTTCTTGGAATTCTGCATCGAATATCTTGACAACACCTTGTCAATATAAGATGCTTGAGACAATGCTAGCACTTTGTTCTTACGATCCCTTATGATCTGAATCCCTAGAACAAACTGAGCCTCTCCCAAATCTTTCATTTGGAATTGGTTCGCTAGCCAATTCTTAACGCCAGTTAGGAACCCTACATCATTCCCAATGAGTAGTATATCGTCTACGTACAAGACTAAGAAAGCTACAACAGTATTGACTACTTTCTTGTAAACACAAGGTTCGTCAATATTTTGTTCAAAGCCATAAGATTTGATCGCCGTATCAAACCTTATATTCCAGGATCTAGATGCTTGCTTCAACCCATAAATGGATCGATTAAGCTTGCAAACCTTTTGCTCTTGACCCTGAAGTATGAATCCCTCTGGTTGAGCCATATAGATACTCTCCTCAAGATTACCATTCAGAAAGGCAGTCTTGACATCCATTTGCCAGATTTCATAATCATAAAATGTAGCAATGGATAAGAGTATTCTAATCGACTTTAACATGGCAACAGGAGAAAAAGTTTCTTCATAGTCCACCCCTTCTCTTTGGGAATAACCTTTTGCCACAAGTCGAGCCGTAAAGGTTTGCACCTTACCGGCTTGGTCTCGTTTTCTCTTGTAGATCCACTTGCAACCGATAGGTCTTTCACTATCTGGTTGGTCTACAAGATCCTAGACCGAATTGAAGTACATAGACTCCATTTCGAGATCCATGGCTTTAAGCCACTGGTCCTTGTCTATGTCATTCATTGCCTGTTTAAAGGTCAATGGATCCTCAACGCCATCATCAGGTATGACGACTTGAGTTTCAGACAAGCCGATGTAGCGGTCAGGCTGTCTTACATCCCTCCCACTGCGTCGAGGCTTTCTCAACTCTTGAGAAGGACCAGCCTGATCAACAACCTTTGTTGATCCGTCTGTAACTTTCCTGGAAAATTCGGACAAAACAATTTTGCTCGACGGTTGATGATCTCTCATGTGGTCTTCCTCTAAGAACGTGGCATTAGTCGATACTAGTACCTTGTTCTCATGAGGATCATAAAAAAGACCACCTTTCGTTTCCTTGGGGTAACCTACAAATAGGCACAATTTTGAACGATGTTCCAACTTCTTTGGATTGGGTACTAGCACATGTGCCGGACACCCCCAAATCCTGAAGTGACGTAAACTACCTTTACGCCCTCTCCATAACTCATAAGGTGTTTCAGAAACACTCTTAGAGGGAACCATGTTCAAAATATATACTGCAGTCTCTACTGCATATCCCCAAAACGAACTAGGCAAATGAGCATAACTCATCATAGATCGAACCATGTCTAACAGGGTTCTATTTCTCCTCTCGGACACACCATTCTGCTGTGGTGTTCCTGGCGCTGAGAGTTGAGATACTATTCCATGTTCTATCATATAGTCCTGGAATCTTAAATCCATATACTCTCCACCTCGATCTGATCGGAGTGTTTTTATCGATTTACCTAATGTGTTCTCAACCTCTGCCTTATACTCTTTGAACTTTTCAAGAGCTTCGGACTTATGATGCATTAGATAAAGATAACCGTACCTAGAATAATCATCAATGAAACTGATGAAATATTCATACCCTCCTCGTGCTTTGACATTCAAAGGACCGCAGAGATCCGAATGCACGATTTCTAGAGGTTCTTTGGACCTATGACCTTTTTCAGAAAAAGATCGTTTGGTCATTTTGCCCTCAAGACAAGACTCACATGGCGGTAAAGAGTTGTCCTCTAAACGATTTAGCAGACCACTCTTAACCAATCTCCCAATCCTATTGAGATTAATGTGACCTAGTCTTAAGTGCCAAAGATAAGTACTTGGAGAAAATTTCAGCCTTTTAGTTTGAGTCTCAGCTGTTTTAAACATTTCAGTGTTCAAAATAGCTTTGGCTTCGGTTGGTCTTAACACATACAAGTTGTTTTCAAGTTTCGCAGAACAAATACGTACACCTCTTTTGCTAATGAACGCTTCATTATAAACAAAAGATACTTTATACAACTGTTCTAACAAACAAGATATAGATACAAGATTCCTCTGGAAGGTAGGAACCAGGAGTACATTTTCTAGTAAAATGAAACTATCTCTATACAACAACTTTACAGCTCCCACTGCTTCAGCTGAGACAACCTCTCCAGTTCCAACTCTGAGAGTTATCTCACCGCGAGAAAGTGGCTGCCAAGAACTAGTTTCCTGAAAAGAAGAACAAACATGGTTAGTAGCTCCTGAATCAAGTATCCAGGTATGACAATCATGTTCTACTAAACATGTTTCAACAACAAGTAAATCATATTTACCTTGTCTTTCTTTCTCAGCCTTTTTCTCTGCAAGATACTTTGGGCAATTTCGTTTCCAGTGCCCATCTACACCACAATGGAAACATTTTCCTTTGTCTGTAGATCTAGTCTTGCTTTTACCTGCAGCAGGTGCTTTTCCCTTCCTTTTATCTTTCTTCTTCTTTTGAATACTCTTATTCTTAATAAAAGAAAGTTCAGACTTACTCCCAGAAGACGACCCCTTTTGGAATTTCCTAGAAGTGACAACGTTTGCCTCCTTCTCTTTTCCTTTAGAAGTCTGTAGGGACTGGTAGGTCTGTAGCTCGCTGAGGAGAGAAGTCAAATTATACTTTATCTTATTCATTACCAAATTGGTTCTGAACTGAAGGAAACTCTTCGGAAGAGGTTCCAAGATAAAGCTTACTTGACTTGACTCATTTATAATAGCTCCGTTTACTTCCGCCACATTGAAGTGGACCATCATGTTAAGGACATGCTCACTAACAGAGGTTCCCTCCTTCATGCGAGAGTTGTAAACGAATTTGAGGGCTTCATGACAGACCGATGAGGACGGTAGTCCAAACATCTCCTGTAATGAAGACATGATTTCTTTAGCAGAAACCATATCCTCGTGCTTCTTAGCTAACACATCAGATATCCTGGCTAAGATATAGACTCGGGCTTTATCATTAGCCCTTGTCCATCTATCATATGCTTCTCGAACAGTTCGAGTTGCATCCGAGCTAGGAGGGGGAGGACAATCCTCTGATAAGACGAACCTGAGATCATCTAGAACGAGAATCGTATTCAAGTTCGATTTCCAGGTCGCGTAGTTATCGCCGGTTAACTTATCGGAAGCTAGTAAGTGAATGAAAGAGCTAGACATGCTGAAAAGAGAATGAAAAAATATTAGTGAAAAGGTTTTAACCTAATTTAGACACCAATCAAGAATTTAGCAAAGAATAATAATGTACCCAAAACTCATTATTAAACTGCAACGATACTTCAGTGGGTCAGAATGGTCGCTACCGAGGGGCAGTCAAGCATTCCTTCACTGAATCAAGACATTCTTGACTAAATGCTAATACCAGAATATCTCATATTCCTATAGCATCTTAGTTATCGTTGTTTGGTCAAGATTTACTAACTCCTTAGCAAATCTCGTAAGTGTGACCCTCCATTTTTAGAATTCATAGGGCGGCCCCAACGATGCAACCGAATGGAAATGTCAAAGTTGGGAATGGCTCTATGTTTCTTTATCCATAAATGGTGATTGAGATGTTCTGATTCCTATGAAACGGCCCTCCGAATGGATCGGTACCACTTGTGGGCACCTAGCAGGCAGAACATAGGAATCTCACGGTTCAATCCAATGGAGGAGACCGCAGGATGTATTGACATACTTCCTTCTCCCACTTACTATAAATACTTTCTCCATTCACCTTGCTCTTGAATTATGCAAATACCATCCGAATGGGGATGCCCTATTGACATCACGAGGCCGAGCATAATTCTCACGGTGTGAACTTGACAGAGAACGTAGGAGGAGAGGGACATATCATATATACCTTCTCAACACCTCTACTAAGTATTTTAAGACGGAATGGGTAAAATTACTCAGGCATTATCCGGCTAAGACAATAAGGCCTAAGTCTAGGTAAAACAAACTTTTACCTATGATGTCTAGGTGATAAACACTTTATTACCTCACACCACTCACGCATGCTCATAAAGCCGGGTTAACTTTACTCAAGTACCGGATGGTCCCCAGGTAGGAGGTGTTCCGTAAACCGTCAGCTTAAATACCTCCAACCTCGAACAGGATGTCCCCGGGTGAGTTTCTTGTAACCTTAGCATTTACAAGATATCGACCTATTCATCTAATGAAACGGAACGATACATTCAACCCTAAGTGAGCATGCCTTTGTCTTTGTTATAGATTTTAAAAGTCTATGCCAATTTTACAACGCTTTGCAAAACTAAGACTTACTACAACAAACTTCTACATGCTTCTCAAACATGCAACACTAAGGCATGACAAGTTGAATATTTAATTTCATAATTAATATAACAATTATATCAATTATGTTTTTAAATATACAACTCCTAATTCATAAATTAATATAACACTTATATCAATTCTCATGAATTAAGCATGCATCCTATACATTATAACACTTATAACAAACAAAATGCATCTTATGTTGGATGTTTAATTTCATAATTAATATAACACTTATATCAATTATTCTATTAAGCAAACAACATCTAATTCATGAATTAATATAACTCTTATATTAATACTCATGAATAAACATGCATCCTATACATTATAACACTTATAACATACCATGTGCATAAAACTATGGCAATCTATGTTGTTGATTTAATTTCATAATTAATATAACACTTATATCAATTATTCTATTAAATTAACAACAACTAATTCATGAATTAATATAACTTTTATATCAAAACTCATGAATTGCCAAATATGCATACGATATATTATAACACTTATAACATATTTTCAATGCATGAAGCATGCTTCCTATGGTGGGATTTTAAATCTATATGGCATACGTTATGCACATACAAACATGGAATTTAATTAAAACATACATTCGCAATGCATAATTAATTAAACACACTAAAGTGGATCGATTTTGGCATTTAGCAAGCAATAACTAATTTATTACAAGCTTGATCAACAAGCCACGTCTTGAGCGGACTTCGAACTCTTCGCACCGCCTTTGACCAACTTGCTTCCTCCGAACGCTTCGGCCAAAAACTCTTCGAATTTCTCCTTGTATTGCCCAGAACAAGTTTGAACTTACACCGAACAATTCGGCGAGTTTCAAACTCAAACTTCTTTCACAAAGAAACCTATATGGACTCTAATGACTCTAAAAAAAAATACAGACTCTTCAGCACACATTAAAGCCCATACATTCTCGGGCAATTACAAATAAAGAAATTCAAAAAGAAACTATGCCAAAATCGATATTCACTTTAGAATTCCATTCAGAAACAATTTCTAAATAAAACCCACCATAACTTAAATTGATAGAAATTGAGTGGCCAAAAACGCTCTGATACCAATTGATGGAGTGTCCATGGCACGCAGCGGAAGCGATTTGGATCATAGACACTCTAATTTCATCAATTTAAACAAATGGAAACATGCAAAAGCGATGAAAAAGAGAAGTTAGAACACATACCCTTGTCGTTCGTAATTCTCCAAATTCACCGTCAGAAGCTCCTCACGAGCTCACCGAGCCTTCTCACGAAACGTTCGTGGACCACCCACGGTAGTCCCGCTATCCTCAGGCCGAGAAACGGAGTAGTGGGACTCCTTTTACAAAAGAAAAGAGGGAAGAAGCTTCAACTGAAAAAACTATTTTTTCACAGAAGCAGTGGAAGAAGACGACGGCAGAAGAAGAAATTGAATTCAAAATTCAATTTTGCAAGTGAGTACCCCAAAAGGCACTCACCGCATTTAATTTCAATTTCAATTTCTTTCTTTTTTTTTTTTTTTTTTTTTTTTTTTTTAACCAATTGATCTGTCAATTTTATATATACCTGTGTATATATAAATTATACATGTGTCTTACATCTTGCATGTAAGACACATGTATATATATATATATATATATATATATTATTATTAAAAATAATAATAATTATTTTTATTAATTAAACTTTTTAATTAATAAAAATATATATATTTAATTAATATTATTTAATTCAATATCAAATATTAATTAAATAATATAATTAAACCCGGTTTTCCGAAAACCGACTTTTTGCACATGAATCCAATTCATGTTTTCAGATCAATCTCATATTTAAATCATATTTAAATATGTCCATATTTAAATCATATTTAAATATGTCTAACCATCTTCCACAAACCCGAATTTGAACAATTCAAATTCTTTTCTTTTCTTTTATATTGTTTCACGGCTTTATCCGAGCTAGCCAGGAGAACCGTAAGGACCTACAGATCATGAGCTCCAACGATACGAGATTATCCGGTCAAAACTCTTTCAACCGAACTAACCAACATTCGTTAACCCCCGGAGACTCCACTAAAGTCCAAGGCCTGCACTCTCCTCACTGTAGATATATTGTGTCCTGTTGATATAACTATCATCAGTAAGTCGATCCTTCACAGGTTGTTGTTGCGTGCTCAATGTGTTAAAGATAAATAAGCAAGAAGGTAGAGAGAGCACTCAGAACATGCAAGCATACATGGTCTCACAGCAAGTAGTAAGTATATTTCATTCGTTTTTTCCACAGAGACTCATTTTTAGCTATTCATGAAGTGTATTTGTTAAGAAAGAAGGGGTGGATTTGATGGGGTAAAATTGGTTTTTAATTATCTAAGTTTTGCTGAATGTGTAAAGGAATGCAACATAAACAAATGCAAGTTGAAATTAGACTCAAAAGACAAGAGATGGAATTGATAAACGAAGAAGAAAACAGCTAAACAGAATGGTACTTAGCAGAATTGCGGACACCGCAATTTTACCGCAATTGAAGAACAGCGAAAGTGTGTAAATGGGCGAATTAAGGGCTACTAATGACTATCCTATAGGCATTTTCATACGATTCTCAAGCACTGGGTCTACTCTCTATGCATCAAACTCACTCTATCTCATGTATCGTCCGATTCCATGCATTAGATTCTTTAGTTTACTCGACTCAAAGTAAGGTCTTAAGCATCTTGTTAAAACAGAAGTGTTTAGTTTGTACTAGGGAAACGCCTATTCCTAGGCCGTTTCCTGGTTACCATGAAAGGCTAGCATGATTATACGACTCTGAACTCTTACTCCTTCCAGACGTTAGGAGTTCTTTGGACAAAATGGATGGCCAATCGAAATTGCCCGTGGGATGAAGCTTACATACAATCAATGCTTCGAGAGCTATCCTACATGCTTGGTTCACGTTTTTTAGCCTATAGTTCTGTCATTAGCATGCCCCTAAGTGACTTAGCTACTCATGGATATACAGAGAACAGAAATATAAGATAAAACAGACATGCTCAGAAAGGAAATGTACTCAAAACAGCAAGACAAAACCGTAGCAGCAGAAGATGGAAACTGTGAAATGAAATCTTGCAATTTGATTACTTTGAGTGTTGAACGGACAAAAGGGAACTTAAAAGAAATAATTCAAAGACAGACAGCGACGAAATGCAGTAGATAGGACATTAAGCTAGAAACAACAACTGATCAAAGCTGGAAATTAGAAAAGGAAAACAGAAAGCAGGAAATGACGCATGAAAGCCTCGTTGCAGTCGCCTCGAATGAAGGGGATGAAAGGTCAGCCTTGCTTGGATGAATCCAATCGAGAGAGAAGAAGAATCTCCTCTCCTTCCTATCAGATTATCGATTCCAACAGCTGAGACTCTCACTCCAACAGACGGCAAAGGAAAACAGGGCGAAAAGATGGACTGCGAGAAGACTCTACGCTTTCGGATGATGTTGAACCTCCGACTTTGACCCCCTTTTATAGTAGTTTGCAGGTGCGTTTGGGCCAAGGAGAACCATCAATCTTCAACGTCGTATATCAGAATGGATGGAGGAGAAAGAACGAATCCCTGAAATCACGGAAATTAACAGAAAAAGATCAGTCAACTTACGGTTTTCACTTGAATAATTGCGGCTTCAGCAATGTTTTAGCAATGCTGTCGCAATGCAGTTTTTTTCATTCTTTTCCTTCGGTTTTCAACCCTTTTCTTTCCTATTGTACAAAAGTCCTAATTTAGCTACCTTCTTCTCATTCTCATATTTAAGCATAGGTTTAGGCTAAATGCTATCAAAAACACCTAAAAGTGTACATCTTCTTAAGCTAAATGGGTCCTAAATAAGTCACTTTCAGAGACTTAACACACCCCCAAACTTAAGGTTTTGCTTGTCCTCAAGCATACTAAGGACTTACCTAGGCTGTTGTTTCACCTTCTTTAACCACCTACTGACTCTCCTATATCCCTATCTATAGCACTGCTGTCCTGTGACACACTTCTTAGTGTAAAACTACCCTCTTATCTAGCTTCTTCTGACTTCGCCTGCCTAACACTCCATCTGCTTTTATTAACTTCCTACAACTGATCTATTTGCTTTTGTCATATCATGCCACTATCCCTAAGGTTTCAAATTCTGCCTAGCTTTACCTCAGACTCAGTACATGCTTCTAGTTTTATTTTTAATGTGTCTAGGATTCCTTAGAGTCATGCCAGTCTTAGTATTAACGGTAACAGTAGTACTTTTAAAGAACAACCTAAACCCTGGCATCACTACATTGGATAAACACTCATTTCCCTAAACAACCCTACAAGTTACAACTTTGTGCTTAGCTAATTGAGGATCAGAGTTCTTTTTAAATAGGACACCTAAGCCACAAAGTTATAACTCCTAGGTATACATTCTTCTTCCCTATTCTTTTCCCTTTTTCTTACTTAGGTGGGGCCTCTCCTTTGGTTGCCTTTTGATGCAATGCCACTTGTGGGTCACACACTTGGCACTGATTACTTAGCAACCTAAGAGAAACCCCCCTCTTTATTCTATTTTTCATCATCATTTTTTTTTCAGTTCATCATCTTTTGTAAAGGAGAAGAAGAATGCTTATGTTTCTAAGGGAGAGAGGAATGTTCCTAGGCCTAGGGTGGCCTCCCCCAAACTTCAACTACTCATTGTCCCCAATGAGTGTCTGAGGTGGCACACCCCCAAACTATCCTAGAAGCATCTAGTCTAAGGTAAAACAAAGAGAAACTAAAGCCCTAGGCATAGACAAGACATTCGAATAGCAAATATCACAGCAGCAGTAAAAAATAACAGGCAGATTAAGGTCTTAAAGCTGTGCATGCTGAGCTATTCAGAGGTTGATTTAAACTATCAAAGGGTGTCCTATGACACTCATCCAGCATGCATTTAGATAAGCTATATAAGGCAGTCATGACAGCAGCGAAAGATGGAATTTAAACAGATTACAGCCTAGCTAAACAGACAGTCCAAAACATGCTTTCAGTCATGAAAATTGCGGGTACCGCAATTATTTCGCAATTAGATCAGGGCAGATATAACAGTGACTAAGGCCCCTAAGCATGCTCTTTCCAGTCATTCAAACTCTTCTAAAAATAAAACAAAACTAACCTATCTAGTCACCTATCATCAGACTATACTAAGCAAAATTAAAAACATAAAACTAAGCATCTAAGACAGATCAAAAAAATGTACTAAAACAGCATAATTCACATAGTTTATCAGAAAGCAGAAAATTGTTTGTTTTTTTTTTTTTTTTTTAAGGGAACAGCAATACTCCCTTCAGTGCACTTCAAACCAGCACTCAAACGTCTTCATCTTCATCAGGCTGCCGTGGTCGTGGGGGCACCCATGGAGTCAGGAGATTTGTGGGGAAGTCCGGGAAGATGCACCCAAGTTGGTCTGCAACTTCCTTGTCCCTCGCCTGCGCATAAGTGGCCCATTGAGCCATTCTCCTCTGCATATCCATCAGGCAGGCCATGGATAGGGACTGCTCAGCAGCCAGCCTATCCAGTTCAAACTCCATATTCCCCTTCCTCTTCAGCCTCAGACTAGCCGGCAGCTCTAAGTGGCCTGTGTAAGCCATTTGCTGCTCCATGCGCTCGGTGGGGACTCCTGCAAGCAAACATAGTTTGGTTATGGTATTAGGGAAAAACAGTGGTCCCTTACCTTTCTTGGCGCACTCAGCAATAGCAGCAGTGATGACTTCTCCCACGTTGATCGTGAGACCTCTCATTATCGCATACACCAGCAGCGATCGGCTCTGGTTGATTGTAGTCTCGTGAGTCACTGGGGACAATCTCCTTCTCACGAACGCAAACCAAACAGCCGCCTTAGCCGTGAGGTTGGCACTCATGAGAGTGTGCCTCCCATTGCGTGACACGGTCCAGGAAGCTTCAGGCTGGCCAATGGTCCGAATGGCCTCTTCCAGAACAGCCTCAGTAGGCTCATCAACAATCCGTGCATAATCTGTATGTGTTTGGCCCTTGAGACCATAGGCTTCGTTGATGGCCTTGGCTGAGAAATCCACTTCTACCCCTCTGACCACAGACAGGCCATCCTCAGGACTGAGCACATTGGCGTAGAAATCATACACCATGCTCGTGTAGGCTGGATTGGGTGGTCTGCAAAATTCCTCCCAGCCGTGGTTCATCACTCCTGCGCGCAAGAACTGCGGCAGGTCAGCAGGTCGGTCGAGGAAGCCTTTCTCGTGCAGCAACTCCCTCTTCCTCAACTCAGCACCCCTGGATTCAGCATCAGAGGAAACATACCTCACTGACTGAGGCTCGTCTTCAGGGTAGAGCTTTGCCTTCCCCTTATCTGATGGCCTGGCTGACTCGGCAGCCTCAACCTTGAGTCGTTTGAGCGATGGCTCAGTACTTTCCTTCTCTGATGAAGGTACCTCCGTAGCCTTCTTCCTCTTTAGTTTCTTGGATCGCTTGGCTTTAAGGATCTTGGCCTTCTTCTTCTTCTTCAGCTTGGCCTTAATGTTGATCTGCTGTAGGCATGCCCCCAGCGTCTCTTCCATGGAATCATCCTGCTGTGCAGGACTCTCTGGGCTAGCTTCCCTTGCAGGCGAGAAGACCTCGTCTTCACCACCTTCCCCACTGCCCTGAGTGGATTCCTGGTACTCCCCATAGGGGAATTCAGGGTCAGGCCGTGGAGGCGTGTGCGAAGGCGTGGCACTCTGCTCTGCTGTAGGCGTCTGCACGGAATTCAATGGTGAAGACGGTGTTTCAGGGCTCTGTGCAGGCGGTGACGATGAAAGCTCTGGGCTGTGCACTGGTTCAGATGGTGAAGGGCTGTGCGCAGGTGAGGCAGATGGCGTCGAACCCTTCTTGGTCGACTCGTGGGACGCACGATCCGATTCTTGACTCTCCACAGAGGGAGTCTTTGCTTTGCTTGGTTCGGCGGCCGTCTCGACACTCCACCGGCGTTTCTTGGGCGTGCCCGCTAGTTCAGAAGGGCCAGCAGGGATTTCTGTGACAACCCTCCACTTCTTCCTACGGATCGGAAGTTTGGGAAGAGGTCCGGTGCGAACAGCACCAGCATCTGCAAGGGTCAGAAGTGCTTCCCTCGCAGCCGCTTCAGCTGCGTCATCAGCCTTCTTCTTGGCTGCGGATCTTTCAGCCCTTGTGGAGACCATTGTCGAATCTTGGAGGTTTGGAGAGAAAGATCAAAGATGAAGAGAATCTCAGTTTTCTTGGAAATCAGAGAATGAGAGAATCGTATCGATCGAGCGCCTTCTAACGGATATAAAAGCAACGGCTAAATCCCAACGGCTCTATTTTGCGGATCCTGCAATTCCAGCGCAATTTTAGGGATTTCTTTTTATCTAAATGGCAAACTTTGCTCGTCCGTATCTTTTATTTGGCTCGATCGTTTCTTGATTTTTAAAACTGGGATTACTCTCCTTGATTCCCTCTTTCGATTCCCTATAAAAACAAATAAAACAAACATTAAATACTCAATTAAAATCACACCACAAAACACACAAACGATAACCGGAAAAAATGAAAAAAATAAACTAAGGCATTAG
Organism: Herpetospermum pedunculosum; assembly: GCA_028017165.1. Taxonomy (NCBI): domain Eukaryota; kingdom Viridiplantae; phylum Streptophyta; class Magnoliopsida; order Cucurbitales; family Cucurbitaceae; genus Herpetospermum; species Herpetospermum pedunculosum. Next base: position 58,527,343 of record CM051528.1, read on the forward strand.
CCTTGACTAAACGAGCACAGTGACCACTCGTTCTCTCTCGTTCTCATTGTTATGCTTCAGTCAAGAGGAAGGCCGAGAGAGTCTTCACATCTCCTTCCTCATAGTAGTGCTTTAATCTTGCACCATTAACCATGAATGGTTGGCCTTGCTGCAAGTTCTTTATCTCTATTGCACCATGAACAAACACATTAGTAATGACAAATGGACCCGACCATCTAGACTTAAGTTTCCCTGGAAATAGTTTCAACCGTGAGTTAAACAACAAAACAAGTTGACCCTTCTTAAAGTCCTTAACTCTAAGTCTACTATCGTGCCAAATCTTGGTTTTTTCCTTGTACATCTTAGCATTTTCATAGGCCATATGCCTAAGCTCATCAAGCTCATGTAATTGCAAAGACCTCAGTGTCCCCGCATCCTTTACACAAAAATTCAATTCCTTCATGGCCCAAAATGCCTTGTTTTCTAACTCAAGTGGTAAATGGCAAGCCTTGCCATATACCAGCCTATAAGGGGACATACCTAGGGGTGTCTTATATGCTGTCCTATAAGCCCAAAGTGCATCCTCAAGCTTGAAGGACCAGTCTTTCCTATTAGGTTTGACCACTTTTTCTAGGATGTTCTTAATTTCCCTATTTGAGATTTCAGCTTGTCCATTTGAGTGTGGGTGATAGGGAGTGGCTACTCTATGTCTAATGTTATACTTAGCCAACACTCTCTCCATAGCCTTGTTAATGAAATGTGACCCCTCATCACTAATGATGGCACGAGGTGTCCCAAACCTAGTAAAAATGTGCCTATGCAAGAAGTTGGTGACTGTTTTAGCATCATTATTAGGACATGCTTTGGCTTCTACCCACTTGGACACATAATCCACTGCTACTAATATGTAAAGGTTACCTGATGATGGAGGGAATGGCCCCATGAAGTCAATGCCCCATACATCAAAGAGCTCTAACTCTAAGATGTAGGTGAGGGGCATCTCATCCTTTCGACTGAGGTTACCTGTTCTTTGGCATTCATCACAGCTGTGGGCATAGTTGTGGGCATCTTTAAAGATCGTTGGCCAATAATAGCCACTCTGAAATACCTTTGCAGCTGTTCTTTGGCCACCAAAGTGTCCACCATAAGGAGATGTGTGACAGTGCTGCAGCACAGACTTCGCTTCAGCAGCTGAAACACACTTCCTCAGCAAGCCATCAGCACAGGTTCTGTAAAGTGTGGGGTCATCCCAGATGAATTTCCTTGCTTCATGAAGGAACCTCTTTTTCTCTTGTCCCCCCTTGAAAACTGGTAATACCTGTGATGCACGGAAGTTAGCAATGTCAGCAAACCAAGGTTCCTCATCGTTATCACGATGGGTCAAAGCAAAGACATGTTCATCAATAAAAGCATCAGAAATTGCGGGGTCCGCAATTTTTTCGCAATTGTGCTGCAATCGAGACAGGTGATCTGCAACCACGTTTTCACATCCTTTCTTGTCCCGAATGTCCAAATCAAATTCCTGCAGCAATAACACCCACCTAATCAACCTAGGCTTGGCATCAGCCTTCCTCATAAGATATTTCAAGGCAGAATGGTCAGTGTATACAATTGTCCTAGTGCCTACAATATAGTTTCTAAATTTTTCGCAAGCAAACACTACAGCAAGCATCTCTTTCTCAGTAGTTGTATAATTACATTGAGCCTCATTCAAGGTCTTACTAGCATAATAGACAGGGTGTGTTAGCTTGTCAATCTTCTGGCCTAACATCACTCCTACAGCATAGTCACTGGCATCACATAACATCTCAAAGGGCAGATCCCAATTTGGTCCTACTATGATAGGGGCTGTGACTAGTGCTTTCTTAAGGGTGGTCCAAGCTACTACACATTCCTCAGAGAAGATGAATGGCCTATTTAATTCTAGAAGCTCACACAGAGGCTTGGCTATCTTAGAAAAGTCCTTAATGAACCTTTTGTAGAAGCCAGCATGCCCTAAGAAACTTCTAATGGCCTTGACATTCTGAGGCTCCACCAACTTCTCTATGACCTCAATTTTGGCTCGGTCAACTTCGACTCCTGCCCTCGACACTCTATGTCCTAAGACAATCCCCTCATCCACCATAAAATGGCATTTTTCCCAATTTAGGACTAGGTTGGTCTCCTCACACCTAGCCAGGACTTGTCCTAGGTTTTCTAGACAGTTTGAAAATGAGTCCCCAAAGACTGAGAAGTCATCCATGAATATTTCTATCATGGACTCATCCAACTCAGAGAAGATTGCCATCATGCACCTTTGGAAAGTTGCCGGTGCATTGCATAAGCCAAAAGGCATTCTGCGAAAGGCAAAAGTTCCAAAAGGGCACGTGAAGGTGGTCTTCTCTTGATCCTTAGGGTCTATAGTTATTTGATTATAGCCTGAATACCCGTCTAAGAAACAATAGTAGGCTCTACCAGCTATTCTGTCTAGCAGCTGGTCAATGAACGGTAGAGGGAAGTGATCTTTTTTAGTTTCTTTATTTAATTTCCTGTAATCCATACACACTCTCCACCCTGTAACAGTCCTTGTTGGAATCAGTTCGTTGTTCTCATTGACTACCACAGTTATTCCCCCCTTTTTAGGTACACATTGGATGGGGCTCACCCACTGGCTACTAGCTATTGGGAAGATCACTCCTGCATCTAACCATTTTATTATTTCCTTCTTTACTACCTCTTTCATAGAGGGGTTTAGCCTACGCTGGTGATCTACCCTAGGTGTGTGCTCTTCCTCTAATATAATTTTGTGCATGCAATAAGAAGGGCTAATGCCTCGAATATCAGCAATAGTCCATGCTATAGCCTTCCTATGTTGCTTAAGCAGTAAAATCAGTTCAACCTCATGCTCTTCGCTTAATTTAGAAGAAATGATAACAGGCAGAGTTTCATTACTTCCTAGATATGCATACTTGAGGTGAGTAGGTAGTGGTTTTAGTTCTAAAACAGGTGGATGCTCAATGGAGGGCTTTAAAGGATTCACAGATCTATCAGTTAAATCTATATTCATACATACATGTTGTGGTTTATCTACAGGTATATCCATTATGTCAGATACATTCAAGTCAGCTACATCTAATTGTACATATTCGTTAGCATGCTTAGTTAATAATACATGCTCCAATTGTTCCTCCATCAAGGAGTCTACTACGTCCATGCTAGCACAGGATTCAAGGTCAGAGGGGTACCTTAAAGCTTTATATACACTAAACTTCACCTCTTCATCATGAACCCTCATAGTAAGCTCACCTTTTTGGACGTCTATAAGTGCCCTACCTGTGGCTAGAAATGGTCTACCTAGCAGGATGGGGACCTCCTTGTCTGCCTCATAGTCCAGGACAATGAAATCTGCAAGGAAAATAAATTTGTCAACTTTCACTAGAATATCCTCAATCTTACCTTCAGGGTATGCGATGGATCTGTCTGCTAGTTGTAAAGTGACAGTGGTTGGACGTGCTTCCCCTATTCCTAACTGACGGAATAGGGACAGGGGCATGAGATTTATGCTGGCGCCCAGGTCACAAAGCGCTCTGCCCACGTGCTTGCCTCCAAGTTCTACAGGTAAGGTGAAGGAACCAGGATCCTTCTCCTTCTTGGGCAGCTTGTTCTGGAGGATGGCACTGCACTCCTCAGTGAGGTTTACTGTTTCAAACTCACCAATTATTTTTTTGTTAGTAATGATGTCCTTCAAAAACTTTACATAAGAAGGCATAGACTGTAAAACTTCTACAAAAGGAATGTTCACATGCACTTGCTTAAGAATTTCTAAGAATTTATTAAAATGAACTTCCTGTTCCTGCTTCTTCTTAAGCCTTCGAGGGTATGGAGGTGGTGGCACATATGCAGGCACGTCAGGTCGCCTTAGGATAGGTGGAGGCCTTGGAATTTCTTCTACCTCCTCAATAATTGGCTCCAGCCTGGCTCCTGATGTGCTAGTTGGTGGTGGACCTTGGTTTGGCAGAGACTCTAGTGGAGCATTAGACTCAGTGTTCTCTACTCTCTTTGGTGTGTCCTTTGTGTTGCTCACCAATGGTCTTCCACTCCTAAGTTCAATTGCTTGAACTTGTTCTTTACCATCTCTCCTTGGTACCTCGGTGTCAGCAGGGAGTCTACCTTGGGGCCTACTCTTGAGTTCATTGGCTAATTGGCCTATTTGGTTCTCTAGGCTCCTAAGAGTAGCTTGCTGGCTTTGAAGCGTAGCATCATTCTTAGCTATATATTCCTTGAGTAAGTTTTCTACAGAAGATCCTACAGGTTGATTGTATGGCTTTTGGTACATTGACTGATTATGTTGGGGAGTGAAACCAGGTGTTCCACTCGGTCTAGGTTGGTTAGGATTTTGGTTAGTGTTTTGTTGGCCACCCCATGACAGGTTTGGGTGGTTTCTCCAACCAGGGTTATAGGTGTTGGAGTAGGGGTTATTCCTAGGCTGCTGCTGGCTCCCAACATAGCAGACTGAGGATGGATTCCCAGGGCAGTATTCATATGGGTGCCCTTCCCCACAGAATCCACAGATAAGTGCCTCGCCTTGACTTGGGTGGGTCCCCATTGACATGGCTGTGGCGGTATTGGCACTGGTTTGGAGATTGGCCTGAGCCATTTGCTTAACTAAGTTGGTCAGGGCGTTTATTTGGGTGCTCATGGCGCTTAGAGCATCCTTGTCTTGAGCTCTAGTTGGCTCTACTGGATCATCTGACCACCTACAGTGAGAGGTTGAGATCTTCTCCAAGATCTCATAAGCTTCGTTGTAACTCTTGGACAACATGGAACCTCCAGCAAATGAGTTTAGAACTTGTCTGGTGCTGGGGTTGCATCCTTTAAAGAAGACTTCTATTTGGATACACCATGGAATACCATGGTGTGGACATTTAATGAGAAGGTCTTTGAATCTTGTCCAAGCTTCGTGAAGAGACTCACTCGGAGCTTGTTTGAATTTGATGATATCATCACGAAAGGTCGAATTCCTATCTGGTGGGAAATATTTGACTAGGAATTTTTCTGCTAAGTCTGTCCAATTGAGGACAGATCCTGAGGGTAATGAATTTAACCACGTTTTGGCTTTGTCCCTCAAAGAGTAAGGGAACAAATATAGCCTCAGGGCTTCTTGGGACACTCCAGGAATGAGGAAGGTATCACTGACTCCTAGGAAGTTTCTAAGGTGGTTATGGGGGTCCTCATTTTCTATTCCAAAGAATTGTCCCACAGTGGACAACATTTGGAACATCACTGGTTTTAACTCGAATGAGTTGGCAGTGATTTCAGGACGGATTATGCTGGGGTTCAGCTCCCCAGGCATAGGTACTAAGTACGAAAGGATTGCGCTATCCTTGTCATTCGCTATTTCAATGGGATTGCGAGTGACAGGCACCAGGTTTTGATCTATTCCAGCCATTTCTTCTTGAGTGGATTGCGGAGACTCTGCGGTCTCAGCAATTATTTGAGGTAAAAGGGGTTGTTTAAAGAGACGTTTCTTGGCTCTATTTCTAGCTTTAAATAATCTTTCAGGCTCAGGGTTGAACTCTAGATCACTACTTGGAGTCTCATTCATAAACTACCCTAAATGGTACCTGAAGAAGAAATGAAGATGGATCAAATTCAATGGAAAATAACTTGGTGTTTCAGACTTAACAAACTTCGTTTTCACTTAAAATAAGTCCCCGGCAGCGGCGCCAAAAACTTGTTGCGTGCTCAATGTGTTAAAGATAAATAAGCAAGAAGGTAGAGAGAGCACTCAGAACATGCAAGCATACATGGTCTCACAGCAAGTAGTAAGTATATTTCATTCGTTTTTTCCACAGAGACTCATTTTTAGCTATTCATGAAGTGTATTTGTTAAGAAAGAAGGGGTGGATTTGATGGGGTAAAATTGGTTTTTAATTATCTAAGTTTTGCTGAATGTGTAAAGGAATGCAACATAAACAAATGCAAGTTGAAATTAGACTCAAAAGACAAGAGATGGAATTGATAAACGAAGAAGAAAACAGCTAAACAGAATGGTACTTAGCAGAATTGCGGACACCGCAATTTTACCGCAATTGAAGAACAGCGAAAGTGTGTAAATGGGCGAATTAAGGGCTACTAATGACTATCCTATAGGCATTTTCATACGATTCTCAAGCACTGGGTCTACTCTCTATGCATCAAACTCACTCTATCTCATGTATCGTCCGATTCCATGCATTAGATTCTTTAGTTTACTCGACTCAAAGTAAGGTCTTAAGCATCTTGTTAAAACAGAAGTGTTTAGTTTGTACTAGGGAAACGCCTATTCCTAGGCCGTTTCCTGGTTACCATGAAAGGCTAGCATGATTATACGACTCTGAACTCTTACTCCTTCCAGAGGTTAGGAGTTCTTTGGACAAAATGGATGGCCAATCGAAATTGCCCGTGGGATGAAGCTTACATACAATCAATGCTTCGAGAGCTATCCTACATGCTTGGTTCACGTTTTTTAGCCTATAGTTCTGTCATTAGCATGCCCCTAAGTGACTTAGCTACTCATGGATATACAGAGAACAGAAATATAAGATAAAACAGACATGCTCAGAAAGGAAATGTACTCAAAACAGCAAGACAAAACCGTAGCAGCAGAAGATGGAAACTGTGAAATGAAATCTTGCAATTTGATTACTTTGAGTGTTGAACAGACAAAAGGGAACTTAAAAGAAATAATTCAAAGACAGACAGCGACGAAATGCAGTAGATAGGACATTAAGCTAGAAACAACAACTGATCAAAGCTGGAAATTAGAAAAGGAAAACAGAAAGCAGGAAATGACGCATGAAAGCCTCGTTGCAGTCGCCTCGAATGAAGGGGATGAAAGGTCAGCCTTGCTTGGATGAATCCAATCGAGAGAGAAGAAGAATCTCCTCTCCTTCCTATCAGATTATCGATTCCAACAGCTGAGACTCTCACTCCAACAGACGGCAAAGGAAAACAGGGCGAAAAGATGGACTGCGAGAAGACTCTACGCTTTCGGATGATGTTGAACCTCCGACTTTGACCCCCTTTTATAGTAGTTTGCAGGTGCGTTTGGGCCAAGGAGAACCATCAATCTTCAACGTCGTATATCAGAATGGATGGAGGAGAAAGAACGAATCCCTGAAATCACGGAAATTAACAGAAAAAGATCAGTCAACTTACGGTTTTCACTTGAATAATTGCGGCTTCAGCAATGTTTTAGCAATGCTGTCGCAATGCAGTTTTTTTCATTCTTTTCCTTCGGTTTTCAACCCTTTTCTTTCCTATTGTACAAAGGTCCTAATTTAGCTACCTTCTTCTCATTCTCATATTTAAGCATAGGTTTAGGCTAAATGCTATCAAAAACACCTAAAAGTGTACATCTTCTTAAGCTAAATGGGTCCTAAATAAGTCACTTTCAGAGACTTAACAGTTGTTCATAATCACAACGGGTCATTTAAACCGTTTAACCCTTGTATTATATCTTGTTCCTTAGGTACCACTGACACCTCTAATGAACAATTGATTTGTGGTCCAACCATCAAATCAGATTCCTCCCTGATCAGGAGAGGATGGGCCCATTGTTCAAGACTTGGAGTCAGCACTTAAGGGAACAACCTCTCTACTAACCCTGAAAGCGGGTAGGAGTGAACTCCAATCTTGCTACAACTATGTCCCCAGCCACTTATTCAATCTTATCCCCAAGATGGTAGGCATATTGAGTCGGCGATCTGGCCACTCTCACCCGTACAAGTCAAAGGATAAGGTCAAATAAACAGGAGTTCATAGTAAGCTCAGGATTGAGATCGAGTTACCTAAGTCATCATATGAAAAAAAACCGGTCTTTACAGTAAACGGTGTTATAAAGAAAGAGCGATTTTATTTCTTGGTTCGGTCTTGTGCAAACTCATTGCACAGGACGCCCTCACTCACATGTCTCTACATGAAACGATTCGAATCACATCGTTTTGTACTATACAAAGTGAGCCGCGTCCAATAGTGTCCCCAGGATAAGGTACCCAGCCTTATCCCTATACTATAGACCATTTTTGGCTGTCTACTTGAACTTGATTCACATTCATGTCACACATGAAGTTCAAGTACTCATACTATCGCCATGGGTGTTAGTTATTGGTATAGGTTAATACAAACACAATTCACTAAATTTCAATAACAACTTTATTGAAATATAATATATACATTCATTCAGTTTACAAACTACGAGTTTTAGGACATAAAACCCAACAGTATAAAGTATCTTTTGTTTATAATGAAGCGTTCATTAGCAAAAGAGGTGTACGTATTTGTTCTGCGAAACTTGAAAACAACTTGTATGTGTTAAGACCAACCGAAGCCAAAGATATTTTGAACACTGAAATGTTTAAAACAGCTGAGACTCAAACTAAAAGGCAGAAACTTTCTCCAAGTACTTATCTTTGGCACTTAAGACTAGGTCATATTAATCTCAATAGGATTGGGAGATTGGTTAAGAGTGGTCTGCTAAATCGTTTAGAGGACAACTCTTTACCGCCATGTGAGTCTTGTCTTGAGGGCAAAATGACCAAACGATCTTTTTCTGAAAAAGGTCATAGGTCCAAAGAACCTCTAGAAATCGTGCATTCGGATCTCTGCGGTCCTTTGAATGTCAAAGCACGAGGAGGGTATGAATATTTCATCAGTTTCATTGATGATTATTCTAGGAACGGTTATCTTTATCTAATGCATCATAAGTCCGAAGCTCTTGAAAAGTTCAAAGAGTATAAGGCAGAGGTTGAGAACACATTAGGTAAATCGATAAAAACACTCCGATCAGATCGAGGTGGAGAGTATATGGATTTAAGATTCCAGGACTATATGATAGAACATGGAATAGTATCTCAACTCTCAGCGCCAGGAACACCACATCAGAATGGTGTGTCCGAGAGGAGAAATAGAACCCTGTTAGACATGGTTCGATCTATGATGAGTTATGCTCATTTGCCTAGTTCGTTTTGGGGATATGCAATAGAGACTGCAGTATATATTTTGAACATGGTTCCCTCTAAGAGTGTTTCTGAAACACCTTATGAGTTATGGAGAGGGCGTAAAGGTAGTTTACGTCACTTCAGGATTTGGGGGTGTCCGGCACATGTGCTAGTACCCAATCCAAAGAAGTTGGAACATCGTTCAAAATTGTGCCTATTTGTAGGTTACCCCAAGGAAACGAAAGGTGGTCTATTTTACGATCCTCATGAGAACAAGGTACTAGTATCGACTAATGCCACGTTCTTAGAGGAAGACCACATGAGAGATCATCAACCGTCGAGCAAAATTGTTTTGTCCGAATTTTCCAGGAAAGCTACAGACGGATCAACAAAGGTTGTTGATCAGGCTGGTCCTTCTCAAGAGTTGAAAAAGCCTCGACGCAGTGGGAGGGATGTAAGACAGCCTGACCGCTACATCGGCTTGTCTGAAACTCAAGTCGTCATACCTGATGATGGCGTTGAGGATCCATTGACCTTTAAACAGGCAATGAATGACATAGACAAGGACCAGTGGCTTAAAGCCATGGATCTCGAAATGGAGTCTATGTACTTCAATTCGGTCTGGGATCTTGTAGACCAACCAGATAGTGAAAGACCTATCGGTTGCAAGTGGATCTACAAGAGAAAACGAGACCAAGCCGGTAAGGTGCAAACCTTTAAGGCTCGACTTGTGGCAAAAGGTTATTCCCAAAGAGAAAGGGTGGACTATGAAGAAACTTTTTCTCCTGTTGCCATGTTAAATTCGATTAGAATACTCTTATCCATTGCTACATTTTATGATTATGAAATCTGGCAAATGGATGTCAAGACTTCCTTTCTGAATGGTAATCTTGAGGAGAGTATCTATGTGGCTCAACTAGAGGGATTCATACTTCAGGGTCAAGAGCAAAAGGTTTGCAAGCTTAATCGATCCATTTATGGGTTGAAGCAAGCATCTAGATCCTGGAATATAAGGTTTGATACGGCGATCAAATCTTATGGCTTTGAACAAAATATTGACGAACCTTGTGTTTACAAGAAAGTAGTCAATACTGTTGTAGCTTTCTTAGTCTTGTACGTAGACGATATACTACTCATTGGGAATGATGTAGGGTTCCTATCTGACGTTAAGAATTGGCTAGCGACCCAATTCCAAATGAAAGATTTGGGAGAGGCTCAGTTTGTTCTAGGGATTCAGATCATAAGGAATCGTAAGAACAAAGTGCTAGCGCTGTCTCAAGCATCTTATATTGACAAGGTGTTGTCAAGATATTCGATGCACAATTCCAAGAAAGGTTCGCTGCCTTTTAGGCATGGAATTCACTTGTCTAAGGAACAGTCTCCTAAGACACCTCAAGAGGTTGAGGATATGAGACGAATTCCCTATGCATCTGCAGTTGGTAGTGTCGCAACATCATCGCGACGCGGAGCGGCCGACGTCCTCTTTTAAGGGTTTTGTTTTAAAAATAAAAGAGATGGAGTCGCCACCAACCATTTTGGGTGTGATTGGTCACCTTACAACAAAAACTGGTCTAAGAAAACAGAAAATCAAGTTCGGGGGTCGGTTGAGTGTAGGGAAGGTGCTAGCACCCTACAACACCCGTTAAAACGGTAGCCAAATTTTATCTTTATTATCCAATTAAATTTATTTAAAATGTCCTTAATTTGAGAAAAGAAAAAAAAATAATATTAAAAGAGAATGTCTCAACTAATCTTGCCTTAACTTTAAAATAAAGTAAGGACTCGATTTGTGAGTGGAATTACCCTTCAATTTTGCCATTAGTTGCCTTAATCCCATAACGGGGATCACGCAATAAAAACAAAGATTTTAGAAAATAATTTTTGAAATATCTCCGATTAAAACTTAATTTGAAAATCATTTAGAAAACTACTTTAATTTTAAAAAATCAAATAAAACAATATTAAAAGTTAACTTAAAACGTTTTAAAAAAAAGGCTAATTCATTCGAAAATACTTTGGAAAAATAAATTTTGAAATCACTTAAAAATTGTAGATTTAAAATTAAATGGAAACAAAAGTTTAAAAATCAATCGAAAATCAATTTAACAATTCGTTTGGAAAAGAATAGAAAGTTAAAGTAAAATCATCTGAAATTTTAGATTTAAAATAGTTTGGAAATCAATTGAAAAACTTTTAAAATGCAATTTTGTAAATGGCACATAATGGCATGTTCGTAATTTAAACCAATAACAAAGATATAATTAAACCGACAAAAAAAATAAAATAAAATTAGAAACAGAATGAAACCTCATATAAACCGTGTATATTTGAAATCTCATATAAACAAGATTATATTTTAAACTCATATAAACCATGGCATATTTGAAATTTCATATAAACTAGGGGATATATTTGGAAATTAACTGAAAGTGGCAGTTTTGTAATTTAAACAAAACTTAAAAAAAAAAAATCATCTCTTACCCACACAAAGAAGCTGAAGCTTCATGCCTATGCCGCTATTGTCTGGTTCAAGTCTCCGCCGGTGCTATTTGCGTAGGGTCGCCGTCTGTCATTAGTGTCGACCTCGATCGTTTGAAGCTCGCCGTCGTTTGCCGTGTGGTTCCTGATGGTTCGCGCTCCGCCGTAAAGCTTAGTCCGCCGCCATGGACCTCGTTGGATGTAGTTGCCGGAGATGGTGGTTAGAGATGGGGAAGATGAGGAATAGTAGATCCTCGATTTGCGTACCTAAAAAATGGAAAAAAGGAAGAAAAGAAAGTGGAGTTTTGGAGAAAGAAAATTTATTTGGTCAAAATCCCCACTTTGACTTCAAAATAACTATTTTTAAAATTCTCTAAAAGCCCTGATTTATTGGTCTCTCTACGAGTCTTTTGCTATGATATTTCTCTTCTTTTTGAATGATTTTTTACTCGATATTTATAGACGATGAGAACGCCAAACAAGGTTAAAATCAAACAATTGACTCGAAATTTTATTCTTAATTGAAACGGATTTTGACCAAAAATGAGCAAATATAATATACTCATAAATGAATATAAAATTTTAACCCAAAAATGAATTAAATAATTTATACTCATAAATGAATATCAAATTTTAACCTAAACATGAATTAAATAATTTATATTCATAAATGAATATCAAATTTTAACCCAAAAATGAATTAAATATTTTATACTCATAAATGAATATCAAATTTTAACCCAAAATGAATTAATTATTTTATACTCATAAATGAATATCAAATTTTAATCCAAAATGAATTAAATATTTTATACTCATAAATGAATATCAAATTTTAACCCAAAATGAATTAAATATTTTATAATCATAAATAAATATCAAATTTTAGTCATAAAATGACTTAAGAATTTTATACTCATTAAATATTAATCATTATTGTCAAACTAGGTAAAAATCCTTCTCAAACAATTAAAACATTATTTTTGTTATTTTCTCCAATTTCGAAATTAATTAAATACATAAATAAAAGTGAATTTACAACTTAAAAGGATACAATCAAATATGATAAAAATAAATAAATAAATAAGGTAAAAACATTAATAATAAACAAATGCCCGGACCAAATACGGTGTCTACAGGTAGTCTCATGTACGCTATGTTGTGTACAAGACCCGACATCTGCTATGCAGTAGGAATTGTCAGTAGGTTCCAGTCCAATCCAGGATATGATCACTGGACAGCCGTTAAACACGTCCTCAAGTATCTTAGGAGAACGAGAGACTATGTGCTTGTGTATGGCGCGAAGGATTTGATCCTTGCAGGATACACTGACTCTGATTTTCAGACTGATATAGATTCCAGGAAATCTACATCAGGATCAGTGTTCACTCTTAACGGAGGAGCAATAGTATGGAGGAGTATAAAGCAAGGTTGTATTGCTGACTCCACCATGGAAGCTGAGTATGTCGCAGCTTGCGAAGCAGCGAAGGAAGCTGTATGGCTTAGGAAGTTCTTGACAGATTTGGAAATTGTTCCAAATATGAACTTGCCAATCACCCTTTATTGTGATAACAGTGGAGCAGTGGCAAATTCTAAAGAACCCAGAAGCCATAAGCGTGGAAAGCATATTGAGCGGAAGTATCATCTCATCAGGGAGATAGTGCAACGAGGAGATGTGATCGTCACACAGGTAGCCTCGGAGCACAACATTGCTGATCCGTTTACTAAGTCTCTCACGGCTAAAGTGTTTGAGAGACACCTAAAAAGTCTAGGGCTGTGAGCTGCTTAGTAGGACAGTGGGAGAAACTTTAGATATTTGATATTCTAGTTCTCTCGACCAGCATGTACTTCACTGACGTTTTAGTCCAAGTGGGAGTTTGTTGGGTTTTATGTCCTAAAACTCGTAGTTTGTAAACTGTTTGAATGTATATATTTTATTTCAATAAAGTTGTTATTGAATTTAGTGAATTGTGTTTGTATTAACCTATACCAATAACTAACACCCATGACGATAGTGTGAGTACTTGAACTTCATGTGTGACATGAATGTGGATCAAGTTCAAGTAGACAGCCAAAATGGTCTATAGTATAGGGATAAGGCTGGGTACCTTATCCTGGTGACACTATTGGACGCGGCTCACTTTGTATAGTAAAAACCGATGTGATTCGAATCGTTTCATGTAGAGACATGTGAGTGAGGGCGTCCTGTGCAATGAGTTTGCACAAGACCGAACCAAAAAATAAAATCGCTCTTTCTTTATAACACCGTTTACTGTAAAGACCGTTTTTATTTCATATGATGACTTAGGTAACTCGATCTCAATCCTGAGCTCATTATGAACTCCTGTTTATTCGACCTTATCCTTTGACTTGTACGGGTGAGAGTGCCCTTATCGCCGACTCAATAAGCCTACCATCTTGGGGATAAGATCGAATAAGTGGCTGGGGACGTAGTTGTGCGAGATGGAATTCACTCCTACCCGCTTTAAGGGTTAGTAGAGAGGTTGTTCCCTTAAGTGCTGACTCCAGGTCTTGAACAATGGGCCCATCCTCTCCTGATCAGGGAGGAATCTGATTTGATGGTTGGACCACAAATCAATTGTTCATTAGAGGTGTCAGTGGTACTTAAGGAACAAGATATAATACAAGGGTTAAATGGTATAAATGACCCGTTGTGATTACGAACGACCTGTGAAGGATCGACTTACTGATGATAGTTATATCAAGAGGACACAATATATCTACAGTGAGGAGAGTGCAGCCCTTGGACTTTAGTGGAGTCTCCGGGGGTTAACGAATGTTGGTTAGTTCGGTTGAAAGAGTTTTGACCGGATAATCTCGTATCGTTGGAGCTCATGATCTGTAGGTCCTTACGGTTCTCCTGGCTAGCTCGGATAAAGCCGTGAAACACTATATAAAACAATATAAAAGAAAAGAAAAGAATTTGAATCGTTCAAATTCGGGTTTATGGAAGAATTTGGACATATTTAAGTATGATTTAAATATGATATTGGTCTACAATATGAATTGGATTCATATGTGAAAAGTCGGTTTTCGAAAAACCGGGATTAATTTTATTATTTAATTAATATTTGATATTGAATTAAATAATATTAATTAATATATATATTTTTTTTTTATTAATTAAAAAGTTTAATTAATAAAATAATTATGATTATTTTTAATAATAGTAATATATAAATATATATATATATATATATATACACATGTGTCTTACATGCAAATGTAAGACACATGTAAGTTATATTTATACAAGGTATATATGATTCATCAGATCAATTAAAAAAAAAAAAAAAAAAAACCAACGTCTTCTTCTTCTTCTCTCGGCTCTCTGCTCTCTGTAAAAAGAAGAAAATTGTTTTCTTCAGTGAGCTTCTTCCTTCTTTTCTCTTGTAAAAGGAGTCCCACTACTCCGTTTCTCGGTCCGAGGATAGCGGGACTACCGTGGGTGGTCCACGAAGGTTTCGTGAGAAGGCTCGTTCAGCTCGTGAGGAGCTTCTGGCGGTGAAATTTGAAGAAATTCGAACGACAAGGGTATGTGTTCTAATTTCTCTTTTTCATTGCTTTTGCATGTTTCCGTTTGTTTAAATTGATGAAATTAGAGTGTCTATGATCCAAATCGCTTCCGCTGCGTGCCATGCGCTCCATCATCTTTTGGTTGGCGCTCGAGAGTTCGGTCATGCTGACTGTTCGCCTCGTACTATAGAAGCGATTCAAGAAGTCCCTCTCAAACTGTTCCCAACTATCAATTGTCTCGGGCTCCATGTCAGTGTACCAATCGAAGGCATTTCTTTTCAGAGTTCGGAAAAATTGCCTAACCAGCAAGTCTCCCCGGGTTCCAGCGTTCTCGCACGTTTCGACGAAGTGGGCAATGTGTTGTTTAGGATTGCCCATCTCATCAAACTGTTGAAATTTTGGCGGCTGGTACCCAATGGGCATTCTCAAGTTGTCGATCATCTTGGTATACAGTTTGATATACAAGAGGGAGCTTTGGGTGGGCCTACCGTACTGAGCTCTGATGGTATTGGTAATCATGTCCTGCAGCTGTTGGACAAATGAGGACACCAGGCCTTAAAGCTCCTGTTATATCATAAAGGAGTTGAAGTTTATTTTTGGTGAAACCCCTTTCTCTCATTTCCTTGAATTAAAATAACAAAGTTAGTTCTTCAATCATGAAAATTTGGATTGTCTCAGAGACTGTTCTTAAAAGAGTTCCTCATTTTTCAGAACAAAACTCAAGTAAAAGTTTGTCTGTTTGAATGAACCAACCAATCACAATTCTTAAACAATTATCAAAAATTAAAAAAAAAAAAAAAAAAAAAAAAAAAAATCATTATCTTAGAAACAATCTCACAGACAAGGTAATTTAGTTAAGAGTACCAATGGCATGTCCACATAATACTCCAAATCTTGAAATACTGCTGTTAAAGGTGTGAATGACAAAGTTATTCTTCCTGGTTTTTTTAAGCAATCAGATGATCAAAATAAATCAATAAATCCATTTTAATAACAATTGCAGAGTTAAAAACAAAAAAAAAATGGGATAAATTATGTAACCTTTGCTGGATTCTAGGGGGGGTCTTCTTAGGAGAAGGAGCTTGTTCCAAAGAATTAGCACCGCCATTGTTGCATTCTTTACTGCTCTTTGCTTGTGAGAGTTTTTCATATGAGATAATAGAACGAGACGATCCAGGAGCTAAATGTAGAATAAAAAACAAATTTGATCAAATTTATATATAAATGCACTAATTGAAAAGTTTGAATTAGAAGTTGTAAGAACGAAAAATGAAGTTACACTTAATAGAAATCATATAATTGTCATGTTCACTATCACAAAGAATGTTTAAACCGTAAGAGAAAATACATTTTAAGCACTTGCAAGGATATCATCTCCCCCCAATCCAGTTCTTTTTTCGAGGGTTACCAATGTGGAATGAAGATAATAATAAAAGAGGAATCTCACCTTAAACTTGATATAAACTATTAGTTCAGTGTGATTGTTAAACGAAATGTCCTAGCAATAGTTGGTAATCATTAAAATGGAATGGGTTTAATAGAATGAGGTAATGTATGCTTAAGTTTAACAATAATATAATTTTTTCTTATGTAAAAAAGTTGTAAGCAAATGTTATAAATTTGGCCTAGAGAAACATATTGGTACTTGTCTTCCCAGAGAGCAAACCAAAAATTCAAATTATTTGATAGTATACGATAGTTACTGAAAATGAAAGTCAATAAATCCTTTTTGCAGGTCACATACTAAAAATTAATAACTTGTTTTGCATGTTCATTTATATTTTTAATTTTTCTAATTTACAAGACCCCTCAATGTGGTTTGATGATACAATTTTGAAAATTGTCAGTTGTATACTGCATTGAGCGACACTTTTCCAGGAAACAAAGGTTGGCACACCTACAGATCGCCTTAATTTAAAGTGTGAGCCCCATATTAAACAATTATCCAACCTTTTGGAAGTTCTTCTTTGATGAGAAGATGGTGTTTTAATTTCTAACAGAAGCAAAAATCATGTCAAGCAAAATAAGATTTTTAAGGACTCAATAGGGATAATTGAGAGAGATGAGTGTTAATGCAAATATTTAAAATTCCCGAAAATAATGTTTTACCTAAAATTCTCCACAAGGATTCTGTAAAATCAAGGGAAGATTGAATTAGAAATAGAAGACACAAATAACATATAACTTTGAGATGAGGGAAGGAGATGAGAGGTAGAGAAGTCCCACTGGGCGTGCCAATCTGTTCACACGAGATTTCGACGAAGGATGGAAATTCGACACGTGTAAATGAAATTTGAATTTGAATTTGTATTGTATTTGTATCAGTGCGTAGTGGATTACAATCTCTAATATTTATCCTCTGATTCTTTCTCTCTCAAATGTAACTGTACTCGAGGGCCTCGCAGCTTGTTTTCGAGATTGAATCTTCAGCTTCGCGTAGCGGTGAAGTCTTCAGGTGTTTGATCTTCAAGTGACGTTCAGTCTTCAGGTGTTTGATCTTCAAGTGACGTTCAGTCTTCAGGATTCAAAGAGTCTTTCGTTCCTTGGGAATTCTCTATAAGTTCTTAGGAGAAGAAATTTTCTGAACCTTGGAAATGAAAAAATGAGCTCTCTATTTATAGAGTTTCTCATGGGCCTAATGGGCTTGAGCCTGGATCCAATGGGCTTGGGCCCAATGGACTTTTGGGTTATAGGCCCAACGAGCTTGAATTCAATGGACTTGGGTGTCACACCCCGTCCCAGACATTCTACCGACCTAGGACAAGATATGACGACATAGATCCCGAGTGCAATGGAACCTATCGTCAAACCACAAGAACTAAACCAAACTCTACAAAATGAAACGCAAGATGACTAACATAAGTTTGAGTAAAACGAAACATAAAGAAAATTCGGCATAGTTTTTCCCTGAAACTGATTTCAAACAAAACAAACACTGTGACAACAACCATTAACAGACCGACATACAAAGCTCACTACACAAACTATCATAGAACATCAGTTGACCAAACGATAACAAAAAAAAAAAACGATCTAGCCACTCAAGACACAAAAATATAATTACAAGTCATGCACACTCAAAATGATATGCAACCTATCAGGGCTAGTGGCAAATCTCGGCTCCAAAAGGCTCGTCTGAAACTCAAACGCTACCTGGTAGGAAAAAAATTAGGAGAAAAGAGATGAGTTGCAAACTCAGTGAGTAGTAATTTGATAAGAAAAACAACCTTAATGAAACTCTAGTTTTCGTACTACACATAGAAAACAAGTCTCATAAAGCATTATTGTTATGCAAAATTAGTGCAATAAAATACCGCAAGTGTACGTGTCAAGTTTTAATATAGTGTATAAAAATACGGATTATCGTCCTCAGGATTGGTTTTCTAGTTCACCTAATTACTATGAATACTATCACTCAATTTTATTTAGATAATGAAA
Source organism: Herpetospermum pedunculosum (assembly GCA_028017165.1). NCBI lineage: Eukaryota > Viridiplantae > Streptophyta > Magnoliopsida > Cucurbitales > Cucurbitaceae > Herpetospermum > Herpetospermum pedunculosum. The sequence continues at coordinate 58,545,735 of CM051528.1, forward strand.
ATCAAATGATATGATTAAAATAAAATTAAAATAAAACATAAAATAAAAATTGGAGAACAATAAGGAGAGATATATCCTAGGGAATTGACTTGAGCAATGACTTCACCGTTATCTCATCATATTCTTCATTCATTAAAATATGGAATTAATCAATTTCTAGATTGTTGACAAGTTCTACCCTATAAACTTGTTACTCTCTCTCGAGTAATAACAATATTCTTTGAAAAGTAAATTACCTATATTTCTATGGCAATTCAGACAATCCAAATATGAAGAACGTAAAACTATGATTGTCACAAAATCTACAAGGATATGTCTATCTCATGTATAAATCAGGGAAAACAATTCAGATCATCAATAATAATCGTCTCTCGACCTCAAATCATTGATATAAAATTCATGCAAAGAATGGCCAAATCCTAACATGTATTAAGCCTAGAAATATTTTCACAACCAATATGAAATTGAAATCCCAACTATTAATTAAGAAGAATAAAATTCAAAGAACGATTACATCAAGCTCAAAGTCAAGAGAGTTTAGCTAATCATGTTCAATAATTCAGAATATAAACTCAAAAATAAACCCATAAAAAACTACAAATTAAAAGGGAAAGAAGAAATAAAACTCGTGTCGATTCCACGTTTCCGCTGCAATCTCCACGATCCCGAGCATGTAAATCTGTACTTTGTGCTCTCAAAATCTCTTCAAACTCTAAAAAGTATGTAATTTGGAAATTGAGATTTTCTCTCCAAATCGGCTCCCAAAGAAAGGCTGAAAATTATCTATTTATATGACAATTTAGGTAAAAATCGTATTAAAATAGGTCTGGGCGCGGGCAACGATCAAGTGCGGCGCGTGCGCAAAGGAGCTTGATGCAGGTGCATGCTGGTGGGCTGTTGAGACGCAACGAATAACAATATAATTGCTGGTCAAAATGAATATATTCAGGATTTGGCTGTGTTGGTTGAAAGCTTGTTTGTATTTGCTGTGTGCGCGCGTCCGCCTGAGTTCGAATCCCAGCTTGTGCATTTTTGCGTTTTTATTTTTTTCTTCATCATTTTGTAGCGCCTAGGCGCTCGGGTTTTGGACCCAAATTCCTTGTTTTTGTCACTTGGGAGTTTCAAACTTCATCCAAATAGCTTAATTTTCACCACGAAGCTTCTAAATTCTCCGGTTTGCTCCTAAATGCTCGATATCTATAAAATAATCAAATATAATCGTGAAAGTACACATTTAATCCTCTAAACTAGCATAAAATAGGTCCTAAAGATAGTCCATTTGTGTGCTATCAATTATAAATCAGGAACCATTTAAGTCTCGAGATAAGTAAAAGAAAACACAGAACAAACCACGTATTAACAACGCTTGATTCACCGACCAAGACTTGTAACAAAAACAACATAACGACATATGTATCAAACACTCTTGTAATCAAAATAAATATTTGTAACAATATCACCTAGCATTGTACATAACCTCTGGTCATACCGGCGCAGAGTCATCTGAATACGCACGGTAGAGCAATCTCTATCCTACTATGCACCGAGAAAAACTCTAGGAACATAGTAAAGTCTCTGTCATACGTGCACGTATAATTCTCTAACTCTGGTATACTATGGGAACACATCCACATAGCATACGGGTAATTGCCATAGGTACTTAAATCCAGTGGTTTTGAAGCCACTCTCTATATAAAACTCTTAAAATTATGCTCTTTCTCTACAATCACAATTCACAAAGTTCAAACATCCCTAAATTCACATTTTTCAGCTAATTCACGAAAAGCTAGAATTTCACAAGAATTTCTCTAAGTCTCATCAAATTTACTTCAAGAATATGCATAAGTATAAATTTCGCGAAGATCATATTATTTGGCTAGATAATAAACAATTTTAGAGAAATAACCACACTCACAACAACTATGGGTGAGACACGTTCGGGTCGTACACCGTTCCCACTTCTGTTTGACCTGAAATATTAAATAAAACACCATAAATATACTTGCAACATTACCAACTTAAACATCATATTACCAAACTCCAATTTATGAGTTCTGTTAACCCCAAGTGCAAATTGGTCAAATTCACAAAACTAACTAATTTGCCTTCTTTGTAAACCTATTGACCAATACCAACAATAACTCTCCTAATTTAATTGCACGGGATTACTCCCTCTTATCATTTAACCCCAAAAATCTCATTTATATTTCTTCTATTTACAACCATAACCTCTTCATCTTCCCAAACCCCTCAAATTCTCCTCTCCTCGGTTGTATTTCCCATCCTCTTTTCCTTTAAAAAAAAGTCGTTTTCCATTTCCAAAATCTTCAATTTCATTCTCAAGAATGAAATTGACATCTTTCTATCCTTCTTCATAAAACACAACAAAATGTCAATAACCTAAAATAAATGAAGTTCCAAAATCCCTACCTTGAGTTCTTTTAAAGGAAAGTTTTTCAAGCTTAAGTACAACCCTTCCAAACAACCATAGAAGACTAAACCCCACTGAAAAATATAGGATAAACCACCAAAATCTTTCATGAGACCCACAAATTCTCAAGAATAAGTTAAACCCATAGAACTCCAAAAATTGAAGAAAGAAATCCTCATGCATGATTAAAAATTCCAATGATCTTCAAAGATTTACTTACCTAGAGTTCAAACAACTACTCAACCCTTCAAACTCCTCCTTGCAACCATCCAGTCTCTCTTTCCTTAGTTTTCTCCTTTTTCCTTCGTTTTCTTCCTCTCCCCCGACTCTCTGTTTTTTTTTTTTTTTCCTTTTATTTTGAAACAGTCAAAATAATTCCTTTTTTTTTAAAACAACTCACGTGTAAGATAATGTCAACTCACACCTCACAACCACCCATGACTAAAATAGGGAACACAATTTCAATTAACTCCTTCTTTCTTTCTTTTTTTTTTTTTTTTTTTTTTTTTTAAGTGAAAGGACTAAATGGTCCTTACAAATATTACCCCATTTTGAAATTTTCGTCCTCGAAATTCGGTGACTTCATCAAGAAAACAACTCAAGATATTGAGCACGCATTTGTTCTTCACTTTCCCAGGTTGCTTCTTCCACGACATGATTTCTCCACAAAACTTTTACCAGAGAAATGGTCTTACTGCGTAACACTTGTTCCTTTTTGTCCAAAATTTGCATCGGCCCTTCTTCGTACGGCAAATTTTCCTTCAATTGCACAGGTTGTGATTCAAGAACATGACTCAAGTCCGACACATACTTACGCAACACTAATACATGAAATACATTATGGATTCTAGAGAGCTCCATTGGCAATGCTAAGCGATACGCTACTGGACCAATACGCTCAAGAACCTCATAAGGACCAATGTACCTCGGGCTTAACTTCCCTTTTCTACCAAATCTCAAAACCCCTTTCCAAGGAGACAACCGTAGGAAAACTTTCTCGCCCACCAAAAATTCTAAATCCTTCCGACGCTTATCAGCATAACTCTTTTGTCGATCTTGAGCCATTTTCAATTTCTCCCTAATCAACTTCACATTTTCAGAAGTAATTTGAACGAGTTCGGGACCCATCAATTTCCTTTCTCCAACTTCTCCCCAACAAATCGAAGTTCTACACTTCCTACCATATAATGCTTCAAATGGTGTCATTCCAATACTAGAATGATAACTATTATTATAAGCGAATTCCATCAAAGTTAAACGAGAATCCCAACTTCCCTTGAACTGTAGAACACAAGCTCGCAACATATCCTCCAAGGTTTGAATAGTCCTCTCTGAGTGTCCATCTGTCTGCGGATGGAACGCAGTACTAAAATGTAATTTAGTACCTAACGCTCGTTGTAAACTTGGCCAGAACTTGGAAGTAAATCGGGAGTCCCTATCTGAGACTATGGATACCGAAGTTCCATATAGGCTAACTATTTCGTCCACGTATAACTTAGCCAACTTATCAAGGGAATAAGTAATTCTGACCGGCAAAAATCGGGCAGTCTTGGTCAACCTGTCAATTATCACCCATATACCATCATGGCCACTCTGTGAACGCGGAAGTCCAAACAAGAAATCCATTGTAATATGCTCCCATTTCCATTCTGGAATCGGAAGTGAAGTTAGAAGTCCAGCCATTTTCTGACGTACTGGTTTTACTTGTTGACAGACTAAACATCTAGAAACATACTCTGCAATTTCTCTCTTCATACCAGGCCACCAATAGTGTTCCTTCAACGTTCTATACATCTTCGTACTTCCTGGATGCATTGCATAAGCCGAGCTGTGCGCCTCTTCTAAGATTTCGCTCTTCAGATCCAGCTTGTTAGGTACACACAAGCGATTAAACTTAACCAAAGCTCCATCTCTTCTTAATGCATACTCTATTTCCTTACCACTTCTTAATTCTTCATTTACTTTACTCCTGGATCATTAAACTGAGCTTCTACAATTTTATCAATCAAAACAGGTCTTACCTGGAAGTGGGCAAGTAAGCCTCCCAAATCATTCACTCTTAACTCAGCATTCAGACTTTTTAGTTCACCCAACAAAGACATACTAACTGCATTAGGTGAAGCCTTCGAACAAGAAGGTTTCCTGCTCAAAGCATCAGCTACAACATTTGCTTTCCCGGGATGATAATCAATAGTACAATCATAATCCTTTATCAACTCAAACCACCTCCTTTGACGTAAATTCAATTCCTTCTGGTCAAAGATATACTTGAGACTCTTATGGTCTGTGTATATATGACACCTTTCTCCAAACAAATAATGTCGCCAAACTTTCAATGCTAATACCAGTGCTGCTAATTCTAAATCATGAGTTGGATAGTTATACTCATGTGTCTTCAATTGTCTCGACACATAAGCGATCACCTTCCCTTTTTGCATCAAAACACACCCAAGACCCTGATGTGAAGCATCACTATAAACATCAAACTCTACACCCGACGTTGGGAGTGATAGTATTGGGGCAGAAACTAGTCTTTTCTTCAGTTCTTGAAAGCTTTGCTCACATGTTTCTGTCCACACAAACTTCGAATTCTTCTTGGTTAAACTTGTCAACGGAAGAGCTAACTTGGAGAATCCTTCTACAAATCGTCGATAATAACCTGCCAGACCGAGGAAACTACGAACTTCTGTAACTGTCTTCGGTTGCTCCCACCTAACCACCGCCTCAATCTTTTGTGGATCAACAAAGATGCCTTCTGAAGAAATCACATGTCCTAAAAACATCACGCGATCCAACCAGAACTCACATTTACTAAACTTGGCATACAACTTCCTATCGCGCAACGTCTGTAATACAACTCTAAGATGCTCAACATGCTCGACCATATTTCTGGAATAGACTAGTATATCATCAATAAACACAATTACAAACTGGTCCAAGAACGGATGAAAAATCCTATTCATAAGATCCATAAACGCCGCTGGTGCATTAGTCAACCCAAAAGGCATGACTAGAAACTCAAAATGCCCGTAGCGTGTCCTGAAAGCAGTTTTCGATACATCAACTTGTTTCATTTTTAGTTGATGATATCCTGATCGCAAGTCAATTTTTGAGAACACTGAAGCACCTTTAAGCAACAAGTCGTCTATTCGAGGTAAAGTATACCTATTTCGTATCGTTACTTTGTTCAATTGCCTGTAGTCAATGCACAACCTTAAGGTTCCATCTTTCTTTTTAACAAACAACACGGGTGCACCCCACGGTAATACACTAGGCCTGATATAGCCTTTATCTACTAACTCTTGCAACTGTGTCTTCAATTCTAATAACTCCTTTGGAGCCATTCTATATGGAGCTTGTGAAATAGGGGACGTACCAGGTATCAGATCAATTCCAAACTCAATCTCTCTGTCAGGTGGTAGGCCAGACAAGTCGTCTGGAAACACATCCGGGAATTCTTGCACCACTGGTATATCTTCAAGCTTTAAATTATCGACTTGCGTACCAACCACATGTGCCAAAAACGCAGCACACCCTTTCTTTAACAACTTTCTAGCCTTCAAAGCAGTGATCACACATGATGGCAAGATCCTCCTCTCACCACTGAAACTAACCTCAGTCTCACCAGGTCATTTAAATATCACCTCTTTCTGAAAACAGTCAATCGATGCATGATGTGTGGACAAGAAGTCCATCCCCAATATAATATCAAACTCATGGATATCCAATGGTACTAAGTCAACACCCAACTCACAATTTTCTATTCGAACCACACAATTACGATAAACATTTTTCGCTACCAATGTGGTACCTACAGGTGTGGCTATTATAACTCACTCGGTAATGGTTCTAACTTTTTTCCTACCCCAACAGAAAACATAAGTGAAACAAAAGAGTGTGTAGCGCCAGGATCTATTAAAACATGTGCATTCTTACCAGAGATGGTTAACGTACCCATGACTACGTCTGACGCCTCTCGGGCCTCCTGTTGTGTCATCGCAAAAATCTTCCCCTGGCTGCGTGGTCTGCCCGCCTGGCCTTTTAATTTTAATCCACTGGAGCTTCCATCATTGCTTCTTCCCTCACCACAAGCTATATTAGGCTTGTTCATCCGTGAACCAGAGTATTGTTGATCGATTGGTTGGGATGAGGCACCCTGCGAAACATTGCTTCCCTGAAATGCTTGAGGACATTCTCTCCTCAAATGACCGGCTTGTCCACATTTATAACACACTCTAGTTCCCCACATACATTGGCCCTGATGTGACTTGCCACAAATTTGGCACGTTGGAAATCTATTCTGATTGATTATAGACTCTCCTTGGTGCCAAGCACGCTGGCTTCCAGAAGGTCTCGAGAATTGGCCTGAACCACTACTAGCCGAATGGCTAACATTTGAGTTTGCTCTAAAATTCACTGCTCCACGAGAATTTGGCTTAAAGTTTCCACGACTCATAACTCCTGGCACAAAACCCCTATTGCCACTTCTAAAAGATTTGTCTCCTGATCCGCTAGTGCTACCAGTTGTAGGACCACGACCACTCCTGAATGACTCCCTTTGAAACTTCCTTTCTGCTAAACTCTTCTCGACTCTCATGGCCGTGTCCACTAACTTCCCGAACTGTTTCCATTCTGAGCTAGCCGTAACAGGAGTTCGAATTTCTTCTCACAACCCATCCTCAAATCGTTTGCATCTATCAATTTCATCCTCGATTACATTAGAGGCATATACCGATAGATCAACATACTTCTTTTGGTATTCAGCAACTGTCATCGAACCTTGCACTAGCTGCAAAAATTCACTACGCTTTGCATCCTTGTAGGATCGCGGATAATATTCTTCATAAAAAGCTTTCTTGAAATCTTTCCAAGAAATTTCTTCAACGTCTCGCTGCCTGCTCAATACAGATCTCCACCAATTTCGGGCAGACTCTTCAAGAAGAAATGTAGCTAATCCCACCTTTTTATCCTCTGGGCAAACCATGACCTTCAAACACACTTCTACTTTATCCATCCATATCTCTGCTTCTGCTGGGTTTGTTGTTCCTTTAAAAGGCTTTGCCCCTAGAGCTGTTAGTCTCTCGATTTTGCAATTCTCCATTGGATCATTCTTACTAATTCTCATTCATTCCGCTATACTTTGGGAAATTTTAGCCATCCACTGTCTTTCTTCCTCCATGCTAGCATTTCCTCGTTGCTCCCCCTGTTGGTGACTAGTCTCACCAACTCCTACTTCCTCCTCTAAAGTTCTTCTACCCGTAGTTTCTTGAGTTTCGATCTCCTCAAGCCTACGAGTCTTGCCACCCTGAGGCATACTTTCCTACAAAAGATGCAGGACAAACAATCACGACAAGAATAACACTACTACTCAGGTTATGCAGAACCGAAAATGCTCTGATACCAAAATGTCACACCCCGTCCCAGACATTCTACCGACCTAGGACAAGATATGACGACATAGATCCCGAGTGCAATGGAACCTATCGTCAAACCACAAGAACTAAACCAAACTCTACAAAATGAAACGCAAGATGACTAACATAAGTTTGAGTAAAACGAAACATAAAGAAAATTCGGCATAGTTTTTCCCTGAAACTGATTTCAAACAAAACAAACACTGTGACAACAACCATTAACAGAACGCCATACAAAGCTCACTACACAAACTATCATAGAACATCAGTTGACCAAACGATAACAAAAAAAAAACGATCTAGCCACTCAAGACACAAAAATATAATTACAAGTCATGCACACTCAAAATGATATGCAACCTATGGCTCCAAAAGGCTCGTCTGAAACTCAAACGCTACCTGGTAGGAAAAAAATTAGGAGAAAAGAGATGAGTTGCAAACTCAGTGAGTAGTAATTTGATAAGAAAAACAACCTTAATGAAACTCTAGTTTTCGTACTACACATAGAAAACAAGTCTCATAAAGCATTATAAATCAGGAACCATTTAAGTCTCGAGATAAGTAAAAGAAAACACAGAACAAACCACGTATTAACAACGCTTGATTCACCGACCAAGACTTGTAACAAAAACAACATAACGACATATGTATCAAACACTCTTGTAATCAAAATAAATATTTGTAACAATATCACCTAGCATTGTACATAACCTCTGGTCATACCGGCGCAGAGTCATCTCAATACGCACGGTAGAGCAATCTCTATCCTACTATGCACCGAGAAAAACTCTAGGAACATAGTAAAGTCTTTGTCATACGTGCACGTATAATTCTCTAACTCTAGTATACTATAGGAACACATCCACATAGCATACGAGTAATTGCCATAGGTACTTAAATCCAGTGGTTTTGAAGCCACTCTCTATATAAAACTCTTAAAATTATGCTCTTTCTCTACAATCACAATTCACAAAGTTCAAACATCCCTAAATTCACATTTTCAGCTAATTCACGAAAAGCTAGAATTTCACAAGAATTTCTCTAAGTCTCATCAAATTTACTTCAAGAATATGCTTAAGTATAAATTTCGCGAAGATCATATTATTTGGCTAGATAATAAACAATTTTAGAGAAATAACCACTCACAACAACTATGGGTGAGACACGTTCGGGTCGTACACCGTTCCCACTTCTGTTTGACCTGAAATATTAAATAAAACACCATAAATATACTTGCAACATTACCAACTTAAACATCATATTACCAAACTCCAATTTATGAGTTCTGTTAACCCCAAGTGCAAATTGGTCAAATTCACAAAACTAACTAATTTGCCTTCTTTGTAAACCTATTGACCAATACCAACAATAACTCTCCTAATTTAATTGCACGGGATTACTCCCTCTTATCATTTAACCCCAAAAATCTCATTTATATTTCTTCTATTTACAACCATAACCTCTTCATCTTCCCAAACCCCTCAAATTCTCCTCTCCTCGGTTGTATTTCCCATCCTCTTTTCCTTTTAAAAAAAAAGTCGTTTTCCATTTCCAAAATCTTCAATTTCATTCTCAAGAAGGAAATTGACATCTTTCTATCCTTCTTCATAAAACACAACAAAATGTCAATAACCTAAAATAAATGAAGTTCCAAAATCCCTACCTTGAGTTCTTTTAAAGGAAAGTTTCTCAAGCTTAAGTACAACCCTTCCAAACAACCATAGAAGACTAAACTCCACTGAAAAATATAGGATGAACCACCAAAATCTTTCATGAGACCCACAAATTCTCAAGAATAAGTTAAACCCATAGAACTCCAAAAATTGAAGAAAGAAATCCTCATGCATGATTAAAAATTCCAATGATCTTCAAAGATTTACTTACCTAGAGTTCAAGCAACTACTCAACCCTTCAAACTCCTCCTTGCAACCATCCGGTCTCTCTTTCCTTAGTTTTCTCCTTTTTCCTTCATTTTCTTCCTCTCCCCCGACTCTCTGTTTTTTTTTTTTTCCTTTTATTTTGAAACAGTCAAAATAATTCCTTTTTTTTTAAAAAACAACTCACGTGTAAGATAATGTCAGCTCACACCTCACAACCACCCATGACTAAAATAGGGAACACAATTTCAATTAACTGCTTTCTTTCTTTTTTTTTTTTTTTTTTTTTTTTTTTTTAAGTGAAAGGACTAAATGGTCCTTACATTGGGTCCAATGGGCTTTTGGGCTTTGGGCCAAATTGCCTTTTAAATAGCTTTTTGGCCCGATTCGATTTCGAGCCCAATTGAGCTATGACCGAATTTGCTCGGTTAAGTTTGTTCGATCCGCCGGCCATGATGAAGACACGTGGCGACCGTTGATTGACCGAAATCTCTCGGTCAACAGGTATGTTTGGGAGTGATTTTGGTATGACCCTAATCAATTTTGTTATTGTCCTAAATCACACCTTTAAAATAAATATGTTTGGCAAAAGATAAAATTGATTTTAGCTAAATTTAAATATAACTACAAAAGCCTTAATTTTGAAAGTTCCGGTTTCGAATTTGAAGTAATACACATTTAATTTTATTTATTTTTTCTTCTTAATTTTGTAGTGTATTGTTTTTTTTTTTTTTTTTAGAGAAAATGTAGTGTATTGTTTTAATTTTTGAATTTTGAATTATAATTTTTGTAATATTTATATTTATATATTATTATAATTTTTAGTATATTTGGAATCGAGTAGAATTTTGCTCAATAAATCATGCATTTAACATCACTTTAATATTTTAAATTTTGCAATATGTATATTTAAATATTTTTTAATTTTGCAATATATATTTCTATATTATTTTAATTTTCAATTGTAAATTTTGCAATAAATATATGGGCTGGTTGCACAAACAGCAATCAGACCCAAAATTATTGTAAATTTAGTAAAGTTTAAAACCTTTTGTAAATATGGCAAAAAATCAGTAACTATCACTGATAGACTTTATGACTATTACGGATAGACTTCGATCAGTGATAGACTACTATCACTGACAAAATTTTATAAAAAAGACATAGAAATTGTCATATCCGCAATTTTTTTTTAAAAAAAATGGTATATTTTTAATTATTTTACTCTAAATTGAGATACGTTACAATTTTTCAAAATAAAACTTAAAGTTATTGTTTATTTAGAAATTTATTAAATAATATTAATATAATTGAGGTTAAATTACAAATGCTCCTTCTCTAAATTTGCAGAGTTGTATTTAATAGTAATAAATCATCGTTTAATTTTTTTTTTAAAATATCTAATACGGTATATCTATGAATTTTTCAATTTTTTTTTTTTTTATCTAATAAGTCTCTTATCTATAAGGTATATTTTCTTTTAAAAATCAAGTTTCTATTAAAAGTAATTTATTTGCGACTTTCTAATATTCATAGAGTTATTAGATATAATTTTAAAAATTTCTCATCTATTAAACATAGTTTTAAGGATGAAATTCGTATTCAACCTTAATTTAATTACCAAATACATCTTAAAAGAATAATTTTTCAATCAAATGGGTTAAGTTAAAATAATAATAATAATTAATCTTAGGATATATTTTAAGAGAAAATTATATCATATGTCAATTTAGAGAAATATAATTAAAAATATAGTATTTTTTTAATAAAATTATAAATATGACAATTTTTATCTCGGATAGTAGTCTATCGTATTGTCTATCACCTCATTATTTTTTATAGAATTTTGTCAGTGACTATCCCTGATAGTAGTCGATAATCATATACCAGGTATAGTCACTGATTTTTTTGCCTTATTTACAAAATGTTTTAATTTTTATTATATTTACGATTATTTTAGGCCTTATTGTTGTTTATGGAACAAACCCTATTATTTTTTAATAACTCCCAACAACGTGATTATTTGTATTTTATAATAATCTTGTAATTTAAGAAAATTTTGTTTATAGGTGCACAAATATTATTTTGTTCAATATAATTTTTAAATTTGGAGAGAATGAAATAATATCTTAAAATAAATTAATTTATCACCTAATAAAAACTTTTTTTATATGTTATTATTACAAGAAGAACCACCACAATGAGATATAATTTTTTTTTAAGTTATACTAGTGTGGTACCACAGTGAATAACTTTGGTGCTCAAGTTAGGTAAAAAAAAACATGTGGGACTTTAGGACTAAATTTAAGTCACACTATTATAGTACCAACCAAAACTACCCTCGTGATCGAGTTAGAAAAATTATAAGGCGAGTTACACGAATTTAATAGAGTAATAATATGAAAATGAGATTACACACATCCAAATTAAAGCTAATCGGAGTTATATATTCATTTCTCCTAATTTTATAATTTAATTTGGATTAGGTCGCTGATTGAATTTTTTTTCTGGATTTTCATAGATGTTGTACATCTCAAGTAGGACCATGTTATACTAAGCACGATAACTTATCTTATTGTACTCTAACCTAAGACATATGTTGAGAAATAAAAATAATGTGTTACTAAAGTGAGATGAACTAGAGTGTAGATATGTAGATAATTGAGCAGTCGAATCACAAACTAGACTAGAAATAATGATAGGTTACATTTAAGCTCGTTCGATAAGTATTGTATGAATAAGCCGGTTGTAAGATGTTACATGAATGAGAGATTTTATCGATAATAATATTTATAAATTAAAAATGAAAAAACATCATAAAGGAGAGGCATTATTGTTAAGATAGTGGATGAGAGTGGATGAGAGTGAGATTAATAAAGGATGAGGTGGCAATATATTTTGGGTTGGTTGCACAAACAACAAGCTCAAAATAATTGTAAATTCAGCAAACTTTAAAACATTTTGCAAATATGGCAAAACATCAGTGGCTATCACCGATGGACTCTATCGTTGATATGTGACTATCACCGATAGACTACTATCACTGACAAAATTCTATAAAAAAAAGACTACTATCAGCAATAAACTTCTATCCGCGATAGACCATATTATCAGTGATAGAAATTGTCATATCTGCAATTTTTTTAAAAAAGTGTTATATTTTTAATTATTTTACTCTAAATTGACATCTGTTACAATTTTTCTAAATACATTCTATATTATTTTAATCTTTTAGTACACTTGGAATCGGTAAAAATTTGGCAATATATAATTTTTTCTCGCTAAAACATGCATTTAGTCTCACTTTAATATTTTACAATCACAATATTTACAGAATAATATAATTAAGTTGGATCTGAATTAACATCATTTAAGACGAATTATTCGAGTAGAGATAACATTGCATTTCAAATTTAGGCAACATTTAAATGATATATTTTTTTTTGTTCTTGTTGTTAATTTTTACAACCAAACTTATTTTTATTAGTTAATGTAAACTTTTGATAATTATTTTTTATATGTTTTAATGTAGGTTAGATATTTTATATTATATAACTAAATTCTATTTAAACTATAAAAATGAAACAAACAAGAAACGAAAAACCAGAAATGATTATCAAATAAGTTTCTGTTTCTGTTTCTTTTTTTCAAGAAACATGAAACAAAAATAGTTATCAAACATATTTCTGTTTCTAGATCCTAAAAAATAAGAAACAAGAAACAGAAAACAAGGATTAAGAAACAAGAAACAAGAAACGAAAACGTTATCAAACGGGCCCTCAAATTTTGACATTTCTTTAAGAATGTTTCTTAAAATTTAGAAACAAGAAACGGGAATGGTTATGAAACAAGTCTGTTTCTTAAAAAATGAGAAACATAAACAGAAAACAAAAACGTTATCAAACGACCCCTTAGAAAGTGGGATGAGAGAGGCGGAACATGTATGAAGTACCTAGAAGAGAACATGGAAATGAAAAATCAAATCAAATTTATTTAAAAACTTTAAAATTGAGAACGCAATAGTAATATTATCAATAATCAAGCTATGCCAGGGAGGTTTGCCCCTATCACACCTTTTTTTTGCGGATGACAGTCTGCTCTTTTTCAGGGCTAATGAAAATGAGGCCGGCGTCGTACATGGGATCCTGCAGGTTTATGAGAAAGCATTCGGGCAGTTGGTTAATTCTGACAAATCTGTTATATCCTTTAGTCGGAGCTCTTCGGTGGCTATGCGAGATCGGGTGAGCCAGATCCTTCGAGTCAGGCAAGTTCCATTCCATCGTCAGTATTTGGGCCTTCCTTCCTTTATGCCTCATAATCGGTCAGGTACTTTCAGTTATGTCAAAGAGCGCGTGTGGCGCCACCTTCAGGGTTGGAAGGGGAAGTTATTCTCAGTTGGGGGACGAGAGGTCCTCCTAAAGGCTGTTATACAGGCCATTCCTTGTTACACGATGAACTGCTTCAGGCTTCCTAAGGGAATTATTCAGGATGTTAATAGAGCTATGGCATGATTCTGGTGGAATGGATCTGAGGACGATAGACGTATGCACTGGGTCAGTTGGAAATCTTTATGTCGACCTAAGTGTCTTGGCGGCATGGGTTTCAGGGACCTTGAGTTGTTTAATCAGGCTCTGCTTGCAAAACAGTGTTGGAAATTGCTTCACCATCCGACATCTCTCTTGGCGCGAATTTTGAAAGGAAGGTATTATGCTAATTCTGATCTCTTTGCTGCAGAATTAGGGTCGAATCCTTCCGCCATCTGGAGGAGTTTGTTATGGGGTCGGAAGCTTCTAGAGGGTGGAGTACGATGGCGGATAGGTAATGGAGAGATGGTGGAGGTTTATAAGCATAATTGGATTCCTAGGACATCATGTTTGCGTATCACTTCTCCACCTACTTTACCTTCATCAGTGAGAGTATGTGACTTGTTCACCGCTACTGGAGGTTGGGATGAAGTTAAACTTCGGCAAAATTTCCATTTGGCGGAAGTTCAGGCCATTTTGACGATTCCGACAAATCGTCGGCATACAGGGGACCAGGCAATATGGCACTATGAAGATTCAGGTGTCTATTCAGTGAAAAGCGGATACAGGTTAGCTCAGTCTCGAAGGCTTCAGATAGAGGCGTCTGTGTTATCAGTTCAATCTTTGACGCGGTGGTGGAATGGGGTATGGAAGATGGGTATCCCAAGTAAGTGTCGAATATTTTTGTGGCGACTTTGTCTAGATCGGCTTCCTACCTTAGATAATTTGGGTCGGAGAGGCCTTGATATTCCTAATATATGTAGTCTGTGTGGGAAGGGAGGAGAGTCTAGTCTCCATGTGTTTTGGCATTGCAATTTTTTTCGAAGTGTTTTGATGGATTCTAAATTTGCAGGTTTATTGCAACTTCATCCCGAGGGGGACATAACTTGCTTGTTATGGTCCATACAGGAGAAACTGGGTTGGTCGGATTTCGAGGAGCTATGTGTGTTGTTGTGGGGAGTTTGGTTAGGGCGTAATCAGGCCTGTCATACGGGGCGTAGGCCTTCCACCGATATTGGGGGAGGGACTGCCAATTACGTGAACTCATTTCGGGAGGCTAATAAGAAGGGGAGTTTGGAGGGAGTTTTGGCGAGGAAGGATCGAGAGGAGGTGAGGTGGGCGGCCCTCCGCGGGGAATGTATAAGGTCAATGTGGATGCCAGTTTTGTGTCTGCGAACCAAATGGCAGGGGTGGGGGTGGTAGTGCGAGACTTCCGAGGTTGTGTTATGTTGCCAGGCGTGTTCTGGGTGCCTAATGTTCGAAATGTTTTGATGGCGGAGAGTCTTGCTGCATGTGAGGGTCTTTTGTTGGCGTGGGAGGCGGGTTTGAGCCCGATTATATTAGAAACTGATTCCTTACAGATGTGTAGGTTGTTTGAGGGTGGTATTGAGAATGTGACTGAAGTCGGAACTTTGATTGCGGATGTATGTTTGCGGTTTCCTCGTTCTTTCTTGGAGCGTTGTTGCTTCATTCAGAGAGAGGGAAATATGTTGGCTCACGAGCTAGCGCGAATGGCCTTGGGTCTTCAACAACGGTTGGTTTGGCTGGAGGAAATTCCTTCCGATCTTGAATCTTTTTATTTGAAGGATTTGATTGTGGTTTGAGTATTTGTAATGAGCTTGGCTCTTCAAAAAAAAAAAATAAATAAATAAAAAATAACGGAGACCCGTAAAAAATTGGATTATCAAGACACTTAAATGATTTTTCATTGCAAATATTGGTTGATTCATCTAAAACTATTATTTACATAAATGCCAAGATATTTTAATTTTTAAGAGTTAAAAAGTTGATGAAATCTTAACATAAGTTAACTAGCTAAAATATAAAATATATATCTTCCATCAAGAGAAAAGTTCAATTTTCAATTCCCCACCTTTACATGTTGAACTTTAAAGATTAATTCATCAATTAACATAATGTGATGAAGTAAGCGATATTATTACACATGACAATAATTATTATGAAAGCAATATTTTTGGCATATTTTGATAGAGATATTTGGATACCTAAAAAATAATCTAATATAAATCCTTAATGAGATTAAGAAGATTCAAATGTATACTTTTATTTACTCCAACATCTTACCACAATAAGACGAAACAACTTCCAACCACTTGATGCTTTCATTTGGGTTATAATCCCACATTACAAGTCATCTTCGAGGCCATGAGTTCAATTATGGATGATCACCTACTTAAAAATTATTTTTTTACGGCTTTTTTTCGCAGTCAAATGTTATAGAGTCAGATAATCTGCCTGGTAAGATTAGTCGAGGTACGGGTAAAATGATCCGAACACACTCACATGTGTTAAAAGAAAAATATGTATAATTTTATTTATATGATACATAATATATTATATAATACTTTTTCTTGGACTAGTTAACATTGTCTTTATATAGGACCAA
Organism: Herpetospermum pedunculosum; assembly: GCA_028017165.1. Classification (NCBI taxonomy): domain Eukaryota; kingdom Viridiplantae; phylum Streptophyta; class Magnoliopsida; order Cucurbitales; family Cucurbitaceae; genus Herpetospermum; species Herpetospermum pedunculosum. The sequence goes on from CM051528.1 coordinate 58,562,387, forward strand.
AATCATGGAATATTTGGCCAGATGTCCTTAAATTAAGGTCCATTCGAGGGATTGACGTCCAATTTTAAAAATTAGTCAAAATAACGTTTTGCTGACATCACTCTCGCTGAGATTTCTCTCGCTCTCGCTCTCGTTCTTTTGCGGGCTCCATTTTATAACTAAAAATTTCTCGTTCTCGTGAACGTGAACGAGAGCGAGAGAAATTAAAGCGAGAATGATTTCAGCAAAATGTCATTTTGATTATTTTTTAAAATTGCGAGTCAATCTCTCAAATGGACCTTAATTTAAGGTCATCTGGCCAAATATCTCCAAAATCATTGATATTCAAATTTAAGCCGTCCATAGGCAGGGGCGGACCTACGTGTAGATAAGGAGTGGCTATTGGTCCCAAAAGTTTTTAATTTTTCAATATATATATAAGGTATAAATAATTAACTTAAAATATATTTATGGTGTATATATATTTGTCCCCATATAATAAATTAATTTTGTTCCGCTGCAGTGGCTGTCTGCCCAAAGTTAAGCATCCTTGCCTTCCTGAGTTCAATTCCTGTAAATGGTAGGTCCGTTCATTAAAAATTGAAATGTTATTCTAATTTGTATATTTCATAATTATTTTATTTTAGTTATTGTAATTTTAGTTGTCCAAAATTTAGTTTCAACAAATCTTAAAATAGAATCATACTTCCAACAAAACTTCAATTAATTATTATTATTAATTTATTTATTATTTTTTTCAAAACTAATTTAGAATATATTAACATTCCTCTATCAATTTTAAAAACATATTCATATTATATTGTATTTTTTATATTTTTCAAGACTACCTAACAAATTTTTAAACTTTTATTTTTGTGTTTAATAGATCCACTAAACTTTAAAAGTGTTTAATATATTTTTTAACTTTTAATTTTTATTCTAATAGATCCTAATTTTATTTGACATTTTTTAAAATTTAGAGATTGATTAAAAACAAAATAGAAAGTTTATGGACTAAGTAAACAAGTTTAAAGTTTAAAAACTTACAAGATAATAGATTCACGTAGACACTTTTTGAATTCTTGACCAATTTTTTTTCTCTTTCTTTTGGTCAACCATGCAGGTGGTGGGTTAGAACCTTGACTTGTTGAACCAATATATTGTTCATACATTATGTTTGTTGAGCTATGTTAACTTTTTTTTTTATATTTGTGAGTGTCCAGATCAACTTACGCGCACCTCGACTAATTCCACCGGACAACCATCTGATCCTTCAAAATTTGGTTTGTAAGAAAATTCATAAGAAATTAATTTCTAGGTAGGTGACCACAAAAAATTAAACCTATTACTTCTAGGAGTTGAGATATGATCATTTAGGTGAATTTAGAGGCAAATATGACTTTGTTTGTTTTTTTGTAACGGTATTTTAATTAATGTGAGGATTGAACCCATGACCTCTTAGTCAAAGACACAACCTTATGTCAATTAAGCTATGCTCGGTTTGACAATACATGACTTTGTTGTCAACATGAATATAGTAAACTGAGATATTATACGAATTAGTGATCAAGAAATCAAATATTTAATCTTGTGGTAACCTACTTATCAGTTTAACATTATTGACAATGTAATCCAATCATATTTCAATAATATATATTTATAGGGTTATATATGTTTATAGGATTTAGGGCTGATTAAACTCTTAAATAAGGATGAAGATCAAGATTTGATCCTTTGGATCCGGAGAGTTTCTTTCGTTTTTTGTATAAGAATTTCCCTTCCATTTTCGAAGATATTTTGGGGTGGTGGGCCTCTCTCATCAAAGAGGACAGGACAGTGCAAGTGTCAGTTTGGTGGGTTGTTAATGTATGATTTTTTTCAAAAAAAATCAAAAATAAATAAAGATATTATATAATGGATGAAAAGAAATATCAGGGATAAAAATGATTTGAACTTTCAATAAAATAATAATAAAATGAAAATCAAACCCCTAGAATCTAATTCATTTAGGAGTAAAACTTGCTTCGAGACTGGGCTACAAGCATCTTTTGTATCTTTTGTAGCCCAGCCATATGACACATTGTGAGTGGATAAATATTTATATAATTTGTTTTTTTAAATCCTTCCTAATTTTTTAACGTCTTTACTTTACTTCAATTTTTTTTTGTTCCATTTTCTCTCTCCTCTCTCCTCCTCTTTCCTCTTTTGAATGCCCTTCTCCGTCCTTCAACCTCCTCTTCATCGATTTCCATCTTTCTTCTCGTTCATTCCTCCCACTGATCTATGGACAATACTAAAATTAAATTTAAAAAATAAAAAAGGAAAATCTGTTTTTTTACTCCCTAAAAATAGCCTCAAATTGAAATTTGTATCAACCCCATTGTCTTCTTCTCCTCTAATCCAAAATTTACCACTTCCATTACAATCCACACACATCACAAATCTCACGCCGTCGGGATCCCAATCGAACAAAACCTCTAATTTTCTCCCTCGTGCTCCAATTTCAAAATCGTCGTCGTCACTCCGATCAACCTCCTCTTCACAAAACCGTTGAAGCTTTCACCTCTTTTAACCTTTAACATCCTCAATTCCTGTCTTAAATCGGAAACATTTGACGTCCTCATCCTGTCGAAGAGAGAGTGAGATTTTGAAGGAGGAGGGAGAGAAAATGAACAAAAAAAAAAAAAAAATCCAGATAACGAAGTTAGAAAATTAGGAAGAATATTTTTAAAAAGAAAATGATATAAATATTTATCCATGCCACATGGCTGGCCGGCAAAAGATGTTTGTAGCCTAGCAAGCAAGTTTTACTCTTCATTCAATTCAGATGTTGAAATTTTGTTTATAAAAAAACAAAAAAAAAAAAAAAAACATTTTATGTTTGGCTTTGATTTTTCTTGGTAAAAATGTCGGCAACATTGCATAAATAAATCTTGTTTAAAAACAAAGTTGGAATCTTTTTATATAGTTCCCTCTTCAACTCCAAACCAAGAAAAAAAAAAGAAAAAAAAAAAAATACAGCCATTAAAATGGAAATTTTAAGGTCTTCAATTTTGCTCTTATCACTTTCATCTCTTCTGCATTTTCCTTCTACAACAACAGGTCCTGAAAGTTTTCTCCAATGTCTTCTCCGCCGCTCTCCCCCGGCACACCCCATTGCTCCGGCGATCTTTACAACCAACAATGCTTCTTATTCGTCTGTTCTTCAGACTTACATTCGAAACTTGAGATTCAACACCTCAACAACTCCTAAACCATTCCTTATTCTCACACCTCTCCATGAATCTCATGTTAAAGTTGCAATTCAATGTGCTCGAATCCATAATATTCAAATGAAGATTCGTAGCGGCGGCCATGATTACGAGGGAGTTTCTTATGTCTCGGACGTCGTCCCTTTCTTCGTTCTCGATATGTTCAACCTCCGAGCCATCACTGTCGACGTTGAAACTGAAACAGCTTGGGTATATTTAATCATTTTGTTATATTACTCTCTCTCGATAACCCTCTCTTCACTTATGAGGTTGAAAATTAACACAAGTTTCACGATATTTTTGTACGGATAACCGAAGTGCACATAGTCATTTGTATCTTCGCTTATCACGATCACGAGGAGACAAATGTGATCTACTCGTGATAAGCGAAGGGTACAAATGACTTTGTGCACTTCATTATCACGAGAAAGTCAAAAAAACATAAATTTTAAAAAAATAGGTTAAAAAAACTTCACGCACACCGAAGAGTGGGTCATCCATACAAAAACCCCCAAGTTTCACAAGTAATTATTAAATTAAAATGATTTTTTTTTTAATATTATGATAAATTATTATCAAATTTGATAAATTACAATATATTTAATCATTTATCTATATTTTTAACAGGTTGAGACAGGAGCCACCTTAGGAGAAGTTTACTACACCATTGCAAAGAAAAGTAAGCTTCATGGCTTCCCTGCCGGAGTGTGCCCCACAGTTGGCGTCGGTGGCCATTTTGGTGGCGGTGGGTATGGTAACATGATGAGGAAATACGGCCTTTCCGTGGATCAAATCATTGATGCAAAGATAGTCGACGTCAATGGAAAGCTCCTCGACCGAAAATCGATGGGGGAGGATTTATTTTGGGCCATCATAGGCGGCGGAGGATCAAGCTTCGGCGTCGTCGTGGCGTACAAAATCCGACCGGTTCGTGTGCCAGAAACGGTGACGGTGTTTAGAGTAGCAAGAACATTGGAACAAAATGATGTGACTGAGATTGTAGATGAGTGGCAGCGGGTGGCACATGTGATCGACAATGATTTGTTCATACGGGTTACGTTTGATGTTGTCAATGGAACTCAGAATAATGAAAGGAAGACATTGAGAGCTACATTTATAGCCTTGTTTCTGGGAGACTCCGAAAGGCTTTTGTCAGTCATCAACAAGAGCTTCCCTAAATTGGGTTTGGAGAAATCAGATTGCCTTGAAATGAGTTGGCTTGAATCAGTGCTTTTTTGGACAAATTTCCCTCTAGGTAAACTTTCTTTTCACTCCAAAAAGAGTTCTAAAAGGGTTTTTTTTTTTTTTTTTTTTTTTTTTTTTAATTTATTTATTTATTTATTATTATTTTTTTTGGGTAGGCTTTAAGGTTTAACCAACTTATTTGGGTAGTTTGATAATGTTTTAGAAAACACCTTCAAAAGAAAAACAAATGAGACACGACAGAAATTAAGATAACTTGGCCAATTTTTTTTTAAAAAAATTAAAACATTACCCATTTTAGTATTTTTTTTTTTTTTTTTTGTTCATTATATTCTTTTTTTATTAAAAATATTAACGATAAGTCAAAGATGAAATCATGTTTTTTTTTTAAATATTTTTTAAAAAGGTAGTACTAATCCTATTAGCAACAATTAATTTACTGTTGCTACTCTTAAACTTTAAACTTTTTTTTTTTCAACAGTATTTTAATTAATGTGATGATTGAACTTATGACTTCTTAGTCAAATGACACAACTTTATAGTTAAAGACACAACCTTACGTCAATTGAGCTATGCTCGGTTTGACACTATCATTAAACTTTTGACAAATAAGATAGAAAAATACATAAAGCTATAGAAATTAAAAAAAGAGAATAACTAAAGTTATCAAATTTTCAACATTGTTTTGTTAAATAGATAAAAGTTGTGGTTAATGTCACACATTGTTTTGTTAAACAATATATTTTAAAAATTAATCAAAAACTAAATATTTATTTGAAATTCCAATACCAAAATAAAATGGGTTTAAAAGTTTAAAAATATAAACATTTTATACATAGACTAAAATTGGTAATTTATTTTTGTTCATTATTTAAATTGAATAGTAAATAGAATTATATATTTTTAGATTGAGTGAATGAATTGAAATAAATGCCCATTATGGTGTTTCAATATAACAAAAAGTAGAGGAGGTGGTCCACCTAAAACAATAGTTTTGGTTGCAAGATGCATCCGAGTTGTTTAGGGGTGTTGGATAACCATTCAATCCCTATTTTTTTTTTTTGGTTTTTAGAAAATAGATATCTTTGGTAATTAATTGAATTAATTGAATTTTTTGTTTTTAATTTTTTAAAAACGTTTTTACATTCATTAACAATTTTAAAAATGAAAAAAAAAAAACAAATTTTTTATTTCAAAATTTCAAGTTTTTTTTTCCTCTCTCAATTTTATTTAAATTGCCAACAAATTAGATATAATTATTGGAATTATCTTCAAATGTCTATTTATTTGTCTATCTATTTATTGAAATTAGAATCAAATTGTCGTTAATATTTTTTGCAATGGAAATTGTCATTAATATTATTAATATATTTTTAGTATAAAAATATTATTAATATAATATGTTATAATTTTTTTTTAGGGCTGGTTGCACAAATAACAACCAGCCAAAAAATAACTGCAAATTTAGCAAAGTTTAAAACCTTTTGCAAATATGGCAAAAAATCAGTGGCTATTACTCATAGACTTTATGACTATTACTGATAGACTTCTATCACCGATCCGATAGACTATTATCACTGACAAAATTCTATAAAAAAGACTACTATCAACGATAGACTTCTATCAGCGATAGAGCATACTATCAGTGATAGAAATTGTCATATGATCCGCAACATTTTTAAAAAAAATGCTATATTTTTAATTATTTAATTCTAAATTGACATCGGTTACAATTTCTCTTTTTTTTTTAATCTTTTTTCTAGTATATTATATTTTAATATTATTTTGATGTTACACCAATATATCTATCCACTCTACACAATTAACATAATTTATTTTAGTGACTCTAGGGATGATAAACGACAACCAAAGATTGTCTAATATATTAAACTATCGACACAATAAATTCTCTTTTTTATTTTAGAGAAAAACATTTTTTACCCTAAATTTTCAATTTCATCAAATAATTGGATCTTAATTAAATTTTGATAAATGTTGCCATTTTTACCTTCTAATAAATTAACATTAATTTTTTAAAAATTCAATTTGTATTTTATAAAAAAATACAAACAAATAGTAATTATCCAACCACTTTGAACTTTTGTGTTTTAAAATTCCAAAAACCAAAAATTGTTATCAAACAAGTTTGGTTTTCTATTTTTTAAAAAACAAAAAACACAGTTATCAAACATATATGAATTTTGTTTTTAAAAAACAGAAAACAAAAAACTGAATGTGTTATCAAACCGACATTTAAATAAGCATTTTATGGGTTGAGTTGGGGTGTTGATGAAAATTTGAATATTATCAAAGAAAAAGAATATTATCAAATTTTCATCAAAAACCCTACCAAAAAAAAAAAACGAGCCTTAATTAAAGTTAATCATGTCAACGTAAACCTAGTTGAATTGGCATAAAACATTTACCCTCGATTAAGAGATCAGATCTTTGAATCACTCACCTCATATATTATTGTACTAAAAAAAAAATTAAAACTAACCAATTGACTTGTGAACAACACACAGGAACATCCGTTGACGAACTACTATCCCGGAAGCCACAAGTTCTGACCCATCTAAAACGAAAGTCCGACTACGTCAAAACCCTAATTCCAAAGGAAGGACTCAATCAAATATGGAAGAAAATGATCGAACTCGAAAAACCCATGTTGACATTCAATCCCTACGGTGGAAGAATGGCCGAGATCCCATCAGATGCAACTCCATTTCCCCACAGAGCTGGAAACTTATGGAAGATTCAGTACGCAACAAACTGGAATGAAGAAGGAACCAAAGAAGCCAACCAATATATAGAGTTGACGAGGAAACTTTACAAGTTTATGACACCATTTGTGTCCAAGAATCCAAGAACTGCGTTTTTGAATTATAGAGATCTTGATATTGGCATAAACCACAATGGCAAGAAGAGTTACCATGAAGGGAGGGTTTATGGAGTAAAATACTTTGAAGGGAACTTTGAGAGGTTGGTGAAGATCAAGACAAAGGTTGATCCTCACAACTTTTTTAGGAATGAACAGAGCATTCCAAGATTTCCACATATTGGAAAATAGAGGTGATTGTGTTCTTTGTCGTTTGTTAAGTTATGTTCATAGTGACACATGTTGAAATATTCTATTAGTCAAATAATCATCTCCATATTTATAGGATCTTTGGAGATGAATTTAGTCTTTCAAGTTGTTAGTACAACCTTTTTTTTTATGTTGATACAGTTATATGTAAAGGCTATTTAATGGTCTAATCTCTTTTATTCAATTACAACAGAAATTCAGACACAATCTTTCAGTATTTATTTGATAACATTTGGTATCAGAGTCATCATAAGGTCTGATCAAAATTTGAAGCTCTTCAAAAAAACACATGGGAGTTGACAGAGCTACCTGCAGGTGGGAAGGTAATTGGAGTGAAATGGGTCTACAAAACCAAGTTAAATGAAAAGGGTGAAATTGACAAATACAAAGCAAGGCTCGTAGTGAAGGAGTATTCTCAACAACATGGGGTGGATTTCACTGAAGTCTTTGCACCTGTAGCACAAACAATACGTTTAGTTGTATCTCTTGAAAACATCAAAGGCTTCTGACTTTTCTGTCAAAAAGAAAACCCATGTTTTTCTACTGAAGTCATCAGTAAAAGTAAGTAAGTACCATTTTCTGCCATTGAAAGTAGGTTTGATTGGTCCACAAATGTCAGCATGTAGTAATTGAAGAATTTGTGTGGCTCTCCAGGTGCTTATTTTTTAAAATGAATCCCTGTGTTGCTTTCCTACTAAACAATCTTTGTATAACCTCGAAGGAGTCTTGAGTTGTGGTAAGCCATTCACCATTCCTTTTTGTTGGAGAGTTTTAAGACCTGTAAAACTCATGTGTCCATATCTACAATGCCAAACCTGCACCATATCCTCTGTTATGGTATTAAAACAAACCGATGTTATAGGTTGAGAAATAGCTTCTAAAATAAACATTTGATTTGTAGACATTTTCATATCCATAATCAAACCTTTTTCTTCATAGAACACCTTACATCTACCATGTTGAAACATAATGGAAAGTCATTTCTCCTGCAATTGGCCAATGCTCAACAAATTGTTTTTTAATTCGGGTACATAAAAAACTCCAGTAATAATTTGGATGGTTTCATTCACTTTCAATCTAATGTTCCCCTTTCCCATAACAATCATGCTGAAATTGTTGCCTAATTTGACTGATTCTCTAATTTTTTCATTTAAATCAGAGAAATACTCCGGCTTACCACACATATGATTACTGCAACCTGAGTCAAGATACCACACATCTTCTTTGTGATCCTTGCTCATATTTGAACAAGTCATCAACAACAACTCATCTTCCGTCTCAACAAAGTTTGCTCCTTTCTCTTTATTTAGACATTCCCACTGGAAATGTCCAAATTTGTAACAATTATAACATTCAATTGTGGATTTGTCAAAAAATTGGCGGCCCCTTCCTCGTCCTCGTGATCCTCTTCCACGTCCTCGACCTCGTCCTCCTGACTCATCACCGTGATAAGGAATAATGTGAATATGTTTTCATAATTTATGGTGGGGCAGTTAATAGGATCCACTGTTTTTCCAACATTAAACTAACTATAATGTGTTGATGAGGAAGAAGAAGGAGATGTATGAATTAAACAAAAAGAAAGTTAATTTTGTTGAGTAATCTTAGGAGACGCTCACGCAATCCTCGTTCCTCTAACCATGCTCAGTGGAACGAGGATTTTCCTCAAAACTTTTGAATCAGAAAAATTGTAACAAATCGAAAACACACAATTCAAAAACTTAATAAATCAAAAAAATTGAAAATATCGTGTTAGTAGTCGGACAAAGCTCCGATTGATAGCTTCGCAACGATTAAAAATGTTTGGAGAAGCTATTGCGTGGCGGGGCGACAACGGAAAATAGAAGAAAACAACAAGATGAAAGACAATATAGCTGCATCTGCGTCAGGTTGAAGCCAAAGGGAAGACGATAGAGCTGCCTCAGTTTGAAGATGAACCATAAACTAAACTAACGAAAGAAAAATAAAAGAAAAGTAAATGAAAAGTCAAAAAAGGAAAAAATAAAATTGTAATCAATTCGTATCATCAAATTGGCACAATGTATATAGGCTGTTTTTTTAATAATATTGTATTTTTTTAAAACTTATTATAAAAATATTGTAAGTTTGAAACTATTTTTAAAAATATTGCACTTTTAAATGGAGGCGACCTCTACTTTTTGCTCACGTGGATGAAGGAAAGACGATCTTGCTCCACATGGATGGAGGTCGGTATGAACTTCTTTTAATAAAAAATTGATATAGTTTTAACCAGATATTCAAAATTTTCAAAAAATGTATGGTTGAAAAGTTAACAGGGAGAGCTTCAATTTGATACCTGGTTTCACTATTTTTTGAGTAGTGTATCAAAAGATAAAGATCATCGAAGTTGGACTGTAGTTCTGCAAATTTCAGAACTGAAGATTCTTTTGAGGGGTGCATTCAAAAATTGATATCTTTTTACCCAGATATTCAAAAATTTCGAAAAGAGTACTATTGGAAAGTTAACACAGAGAGCTTCAATTTGATATGTAGTTTTACTATTTTTGAAGTTGTGTATCAAAAGATATATATCGTCAAAGTTATGAAAACTTCACTAAACCCAGAACTGAAGATACGACTGAAAACTTCAAAATTGTAGCTAAACTTCAACAATCTGTATCTTTTAATACACAACTCTACAAATAGTGAAACTAGATATCAAATTGAAGCTCTCTGTGTTAGCTTTTCAACCGTATCTTTTTCGAAATTATGAAATATCTGGGTAAAAAGATGTCAATTGTTTAATGCACTCCTAAAAAAATCTTCAGTTATGAAATTTGCAGAATTATAGTCCAACTTCGATGGTCGTTATCTTTTGATACACAACTCCAAAAATAGTGAAACATGTATCAAATTGAAGCCCTCGCTGTTGACTTTCCAACAATACTCTTTTCAAAAAATTTGAATGTACTCCTCAAAAGAATCTTTAGTTCTGAAATTTGCAGAACTATAGTCCAACTTCGATGGTCTTTATCTTTTGATACACAACTCAAGTGAAACCAGGTATCAAATTGAAGCTCTCGCTGTTAGCTTTTCAACCATACATTTTTTTAAAATTTTGAATATCTGGTTAAAAAGATATCATTTTTTTAATAAAAGAAGTACACATACCGAACTCCATTCATGTGGAGCAAGATCGTCTTTTCAAAAGACGACCTTCATCCACGTGGAGCAAAAATTAGAGGTCGTCAGACCTCCATTTAAAACTGCAATATTTTTAAAAATAGTTTCAAACTTACAATATTTTTATAATAAGTTTTAAAAAATACAATATTATTAAAAAACCATGTATATAGGGATCTCCTTCTACTAAATAATGAATATTAATAAGAGAAATGATTGTAGATGACCTTTTTCGTGCCTTGATAAATGTCCCAAAAAAAAATAAAGGTTTATGTCCTTTTTTTTTTTGTTTCATCTTTCTCTCCCCTCTCTTTTTCTTTTCCATTTTACCATTTTCTTATTTTCCAATCTTTCTTATTAATTATATTTAAAAAAAAATCTTTTTTACTCCCTCTTGATTTTATTCTCTAGATTCTAACGGATTTAAAATGATTGTATCTAACAATAAGGAAAATAGGGTGTAAAGGTTTCATCTTCCTTCCTTCTTCATATAACATGAATTTGTTTTTTAAAACACCGACAGTTCATCTCCTTCTTCTCGATTTTTTTCCTTTCTTCTCGATTTTTTTAGTTTAGCTCCAGCCGACCCCAAATCCACGCTCTCCTCTCTTCTTCCATTCTCTAGATTCTAACCGATTTAAAATGATTGTATCTAAAAATAAGGAAAATAGGGTTTAAATGTTTCATCTTCCTCCCTTCTTCATAGAACAAATGGATTTGTTTTTTAAAACACCGACACTTCATCTCCTTCTTCTCGATTTTTTAAGGAAAATAGGGTTTAAAGGTTTCATCTTCCTCCCTTCTTCATAGAACAAATTGATTTGTTTTTTAAAACACCGACACTTCATCTCCTTCTTCTTGATTTTTTCCCTTTCTTCTCGATTTTTTTCGTTTAGCTCCAGTCGACCCCAAATTCACGCCATGTTCGCTTTATGAGCTTCAATCATACCATTTGTTTTGATGATTAAAAAAAACCTCTGATTTACTAATGATTTTAGTGTTTCAAAGTGTCCCTATCATAGTTCTTAGAAAGAAGATTATAATGCATCTTGAATCATTCGAATCCGAGTTCAGACCAGAAAGATATTGACAAAAGAAGATTCTTTCTTTTGGTCAACACAGGTGGTGGGTTAGAACCTTTGATTTCTTGACGAATATATAGTTCATACATTGTGTTTGTTGAGCTATGTTAACTTTTTTTTTTATATTCGTGAGTGTCCAGATCAACGACTAATTTCACGGGACAACCATCTGATCCTACAAAATTTGGTTTGCAAGAAAATTCATAAGAAATTAATTTCTAGATAGGTGACCATAAAAAATTAAACCCATTACTTCTAGGTGTTGAGATATGCTGATTTAGTGCCAAACTTAAAATATAATAAATATAAAAGGTGAATTTAGAGGCAAATATGACTATGCCAATTGAGCTATGACACAACCTTATGTCAATTGAGCTATGCTCGGTTTGACAATACATGACTTTGTTGTCAACATGAACATAGTAAACTAAGATATTATATAAATTAGTGACCAAGAAATCAAATATTTAATCTTGCGGTAAAAGAAACTAAAACGTACATGACTTTGTTAGCTGCATTATAACAAATTCAACTTAAACAAACGCTTTCTATTATTCAATTAAGTTTAAAATAAATAATCAAACTGATGTGATGCTGACCTAATTATCAGTTTAACATTATTGACAATGTAATCCAATCATACTTCAATAATATATATTTATAGGGTTATAAACTCTTAAATAAGATGAAGATCAAAATTTGATCCTTTGGATCGGGAGAGTTTCTTTCGTTTTTTGCAGTCGACTTGGAAATTTGTTGCTCATCATCTGGCTCGTGTGGCGTCTGGTTTTGGGTCTTTTTGTGTAAGGATCGAAGATATTTTGGGGTTTAATGACCCAGGGTGGTTGGCCTCTCTCTCTCATAAAGGAGGACAGGACAGTGTAAGTTTGGTGGGTTGTTAATGGATCATATTTTTCAAAAAATAAAAAATAAATTATAATATCCATGAAAATGAGTAAAACTTGCTCCGAAGCTACAAGTATCTTTTGCAGCCCAACACGTGCCACAATTTGATTGACTGAATATTTATATTATTTAAAAAAAAACTCTTCATCCGTATAGGCGTATGCATAGATTTTTTTCTTCCGTAACTTTTTCTATCTTCTTTTTCCTCCACTTTCATTTGCCATAACCTTTGTTTTCAATTTCATCTCTCACTCTCTCTTCCTTTTTCTACAATAAATATTTTTTTTCTTTTATTTGGTTAACTATTTTTCAACGCAGTAAGATTTACAATACTCTAAAGAATATCTCTAGACAAATAGATTTTTTTATTATTTAAAAATGGTTTAAATATTAGTCAATCAAATCATGACAGGTGGCTGCAAAAGATATTTGTAGCCAAGCAAGTTTTACTCCATGAAAATAAGTTGCAGATAGAGATGTCCATGGGGCGTGGCGGGCCGGGTAATGCCTTCCCCGCCTCCGTCCCCGTCCCCCATTTCATTACCCGTCCCCGCGAAATTACCCCTTTAATTTCGCAGGGACGGGGCGGGTATTCCCGCGGGGAATTCACGAGTAACGGGTATTTCCGCGGCTAATTTTTTCCGTAAATAATTTTCTTTTTTAATTTATTCTTATCCATTTTTTTTTAAGTTTTGTTATTTGTTAAGTTTATTAATATTATATATATTTAATTTCATAAATTTTATTGGTAAGATGTGTGTTTTTTTGGAACTTTATTGATAAGATGTGTATTTTTTAGATAAAAAAAAGAGTGTGTAGTTAAATTTTTTTATGAATAATATATATATATATGTATATATATAAAAGTATACGGGGTGGGGCGGGTATGCTATTACCCGCCCCGTACATAACGGGGCAAAAAAAAATTCCCCGCTTCCTGTCCTATTCTCCGTGTAATCGGGGATTCTCGTCCCATTCTTGGCGGTGTCGGGACTTACAATCGGGGATTCTCGTCCCATTCTTGGCGGTGTCGGGACTTACAGAGATAAAAAAGAACTGGCATCTTTAACAAGATTTGAACTTTCAATAAAATAATAATAAAACGAAAACCAATCCCATCAATCAGAAACTCCTAAAGCCTAATTCATTCAATTCAACCACCGATAATGTTGAATTTTTGTTCATAAAAAATAAGTATATTGATAAGATCAAATAAGTTGTATATCCCATTTTATATACAAATTATCATCATCTTTAACATTTTAGTTTGACTTTGATTTTTCTTGGTCAAAATGTCTGCAACATTGCATAATAATCTTGTTAAAAAACAAAGTTGGAATCTTTATAAATAGTTCCCTCTTCAACTCCAAACCCAGAAAAAAAAGAAGAAAAAAAAACAGCCATTAAAATGGAAATTTTAAGGTCTTCAATTTTGCTCTTATCACTTTCATCTCTTCTGCTTTTTGCTTCTGCAACAACAGCTCCTGAAAGTTTCCTCCAATGTCTTCTCCGCCGCTCTCCCCCGGCACACCCCATTGCTCCGGCGATCTTTACAACCAACAATGCTTCTTATTCGTCTGTTCTTCAGACTTACATTCGAAACTTGAGATTCAACACCTCAACAACTCCTAAACCATTCCTTATTCTCACAGCCCTCCATGAATCTCATGTTAAAGTTGCAATTCTATGTGCTCGAATCCATAATCTTCAAATGAAGATTCGTAGCGGCGGCCATGATTACGAGGGAGTTTCTTATGTCTCGGACGTCGTCCCTTTCTTTGTTCTCGATATGTTTAACCTCCGAGCCATCACTGTCGACGTTGAAACTGAGACAGCTTGGGTATATTTAATCATTTTTTTTTATATTACTCTCTTGATAACCCTCTCTTCACTTATGAGGTTGAAAATTAACACAAGTTTCACGGGATTTTTGTACGGATGACCCACTCTCGGTGTGTGTGAGGTTTTTTAACTCAGTTTTTTAAAACTTATGGTTTTTGACCTTAATGCACAAAGTCATTCGTACCCTCCGCTTATCACGATCACGAAGAGACAACTGTGATCTCCTCGTGGTAAGTGAAGGGTACGAATGACTTTGTGCACTTCCTTATCACGAGAAGGTAAAAAAACATAAATTTTCAAAAATTGGATTAAAAAACTTCACCCACACCGAGAGGTAGGTCATCCGTACAAAAACCCCCAAGTTTCACAAGTAATTATTAAATTAAAATGAATTTTTTTAATATTATGTTAAATTATTATCAAATTTGATAAATTACAATATATTTAATCATTTATTTATATTTTTAACAGGTTCAGACAGGAGCCACCCTAGGAGAAGTTTACTACACAATTGCAAAGAAAAGTAAGCTTCATGGCTTCCCTGCCGGAGTGTGCCCCACAGTTGGCGTCGGTGGGCATTTTGGTGGCGGTGGGTATGGTAACATGATGAGGAAATACGGCCTTTCCGTGGATCAAATCATTGATGCAAAAATAGTCAACGTCAACGGAAAGCTCCTCGACCGAAAATCGATGGGAGAGGACCTATTTTGGGCCATCATAGGCGGCGGAGGATCAAGCTTCGGCGTCGTCGTGGCGTACAAAATCCGACCGGTTCGTGTGCCAGAAACGGTGACGGTGTTTAGAGTAGCAAGGACATTAGAACAAAATGATGTGACTGAGATTGTAGATGAGTGGCAGCGGGTGGCACATGTGATCGACAATGATTTGTTCATAAGGGTCACGTTTGATGTTGTCAATGGAACTCAGAATAATGGAAAGAAGACATTGAGAGCTACATTTATAGCCTTGTTCCTAGGAGATTCCCAAAGGCTTTTGTCAGGCATCAACAAGAGCTTCCCTAAATTGGGTTTGAAGAAATCTGATTGCCTTGAAATGAGTTGGCTTGAATCAGTGCTTTTTTGGACAAATTTCCCTCTAGGTAAACTTTCTTCACTCCAAAAAGAGTTCTAAAAAGTTATTTGTAGGTTTTAAGGTTTAACTAACTTATTTGGCTAGTTTAATAATGTTTTAGAAAACAACTCCAAAAGAAAAAATGAGACACGACCGAAATTAAGATAACTTGGCCACATTTATTTTTTTCTTTTAAAAAAATTAAAATAATAACCCTGTTTAGTAATTATTTATTTAATATTTTTTATAAGTCAACGATGAAAATATGTTTTTATTTATATTTTTTAAAAGGGTAGTACTAATCCTATTAGCAGCAATCTCCTCTTGGCTACCATTAAACTTTTGACAAGTAAGATAGAAAAATGCATAAAGCTAGAGAAAAAAGAGATAATAACTTAGGGAATGTTTCTCTAAATCAAAGAACAACAATAATATCAAATTTTCATCCAAACATACCTATTTTCTTCTAAATAATCATGTCAACCTAAATATAGCTCAACTGAACATAAAACATGTGTCTTTGTTGAGGATCCCACATCGGAAAGATGAAGGGACCTCACTCATAATATAACACACATGGGCTACTCCTCCTAGCACCAATTGGTTTTAGGATGGAACCCCATGATGTCTAATATGGTATCAGAGCCCATGAAGCCCAAACGGGTATTCGGTCCAAAAGTGGGATCCGACCCAAGATGGTGAACCCAAAGAGGCACCATCTTGAGGGGGCATGTTGAGGATCCCACATCGGAAAGATGAAGGGACCTCACTCATAATATAACACACATGGGCTACTCCTCCTAGCACCAATTGGTTTTAGGATGGAACCCCATGATGTCTAATAGTCTTCAATTAAGATATAGAATGTTTGAATCCCTCCCTCTATATATTGTTGAACTAAAAAAATAATTATAAATATTGTTGAACTAAAAAAATAATTATAATTGACTTGTGTGAACAACACACAGGAACATCTGTGGACGAACTACTATCCCGAAAGCCACAAGTATTGACCCATCTAAAACGAAAGTCCGACTACGTCAAAACCCTAATTCCAAAGGAAGGACTCAATCAAATATGGAAGAAAATGATCGAACTCGAAAAACCCATGTTGACATTCAATCCCTACGGTGGAAGAATGGCCGAGATCCCATCAGATGCAACTCCATTTCCTCACAGAGCTGGAAACTTATGGAAGATTCAGTACGCAACAAACTGGAATGAAGAAGGAACCGAAGAAGCCAATCAATATATAGAGTTGACGAGGAAACTTTACAAGTTTATGACACCATTTGTGTCCAAGAATCCAAGAAGTGCGTTTTTGAATTATAGAGATCTTGATATTGGTATAAACCACAATGGCAAGAAGAGTTACTATGAAGGGAGGGTTTATGGAGTAAAATACTTTGAAGGGAACTTTCAGAGGTTGGTGAAGATCAAGACCAAGGTTGATCCTCACAACTTTTTTAGGAATGAACAGAGCATTCCAAGATTTCCACATGTTGGAAAATAGAGGTGATTGTGTTCTTTGTTTAAGTTATGCTCATAGCGGCGCTCATGATCAACTTTAAAAGTCATTAACGATACTTCATGTCCGGACCACCAGAAATGCTTTGATTTTAGTTTGTTGA
This sequence comes from Herpetospermum pedunculosum, assembly GCA_028017165.1. Lineage (NCBI taxonomy): Eukaryota > Viridiplantae > Streptophyta > Magnoliopsida > Cucurbitales > Cucurbitaceae > Herpetospermum > Herpetospermum pedunculosum. The sequence goes on from CM051528.1 coordinate 58,579,584, forward strand.
ATAAAAAATATCACTGATATATTTGAATATGAAATATTAGTTTGGTTTCTATACTTTATATCTCATTCTATTTTAATTATTCTACTTTCAAATGTTTAAATTTAATTTTTGTATTCATTAAATCTTAAAATTAGTCTAAAATAATAATAATAATTTTCATTCCAAAAAAATCCACATTAATGTGAATATGTTTTCATAATTTATGGAAGGGCGGTTAATAGGAAGCAATGTTTTTTTTTTGGAAAAGTTAACATTAAACTAACTACAATGTTGTGATGAAGAAGAAGAGATGAATGAACTAAACAAAAAGGAAGTTAAATTTGTTGAGTAATTTTAGGAAATAGTCACCAATCCTCGTTCCACTAACCATGCTCACGGTCACTAGGATTTCCCTCACAACTTTTGAATAAGATAAATTGTAACAACGCACAATTCAAAAACTTAATAAATCAAAAAAATTGAAAATAGTTGGAGAAAAGCTTTTATTGGCAGCTTCGAACCAACGATTAAAAATGTTTGGAGAAACTATTGTGTGGCGAGGGGACAACCGAAAATAGAAGAAAACAACCAGAGGAAAGACGATAGAGCTGCGTCAGGTTGAAGCCAAAAGGAAGACGATAGAGCTGTGTCAGGTTGAAGATGAACCCTAAACTAAATTAATGAAAGGAATAAAGGAAAAGTAAATAAAAATAAAAGAAAAGTAAATGAAAAGTCAAAAAAAGAAAAAAGAAAATTGTAATCAATTGGTATCACCAAATTGGCCCAATGTATATAGGGATCTTCTTCTACTAAATAATGAATATTAATAAGGAAAATGATGGTAGAGGGCCTTTTTCGTGCCTCAAATAAATGTCCCAAAAAAAAATATGCTTTATGTCCTTTTTTTTTTTTGTTTCATCTTTCTCTTCCCTTTCTTTTTCTTTTTCATTTTACCATTTTCTTATTTCCCAACCTTCTTTATTAATTATATTTAAAAAAAATCTTTTTCACTTCCTCCAGATTTTATTCATTCTAACCGATTGAAAATGATTGCATCTAAAAAAAACAAGAAAAATAGGGTTTAAAGGTTTCATCCTCCTCCATACTTCATAGAACAAATGAATTTGTTTTTTAAAACACCCACACTTTCATCTCCTTCTTCTCCTTCTTCTCCATTTTTTCTCTTTCTTCTCGACTTTTTTTTGTTTAGCTCCAGCTGACCCCAAATCCACGCTCTCCTCTTCCTCCATTCTCTAAATTCTAACCGATTTAAAATGATTGTATCTAAAAAATAAGGAAAATAAGGTTTAGGTTTCATCTTCCTCCATTCTTCATAGAACAAATGAATTTGTTTTTTAAAACATCGACACTTCATCTTCTTCTTCTCGATTTTTTCTCTTTCTTCTCGATTTTTTCCGTTTAGCTCCAGTCGACCCCAAATCCACGCTCTGTTAGCTTTATGAGCTTCAATCATACCATTTATTTTCATGATAACAAACCTCTAATTTACTAATGATTTTAGTGTTTCAAAGTCTCCCTAGCATAGTTCTTAGAAAGAAGAATCTAATGCATCTTGAATCATTCGAATCTGAGTTTAGACATTGACAAAAGAAGATTGGAGGGCAAAATCCAATGTGGCGTTGACACGTGGCACTTTGCTGATGTGGAATCTGACGTGATAGCTAACGTGACTCTCATGGCTCTCATTGTATTCGTAACGTAGAGCTCGACGATTACAACGCATTTTCAATCGCATAAATCGTACATCAAACAAAGAAATTATGAGCAAAAGAAATTGGAAAATATTTACCCAACACGACCAATGACCAATGACGTGGACGATTGGGAAGGCGACACATGGCATGTGCACAACACCCCAACAACAACCCTCTTCCTTTTTACTGTTAACCTTTGAAAAATCATCCTTGATATTTTCTTTTACCATTAAACCTCCACCTTTGGATCTTATAACCTAGATCTAATGACCAATTTTAAATCAACTTTAATATCGGCCAAAATTTTCTATAAATTTACCAACCTTCCTCCTCAAAACTACCCAATCATTTTGCTGATTTTTTCTCTCCTAAGCCACCATTGTTGATCTCTTCCAAGCTCAATTTTATTCTATATTGCGAGAGATTATTCTATATTGCGAGATATTTGTGGGAGAGATTATAGTATTTATTAGTGCTAAATTTGTGTATCAACTCTTGTGAGAGTTTATTTTTGTGGGAACTTTATATCTCATTACTTCAATTGAGATTTGTAATAAGGTGTGGGTGCACCTGGGGAATTGAGAGGGAGTGGTTTAATCTTGAACCCGAAAAAAGATTTGTAGTGGTTTGATCCTCAACCAGTGAAAAGGACCATTGTGGTTTGATCTTGAACCCGGAAAAAGATCGGTATAGGTTTGGTCCTGAACCTGCAAAATGATTCATAGTGGTTTCCTCTTGAACCTGCAAAAAGGGTGATCATTCGGTTTTATTCTCACCCGTAAGAGAATCACTGCACTAAAATACCCAAGAGGAGCTTGGGGAGTGGAGTAGAAATTTCCGAACTACTATACAAATTTTCGGTGTCATCTCTTACTCTCTACTCTTTAAATTTTCGTTGTCTATATACTTATTTGAGTAGATTGCATGCTTAGTAAAATTGTTACATATTTCTAGCAATATTTTAGGGTGCTAATTCAATTAGTTTGCTTTGAACTAATTTAGCTTAATTTATCGAAAAAGTTTTTTAAATTGTTAAGCAACCCTATTCACCACCTTCTAGTGTTGTCAATCGATCATACAATTGGTATCAGAGCGGGTAGCTCGTTTTTAATTTACATTGATTTTTTTGAAAAAGTGTTGTTTTGGAAGAAAATTTTCGAAAATTATTTTCCTTAAAATACTTTTTGAAAACTGCCCTTCTTGAAAACTTAATTGTTTGAGCTGATGGCAAACATTAGAGTTAATGATTCGATAAAATATTCATCTTGTATTTTTAATGATTTTCTTGATGTGAAAGGAATTTCTAAATCTAGAAATCAAGGGAATTTCTACCAATCAAAGCAAGAAGATTTTCGAGAACCTCATTGGTGCTTGATGGTTCATACCGATGATGAAAGTGACGACGAAAAGGTAAGTAATGAAAATCCCTCTTACAATGAGCTTATGAATGTCTATAATGAAATTAAGTTTGATTTTGAAAAGATAGGTGCTAAATACATGACTCTTAAAAAAAGAGCACTCACTACTAGAAAATAAGGAATAGATGACATGTGGGCCAAACAAATATGAAGGAGAAGAAGAAAAAAAGTGTCATCTTCAGTTTGGAGCGCGTTTTTGGCGGGAAAAAACGGAGTTTTTCGAATTTCCAAAAATCTGCTTAAAAGATATGAGGTTATTGATTCTTAAAAAAAAAAGCGCTAAAAATTTCCCTCCCTCAATTTTCGCTTAAATTTTCTATTTTTCACGTTACGAAAACCAAAAAAATGCAACCACACTAAAAAAAAAGTTGAAACACGCTTCGTCTTCACAAAATCAGCTTCATCTTCGTCTTCGAAAAAACACGCTTCATCTCCCTTCGACAAAATGCTTCATCTCCATCTTCATCCGTTCCTCCCGTTCCTATAATATTCATCTCCATCAAATGAAATCGACTTCATCTTCTTCATCTTCTCTTCATCTCATCTTCGCTTTATCTCATACGAAATCGAATTCGCTTTATCTCATACGAAATCGAATTCTAGGGTTACAAACGCAGCAATCTTCTAGTGTCGTGTTTCCGCCCAAAAAGGATTTTGAAGCTCGAAGTGCGGAACCCTCTACTTAAACCTCCATTTTCTCTAAGCTCGAAAATTGTAGCCATGGCCGACAAGGTCCGCCATCGGAGGTCTCAGTGACGATGGAGAAACCGAAACTGGACGAAAGCCTGAACGTGAGTGAGGTAACCACTGCGTCCATTGCTCAGGGAGGCGCCCAGTCGTCTTGCAATTGTCCGGATGAGAAGAAGGTCGCTACTGAAGTGACTGCTCAGACCTCCGATGGAAGCAGTGAGAAATCATTGGAGCTGGCGGAAGAGTTGCTGGATAAGGGATCCAAAGTCATGAAGGACAACGATTTCAACGAGGTTGTAGATTGCTTCAGCCGTACCCTTGAGATTAGGTTAGGGTTTTATTTTTTTTTACTATCTCTTCAATATAATTCTGGTTCAATTGGTTTTTCGTTGGAGTGAAAAAGGCGAAAATCATATTATCAAACAAACCTTTGAAAACAAATGCTTGAGAGAGAGCCAGAAAAGCTTCAACAAACCCATCAATTACAAATCAAACACTTTAACATATCACCTAAAAGATATGAGTTTGTCTGAATTTGAGGTTATAGTTATGTTTCTTTTTAAAGTATGATTTAAGTTAATGTAAGATGTTCATTTGAGGTTACAGTTATGTTTCTTATTTATCTTTTTTTGATTTTGGAATTAGAGTCTCGAAATTATGTTGATGAAATTATGGTTTCTTTGATTTTGATTCTCTATGTCTGTCTAAGCTGCAAGCAACATTACCTTCTTCCTTAATCGATTTTGGTGCTTTGTTCACTGGATGATGATCTTCATTTCGAGTTTTCCGTTAGCCAAAGGCTTTTTGTTTCAAACATTCGATTCTTACTTTCATGTTTTAATTTTATCCACAGATTCCTGTTAAAACGTGAAGTTGGAGGCTGATTTTGCTTTGAACAGGGCAACTGATCAGTCTGCACGCTATAGAGGTAAGCTTTATGTTCATAATATCTTATTTCTTGACCTTAGTCCCGGTTGGGACAACCACTGGGAAAGAACAGAAAAAAATGTAGTTCTTTTACTACCACGGTCCACGGTCCACGGTATTGGTATTGTTTACAAAAGGTGGAAATATTTTTTGTGTTATTTCGAGCAAATTGAGGGATATAAATTGTAGTTTGGTTTTAAACTTTGCTTTACTTATGGTAATTGATTGTTTGAATATTAGTTGTATTCTTTTGATACAACTCTTGGCCTCTTTTTTGTTGTCTCCAACTTGCCGTAAGTTATCACATCTGGATTTGATCAACGCTGAATTATGAGAGATTTTAAGTTGTGGATTGTTGGGTGACATTTTTTTTTCCAAAGATATCTTTTATCTGATTCCCTTCATTTGTTTATTGTTCTTCATAATATAGATATCATACACATGATTGTTGGATAATTTTGCTTGAAATAACACAAAAAATATTTCCACCTTTGATAATAACTGTGTTAAAATAAACATAAATTCCATGAACATGAATTCTTACTTTCCTTTAAAAACATTAAATTCCATGAATATGTATTTGGCACAATTTTTGTTGACTCATTTTTCTACATTTGCACCTTCTAACCATTTGACTACTTTTTCTGTGACAAAAGAAGAATGGCAGTAGTTTGTTTCTTGAGCCCCTCCTTTTCTTCTTACATAACTCAATCCATATAGTTTTGTCTCTGAATTTTTCATCTTTCTCTTGCATTCCTATGGTATATTTGATACTCCACAGAACCATCCACATATCCTTTCGGTTAACCCGACCCCGACCCCGACTGCAGTTCGAATAACTACTCTTAGAATTATCCTCCTCGGCTTCCTTTGCTTGAATCCCAACAACTTTTAAAAGTGTTGATGTTGTGGAGTGTAGACACCGTATTTGGTCCGGGCATTTGTTTATTATTAATGTTTTTACCTTATTTATTTGTTTTTTTTATCATATTTGATTGAGTCTTTTTAAGTTGTAAATTCACTTTTTTATTATGTATTTAATTAATTTCGAAAATTGGAGAAAAATAACAAAAATAATGTTTTAATTGTTTGGGAAGGATTTTACCTAATTTGACAAATAAAATTAACATTTTATGAGTATAAAATTTATAAGTCATTTTATGGCTAAAATTTAATATTCATTTATTTATATCCAATGAGTAAAATATTTAATTCATTTTTGGGTTAAAATTTGATATTCATTATGAGTATAAATTATTTAATTCATTTTTGGGTTAAAATTTGATATTCATTTATGAGTATAAATTATTTAATTCATTTTTGGATTAAAAATTTGATATTCATTTATGAGTATAACATATTTGTTCATTTTTTGTCAAAATCCGTTTCAATTAAGAATAAAATTTCGAGTCATTAATTGTTTGATTTTAACCTTGTTTGGCGTTCTCATCGTCTATAAATATCGGGTAAAGAATCATTCAAAGGGAAGAGAAGATTAGGGCGAAAGGCTTCGAAAACGACAAAAAATATTAGAGCGAAAGGTTAGCGAGTTGAAGAGAAAAGTTAGTTTTAATAGTCAAAACTCTTATTTGACTAATTTAAAATAACTTCTTCTTTTCTCCATTCCTATCTCCTGCAAAAAACCAATAACCACCATCTTCATCCAACTATCATCTGAAATCGGCAACCACGAGCACGACGACGGCGAACCACAAGCTTGAACGAACGACAACTCCCTCATGGTGATGGAAGACACAAACAACGCGCTCGAATAGAGAAGAAGAAGGTCTGATTTTTTAAGTTTTGAATTGTTTTACAATTTAATGTTTGTTAATTATTTGTTTACATTTTAATGTTTGCTTACAATTTTGACATTTGATTTACAATTTAATGTTTGACATCTTATTTTTCTATTAAGTTATGATATATTTTCCTTTTCAAATTTAAGATTTTTAGGTATCTTTCAACTTTACCCTAATTTAAGTTTGTAAATAAATTTCAATTGTTGATTCTTAATTACTTATTCCAAATAAATTTTAGATTTGCCCTAAATTAAAAAATTTCCAAATAAACTTCAATGTAGCCTTATAGTTCATAGTTAATAATTTTTTTTTTTAAGTAATGTCTTTTTAAAAAAATATTGTATTTTATTTGAGGGCTGAGTAGTGTGACTTCGTAGAGTTCCGACTCTCGTGCAAGCATACGAAAATTCTTCCAATCACTTTTAAAAAAAAGGGCAAATCAACATGTTTTAAAATAAAATATTATCATATAAATCCTATGACGGAGTTGGGATAAATTTCTCAAATTCTTGAGGTAAACAATTTCCTTTAAATAAAAGGAAATTTAATATGATAATTAACTAAGGATATTTTTCCCTCAATACATCAAAACTCTTACTTTATTTTTAAAGTTAAGGTTTGATTAAATGAGACATTGTTTTTTATAAACTATTATTTTTTTTTTTTCAAAATAAGGACATTTTAAAATTAACTGGATAATATATAAGATAAAATATGGCTACCGTTTTTAACTGGTGTTGTAGGGTGCTAACACCTTCCCTACACTCAATCGACCCCCGAACCTGATTTCTGTTTTTTTTAGACCAGTTTTTGTTTTAAGGTGACCAATCACACCCAAAATGGTTGGTGGCGACTCCATCTCTTTATTTTTAAAACAAAACCCTTAAAAGAGGACGTCGGCCGCTCCGCGTCGCGATGACGTTGCGACATGGAGTGTTGAATTTTTAAAAGTGTGAAAGGATGATTTAGAGTATTTGTTGTGTTTGCATTTCGATGAGTTTTGGCATCAAAGTACACATAGACACCACATTTTTGTAGCATCTTGGGTGGGTTAGAAGCTTTTAAGTTCTCTACTAAGTTTGTTTGTGGCTTAAAAATTACACTTGGACACTTTTTATGCACTTTTGATTATTTTTTTTTGTACTTTTATGTTCACTTTAGGGCTTGTTAAGTTGATAGATGTTCAAAATGATTTATTACACATTTTGTTGTATTTCTTTTTTATTTTGTATTCTAATTCTTTACGGGTGTTCATTGTTTTTCAATGTAAGAAGTATTGAGATTGTTTCTAAAATAGTATTTGTGTCTTTTTTATTAGAAAATACAAAACGGTGTCAAGATATTTACTGATGCTAGAAGTCATATTGCAACAAATGATGAACTATTTGGTTCTAAATGGAGTTTGTTGATGCACGCTTATGAAGGAGCTTTGAATCAAATATCTTCGGTGTTAAAGAGGTATGTCATGTAACTTAAATATGGATTAAATTTCTCGATTTAGCACTGGAGTTTATTGGATGTCTTCGGTACTTTGTACATTTAGACACTTCTTAATGGCTATCCTGCAGTTATGGTAGCCACTTTTGCTTTTGTTATTCTTTTCTAAACTTTATTGGATGTCTTCGGTACTTTGTAGATTTAGACACTTCTTAATGGCTATCCTGCAGTTATGGTAGCCAATTTTGCTTTTGTTATTATCTTCTAAACTTTATTAGTTATTTTTTATTTTTATTTTTTTAGTTCAACCATTACATGTATCATGTCTAGTATGATTGACTTTTTGTTTAAGCTAGAAGTGAAGACATTTTCTTAAAGCTAGAAGTCATATTGCAATAAATGATTGACTTTTTGGTTAGGTTAGATGTAGATTTCATCATGTTATGCAACATTTTAGTGCTAATGTTGCAATAATTGTTGGGCATTGTAGTTAGTGTCAATAATGTACACATGAGTTAATTTGTGTAAAAGTTGATGAACTTTGGTATTTGAACTTTATTGTAGGAGGAGCTTATAAGAGCAACTTTTTGAACAACGATTGCGTTCTAAATGGAGTTTGTTGATGCACACTTATGAAGGAGCTTTGAATCAAATATCTTCAGTGTTAAAGAGGTATGTCATGTAACTTAAATATGAATTACATTTCTTGATTTGACACTAGATTTATTGGATGTCTTCGGTACTTTGTACATTTAGACATTTGTTAATGGCTATCCTGCAGTTATGGTAGCCACTTTTGCTTTTGTTATTCTTTTCTAAACTTTATTGCATGTTTTCGGTACTTTGTAGATTTAGACACTTCTTAAGTTTAGTTGTTATACATTGTAATTTTAGGTACTTTTTTACTACTTCTAATTTTAGGTCCATTTTAGTCATTGGCTCAATTGTTTTTCACCTACAGATTGTTTTCTAAGTATACATAGCTTATAATTATTTGGGAGGATTCTGGATATTTGTTGAAATGATTTCTTGTTCTACTTTCAAAGTAAAAAGTTATTGTGTCTTCTTGAATTTTTATTGCAGGAACTACAAAGCAAAGTGAAGATATTTTTTTCAAGCTAAAAGTCATATTGCAACAAATGATGAACTTTTTTGTTGGGTTAAATGAATATTTCATCCTGTTATGCAACATTTTACTATTAATGTTGCAACAATTTAGGGGCATCGTAGTTAGTTTCAATATTGTATACATATGAATTAGTTTATGTAAAAGTTGAACTTCGGTATTTGAATGATATATTGATATATAGATCTTATTTCAATGATATTGAATTGTGTCAAACTTAGATTTATTTATTTTGCTTTGTAATTTTCATTATTATTAATTAATAATAATAATAATAATGACAATTAAAAATATAAATATTAATATATTTAGATTTGATACAAAAAAAAATCATGTCATTGAATTCGTTTTGTTGACTCACAATAGTTGTGGTCTTCAAGCTATTAGTGACAGAAAAATTAAGTCATCAAAGCGTACAAAATTTACTGTCATCCATTCCGATTTGATGACAAACATTACATGTCGTCAATTGTGTTTAAATGACAAAATATGATATGAGTGGTCATTTAGTGACAATGTTTAGGTGTCATAAAATAAGGTCTCTTGATTGAAAATAATTGTCATTAATCGTATTATGAAGACAGAAGAAAACTGTCACCAAATCAACATTGACGACAGTTTTTGGTTTTTGTCATCTATAGAGTAAAGAAGGCAGGGGCTATAACGACTGAAAAAAATTGTCATCTAAAGTCCTGATGACAGTTTTATTTGTCATCATAGCCCCAATTTCTACTAGTGACTAAATTAGCTTATGAAAATAATGAGTTATTACATGAGCTTAGTAATGTGAAGAAAGAAAATGAGAAAAATAATTTCCCATCTACTTTAGATTTGAAAAATGACTTGAATGTGCGTTAATTGTTGAAATAAATTATTGGTTGAAGAAAATGCATGCTTGAAATTAAATCTCACATGTTGTGAGGCATGATGATGTTGAAAATTCGTGTGATGAAGAAAAATGTGTTATGCTAGATAAGATTAAATTTCTTGAACATGATATATTTGAATTGCATGAACTTGTTAAAGCTCTTAGAGAAAAAGAGTCAAAACTTCTTAAAGAGCTTAATTGTGCCAAAGAGTCCATTAATAAATTAACAATAGGTGCACAAAAATTAGATAAAATTATTGACATGGACAAACCTTCAAATGACAAAAGAGGTATTAGTTATGTTGATGAGAGTGTTACTCCATCTAGTTTGAAAACTACTTTTGTTAAAGTATCTTCTATTATTCTTAGTAATGTTTTGCCTAATGTTTTACCCAAATGTAATCACTACAAGAATTTATTGTTTTCCAGACGAACTCTAACCCGACGCCTGGACCGGGCGTCGGGTTAGATATGTCTAACCCGACGCATGAACCATGCGTCGGGTAAGATATATCTAACCCGACGCCCGGTCCAGGCGTCGGGTTAGATATATCTTACCCGACGCCTGGACCGGGCGTCGGGTTAGATATATCTTACCCGACGCATGGTTCATGCGTCGGGTTAGACATATTAAACCCTAAAGACTTTCGCATTTTTCTCAAATCCATCAGACCTTTGTCGTTCGCCCTTCGCCCTTCGCCCTTTGCCGTTCGCCGTTCGTCCCCCGCCGCCCTCCGTCGTTCGTCCTCCGCCGCCCTCCGCCGTTCGCCTTTCGCCTTTCGCCCTCCGCCGCTCGCCTTTCGCCGTGGGTAATGTCTACTGCCGCTCTGTTTTTTGTTCGTTTTTTCTTTTTCTTCGTGTTCGTTCTTGGTTAGATCCTATGTAGTTGAATCGTTAATTTCATTTGCAAGTTTGCATGTTTAGAATGGTAAACCATACGGACCTTGGTTATGTTGATTGTGAGGAATTCGTTTAATTTAGAGTTTTTCTTTATGAATAACCAAACTTTCTTTATGAATAACCATACGGACCTTAGCTGAATTACAAAGAGAGCCCTAAGAAACAAACCAAACTACATCATAAGAGTCAATATTACATTCTTCAAATGGTAAATAGAGTTTTTCTTTATGAATAACCAAACTTTCTTTGACAAAAGTTAAAGAATACAGGGGCAGTGATTTCTGTGCTTGACGAGAACAAATTGTATTTTTAAGAAGCCAGTGATTTCTGTGCTTGATGTAGTTGTCAACATTCACAATGGCACCCTTGAGCCTTAGTATATGCGTTGGAACTTTCTGAGCGTTGTTAAGGAGTCGAATCAAATGTATGGATGATTGAGAATGTGGATATATTTTCTTTTCAATTTGGAAGGGCATAGAAATAACTCAATAATTATGATGATTATTTTATATTTTGTTCGCGGACATAGTGCATTATTCATAATGTTTGGATCTGTATCTTCCTGCAATTCTATTCATAAGAAATGTTTATCAAACCCATATATAGTGACTGGATATAAGTCTACTTATAGTGGTGTCAATCACTGTTTTTCTTCATATTTTTTGGTTGTTTCCAGTCATTAGCCTTTTCGTTTTTCCGTATTTGTTAGATGAGATAAATTTTATTGATTATTTTCTAATTATTTCAACTTTTCTGTTTTTTCAAAATTTTGGGGCCATATTTTTGATCTATGTATCTTGTTAATTGTAGGTCGATTCTATGCATTTGAGAAAGCCCATAGGTTAGATCCAACTTCTAGTGGGCGTGGTGTTCGGCAATTTAAAACTGCTCTACTTCAACGGCTTGAAAGGGTTAGCTCTCTCTTCTTATATACATTTTTTTCTTTTGAATAAAAAAACACTTCTCATAAGTAGTTTTGATCTATATTATTGTTTTTATTTATTTTGAAGTGAGTTAGATGATTAATTTCCAGATTTGTTGTCTACTGTACTGTAGCTATATGCTCAAGTGCACCCTGTTTTTGAGAAGCAGAAGACTACTTTGACTCTCAACTAAATCATAGAAACATCATCTACTTAGATTATTTTGTTGGAAAGGAATAGATTATTTTGTTAGAAGAAGAATAAAAGAGTCTTTAGAACTGTGGAGGTCGATCAAGAGTAGATTTGGAGTTTGGCTCTGGCTCATTGTTATGGCTCTTTTTGTGCTTCTAATACAATTTTTTTTCTCGTGTTTATATATATCAATATTAATTCTTAATGATTGGAGCTTATTTTTGTGATTTTTGCTCTCTTTATTTTCCATGAAAGTTGGTTTTTGAGTGGAAAAAGAATTAAAAGTTAACCTTGAAAGGGTGGCTCTAGTGTTAAGGCTTAGAAAGTTTGGAGAGTAGCTAGTAATTCTTGAGTTAGTTTTTCTAGTAGTACTCTGGTGAAGAAATACTAATTCAGTTTTTCCTCTAAAAAACATATCTGAGTATTTTTAGGATTTTCAAAATCATTTACTTTTGAATGGCTAAAACAAAAGCACTTTTCATCCTTCTGAAAAGCATATCAAACTTGCATTTAATTTAGTCTTCAAGTAACCTATAGGCATATATATTTGCTTATTAGAGATCTGTTTAAGATTTAGGATGAGTTTGGTATGTCTTTTTAGAATAGTGAAACATGCTTTTGGCCAATCAAAAGTACTTTTCAAATTCTAAAAATATTAATGCTTCTTTCTCAAACTTGAATGGTATGCTAGTTACTAGTAGTAGTTCAGAATGTGGAGATTTGATTTGATTTGATTTCTGTTTGTTGCTTAGTTTTCTCATGCAATGGCTGAATTGTTTGTGTGAAATGATGTAATGTGCAGGCCAGCGTGAGGAAGGATTGGATTTCCCAATTCCCATTTATTTATTTTTTATTATAATCAGTGCATTTTTGTACTGAGTTAGATTTAGATGGTGATGTTCTGGGGTGTTGTTGGGGAATTTTACAGTGGATTTTTGTATTTTTGAAACACAGTTTTATTGTACATGAATGGTTAAGGAAGGATTAGTATCATTGCACATACTAATGACATTCACTTAAAATATTAGGACATATGTATATTTTGAGTCTGTGTATAGTAGTAGCTCTTCTTTTTTCATCCTCTCTCTCTCGTTCGCTCTCTCTCTCTTGTTGCATACTGTAGGAGGGTTATGTTGCACGTTACCGCCGCAGGTGATAAAAAAAAAAAAAAAAAAAAAAAAAACCTAACCCGACGCGTTCTTGACGCGTCGGATTAGATAGACTACCCGACGCATACTTAACGCGTCGGGTTAGTCTAACCCGACGCTCAATCAAAGCGTCGGGTTATATATCTTTATCCGACGCTTGGACTAAGCGTCGGATAAAGTCATCTAACCCGACGCTTTGATTGAGCGTCGGGTTAGACCAAAAAAACCGACGCGTTGCGTCGGATGTTAATCATCCGACTGGTCTATTGCGACTCTCTGTCCCGACGCATTGGTGCGTCGGGACAGAGTTTACCCGACGCAAAAGGCATCTATTCCGACGCTTGATGGCGTCGGGTAAAGTGTAAATTCTTGTAGTGAATATGGATAAACACGATGTACAAAAATTTATGCATAAGCATGGTGAACCAAAATTTGTGAAAAATCATTCCCATGCTAAGGTTAATATTGTGCACAATGCTAGATTTATTCATAATGTAAAATTTGTGCCTACATGTCATTATTGTGGAATTAAAGGTCATCTTAGACCAAATTGTTACAAATTGAAAAATGTGCTTAATAGTTATGAAAAGCAAAATGTTCCTTATAAAACAAAATTTCAAAATACTTATATAAAGAAAATTTATGTGAAAAGGAATAGATATTATGTTAATGAAAAATTTATGAATATAATGTTTCTTGTTTCTTGTGGCAAATTCGATCATAAATCAAATTCATGTTATTTGCATAAATCAAATTGCTACAAATGTTATGAGTACGAGAACTAAAAAGAAATGGGTTCCAAATATTGAGATTAACCTAAGTGGACCCAAACAAATATGGGTACCAAAAACTATATGTTAATTTTTTTTTTTTTTTTTTTTTTTGTAGGTATGCTCAATATTCAAATTTTGAAGATTTGATTGAGATTCAAAATGATATTATTCAAAATTCAAATGCAACTTCATGGCTCTTTTGGTGCTTCTAAAGGAAAAATCTTTATTCGATAACTTTATCTTTTAAATTAATTTTGAGATAATTGGAAATTTTTTATGTTTTCATCTTTGTTTTTTAATTTGATATTAATGGAGTGCTTGAATGAAAAGTTGACATTTTTATAGTGTGGCATTGAATTGATTTTCTTATCAATGCTATTTATGGATAGTTGAATATATATATATATATATATATATATATATATATATATATATATTTTTTTTTTTTTTGAACATAATTGAATATATTTTTGTGATATATATCTTTTGAGTTTGAATTGTATATTCTTGAATTATTGGTATTGATATAAATTGTTGTTTGACAAATTGAATTGTTGGTATGTTTTGAAACTTTGTTATTTTTGAATTGTGACTTGCTTACTATATTGACTTAAGTATTTTTGGATTGATGATTTATCTCTATTGTATTTATTGATTAGATTGAATGTTCATGAGATATTTATGAATATTGTTTTTGACATTTATATTTGGGTTGGTTGCACAAACAACAATCAGACCCAAAATAATTGCAAATTTAACAAAGTTTAAAACCTTTTGCAAATATGACAAAAAAATTAGTGGCTATTACTGATAAACTTCTATCAGCGATAGACCATACAAAGAAATTGCCATATCCGCAATTTAAAAAAATACTATATTTTTAAAAAAGTGCTATATTTTTAATTATTTTACTCTAAATTGAGATATGTTACAATTTTCCTTTATATTTATTGTTTGGCTTATTTATGAAATATATTATTATGTGCTCTTGAAATTAATTTCAAATTTATTCCTAATCCTTATTCATTTCGTATTTGAATTTTACAATTACATGTCATGTAAGTTTCTTATTGAAAATCTATTTTAGCATATTATAGTTATTGGTCTTTGAATTTGATTTTTTAGACAATATTCTTGATTGTCTCAAATATTGAGTTTTCATTTGTTTTGATAGTTTCTTTTTTTTAATAGGTTTATTGAATCAATGATTATTGAGTTTCTTTTGGAAACTTAGGTGGTTTATTCATTGCATGATCCTTGAAATTGATTTGATTTATTTATTGTTATTAATTTGTGAAAGTAATTGTTTGGAAAATATTTTTAACTATCTCACTTGATACACATTGTTGTTTGAATTTCACTCTTACCGTTGGTATTAAGTATTGTTAGTTTAAAAATATTGTGAGATTGATTTAATGCTCTATTGAGCTTGAATGTATATTTTTTATTAAGCATTATGTTTTGATGATTCCTTGAATGTTATTAGGTGTCATAAAAAGAGTTGTTAAAATCCCTCTAAATAGGAAAAATGTTTTTATTTATTTATCTTTTCATGAATCATATTGGTTGTGAAATTGAATTTAAATTTGTCCTTGAATCAAATTTGTTTGGGTTGTAATGATTATTGACATGTTTCATTTATTTGATATTCTTTTGTTTCCTTTTATGAAGAAAAATGTATTGTTGCCAAACCGAGCATAGCTCAATTGGCATAAGGTCGTGCTCTTGACTAAGAGGTCATGGGTTCGATTCTTGTGTTGCAATAGGGGTGCAATTATGTCACCTATGACAATACGACGTGTGCTATTGCAACAATTGTGAGAAGTGCAATTTTAATGTAGTGGGGAGAAGGGAAGGTTTGTGTCAGTAAAATTAGAAGAAAGGCCGGGGAAGAGGATTTTCCTGAAAAAAAAAAGAAAAGAAAAAGAAGATGAAGAAAACATAGAGGCCATTTGAGAAATTTTCTCTAAAGAATTCTTCTTGTGGTTGGGCTAAGACAATTGATGATGCTCCTTAAACAAATTTGGAAGAAATTGGTAAGTTTTTTCTCAAGAAAACCATGGAAATTAGAAATGACGAAATGTATTTTTATAAAGAAAGAAAGGAGATGAATTTATGGGTCGTATCTTCTTTTATTATTAATTTGTCTTTGATGCTTCAAACCCGGATAAGAATGAGGCTAAGATTTGATTATGGAGTTTATTTGGTTAGGTAAAAATGGAAGAAATGACTTTTGGGTTCTTGTAATGTTAATTTTTGGAGAGAATCAATTTGCTTTAAGTGAAGGAGAAAAGATTAGCAATAGGAGTAGCTTGCAATGCCAAAAATGAGTCTTGAATCATATTTTTGTTTCAAAAAAAGGAAGCTTAACTCTTTTGAGAAATGAATTTTGTGGGTTTGAATGAAAATGAAAGAAACAAGAGAACAAATATGAAAAGAGAGGAATGTTATGCGATAAAGAAAACAAATTGTTATTGAGAAGAAGAGAGGAGAATATTAGTATTTAATTAATTGAGACTAAATGATAATTAGTATCATAATTGTATAAGTTGGAAGGGAAATGATAAATGTGTAGTTTGAAGTTTTGGATTTAAGAAGTAAATTGGAATTTGGAATTTGGAAACTTTTAATAGGTGAATGTGGACTTTATGGGCCCGTTTGATAACGTTCCCGTTTCCTGTTCCCTGTTTCTTGGTTCTTGTTTCCTGTTTCTTGTTTCTTATTTTTTAAGAACTAGAAACAGGAACATGTTTGATAACTACTCTTGTTTCTTGTTTCTTTAAAAAAAGAAACAGAATCAGAAACTTGTTTGATAACAGTTTCTAGTTTCTTGTTTCTTGTTTCTTGTTTTTTTTTTTTTTTTTAAACTTTTTTTTTCATTTTATTTATAGTTTAAATATAATTTAGTTATATAGTATAAAAATATATAACATGCATTAAAATATATAAAGCAAAACTAATTATCAAAAGTTACATTATTTAATACAAGTAAGCCTCGATACAAAATTAACAACACTAATAAAATTATTTTTATCTGTAATGTCATGTCTCACTCGAGTCATTTTGCTTTCAATAATGTCGACTCAGATCCAACTCAATTATATAACTCTGTAAATGTCGTTGTTGTAAAATATTAAAGTGAGACTAAATGCATGTTTTAGTGAGCAAAATTTATATTTGCACAATTTATATTTGCAAAATTCTAATTGGTTCAAGTGTATTAAATACTACCAACTATATAAATATATATTATAAAATTTAAATAATATATAAATATATATTTTTTAAAAAATTTAAAAAAAATATTAAAAATAAATAAATATACATATGGCATAATATATCAAAATATTTTTTTTGTAAAAAATAAAAATAATAATAATAAAGAATAAATAAATATACATACATATACTGCAAAATTTAAAATTCAAAATCAAAATAAAATATTAAAAACTGCAAAATTAAATATAAAGGAACTAAGAAGAAGAGAGAAAACTGGGCACCCATTTAGACCAACAAGCCAAAACCATGTTTAAGTAAAATGGGAACAAAATAACATAAAAAGAAACAGAACAAAAAGAAACACCTTTTTATAGTTTCTCAAATTTTGTCCCATTTTTGGAAACGTTTCTAAAAATTTAGAAACAAGAAATGGGAATAGTTATCAAACAAGTCTGTTTCTCAAAAAATGAGAAACGGGAACAAGAAACAGGAAACGGGAACGTTATCAAACGGACCCTATATGTCTATCTCCCTTTTGGGGAGTAATATTATTAAAGGTATGATTATTGGAATTTCAGGTTGGACTGAAATTGGAATAGCTGCAGATCATGACTATATGAACAATGGTTATGTGAGTGGTTAATTTACGAAATGTTTTTTTGTTATTAAATTATTATTATGAAATTTCAAGATATTTATTTATAATATCTAGAGGAGTTGATTTGAGCTTTCCTGGAATGGTAAAGATTTTCTAGTGATTTTATGTTTTCAACTAGAATTATCTGAAAAATATTTGAGATATTCTATGATATCTGAGAAATCATAGATATTTTATGTTATCAGAAAAACTAGAGATATTCTATATTATTTGTGAAATCAGAGATGTTTTATGAAATATTGTTTTAGTGAAAACATGATTATGATATTGGTTTAAAGTTTGTGAAATGTTGTTTTCATAAAGAGAATGATTTTAGAGTTATTTGAGAACTTAAGAGTTTTATACAGATCATATTGGTTTTCAAACCACTAGATTTATGTATCCATGGTGATTACCCGTATGCTATGTGGATGTGTTTCCATAGCAGACCAGAGATAGAGAGGTCTGTGGGACCCACTCTAGCATACCAGAGGCTATGTACATAGAGATTACTCGGTGCATAGTATGACAGAGATTGCTCTACTGAGCATATTGAGACTACTCTACGCCAGTATGACCAGAGATTGAGTACATATTTGGTGATGTATTTTACAAACTTGCGTTTACGTTTCTAAGAGTTGTTATTACAGATTTTCTATGATTTCTACTAGCATGTGTTGGCGATTTAAAGATGTTTATAAGAGATTTTTGATGTTTTAATCATCTAGAGTTATTAATTTATTCACGATTTACATTGGTCTTACAGAAGTTTGATTTACTATTGTTTGTGAAAAGAGTTGTTTCTTGAAAGTTATATTATTATTATCGTACCACCTCACTAGGCTTTTTAGCTCTCTTTTATGTTTATTTTTCCACCAGGATTGCTCTAGAGTTTCAACGAGAGATAGTTGGGATCAACTAGAGATGTCCATGGGGCGGGGCGGGGCCGGGTAATGCCTTCCCCGCCCACATCTCCGTCTCCCATTTCATTACCCGTTCCCGCGAAATTTCCCGTTTAATTTCGCGGGGACGGGGCGGGTAACGGGTAATTAATTCCCGCGAATAATTTACTTTTTTTAATTTATTCTTATCCATTTTTTTTACTATTTGTTAAGTTGATTAATATTATATATATTTAATTTCATAAACTTTATTTGTAAGATGTGTGTTTTTTTGAAACTTTAGAAGTAAAATGTGTATTTTTTTTTAGATAAAAAAAGAAGTGTGTAGTTAATTTTTTGATGAATAATGTATATATATAAAAGTATACGGGGCGGGGCGGGTATGCTATTACCCGCCCCCGCCCCGTTTAGCTAACGGGGCAAAAAAAATTCCCCGCTCCCTGCCCCATTCCCCATGTAATCGGGGATTCCCCGTCCCATTCGGGGCGGGGCGGGTTGGGGTCGGGACGGGGCGGGGCAAATAGACATCTCTAGGATCAACATCTGCCACCAGCCTCATCAAGTCAATGCATATCATCTACTGTAGGTAAATAGTGTAACTTTGGCTGCGTGGTTTGTATTTGAACGAAGTCTAAGTTATAAACTAGAGAGATACTTGACAATATATTTCATTGCACTCTCGGGATATGTTGTCATCACAGCTCGTCCTAGGTTTGGTAGGGTAATCTGGGACGGAGTGTGACAGGTATGAACACAAAACAAAAAATGATGGAAAATCGAATAGATATTCACATGGGTATGAACACAGAGAACGATATTCAGATGTGTATGAACAAAGAATATTATTCAAATGGGTATGAACATAGAGAATAAAAAATGAAGGAAAACCCAATAGATATTCACATGAGTATGAACACAGAGAATAATATTCACATGGGTGTGAAAACAGAGAACAAAATATGAAGAAAAAAATCGCATGGACTCATCATCGGCTGGAAAAAATAAGTAATGGACATGCATGGACTCATCATCGACTGGCAAACCAAAGTTAAAACACTTACCTTCGAAGTAGCCTCCCCCACCGAGCTCCTCAAGATCGGTCCATCCTCCCCTACCAAGCAATCTAACATGCAGCCTCACAGACCCTCAAGCAACAACGAAAAATGGGGACCAATCCTTTGGAGCGGCAAGGGGAGCTAAAATGCTTCCAGATCTATTTTAAACAGATCTGGAAACCCTAAAATTTGTAGATCTGGGAACTTGGAGAGCAAAATAGATGAATACGAAAAAAGATTTTCGTACATCGTAGATCTGGATGGGGGAAAGAGGGAAGAGGAAGTGATAGTTCAGGGAGGCGATTCGTTGGAAGAGGAAGAGAGAACGATCGATTCGAAGGAAGAGAAAGAGCAAACGTCTGAGGGAAGAGGAAGAAAGAGAGAGGTGAAATCAGATGAGAGATAGAGAGCAAACGTTTGAGGAAGGAGGAAGAGAGTGAGAGAGAGAGGCAAAATCGGCGGAGAGAGGAAAATGTTGGAAATGCAAACCAACCGTAACTCACTCTATAGCAATTAGGGTTATAATAACTCCAACTGGTTTTTAATATATCGGTGCCCCAAACGTGGGGTAGGTTATTTAAGCCCACCCCACCCCACCCAAGTTGGGGTCTAAACGACCCCTTAGAATGACCAAATTGCCATCGAAAAACAATGTTCAATTACATACTCCAGATTTACAAAATCTCAAAAACAATGTTCAATGTGCAATTAATGTTTAACAACCCAGACAAACAATAAAATTGAAATCCTTTAGGGGGCGTTTGGCCCAAGGAGTTGGGGGAGTTGGAGTTGTTTAGTCTGGACTTATTTAGTTTGGAGAGTTGTTTAGTTCGAGGAGTTCTGAAGTATGTATGTTTGGGGCAGGGAGTTGTTTAGTTTGGAGTTCTTAAGTCTGTGGTGTGTTTGGGGCAGGGAGTTGTTGAACCTGAAGTTCTGAAATCTGAATTTATTTTAGCTATTTTCTTCTGCACAATTTTTTTCTACAAACTTTAAAAAATTTCTTATTAAGACTTCTTCTAATTCCAATAAATACTTTATATTTTTTTTTTTTTGCGCCTCCACCCCACCATCTTAATTTTTTTCTATAAATTTTAACAATGTGATTTTTGCTTTTTATTTTATGTATCCTTCACAATTTTTTTTTTGAAGATAACAAAAATAATTTTGACCACAATACTTCACATTTTTTTTTCAATAACACTCACATTAATTATTTATTTTATTTGGATAGTTTGAAATAAAAAAAGTCGTACAATATTGTGTTAAATATACAATAGTATGTTAAATATTACATGTGAATTTGAAAGATCTTAATCCATTAATTTAAACCGGTCCAAATAAGTTGATGTTTTTATTTATCTCTATGGTAAGAATACTACCTTTTGAATTTGGTTTAAGTATCAATTTTGATTTAACAAGCTAATTTATATTTAAAATAATAAAAATATGTTGAATTGTATTTTTAGTCATTTTACACATTTTGTTTAAATTACGTTTTTTTTTAAATAATTAAAAATATTGTGGGAGGGAGAGAGAGAAAGAGAGAGAAATGTGTTGCCTCGAAAAATGGGACAGACTTGAATAGTAATTACGGGAGAAGTCTGGAGAGTTTCAATAGTAATTACTGTAGAAGTCTTGGAGAGTTGATATTTTTTATCCGAATTCAACAAATTTGTGGGTCAAACGGGGAGTTAACTTCTCCTCTCAACTCCGTGTCAAACAACTCCTTGGGTCAAACATACCCTTAGAATGACCAAATGATCAAATTACTCAGATAAACAGAGCCATCAATTTTTTTTTTTTTGGGTTGGTGTTGAATTTCGCGTTGGGATTACAGTGTGAATTTGTTCTTCGGCTATGGCGTTGCTTTGTGTGAGCTTTTGGACTACATTCTACCAAATGAAAAAGAAGGTTAAGAAGGGGGCTCAGACTTGTGATCAGCCGTAGATCTCCATCTCTATTTTTTGATGTTGTATTCTGATTTTTGATGTTGTATTTAATATAGTTTAGTAAACACCATCTCTGTTTTTTTTTTTTTTTAAATCAATTGCATTTTGATTTTTTTTATGTTGTATTTGATATTTGAGTTTAATGAGATTTTAATTATTAGTGTCAATAATATATGTTGTATTTGTGGAATGTGAATGAGCATAAGATTTTAAATAATTAAAAAAATTAATTAAACAAAAACACCAATTCAACCCCGAAAATTGAAGGGTTGAGTTGGGTTGGGAATCCACCAACCCATACTTGTGATCAGCCGTAGATCTCCATCTCTGTTTTTTTATTTTGTATTCTGATTTTTGATGTATATTTAGTATAGTTTAGTAAACAACATCTCTGTTTTTTTTTTTAAAATCAATTGCATTTTGATTTTTTATGTTGTATTTGATACTTGAGTTTGATGAGATTTTAATTATTAGTGTCAATAATATATGTTCTATTTGTGGAATGTGAATGAGAATAAGATTTTAAATAATTAAAAAAATTAATTAAACAAAAACATCAACCCGAAAATTGAAGGGTTGAGTTGGGTTGACTTAAATGTTGGGTTGAGAATCCATCAACCCAGACTTGTGACCTGGGTTGACTTAAATGTTGGGTTGAGAATCCATCAACCCAGACTTGTGACCCGCCGTAGATCTCCATCTTTGTTTTTTGATGTTGTATTCTGATTTTTTATGTTGTATTTAGTATAGTTTAGTAAACAACATCTCTGTTTTTCTTTAAATCAATTGCATTTTGATTTTTTATGTTGTATTTGATATTTGAGTTTGATGAGATTTTAATTATTAGTGTCAATAATATATGTTGTATTTGTGGAATGTGAATGAGCATAAGATTTTAAATAATTAAACAAAAATAATTAAACAAAAACACCAACCCGAAAATTGAAGGGTTGAGTTGGGTTGACTTAAATGTTGGGTTGGGTTGTAGGGTTTTCCAACCCAATCCGAAAATTTCGGGTTGGTGGATTCTCAACCTAACCCATGTACACCCTTACCTATAATTCAGTAAACTTATGAAGGAAATAAGTAATTCTGACAGGCAAAACTCGAGCAATCTTTGTCAACTTATCAACTATCACCTATATACCATCATGGTCATTCTGTGAATGAAGAAGTTCAACCAAGAAATTCATAGTGATATGCTCCCATTTCCACCTTAGAACTGAAAATGAAACTAATTGTCCATCTACTTTCTAGCGTATTGATTTTACTTGTTGACAGACTAAACATTTAGAACCATACTCTGCAATCTCACTCCTCATACCAGGCCACCAACAATGTTCCTTCAATACTTTGTACATCTTCGTACTCCCTGGATGCATCGCATAAGCCAATATGAACCTCTTCCAAGATCTCATTCTTCAGATCCATTTTTTTTCGGTACACACAAGCGATTAAACTTAATCAGAAAGGTAAATGTATTGAAACGACCGAGTTCACAAATGGAGTAAATGACAAATCCAGAGTACGAGCTAGTCAAAGGCACTATGTTTTGAAAGCAAACAAGTTATGATGGACACTTTTGTACAAGAGTGACACAACAAAGGTATTGTATGTTGGATAGTGAAATACAGTTTAACGTAGAAAGATGTGGTGAACTAAAAGTTAAAAGGACAAGTTGGAAAGTCATGTATGAAGGAAAAGTGCTGTTGTGACACAACTGGAAGCACATACTCAACATGAAGCACATGAGTCACCAAATGTTGATACAAGTATGTTATTTACTATTGGTTGAAATTTAAATTAAGTATTCTCATTTCTTTTATTGCTCGACCCGACTGAATTTCGAGGACGAAATTCTTAAAAGGAGTAATATTGTGAGAACTCATTTGAGTAAGATAAAAAAAAAAAAACAAAAAAAATTGTTTTGAAAATAAAAAGAAAAGGAGAAAAGTAATTAGGAAAAGAAAACAAAAAAAGGTTGGGCCTCCACGTGTGCTTGTTGGCGGAAGTTGAAGGTTTTTGAGAATTTCTAGTACATCTGTGGTAGTACATCCGTACCACTGCCTTTCAATGATTGACACTTGTCGATTCTTTTAAAATTGTAAAACGTTAATTTTCATGTGGGCTCCACCAATTTTTTAATTAACCATTTTTTCTTCTCTTTCATCTTTTTCGTTCTTCTCTTCCACTCTTCCCTTTATTTTCTTCGGTTGGTTTATAACAAGAGAATCAAAATTAAAATCAAATTTGGTTGGTTTCTAAATTCAAGAGATAATCCAGCAATTAACACACGGGTATTTTAATGTCAAGTACTAATCAAGAAATTGAAGAAATTGTTGAGAAAATTATTAACACAGGGTCATTTTAATTTTGTTGGTTTCTAAATTCAGAAGATAATCTGTTTTTTTTAATGTCAAAGTATTAATCAAGTTAAATACTGGAATGATTATACAATACATAAATCACATTAATATGAGAAAAAATTATTAACAAATTCCAACTCATAAAATTGTTTAAATAACAACCTTGTTGGATAAGATGAAAGGAAAAAAGAGAAAGGAGAATGAAAAAAAGATGGAAGAGAAGAAAATTTGTTAATTAAAAAATTGGTGATGGTGATTTGATTTTGATTTTGATTTGTTTTTTTTGTTATAAACCAACCATTGAAAATGAAAGGAAGAGTGAAAGAGAAAAACGGAAAAGATGAAAGAGAAAAAAATGATTAATTAAAAAATTGGTGGAGCCCACATGAAAATTAAGGTTTTGCAATTTTAAAAGATGGATGTCAGTCATTGAAACGCAGTGGTATGGAGAAACTCCCTACCACGGATCACGGATGTACTACAAATTCTCCCGTTTTTGAGATGTGGCAAAAATGGTTTAAAAAAATGAAAACAAAAAGAAGTAATGTGGAAAGAGAATGGTTTTGGGGGAAATCATACAGGAACTCAGGGGAGAGAGAGATTCGAAGATGGAGGATTTTCATAACTTGAGATCAAAGCTTTGAAGAAATTGGTAAGTTTTTCAATGTAAACCATGAGAATAATTGGGCAAAAGAAGATTATTTATATGAGTTCAAAATCAACCAAAAAAAGGATGCTTCAAAATCAGACAAGAATGAGGCTAGACTTTAACTATGGAGTTTAGTCATTTCAACCAAAAGGAATTTCTAAAGCTGAATTAGGAAGAAGTCATGTGCCTAAAGAGAGTAAAAAAAAGGAAGAAAAATACTCATTCTGTAAGTTTTAATTTCTAATTTTGACTTAAGAAGATGGAAGGAAAAGTAGTTTGGGTGTTAAATGAGGAGAGAGAACCCCATGTGAGAGCCTTCGTGAGAGTGACATTTTATGGCAAGAGAAAATATTCATTATTTATAGAAAAAAGAAATGATTGATGAGTTGAGAGATTGTCTTAAATGAGTGGCCATTCATTTAGGAAAAAAGAAATGATTGATGAGTTTAGATATTGCCTTAAATGAGTGGCCATTGATTTAGGAATAAAGAAATGAGAAATGTGTAGTTTGAAGTTTTGATTTAAGAAGTAAATTGGAATTTGGAAGCTTGATTATTCAGTGAATGTGGAGTTTATATGTTTATTTATTTTTTTTTTTTTTTTTGGGAATAATACATTATTAAGTGTATGATTATTGGATTTTCAGGGTTTGGACAGAGATTGATATCGCTTACAATTCGAGGGTCTACAACAAGAGTGATGTGAGTGGATTTATTTTACGAAATGTTTTCACTACTTGTTGTTATGGAATTTCAAGAGATTTATTTATAATTTTAGAGAAATTAATTTGAGATTTCCTTGTATTGTTAAAAGTTCTCTGATGATTTTATATTTTCAGTTAGATCTATCGTTTGAGAAATACTATTTGTAAGGTTCGATGAATATTAGAGAATTCATAAATGTTTTATGATTTATTCGAGAATTTGAGAGGTGTTTTATATTATTTGAGAGTTTAAATGTCATTTTAGAAATCACTCAAGTTTATGAAATATTGTTTTAGAGAAAACATGATTCTAATCATGGTTTAAAGTTTATGAATTGTCGTTTCATAAAGATAATGATTTTAATGTTATTTGAGAATTTAAGATTTTTAATATAGAGAGTGACTTCAAACCACTAGATTTATGTACCCATGGTGATTACCTGTATCCTATGTAGATGTGTTTCCATAGCATACAAGAGATAGAGAGGTTTGTGGGACCCACTCTAGCATACCAGAGATAGAGAGTTTTGTGTGCACGTATTATAGAGGCTCTGCTATGTATCTAGAGATTACTCGATACATAGTATGACAGAGATTGCTCTGCTGTGTGCGTATTGAGATTACTCTACGCCAGTATGATCAGAAATTGGGTACATGTTTGGTGACAAATTTTACAAGCTTGTGTATACGTTTTCAAGAGTTTGTAAAGAGATTTGTGTTGGGTTCATGTCCTAAAACTCGTGGTTTGTAAACTGAATATATATTCTATTTTTCAATAAATATGTTATTGAAGTTTATTCAGTAAAGGTGTTATTGAATAAAGTGATGGACATATTTAAATGTGATTTAAATATGGGTTCGGTCTAATACATGAATAGGGATTCCGGGTCTTGAACAAGGGGCCCCACCCTCTCGTTGGCCCGAGAGGGATTCAGTTTGGTGGTTGGACCACAAACCAATTGTTCATTAGAGGATCAGCGGGACTTAAGGAACAATAATTAATTACAGGGGTAAAACGGTTTATTAGACCCAGTCGTAATTACGAACGACCGGTGAAGGATCGACTTATTAATCATGGTTATATCAAGTGGACAAAAATATATCTACGGTGAGGAGAGTGCAAACGTTGGGCTTTAGTGGAGTGACCCGGCGGTTAACGAATGTTCACTACAACAAATTAGGCCTACGATGGCAGTTATGAACTGCCATTGTAGGCATATGATGGCGGTTTTACAACCGCCATCTAAGGTGGTGCCATCTTAGGGGTATGATGGCGGTTATCTTTTAATGGCGGTTTAAAACCGTCATTAAAGGTAACCGCCATCTTATCCCTACAATGGCGGTTTAAAACCGCCCTGTTAACCCTACAATGGCGGTTTAAAACCGCCCTCTTATCCCTACGACGGCGGTTTATAACCGCCCTCTTATCCCTACGATGGCAGTTTATAACCGCCCTCTTATCCCTACGATGGCGGTTTGTAAGTTTAAAACCGCCATCGTACATATACGAGGGCGGTTTTAAACCGCCATTGTAGGGATAAGAGGGCGGTTATAAACCGCCATTGTAAGGTTAAGAGGGCGGTTTAAAACCGTCATGGTAGGGATAAGAGGGCGGTTATTGTTGTCCGAAATCGCAAGTGTACGAATCGTTCCAAGTAATATAGTAGTGTAAGTACTGATTATCGTTCTCCACAGGGAATGAAAGTTACTAATTACCAAATTCTTGAGCTTCAATTTTATCTGAGCAATCGATCAGTCAAGGGTAAATGAACTATTAAAAAGCTTTGAACTAAAGTAATTGAAATACTAGAACTAACAACCGTTATGATAAATGTAGATGATTGAGACTCTAGAGCAAAGATTTCATCGCTATCTCCCCCTATTCTTCAATAATTGAAAGTTATAAAAGCTTGATTTCTAGACTGTTGACAAGTTCTACTCAAATGACTTGCTACTCTCTCTCGAGTAATAACAATATTCACTAAAATGTCAATTGCCTATATTTCTATGACAATCGGAACAATTCAATTATGAAGGTTGTAAAACTAGCATTGCCACAAAACCTACAAGGATATGTTTATCGCTCATATAAATTAGGGAAAACAATTAAGGTTCGTCAATGATTATCGTCTATCGACCTCAAAACATTGATATAATAGTCACACTAAGATTGGCCAAATCCTAACATTCATTAAGCTCATAAGGGTTTTCACAATCTATTATGAAATCAAATTCTTAACAATCAATAATGAAAAATAGGGTTCAATAACAACTACATCAACGCTCTAGAGAAGAGAGTTAGTTCATAATGAAAAACTCAATAACAATCTCAAAATTTAACATGTTCATAACAAGTAAGAAAATAGAGGAAGAGAAAAGGAAAATAAACAAATTCTGGCGATTCCACGAGTTTCCTAACGTTGCTCTCGCTCCGTTGGGGTGCTCGGATCTTCAAATTCTATGCTCAACCGTTTCTCTCTGTCTCGTCTCCAATCTCCAGCCGATCTCTCTTTAAAATCTATTAAACTGCTTTTAAACTTAGGGCAAAAAGTCGTCGCAGCGCCTAGGCGCCCAAATACAGCGCCTAGGCGCTAGGAGGAATCACCGCTTCAGACTTCGTAGCGCCTAGGCGCTGGAAGGCAGCGCCTAGGCGCTACAGCTACTGTCTTTTTCTTCGTTCGGGCGCCTAGGCGCCGAAAGTCAGCGCCTAGGCGCTAGGCCTTCTGTCCAATTCTTCTCAACAGCGCCTAGGCGCTGTAAGGCAGCGCCTAGGCGCTACAGCTACTGTCCAACTCTTCTCATCAGCGCCTAGGCGCCGAAAGGCAGCGCCTAGGCGCTAGGCTTTTACCCTCAATTTCCAGCTGTTTTGCCCCTCTTTTCATTCTTATTTCCGATCTTCATCCAACTTCCTTCTTTCTTCACCTACACGCAAAATAAGCAACAATTAGATAGAAACAAGAGATAAAACGTCTTCTTGCTCAATTAAAACTCTAAAAACACCTTGCTTTAATACGTCAAAATATCACTTAACAGTTATAAACTGCCATTGTAAGTTTTTTTAATGACGGGTAAAAAATGTCATTTTTGGGCATTACCCGATGCAGACAATATATTGCTGTTTTGTTTCAGTGACGTTGTATAACTGACATTCTGCTAATTAAATAAATACAATGTTGTATGTATTCTGGTCATTTCATTCAAATTGCTACAATTCTGGTCATTGCATTCAAATTGCTACAATTTGAAATTCTGGTCATTTCATTCAAAACAATGAAACTAAGTTGGAATAAAACTAGAATTCTGGTCATTTCATTCAAAACAACAAAATATTTCATATTTACATCCAAAATTGCTACAAAAGCTATCATTGTTCTTGAAAAGAGTCTAAATACAAAGTACAAAGGAAAAACAAGAATCACATATTTCATATTTACATCTAAAATTGGTACAAAAGCTACAAATTACACTAGTTTACCCAAATGCGATTCTTGCAATATGATTTACCCATTCCGTTTGTACTACGTCGAGTTCTTCTCGTGTAAATGGCTTCTTACTTAACTACATGAAAACAAAAGATAAATATTATGATTAAATGAAAAAAATACAATGTAAACAAAAGAAGAATATATACTCCCAACATATCGGTTCTCAAATCATATAAACATATAAACTGAAGCTTGAAGCAGTTCAAATGAAAAACTCGGAAAATATTCAAAACTAAAAGACAAAAAAGTCAGCCTGAAACGTTTCCAGTTCAAATTTAAGAGTATTATTAGATAAGACTCAACCTCGTAATGAACTAAACTTATCATGAACATAAATATATATTACTCATCAAACTAGAATGAACAATTACAGTTATCAAAACTTATGAACATAACAACAACTGTTATCAAAACTTAACTTACTTTATCAAGGATGAGTTGAAGCTCCAAGTATTAAGATTGAACAAGACTGAAATCATCCTTACGAAACTCCTATATCATCAAAACAAAAAAGAATACTCTTCAGCCATATGCAATAATTTTCAACCAGCATCTTGCGAGCTTGTTCATCAGTATACATCTAACAACCTGTTCCACATAACACCTATATTATCATAGAGAGATTTTGAAACAAAACATCTAAAACTGAAAATCAATATTAAGGAATTTCTAAAACTGTTCTCTTCATCCAATTAAGGATATCAGCCAAGAAATATGATAATAATAGCCACAAATTTGAGAGAGAATTTACAATTAGGACATGTCGTAGTCCAATGCTTGGATTCCAATCATTCTTCAAAGTGTTGACACAAATTTTCATATTAGTTGCAATATTTGAGTGAAAGACCTTAAGGAAGTAACCTATAAAGAAATAAAAGAAAGTTACAGCGATATAATATGTCGTTGAGGCAATCCAGTGACAAGAATAAAAGACATGGGGAAATGAATAATTTTTTTTCTTAGCATGAAAGTAGAAATTTAATAGATTAGATCCTCAGATAAATCTTGTCCACAAGAAGAACTCAGAGACAATATCAACTTCATGCAGAAGAGGCCATTCTCATAGGGAGTTCCAACTGAAGGACAACAATCATAATTCAATAAGAAAAGTAAACTCCATGTCAAAGACTCAAAAGGACAAACTTCAGTGATAGAGTGATAAAATAACATGCCAAGGCCTTCAATATCACCGTATATTGTTGAAAAGTCATCGTCATTAACACCTACTTTTAAGCCTTCATGAGGGGATTCATCGAGGCTCTCCAACTCTTTAGCAAGTTGCTTTATAACCTTTGGGGGAAGATTTTCATTAGTGCCCTGAAACAAATTGAAAGAAATGCTAGGGATAAAGACATGAAAAATATACTTCCTAATTGTTTCTAAACCCCCTGAAGCCAAAGATATAAATAAAGCCACAATGCAATTGAGTTTCAACCTTAAAAGCAAAATGTAAATATAAATTTAATTGGGGTAAATGAAGCAAAATGTAAATACAACTACGGTTAGAAGTATTTTGACATCTTTTGATGGAAAATGAAGCTACCTCACTCATAAACCTCATTGTTTTTCCTAGAATACAAAAAGTAATACAAAGGGCATACAAAAAGACTATCTAACAAAAGGAGTCAGCCAACTAACTATACAAAAAGGGCTTCAATAAAAAATATTTTTCCATTTTGTTAGTGAAAGAATTACACAAGAGATTCCCAGTCATTTCTATACACAACCCTTCATTCTTTTCATAATATATGGTATACATTAATGAGATTTCTCAATTCTATCTATTTTGAAACCAAGTATTTTCCTATAAAAGGGGCCCTGCAACTACAACCATCCCTACAAAAGTCTAAATAAATGGCATAAAACTGATTGTGCAATGACACTAATAGACAAGTAGAAACCATCCCCACAAAAGTCTATACTATTAGATTTCTCAACTACTTCCATTTCCTATAACAAAGTTTTAATCTCATAAGTCAAAAATACATTTTACACAAGTCACTCCTATATATATGCAACTAAAAATAACAAATATGAGTTTTAGGTATTTTGAAGAAACAATATTTTTTTTGTTTTAACTTGAGGAGTGTTTACTTCTTTTCTTCAACAGAGGATTATACAGTAACAATGAAAAGGAAAATGATTGACCAACTATCATGGTGAGAACTAGACAGTGAGAAATCATTTAACAAATCAATAAAAAAGGCATGACAGTAACAAAAATAAAAAACAATAGAAAAGACTGGAGACCACTTCACAAATAACATAGAAAGAGACACCTCTTTTAACTCACCTACCAGTATGCCATAAAAATAAAATGTCAATAAACTCTTCAAATGCTATGGAAACATATATTTCTCCACACAATTACCAAAACAAATAAAAACAGACACAGAGTGATGACAATTCATTTGAAAACTTCTTCCAATTAAAGTATTTGTTTCTTTGATATTCTAAACTACTATTTATATCATATAAGTTTTTTTTTGTTTTTTTTCATAAAAAACAATTTCATTGATGTATAACATAGAAAGAGGTCTGCTTTCTTTATCTTCTTAATGAACCTCACCAAATCACATCTCTTCTCAAAATTGTACTGAAATCAATAAGGAAAAATCATAGAAATCAATAATAATAATGATAAAGAGGTAAAAAAAGTCGAATTATTATTGAGTTTACTTACAATTCCGGGAGAAGGCTCGTGGATATTCAAGAAAACGGAGATTTCAACCACGTCTAAGCCTCCATTTTTGGCCTTCCGAATCAGATCTTATCACAACTGAAAAAATAAAAAACCAAACAGATGTCAAATTAAAATTAAATTAAATAAGACATTTGATACTCATTTGGAGAAATGACTTTGTAGAAGGAAACACACTTAAAATCCAAAATAAGCTGATGGTAAGAGCTCCGACTACTCATTCAGACTTCTCTCTCCTTTAAATAACTTACTCTAACAAAATGAAGAGAAGAAAACTCCATTATCGAAGGTGAGAATACATGAGGGTTTATATACAAGAATTTGAGTGAGAATAACCATACAAGAATTGGCCGGAGTTGATTTTCTTCATCCAGCGGTGGCGAAAAAGACCCACGGTAAACAACGTACGTACGATGGAAGGAGAGGAGGCGCGACGTCTGTGAGAGAGATGAAGATTTTGGGAAGAGAAATTTCAAGTGAAAGATTTTAGGGAATTTGAAGGGGAGTTAGGGCTGAATCAAAACGACGTCGTTTTGAATCAGACTTTTGATGACGGTTTGAGTCAAAACGACGTCGTTTTGATAAGTTATTCAAACAATCTTATCTTACGATGACAGTTTGAAACCGCCATCAAAAGGGACAAACGATGACGGTTTTAAACCGTCATTATATATTTAATTTCCGAAAAAATATGTTTTCTTCCGTCAAAATGAGCGCGTTTTACCAAAAACCGCCCTCGTAGGGTTTTTCATTATTACAACCGTCATCTTAGGCCAAATTTGTTGTAGTGGTTTATTAGCTAGGCTAAAGAGTTTGGTCGGTTAATCTCGTATCGTTGGAGCTTATGATCTGTAGATCATTTAGGTCCTCCTTGCTAGTTCGGACTAAGCCTTATAACAGTATGAGAGAAAAGAATTTGAAATTATTCAAATTCAGCTTTGGAAGAAAGATAGACATATTTAAATGTGATTTAAGTATCAGTTTGTTCTAATCAAGGATGAAAATATCTGTGGATATGTCGATATATCCGTGGATATATCCGTAAATCGGAGACTTCGATATAAATATTAAAGGGTAATGGATATATCCAATATCTTTTATAAATACTCATAAAATATCAAAAATATCATATATTAAATTTAATATGAATATCTTTTATAAATACTCATAAAATATAAAAAATATCATATATTAAATTTAATATGAATCTAGATACTACTAACTAGATCTATAACTTAGATTGAAAGTCAAATAACTTAAATATTAATTTAAATATATTTTTTTAAAAATTGATTTACAGAAATATTCATGGATATCGATATTTTATCGATATATTCATGGATATATTCGTAAAATTGAAATGCCGATATCAACATGGATATCGATATTTTCATCATTGGTTCTAATACATGAATAGGAATTCCTGTTCAAGAGGTCGGTTTTAGAAATCGGGATTGGTCTAATTATTTAATTAATATTTGATATTAAATTAAATAATAAAGTTAATTAATTAAGAATTATTTTTTATTTTAAAATTAATTATGAACTCGTGCAAACAACAACCTGCAGAAATTTAATGGTTTAAATGCTATAAATCTTGAGTTATTCCAATTATTTTTCCTTTACCTTTGAAAAATAAACAGAAAACAAAAAACTGATAAAATCATACCTACTGTATGGTTTTTGTTTTTTAAAACAGAAAAAAACAACCAAAACTAGAAATGTTTTGAAACGGCACTTAATGTATAATAATAATACCATCAAAAGAATAGTTTTAGAAATCAAAACCAATCTATTCAGAAACAAACAAACTCATATGTTAAAAATAGGCTTAGACAATAAAAGATAACCAACATGAAACTAAAATATACATATTCCCAAAACACCCCCTAATTAGTAACACTTATTGATAGATCTTAATTAAAAAAAAAAAAAACAAAAAAAAAAAAACTTAGAAGCTATCTTCAATATGTCACATTTTTTTTTTATATATATGTTAGGGTAGAAGATTGAACCTAGGATCTCATGGTCACTAGGCGATACATCGTTGAACTATGTTTTTGTTGGCTATCTTCAATATGTCACACTCTTCCCCTCTCAAATCAAGTGATATTTTAATACCCCTAACATTTTTTCAGTATTTGCAAGAGCTCATTGCAAAATGTAGCATTATATAAGCCTCAAAAACCCTATTTATGTGTATATTATATTGCAGGCCAAACAACAACTTTGTGTGTGTGTGAATCTATTATATATATAAAAATATATATTGCAGGCCAAACAACAAGCTAGTAAGTGTCTGAAGTTTTGGTCCCCTTATCCTTATTATTTTCGACAAAAACAATGATCATGGAATCTTTTTCATAATCAAACTATCAAATAATCATTATTCCATAACTTAGATAGTCCAGGGTTCGATCCTACACTTGTGCAGAAATTTAAATACATTATTACCGTTCAAATTTTATCAAACAATCACTTGGTGCAACGGGATGAGTGTGCATCGCCTAAATAGCCCAGAGTTAGAGTTGAAGTTGGATCCTGCACCGATCAAAGGTTCAATCCCCCTACACGTTAAAGAATGCCAAAATTGGGTATCAATATTAATATATAACTGAATTGAATTCTCACTATTTACATCATTCAAAATTTTGAAATATCAAATTAGTTGACAAAAGACATGGGAATGCTTCAATGGAGAATTCATCTCTTTCTTCTCTTTTGTGTTCCTTTGATTTGGTTATGTTCTTCTTCTAATTCTCTTCAAGAAAGCTTTCTAGAATGCTTTAACTCTACAACTTATTCCAAGCATTCAATCCCCACTTCGGAAGTGGTTTTCACAAATGAAAGTGCTTCCTTCTCCTCCCTTCTGCAGCTTTCCATTAGAAACCTTAGATTTTTCACCACTTCTTCTCCTAAACCACTATTTCTGTTGACCCCATTTCATGAATCTCATGTTCAAGCAGCCATAGTTTGTGCTAAGAAGAAGGGTCTGCAAGTTAGAATAAGAAGTGGAGGACATGACTACGAAGGTTTGAATCCAAAAGCTTAAGTTCAAATGTTTAGTACGAGTTTGAGAATGATTTTATATGCCTAGAATCACTTTTGTCATGTTCAAAATCACTCCAAAACATACATTTAATTACATTTAATTATTGTTTTGATGGTATGTAAATTGTTTTTAAAAATGTTAAACCAAAATATAAAATGATTTTGGAATGATTAAACCCATGTTTGGAGTGATTTTGAATATTACAAAACTGATTTCAGTCCAAATTTGTTTTTTAAAGTGCTTATGAGTGATTAAAAGTGCTTGTTTAAAAAGTCACAGTGTTTTGGTTAAATTTTTAAAAAGTGTTAAAATTTTCTTTTTAACAATTAAAGGCGTTTTTTTTATAAAAAAAAATTATGGTCAAAAGTGATTGAGAGTTTTTTTTCCTTTTGAGAAAAAGTGCACTAGAAATTGAGCTATAGAAGTATGTAACTCATTAATAAAACATATTTTAGAAGGGATAACATAGATAACCTTTAAATTATGACTAATTTTTTTTTTTATTTTTTTTGACAACATGTTGGGGTGAGGGATTGAACCTAAGACCTTATGGTCACTAGGCGATACATCGAGCTAAATTCTTATTGACGACTAATTTTTATTTATGTCCATACTTCCTATTTTTATGACCAACATCATCCCTAGAGTTTTTTTTCTTCATAAAAATAAGGGTCAAATTACTTTTAAATCCTTCATATTCTTCTAACATTAAATAAAAGCTATGAGCAGGCAAAAGTTTGGGGTTTGAAGCGTTAAACCTTAATATTAAAGAAAGATAAACTCAATAAGAGACATAATGGTATGAAAATATATATACACCAAATCTAAAAAATGAAAAGTTCAAATATTTGGACATTTATGAAAACTATGATCCTAAATTATATTGATCCCTTTTACATAATTTTCATTTCAAAACGCATGTGTCAAATTAACACACACTTCTACCGCTTTCTAATTTAACTTGTTATCTCACGATATTAATTGGAGAAGAAATGACATCACGACGGATCTAATTAGTTACAAAGTATTTAATCATTTGTTTATAATTCTTTATCAGGTCTCTCCTACATATCGTCACAAGCTCCATTCATTGTAATTGATCTCATCAACCTTCGCTCCATCGATATCAACATCGAAACCGAAACTGCGTCGGTGGAGACCGGCGCCACGCTCGGTGAGTTGTACTATAGAATCGCAGAGAAAAGCCCCATCCATGGCTTTCCAGCAGGAAGCTGTCCCACAGTGGGGGTGGGAGGGCATGTAAGTGGAGGAGGCTTTGGAACCCTTTTCAGAAAATATGGTCTTGCAGCTGATAATGTAATTGATGCTAAAATTATGGACTTCAATGGAAGAATTATGGACAGAAACTCCATGGGAGAAGACCTTTTTTGGGCCATTACAGGAGGTGGAGGAGCAAGCTTTGGAGTCATTTTATCATGGAAACTCAAACTTGTTTCTCTTCCTTCAAATCTCACTGTTTTCCTTGTGCAAAGAACTCTACAGCAAGGAGCTTCTGACCTTTTCCAAAAGTGGCAAACAATTTCACACAAACTTCATCAAGATCTTTTCCTTCATGTCTCCACAAAAGTTGTAGACCAAAAACCATCCAAAACAATCAGATTTTCATTTACATCATTGTTCCTTGGTCCAATTGAAAAGCTCCTCCCATTAATCAAGACCCATTTTCCTGAATTGGGATTGACGAGAAATGATTGTATTGAAATGAGTTGGATTCAATCAGTTCTCTTCTTTGCTGACTTTTCTACTGAAACCCCACTTGAAGTTTTGATGGAAAGATCTTCACTTTCTGATTCATTTTTCACAGCAAAGTCAGATTATGTTACAACACCAATTTCACAAAGTGGGTTGGAAGCGCTTTGGATTAAGCAGCTAGAGGAAGACAAATCTGAATTGATTTTTACACCATATGGGGGAAAAATGAGCCAAATTTCTGAATCACAAACCCCTTTTCCACATAGAAGAGGGAGCATTTTTGGAATCCAATATTTGGCAAATTGGGACAATGCTAATGAAACTGAGAAGCATTTAAGTTGGATAAGGGAGCTTTATGCTTATATGGAACCCTATGTTTCCAAGTCTCCAAGAGCTGCTTATTTGAATTATAGGGATCTTGATTTGGGAAGAAACTATGGGAGAAATACAAGCTATGAGCAGGCAAAAGTTTGGGGTTTGAAGTATTTCAATGGCAATTTTGAGAGATTGGTGAGGGTGAAGACCAAATTTGATCCTTCAAATTTCTTTTGGAATGAACAAAGCATTCCCCTTCTCTATGATTATGAAGATGATGAGGCCAGAATTAAACATGTTTACTCAGATTTGGACTCTGAAATTGTTCAAGAAAGATGAAAACTTAGACTGTGTATGTGGTTTTAGTTAGAGAATGTGTGGAGAATATAGTTTCATGTATGTTCAACATTTGTTTAGTTAATCAACAATGTAAAAGCAAAAATCTATTGAGAATTGACGATTCTAGAATGTTTTTGTTATACTTTTAAAAGCATCTGTCTTCAAAAATCTCATGTTTGAAAGTGATTTATTGTTAAAAGTAATTTGTAATTTCCCATGTTAACCTACTGATTCTAATGAGTTGTGTTTGAGTCATTCTAGGAGTCTCGTTGGAATGTATAAGGGTTGGTTGAGTTCATGTATTTTTCTAGATAGTTATTTTCTACAATAGAAAAGCTTTAATACGAGAATAATTCCTTCAATGCATTTTCCTTTTTCACTAGTTACAACACCTATATATAAAAAGATATACAACAAAAAGTCCTAGTTCATAGACTTACTACAAGGCAACTAGATACAACATATATTTCTAACCAGAATGTTTATTAGTTACAACTAATTCAATAACTTATTCCTCCTTAGATATCGCTCACGCCAACACTCCCTCCAAGCTGGTGAATATATGTCCATCATTCCCAACTTGTTAGGTGAGTTTTGCCACCTTTATTAGAACATCGGCTAGCACTAATCTTTTAATGTGACAAATGGAAGACTAATATTGAACATTTGCGAAAATGATCTTTGATGAAGTGTAAATCAACTTCCACATGCTTTGTTCTGTCATGCTGAACATGATTATTTGCAATGGCTATGACTGCCTTGTTATCACATAATAACATCATAGGTTTTGACAAGTTTATACCAAGATCATGTGAATTACGTTTTATCCATAGCAACTCACAAATACTTGTGTGTCAAATCGAACATGACTCAGCTGACATATGTATGTCTTGTTGGCCAAGAGGTCTGTGGTTCGAATCCCCACACTCCCAATGTACTCAAAAAAAAAAAAACTCACAAATACTTGTGTCGTCATTCTACGGAAATTTTGCCTCTGCACTTGATCTTGCAACAACCTTTTGTTTCTTGCTTCGCCATGTAACTAGGTTACTTCCAACAAAGGTAAAATACTCCGACATAGACTTTTGATCAGTTTGACTTCTAGCCGCGAATCAACATCTATATATCAAGGTGTGGGAGCAAAAAGAATCGAAAAATCGAGTTGACCAATCGAAACTGACCGAACCTACTTCAGTCGGTCGGTTTATGCCCATTTTCGGTCGAGGTCAATTTTGAATGTAGCAAAACTGACCAGTCGGTCGGTCGACCAACCCACAAGAGCTCAAATCGACCCAACCGACCAAAGTTTAAAAAATAAATAAACTTGTTTTTTGGTTTACGTACTCGTAAACTCCTGTTGACATGTTGTCCTGCACAGTGCACAATGCACTCCTTGGGAAGTGAATTGGAAGACATTATGTCGTCCTCAATTATTTAAAATAATAATATTTTTTTAAAAAAACTTTTCTTTCTCTTTCTCAATTTCTTCCTTCTTTCTCCCCTTCAACCCTATCTTCTTTTTCTTTTCATTTTCTCTCTTTTTTCTTTCTTCACCCTTCTTTTCTTCCTAGATCCCTCTCTTCTTTCTCGTCGCACCTCTCTTAATTTTTTCTCCCTCAACCTCCATTGTTGTTGTCGTTCTCACCTCCTCCGTCGACGCGATGTTGTATAATGTTTTCTCTCTTTTTTCTTTCTTCACCCTTCTTTTCTTCTCAGTTCCCTCTCTTCTTTCTCATCACAACCCTTCTTATTTTCTCCCTCAACCTTCATCGTTGTCGTCGATCTCACCTCCCCCGTCGGCGGGATGTTGTATAATGTTTGACTTTAAAGGTGGACAAAAAGAGGGTATCTCTTGTTGAGGATCCCGATCCCACATCGAACAGATGAAGGGACCTCACTCACAATATAACATACATGGGCTACTCCTCCTATCACCAATTGGTTATAGGATGGAACCCCATGATGTCTAATATGGTATCAGAGCCTACGGTCCAAAAAAAATGGGATCCCGACCCAAGATGGTGAACCCAAAGAGGCATCATCTGGGATCCTGACCCAAGGGGGCATGTTGAGGATCCCGATCCCACATCGAACAGATGAAGGGACCTCACTCACAATATAACATACATGGGCTACTCGAACCCGATTGAGCGATATTCACCCCTATGTATATCCCTTGACTTCTAGATCTCTATTTTTCTGAAGAAAAAAAAAACAATCATTTTCCTAGCGAAAATTTAAGGTATCACAATATTCGATAAACAACCTCCATGTGATCTTCACTTGGTGCAGGCATGAATTGACTTACATCACTTACTACATATGCAATGTCATGAGTGTATGTGATAAGTATATAATTTCCCAAATAATCTTTGATACCTCTCCTTATTGGTTAGACTTTGATCTCGTTGAATGGTTAACTTTTTATTCACCTCAATGTGAGTTTTAATAGGTTTACAATCAAGCATACCTATTTCTATTAATAAATCCAGCACATACTTCCATTCGCAGAGAGAGAATTCATTGCTCGATCTTGCAACATTAATTCCTAAGAAGTATTTCAAGTGCCCAAGATCCTTAAGTTAAAACTCAGTTGCAAGACTTTATTGAAGGACAACTATCTCATTTGAGTCATTCCTCGTCACAATCATATCGTCAACATACACAGTAAGAGAAGTTACATTCTTCAAGTTTTGTTGGATGAAGAGAGTATGATCAACATCGCTTTGTTTGTATCCAATCTTCTTCATGAAAGTTGATAGCTTTCAAACCATGCTCGAGGGGACTGTTTTAATCCATATATACTTCTTGTTTCAAAGTCTCATTGAGGAATGTATTTTCAACATCAAATAATTGTCGCAACGACCAATCTTGATTTGTTGCTATAGAAATAAGTACTAGTATAGTGTTTCTTTGCTACAGGTGCAAATGTATCCCCATAATCATTCCCAACATCTCTAAAATGTACAAAAAAGGTTATGAGCTACAAGTACTATAAAAGAAGAGTCTATGACTTTTGTTTAATTGACCGGCTAATCCCCAAATGTATCCCCTACTCTTCTAATATTTTGTAAAAACCTTAATTGATCAGCTAATGCTATTTGATATATATTTTTAATTTTTAATATAAATATTATCAATGGCTTGGGTATGTATTCGATTTGGCCTTGTTGAACCCGAAATCGACCGAATATAATCGGTTTTTCTTATATATAGAAATCAGAATCGACTAATCAAATCAGTTCCAACCTGAACAGAAGGTGGGTTCGGTCGGTGGTTTAAGCGATGTTTTCAGTTTGTCATTTTTCTTGCATTCGTATTTCACGGACAATCATAATCCTCAATTTAGAGAACTATAACCTACTCTATCATAAAAGTAGACCACTAGGAATGTAATCTTCCAAGATTTTTCTTCCCTGTCACATGTTGATAAACTCTCGTGAAATTCATGGTACAACTTCCACCTACTTAGCTCCCCTTGAAGTTCCTGAACTACCGACATAAACTTCCACCACACACACTTTGCATAACTGTCAAGTCAATGCTCGTGTGCAAACTTGTGGAACCGCTAACATCACATCCCTCTATCATGGTAAAGTAGACATACCAAATTGTTTGCTACCAATGTTGAATCCTCATGTGATGTACGTTCTTCACTCTTTAGCTTTCTTATCTTTGACATAAGTTTATTGAAAACATCGGCAAAATCTAAAGTTTTCTTCCTCATTTATCAAGATTGACTTCATATATTCATAAGAAAGTGGAAGTATGAAATTAAGCCTAATTGTCTTATCTTCATCATCAAACTTCACTAAAGTTGAAAGTTAGTTACTTTTTATTTTATTATTTTATTATTTAACCCCAAAATAATCAAGTTAATCGAAGTCTTTAACCTCACATGATTAGTCCTCATTATTTGAATGGTTAATGAGGTTCCTTTAACACATAATTTAAGTTATAAACAATCAACCCCATATCTTTAGCACCTTTTTAAACTTGGTTTTTTTTTCCTTCATCTTTCAATACAATAAAGGTTGGGTAGAAGAGATCATACACTACAAGAAAATTAGTCTATTGCGACAATTTTTTTACAACGGTTTAGAAAGTGCTGCAAAATTTAATAAAATCGCAACAATTTTTTAAAACAAATAAAAAATCGTTGCAAAATATATGTATTGCAACGATTTTCTTGTAGTAAGATTTGAAATTATGACCTCAAAAAGAGATAATATATGTCAATTACCGCTGAGCTATGTTTATGTTGACAAACCTAGTGTCACACCCCGTCTCAGATTACTCTACCGAACCTAGGTCGAGTTGTGATGACAACAGACTCTAAGAGTGCAATGGAATCTATTGTCAAGTTTTTTTTTTTTCTTTTTTACTTTAACCACATGACACATGTCCAATTAAGCATTACCTTTGGCCCACGTGGAAATTTGTTTTTCCTTTCCTCTCATTTATTCTTTTCATTTCTCTATTTTTTTTTTTAATAAATGGGTCTTCACACCTAGTTATACTTTGTTAGTTGGTCTTTTATTAATCATTTCACTAGCATAATTTTGAAGCTTCTATCAACACCAAATTCGGGTGAAAATTTGTCTCAAATGACCATATTGCAAGTAACATATTTTTAAATATGTCCTAAAATTTTATAATTTTTATTTCTATTTTTTATTATTTTTAAATATTATTGTGCCCAACATTAATGTTTTCTCTCCATTATAATATTTATTTTCTCTCTCCATTTTGTGTCTTAAATTATAATCGTATAATAAATATTAATTTGATTTCTACCATTTAGAGATTTTTTCTGACATTTCTTCCACAATTTAAGTCTTCCAAATTACGTTAATTTTATGTATTTTACAAATTTTCATCATTTCCATTTTCTTCATTCCACAACAAAAACCTTTCACAATACGTTATTTTCATAATTGTTGCACACTATTTATCCCAATATTTGAACATTTTATTTTAAACATTAATTTTAACATGGTAATTTCTTCCCACGAAAATATATGTATTTTTTTTTATATATACTCACCATATATACGTATATATACTGCATATATACTTATAGATAATATGTATTTTTGTTTTTTAGAAAATCTATGTATTTATATATATATATATATATATATATATATATATATCCATCATATATATTATATATACTTCATATATGAGTATACTCATATATACTGTATACTTATAGTTATCTATGTAGTTTTTAAAAAAAATATATGTATTTTTTTAAATACCCACCATATATATTGATGTATATTAAATATATGAGTATGTATGGTTATATACTTCATATATAGTTATAGATATTATGTATTTTTTTAAAAAAAATATATATATTTTTCATGTATACCCATATATATTTCATAAATTATATATTGCGGGGAGAGAATTTTGTAAGGTTTATTATGAGGGGATGACAATTTTAATGAGGAGAGAGAAAACGATTTTAACGAGGGGAGAATATAATGTCATTAATTCTCACTCTTCGAATTATAATATTTCCTTAAATGAGGATAAATTATTTAATTTATTATTTTAAAACGTTAGAGAGGTTGAAGGGTTTGAGAGTAATTACAGCCCAAATTTTATGAAAAATCTTAAAGTACTTGGACATTTTTTATAAAAATAAAAACTATGGACATTAATATAAAATCATAGGCATAAGACTATTTGTGTAATATTTACCATCAATAATAATAAAGCCTTCAAAATTCAACCAATAAATGAAGAAATAAATTTCCATTCAATTCTCAACTATTAAATTATAAACAGATTTTTTTTTTTTTAAACAAAATATTAACAAATTTGATTCTTATAAATAAATATCCAAAATAATCAATATTTAAGCATATAACATATATGGCAATAAGTTTTCAAAGTTAATATATATATATATATATATATATATAAGAAAATTGCAACCGGTCTAGGTGTCAATTTAGAGTAAAAAATGATCAAGTTCGAAGTTGATGAAGCTGTCATTAAGGAAAATTTAAAAATATAGTATTTTTTAAAAAGATTTAAAAATATGAATTTTTTTTATTACCGATAGTCTTCTATTAGTGATGGTCACTCATAAAATATTAAGAAAAAAACATTTTAGATTTTCTAAAATGTTTTTTTAAAAATTAATCCAAACCCACCCTAACACATCAATTAACATCCTAAAAGTCCATGATTCAATCCATCACCAACTAAAAAAATAACTAAATGATAATATCTAATTCATTAATTTTGACTTGTCTACTACACAAAGGAAAAAGTTCAATGAATGGAATTTATATATTGCAGGCCAAAGAACAAGCTAAGCTAGCTTGTCGTCCCTGAATTTCTTCGCTCATTAAATCAACCGAAGTGATATTATTTTCAAAAAAAAACTTTGGTCGTGTTGAATTTTCTTATAAATCAAACTTTTTTTCACAAAATCAAAAAAGTTAACAAAGACAAAGATGGAGATTCCTCAATGGAGAATCATTCATCTCTTTCTTCTCTTCATTTGGTTCTCTTCTTCTTCTTATTCTCTTCAAGAAAGCTTTGTGGAATGCTTTAATTCCACATCTTATCATTCAGCTCAATCAATACCCATTTCTGAAGTGCTTTTTACAAACAAAAGTGCTTCCTTCCCCTCTCTCCTGCAATTCTCCATTAGAAATCTCAGGTTTTTCAACACTTCTTCTCCAAAACCACTGTTTTTGGTGACCCCATTTCATGAATCCCATGTCCAAGCAGCCATAGTTTGTGCCAAGAAGAACGGTTTGCAACCCCGAGTACGAAGTGGAGGACATGACTACGAAGGTTTCGTTAAACTACTACTAAATTCAAAAGCTTAAGTCGATACGTCGTTATACTGCGTTTAATTTCATTTATTTATATATATTTCTCATACTACATCGCTTACTGCCTTGAAAATTAGCACAAGACCCAACAAACGATCTTAAAGCCCTACATGATAACCATTTGGTTTTTGGTTTTTCAAAATTGAACTTATAAACCGTTACTTCAAAACCTATGAATTTCTTTGTTTTTATGTAGCTAAGATTTGTGAGAAAACAAACACAAATTTAAAAAACTTCAAAACCTATGGATTTCTTTATGTTTTTATGTAAATCAATTCTAATTATTTTCTAAGTAATTTTAGTTTATATTTTAATTTAATTATAAATTTATTTTATAAATAAAAAAGGTTTAGTAAAAAAACATAAACAAATTAATGATAGTTAATAAATTTAAACGATTTATAGGACATGACACTTTTTTTCTTCCCTTCCTCAATTTTTGGATTCCCCACATGTCATCTATTCTCATTTTTCTAATAGTGTTTGTTTTTATGTAGCCAAGATTCGTGAGAAAACAAACACAAATTTAAAAAACAAAGAAACCAAAAATCAAATGGTTATCAAACGAAATTAACACGAGAGAAAATTCATATTATATTCCAACACAAAACTTCGTGCTCTGATACAATATTAAACTACACGAATCGTATATTTAATCATTTATTTATATTCTTAACAGGTCTCTCTTACACGTCATCGCAAGCTCCATTCTTCGTTATTGATCTTAATAACCTTCGTTCTATCGACATCGATATCGAAACGGAAACTGCGACAGTGGAACCCGGTGCCACACTCGGTGAGCTCTACTATAGAATTGCTGAGAAAAGCCTCATCCATGGCTTCCCAGCAGGAAGCTGCCCCACAGTGGGGATGGGAGGGCATGTAAGTGGAGGTGGCTTTGGAACCCTTTTCAGAAAATATGGTCTTGCAGCTGATAATGTAATTGATGCTAAAATTGTTGACTTCAATGGAAGAATTATGGACAGAAACTCCATGGGAGAAGATCTCTTTTGGGCCATTACAGGAGGTGGAGGAGCAAGCTTTGGA
The DNA here is from genome assembly GCA_028017165.1 of Herpetospermum pedunculosum. Taxonomy (NCBI): domain Eukaryota; kingdom Viridiplantae; phylum Streptophyta; class Magnoliopsida; order Cucurbitales; family Cucurbitaceae; genus Herpetospermum; species Herpetospermum pedunculosum. Next base: position 58,624,480 of record CM051528.1, read on the forward strand.
GTCATTTTATCATGGAAACTCAAACTAGTTTCTGTTCCTTCAACTGTCACAGTTTTTCTTGTGCAAAAAACTCTAGAGCAAGGTGCTGAGCTTTTACAAAAATGGCAAACAATTGCACATAAACTTGATGAAGATCTCTTCCTTCATGCCACCACAGGAGTTATAGAACAAAAAAACAAAACCCCAAATGGAATAACATCAAAAACAATCTTACTTTCATTTCAGTCCTTGTTTCTTGGTCAAATTGAGAGGCTAGTCCCTCTGATGAACTCCCATTTTCCAGAATTGGGATTACAAAGAAACAATTGCACTGAAATGACTTGGATTCAATCAGTTCTCTTCTTTGCTGGCTTCTCTATAGAAACCCCACATGAAGTTTTGCTGAAAAGACCTCCACTTTCCAACATATTTTTCAAAGCAAAATCTGACTTTGTAACTTCACCAATTCCTCAAATTGGGTTGGAAGGACTTTGGAGTAAAGTGCTTGAGGAGGAAGCATCTTTCTTGATTTTGACACCATATGGAGGAAAGATGAACCAAATTTCTGATTCAGAAACTCCTTTTCCACATAGAAAAGGGAACATTTTTGGGATTCAATATATGGTAACTTGGGAAAATGCTAATGAAAGTTACAAGCATTTGAGTTGGATAAGGGATCTTTATGCTTACATGAAACCCTATGTTTCCAAGTATCCAAGAGCTGCTTATTTGAACTATAGAGATCTTGATTTGGGAAGAAATTACTATGGGAGAAATACAAGCTATGAAGAGGCAAAAGTGTGGGGATTGAAGTATTACAAAAGTAATTTTGACAGATTAGTGAGAGTGAAGACCAAAGTTGATCCTTTCAACTTCTTTTGGAATGAACAAAGCATTCCTCCATCTTTCTCTCATTCTTAAAAAGAATGAAATGAAGCCAAATCAAAATGAAATAAAAAATTTATAGAATGAAATAAGAACTTTCCAACATGACCACGATTGTACTCAACAATTAAGACATCTCTATTTATTGGGGAGATGATTTGAACTTGAGACCTCTTGCTTATAGTTCATACAGCCAGTTGAGCTATGTTTACGTTGACAATATTTTTTAATTATTACGTTGAGGATTGATTTTGTTGGAATATAATTAATTTGTTAGTTATATGTGAAACTTGTGACGATTGGATGACATGGTGAGGATTTCTTTTAAATATGTTAATTTTGAAAAGAACTAAATACAAATACGGTCGATTTCATCAATAGTTTAGTCAATTTTTTTTATTTTTTTATTTTTTAGAAGGGTTAGTCAATTTCTCATATAATTTGTAATATTAATAATAATTTGAAGAAAAAAATGAATAAACAACTCATTCATGTCCAACTACATTATATCTATATACTAAAAGTACATGCAATTATGATGGTCATGAGAAAGATGAACTATGAATGTGAATTTTATTTTTTATTTATAAACATGACATAGTCAGAAGTTGAAGAGTTTATGACATGGTGTATGAGATAATTGAACTAGAAATCATCCAAAATATCTATCATTTTATTTTATTGTTCCACATCGGAAAGTTCAGAGGATGAAGAGAGTTCATCCTCTATAAATAGAGTCTTAATTGTGGTCATTTTATTATCCACCCGGTAAGTTTTGAAAATGAGAAAAGTTTCTTCTCTATAAATAAAGTTTTAATTTAATTTAACTTTATATTTAAAAATAATTTTTATTTATCGAGTCAATCCAAGCTCGATCCGAAGGGTCAATCTAGGCCCGATCCAAATTTGGCCCATTGCATTAGGCCCATGGATTGGACTATTGACCTATGTTTTAGGTGTCAGGCTGGTTCAAGCTCGGCCCAAACAGTAGTGGAGGCCCGTAAAACTTAGGCCTTTGATTATTTGGGTCAGATTGGCTTGACTTGGCCCGATGATGAGGCTGATGATCCTCTACGATTGGTTCGGTACGGGGTCTCGCTGACCAGTCAATGAGTCGGGATATGAAATCTAATTTGGGTTTTAATAATTCGTTTTGAACTTTGACTCATTTTGTATAGATCATTAGAAGGAGTGTCATATATAAACCTTGGACCACGTAAATCTGTGTCGGTTTCTTTTGCGCTTATTTGTTCTTGTGTTATTGATTTATCGTAACACATCTATGAAATAAGATATCATCTTGTAACCAGGTCATCCCATAACATCTTGTAATCTTAGTTTTAACTTATCTTTTTTCATCTTCTCAAATTTAAGAATGTTTTTTATTCTCCAATCACTTAGACTTCGTTATATAAGTCACTTGATTGATGCTCTCCTATATTCAATTATCATGGAATACAAAAATGAACCATTACTCATCATACCTCTTTACCATGCCTACAATAAATATATTATTAGCGGTCATTTAACAAATACATCATCCATGTAGACATGCATCCCGCGAATCAGGCATGAACTAAATATATTTTTAAAAGTGTAAAGAGACAAATAATTAAAAAAAATATTCAACCTCAAACTATTGGCGTTGGACCCCAGAATCCCCAAAATCGTGGATCCTAGCTGTCACACAACACTACAAAATATTTCTCTTTTCTCTCCTAATTATTCCTTATCTATCTCTACCCAAAATCTCTAATAACTAAAGATTATATTTATTCAATTTAATTAATAACAAAATCTTTTTCTCTCTCCACTCCTTTTATTCTCTCCTTTAAATCCTAAAGATAATAATAAAAAATAAAAAAAATAAAAAAATTAGATTTTAATCTCTTCCTACTTATATCTCATGTTGTCCTATTCTCTACACGTTTTGCTGCACTCCTCTTTCTCACACTGCCTCAGCCTCCGCCTCCCTCGTCTTCCTTGTTGTGTCGTTGTCGTCGTTGGAGAAGCTCTCGTTGTAGAACTTACAAAGATGTTGTTGTGAGAAAAAAAAAATGAATGCATTTTATTAATGAGATTATGAGAAACAAAGAAGTGTCATGGGAATTTGAGGTTCTTTTTTGTTCTTTGTTGTGGAAATTTGGATTTGAAGATGGGTTGCAAAATTGTGCTCAATTTCATATGTGGCAATTCCGCCAAGATCTCTTCTTTAGTTGGAAGAAGAATCCGCACAAATTGAATTTTTTGAGGAAGGAAATAACTTGAAGGGTTGCAAAATTGTGATCAATTTCATATGTGATGGCAATTCTCCGGCAAGATCTTTCTTTAGATGCGGGGAAGAATTTGCACAAATTGATTTTTTTTAGGAACAATAAATAAATTGAAATTTGCATAATGAAGTTGATATATTTAGCAAAATTCATCATTCAATCATCATTCGCATTCCGGTTACATCATTTAATACGTGGTATTTGAAGTTTTTTTTTTTGTTGCAATTATATGGTATTTGAAGTTTTTTTTTTTTTTTTGTTGCAAAAACTATTTATTTGATTTTTTTTTTTTTTTTTTTTTTTTTGCAAATACAGTGTATAGTGTATTTGCCTTCAATGCAATTTTTTTGAGTTTTTGCAAATACAGAGTATTTGTACCCATGCAGTTTGCAGTAATTGTACTGTGCAATGTATCGTGATTTTTTTTTTTTTTTTTTTTTTTTGCAAATACAGTGTATAGTGTATTTGCCTTCAATGCAATTTTTTTTGAGTTTTTGCAAATACAGAGTATTTGTACCCATGCAGTTTGCAGTAATTGTATTGTGCAATGTATCGTGTAATTGCACAATGTACAATTACACTATAATTGCACTTTGCAATGTATCGTGTAATTGCAGTTTGCAAATTACAATTACACTGTAATTTCACTTTGCAATGTATTGTGTAATTGCACTTTGCAAATTTGCAATGACACTGTAATTGCAATTTGAAAATTTACAATGACACTGTAATTGTTGTTTGCAATATTGCAATCTACCGACGGTTGCCGTTTGCAATATTGCAATCTACAGACGGGTACCTTTCCGTTGATTTTATTTTCAATTAAAAAATATACTGTATTTTTTATTTTCAATTAAAAAATATATTGTATTTTCATTTTCAATTAAAAAATCTAGTGTATTTTCATTTAGAGTGAATTGAAAAAAATACGATAAACACTGTATTTTCTTCTCATAATCATAATTTTTTTATTGTTCAATTTGATGATGGGGTAAAACACGAAGAACATATTTTTTTTTTCTCTAATTTTGGTTTTTTCTTTTTTTTGTCTTCTAAGTATTGTTGTTGTCTTTCCGAAAGAATAATACAATGCAATTGCAAAATAGAAAATACACAATTGCAAAAACATTATTTTTGCACTTCTAGTGATTTGCAAATACATATTTTTGCACTTATAGTGATTTGCAAAAACACTGTATTTGCAATTCTATGTTTATTTTTTCCGTCGTTTGATTTATGTAATTTTCAAATTATCTATCAATTTGCCATTAGTTTTTTTTATGTATTTATCCAACTGTGAAGAGGGGTTATTTTTTTCTTTCTTTTATTTTTTTTTTCTTGTAAATTTTATTTGTGATTTTGTAATTTTGTCATCGTACTGTGATTTGCAATTCTATATATATATATATTTTTTAATCATAGTTATGATTTTTTTTTCTTTTCATTCTATCATAATTTGTAATTCTATGTTTTTTTTTAAATTTTTTATCAATGGCCCTAAGGGAAAGATGAGTGATATTTTTTTCTGTGGAAGATTACCGTTAGGATGAGGGAAGGGAGAAAATCTTAGGAGAGAGAGTTAGTTCGGGAAAGATGAGTGATTTTTTTTTATTTTTGTGGCAATTACCGTTAAAATGAGAGGGAGAGAAGATATAAAATCTTAGGAGAGTTGGCTTTTTTGAATTATTAAATTTTATAAATTAGGGAGGAAATTGAGATATTATGAGGGTAAATAAGGAATTAAAAAAATGGAGGAGAGAGATTAAATTGAAAAGGGACATATATCAGACATTTAAAAAAGAAGAACATCTATCGATTTTGATAATAAAAAAAAGGGTGATCCGTCTCTTTGCTCCAAAACTAAACTACACTTCTAATCCCTTTTAATTTTGGATAATAATTTCATTTGGTCTTAGATTTTCAAATCTTATACTTTTGTGCATCAAGTTTAGGAAATTCTCCATTTTAGTCCCTAAAATTAATTTCCTAAAACTACTTACACACCCCGCTGCAGATTATCCTTTCGAACCTAGGATGTGGCATGCCGACAATAGATCCCAACTAAATATGGAATCCATTGTCCACTTACATGAACAAATAATTTTGAAAATATGGTGTGGCTAGCAAAAACATTAGCTGACATTAAAAATAAAAATAAAACACTGAAAAACGTGGCTAGGACAAAAATTTGTTTTAGAAAATCTTACACATTTCGATAGAGTTTTCCCTGAAAAATCGGATAAAACACACCTGAAATGAAAATATACCCTCCAAAATAATGTATTCAAACTCCAGCACTACTGAAAAACTATTGTGCTAGCAGAATTCACTCTCAAAACTTCAAACTTCAAAAATCAGTTCAGAAATCAACAACCACAACAGAACCAAAAACCCCTAATGGAAAAGCATAAACTTCCAAATTACAAACCAATTTTAAACTAAAATGGTACAATACCATCAAAATCATGTTAGCCACTCTAGTCATAAAAATAAAATGTCAATGCTAAATTTACATGCAAAAATGATATGTAATCTAGATACAAGTGGTGACAGATCTCAACCTCGATAGGCTCGTTGGAGAGTCAAGTGGTACCTATTGAAAAGTTTAAAAAGAAAATGTGAATTAACAAGCTCAATGAGTGACAATAGTTCATAAGAAAATAGTTTTAAGAAAATCGTTAACAATAACGATCGTCAAGTGTAGCTTATATATAAACGTTAGAAGTATTCTTGTAGGTAGAAAACCTTGATACCGGTAAGAGCAATGACAAATATGCACTCAAAATATTTTTAAGGCTACAAGGTCTTTAAAACATAATCTTTAAAACAAAGTTGTGTTGTTAGGAAAATCGGTTACTGTTGTGCAATTTTAGTGCAATAAAATACCGCAAGTGTACGGGTCAAGTTTTAATATAGTGTATACGGATTATCGTCCTCAGGATTAGTTTTCTAGCTCACCTAATTACCATGAATACTATCACTCAATTTTATTTAGAGAATGAAATTCAAAGAATGTGATAAAAATAAAATTGAAATAAAACATAAAATAAAATTTGGAGAACAATAAATAGAGATATAGGTAATTTCTATGGCAATTCAGACAATCCAAATATGAAGAACGTAAAACTATGACTGTCACAAAATCTACAAGGATATGTCTATCTCATGTATAAATCAGGGAAAACAATTCGGATCATCAATAATAATCGTCTCTCGACCTCAAATCATTAATATAAAATTCATGCAAATAATAATGGCCAAATCCTAACATGTATTAAGCCTAGAAAATATTTCACAACCAATATGAAATTGAAATCCCAACTATTAATTAAGAAGAATAAAATTCAAAGAACGATTACATCAAGCTCAAAGTGAGGAGAGTTTAGCTAATCATGTTCAATAATTCAGAATATAAACTCAAAAATAAACACATAAAAAAAACTACAAATTAAAAGGGAAAGAAGAAATAAAACTCGTGTCGATTACACGTTTTCACTGCAATCTTCACGATCCCGACATGTAAATATGTACTTTGTGCTCCCAAAAATCTCTTCAAACTCCAAAAACTATGTAATTTCGAAATTGGGATTTTCTCTCCAAATCGGCTCTCCAAAAATGGCTAAAAATATGTATTTATATGGCAATTTAGGTAAAAATCGTAAAAATCAAGTCTGGGAGGGCGACAATCAGATGCGACGCGCGTCCATGGAGTTTGATGCAGGTGCTAGGAATGAGCTACAGTTTTAAATATAAAATGAGCGGTTTATGAATAAAATATTGCAGTTGGTGCAGTGTTGAAATGGTTGCTTGGGCTGTGCGCGCATGGATGTTTGAGTTCAAGCCCAGCCGATGTTTTATATTTTTCTTTTATAATTTCCAGCGCCTGGGCGCTAGGAATGGGCGCCTGGGCGCTAGGAATGGGCGCCTAGGCGTTATGGTTTTGGACCCAATTTCCTTCTTTTTGTCACTTGTGAACTCCAAATTTCATCCAAATAGCTTAGTTTTCACCACAAAGCTTCTAAATTCCCCGGTATGCTCCAAAATGCTCGATATCTTTAAAATAATCAAATATAAGCGTGAAAGTACATATTTAATTCTCTAAACTAGCATAAAATAAGTCATAAAGATAGCTCATTTTGTGTGCTATCAAATACCCTCAAACTTAAGTTTTTGTTAGTTCTCGAGCAAAATAAAACAAGACCACTAATTAAATCAGCAAATGCATGCAAAAGACTCAAACCTCAGTGTTCATAAAACAAATAATCCACAATTGAAGGACATATTAAACCACAACCCATCATTAAGACATTTAAAAACAAATCATTGTATTTGCATGAGTGTGTGCAAATTAATCTTCCCTTGATATCTATGAATCCAAAAAAAACTAAACACACATCAATGACTTGAGTTATAGTGACAATCAAGAAAATAAGCATTCATAGGCTACATTTTGTACCAAAAACTCAAGCATCTCATCAAGTTACCAAATTCGAATGCACAAGACCTAACACCCTCACATAATTTTTCTCAATACGCTCAGCTGTTTATGGTATATATAAGATAAACACTCGAACCAAAACATAAAAGATTTTTACCATAAGCTTGTTAATATATCACATCTTCATCATCGATGAATAGAATGAATGCAAAAAATTTCAAGTGTCTCATTTTGGTTGTACTTGGGTTTTGGTAAGGGTAGATAAAGGAAAATTTTAAGCTACTAGAATGAAAAATTATAAGACTTTTTCACATGAAGCTCAATTTTTCGATTGACTCTTGAAGAACGATCATTTTTTAACTTTGTTGAAGCATTGACTTCCCTTCACATAATGAACTATTTTTTTTTTCAATACATATTCTTTCTCTTTCTCTTTTTTTTTTCTTTTCTCTTTCTCTTTTTTTTCTCTCTAAAAAAAGCTAAGAAAGATATGCTTCCTTTTAACTACTCTATTGACAAATGATCAACTCTCTTCTTTTGATTAACTGAGACTTCATGTGGTAAGCAAATATAATCCTTCATTTCAAGGTTCACAGAAAGGAAAACAACAAAAGAATGGATTTATGGCTTGTAATGTGGTAATTTTCCAAAAGAACATGTCTAAGGCTCAAAATTTGGCTTTCTAAGGATAATGTCAATGTAAGTTATTTGAGAAAGCTAAAAGTGGTTTTACCAAATTGCCCTTGTGAAATTAATGCATTCAAATCAAATTCAGAGATCCAGACATGCATAACAAAGCAAGTTCGAGAAAAATCAATCATGCATGGTAATCACACAATTTAAAAAAGATTAACACGGTGTAATGGAGGTGCTTAATGGTTAAAAAACTCACAGAAAAGCAGGGTAGTTTGGCATAAAATCCTATGCATTCTTCATTCAACAACTCAAAGAGACACCGTCATATATTTTTCAAAGAAAAATCTAATCATGCTTATCCCTCTCATGCATTAAAACTCAAAACAAAGATGTACCCTTAGCTTACAAAGTATTCAATGATATTATCAGGGACTCAAAAAAATTAAAAATTTACTCAGTTTAAAGGCATGGTCTCATAGTCCAAGAATTTCATATTATCAAACTTAGAACACTTCCTAGGTTGTCCTAATCGCAAGCAATGCAACAAAGATCCAATTATGAAGGGCATGCTCAAAATTTAAAATTTAAGCTAAAAATCATTGTTATTCAAGACTCAAAGTGAAATATTTTCACCCCCAAACTTAAGACATACATTGTCCTCAATGTATAAACTACTAAGTAACGCGAAGGACAAAGAAAATACAAGAGTGGATAATACTGCTCTGATAAATGAGAGAGCCAACATTAGCAGTAGATTTGTGGAAGAGATTGATGGTGATCTTGCTCCTACAAAAATAAATAGAAACATGAGGACCACGACACACAATAAAATAAAGAAAATAACAAAAAACTGAAAACTTAAATAATGTAAACTTGGGTTGCCTCCCAAGAAGCGATTTATTTAACGTCTTAGCTAGACGGGAGGAACATTTATGGGTCAGGGTACATAAAACTCCTCTATTTTCTTCGGTCCCTTCTTGCTTGAATCGATGTAACCTACTAAGTCTAGTAGGCTCGCTTGTTTTTCATGGGTACCTGAAGAATAAATATTTTTGTTATTTTTATTTAAAGAAATAAAAGAAGAAAAAGACAAAAAATCAAAATCAAAATTACAAGATTCGTGAGAATAAAGACAAGAATTATCGACTTTAGAAGGATTTTCTGGAATTAAACTATGGTTGGGCTTTTCAACCTCATACTCTAAAACCTGAATTTCCTCCTCCACATTAGACTCATTTTCTTTCTTTATCTCAAAAACCTCATCCTGACATGGCTCACAAGTCTCCAACTCATCCCCACTCTCAATGTCTATGACTTCACATTTTTTTTATATTATCGACCTCATTGGCATCATCACAATTTGCCTCTTGTAAATCTATTAGTGAGTCAGTTATTGGGCTAACTTGATATCCTATAGAGTTGAATCTTGTTGTAAGAGCTTCCATTTGGGTATTAAGTCTCTCTCTCGACTCACTCATGAGCAAACAACTAGCTCTTTGTTCAACAATGAACTCTTGCAATAAGGTTTTATTAGCTTCCAAGGCAGATTTTAAATCAATTTTGTTGGGAGAGTCAAAATTTTGGTTCTCAATGCCCTCATCATTATCATAAAAATAATTTTCATAACTCATAGATTCAGAATGATAATGATCATGCATTTGATATCCCTGAAAGCCATAATTATCATTATAATTCATATTGTCATAAGAGGTGTAGTTTAAAGGGTATGGATTGAAGGATGGTGTTGGTTCTTGGGTGATTTGAAACTCTCTATAAGGTCACCCATAATTATTAAAAGCATAAAAATAAAATAAAGAGTTAGACTTAGGCTTTCAAGTAAATGCAAACACAAATAAAAAAAAATATAGTCAGGATGTAAACACAAAAACTTAAAGCAAAAACAAAAAAATAACAAGACAAAAAATAAAAAGAAAAAGAAAAAGAAAATGAAACTTTAAAGTAAAACCGAGTGAGTTCTCCACAATATCAGGTGAAACTAAATAATTGTCAATCCCGGCAACGGCGCCAAAAACTTGTTGTGCAATTTTAGTGCAATAAAATACCGCAAGTGTACGGGTCAAGTTTTAATATAGTGTATAAAAATACGGATTATCGTCCTCAGGATTGGTTTTCTAGTTCACCTAATTACCATGAATACTATCACTCAATTTTATTTAGAGAATGAAATTCAAAGGATATGATGAAAACAAAATTAAAATAAAACACAAAATAAAATTTGGAGAACAATAAGGAGAGATATGTCCTAGGGAATTGACTTGAGCAATGACTTCACCGTTATCTTATCAAATTCTTCATTCATTAAAAGATGGATTTAATCAATTTCTAGATTGTTGACAAGTTCTACCATATAAACTTGTTACTCTCTCTCTCGAGTAATAACAATATTCTTTGAAAAGTAAATTACCTATATTTCTATGGCAATTCAGACAATCCAAATATGAAGAACGTAAAACTATGAATGTCACAAAATCTACAAGGATATGTCTATCTCATGTATAAATCAGGGAAAACAATTCGGATCATCAATAATAATCGTCTCTCGACCTCAAATCATTGATATAAAATTCATGCAAATAATGGTCAAATCCTAACATGTATTAAGCCCTAGAAAAAATTTCACAACCAATATGAAATTGAAATCCCAAGTATTAATTAAGAAGAATAAAATTCAAAGAAAGATTACATCAAGCTCAAAGTCAAGAGAGTTTAGCTAATCATGTTCAATAATTCAGAATATAAACTCAAAAATAAACCCATAAAAAAAACTACAAATTAAAAGGGAAAGAAGAAATAAAACTCGTGTCGATTCCACGTTTTCGCTGCAATCTTCACGATCCCGAGCATGTAAATTTGTACTTTGTGCTCCCAAAATCTCTTCAAACTTAATTTCCAAATTGAGATTTTCTCTCCAAATCGGCTCTCCAAAAATGGCTAAAAAATATGTATTTATATGGCAATTTAGGTAAAAATCGTAAAAATCAGGTCTAGGAGGGCGACAATCAGATGCGACGCGCGTCCATGGAGTTTGATGCAGGTGCGGAGCTGAAAATTGTGAAAATGAGCTACAGTTTTAAATATAAAATGAGCGGTTTATGGAAAAAATATTGTAGCTGGCGCAGTGCTGAAATGGCTGCTTGGGCTGGGCTGTGCGCGCGTGGATGTTTGAGTTCGAGCCCAGCTGATCTTTTATATTTTTCTTTTATAATTTCAGCGCCTAGGCGCTATCCTCTCGGGTTTTGGACCCAATTTCCTTCTTTTTGTCACTTGTGAACTCCAAATAGCTTAGTTTTCACCAAGCTTCTAAATTCCCCAGTATGCTCCAAAATGTTCGATATCTATAAAATAATCAAATATAATCGTGAAAGTACATATTTAATTCTCTAAACTAGCATAAAATAAGTCATAAAGATAGCTCATTTTGTGTGCTATGAGTTACTAAACTTTTACCCAAAACTGGTCATACTAACGTAGAGTAATATCAATACGCACAACAGAGCAAAACTGGCCATACTATATACGGAGGATCACGACGTATATAGTAGAGCAAACTGATCATACTGTGCATAGGCTGAAACCTCATACATAGCAGAGCATCTGATCATACTATGCATCAAGTAATCTAAAGATACATAGTAGAGCAAATCTGGTCATACTACACACAAAGTAATCTCAAGATGTATAGAAGAGAATTTTGGTCATACGCGCGCAGAGCAACCCCCAAAGGGCAAAACACCCAAAAACACGGCCCAAAGCCAATGTGTGTGCCGAAGTGGGTCCCAAAGACCTCATATATGTCATAACTACACTACGGAAATACATTCACGTAAGTGTTTCGGAAAATCACCTTGGGTACGAAATTTAGTGGTTTGAAAATAATTTCAACATGATAATTATCAGTTCTCAAACCACGCTAACATCATGATCATTCTAAACAATGTCTCATAAACTGAAAACTCAAACTTATTGAGCAAAAGAAACAAAACTCATATCAAATTGTGTCCAAAACTTGCATAGTTTCCCTAATCTCCCAACTTTAAAGAGATAAAGAGCTTATCGGGCTTGAATATGTTGCCTATAAACCTTCTCAGTCTATTTTTGGTGACATTCGACATGACCATGACTTCCCCAGCAAGTTTCGGCGAGCCTTCTGTTAGCTTTATGGCTTCAATCAAACTATATATTTTGATGATAACAAACTCATTTTTTGTACTGACATTTTTAGTGTTTCAAAGTATCTATTATGTAGAATTCGGAAAGACGATTCCAACGCATTTTGAATGGTTCGAATCAGAGCTCAAAGACAAAAGAAGGATTGAGTGATCATGACAAACGTGGACCATCCAAAGGTGGACACATGGCAGAGGCGACTAAATTTTTGAAATTAAGAAAAATAAATTCAAAAATACATTCTTTTCCTATCTCTCAAATTCTAAATTCAAAAATTCATTCCTTTCCTATCTGTCAAATTCTAAATTCAAAAATTCATTCCTTTCCTATCTCTCAAATTCAAAATTCAAAATGAAATTCATTCCTTTCCTATATCTCAAATTAAAAATTCAAAAGTCCATTCTTTTCCCATCTTTCAATCTCCACCCTACATTCATCTTACCCTAAATCTAATGGCTGGTTTTGAACATTTTCTTTTTAAAATGGTAGTCATTCTCATTTTTGAAAGGTGAGCAATTTCCAAGAAAACAAATCCTAGCAAAATCATTTTTGATCTTTTGCTCTCAAAATCGAATTCAACTTGCAAATCTCTCACATACTCCTAAACTTGATCATCCTACATTTGTGAGAAATTTTAGAGCGTTTGTCTACTGTGTTCATCTGTAATATCTTATCTTTTTAGAGGTAATTCGTTGTAAGTTTTATTTTCTCGGGTTTTGTATTAAGGTGTGGGTACACCTTGGGTTGTGTGAAAAAGAAATTGGTTGGATCCTGAACCAGTAAAAAGGATCACGGGTTTCTCTTTAGCCTAGGTGAAGAAAAAAAATAAAGAGAGTCGTTTTCGGTTTGGTTCTCACCCGTAAGAGGATCTCTTAGTGAAATACCCAAGAATGAGTCTTGGGGAGTGGAGTAGGCAATTCGCCGAACCACTATAAATTCTCGGTGTCCTCTCTTCCTTACTTTTATTTTTCTGCATTTCAATTTTTGTTTTAATTATTTTAATCTCTTAGATTGCATGATATAGACTTGCTTTGATTCGTTCTTTTTTGTTGCTTGAGTGGTTTAACGTTTAAAAATTAAAATTGCTAGACAACTCTATTCACCCCCCTCTAGTGTTGCCATTAGATCCTACAATTGGTATCAGAGCGGGTTGCTCGGTCTTTGATTTAAAGTGTTGAATAATTTCTTTTTTTATTTTTATTTTTTTAAAAAAAAAACACATTTTTTTTCTTTAAATCTGAAATTTTCTATTTATTTGAGAAAAGTTGACAAAATCAAATTTCCTTGAGCTTATGGCAAATATTGGAGTGAATGGGTTTACTAAGGGTCAATCTACCACTAGACCACCTCTCTTTGATGAAAATAATTATGCTTGGTGGAAAACAAGAATGAGAATTTATTTAATTTCTATTGATTACAATTTATGGGAAATTATTTCTAATGGTCCTTTAATTCCAACCAAGATAGTTGCTAATAAGGATGTGCCTAAGGAAGAAAATGAGTTAAATGATGAAGATAAAAAGAAATTATCTATAAATGCTAGAGCCATGAATAATCTATTTTGTGCTTTGTGCTCTGATGAGTTTAATCGAGTCTCTGCATGTAATACTGTTAAAGAAATATGGGATATGCTTGAAGTAACTCATGAAGGAACTAATCAAGTAAAAGAGTCAAAAATTAGCATGCTTGTTCATAACTATGAATTATTTAAAATGAATGCTAATGAATCCATTTCTGAAATGTTTACGAAATTTACAAATATTGTGAATGCTTTGAAGGGATTAGGAAAAATATATACTACATCTGAAAACGTGAGGAAGATTCTCAGGTCGTTGCCTAAAAGTTGGGAAGCTAAAGTGACGGCGATTCAAGAAGCTAAGGACCTTTCAACACTTAAATTGGAGGAGCTCATCGGATCTCTCATGACACATGAGATAATTATGAAGGGCAATATGGAAGATGACGTCAAAAAGAAGAAAAGCTTGGCATTAAAGTCTACTGTCATCCAAGAAGACTTTGAAAGCGAAGATGAATTAAATGATGAAGAATTTGTCTACCTAACAAGGAAGTTCAAGAAGCATTTCCGGAAAAGAAACTTCTCCAAGAAGAACTATAGTCAAGATGACAAAGGAGAAAAGAGAAATAGGGACTCCATCATTTGTTATGAGTGCAAAAAGCCTGGACATGTAAAGTATGATTGTCCTCAAAGAAAATCATTTTCAAAGAAGAACAAGAAGGCCATGAAAGCTACGTGGGATGAAAGTGATGAGAGTGACTCTGAAAGCGAGGAAGAAGTAGCTAACCTATGTTTTATGGCTTTTGGAGATGAAGACGACGAAGACGAGGTAAGGCCTGAAAACCTTACTTTTGATGAGCTTGTTGATGCTTATAATGAAATTAAAAATGAATTTGAAAAAGTAGGTTGCAAATATATGTCTCTTAGGAAGAAAAATACTAGATTAGCTCATGAGAACAATGACTTATTCATTGAGCTAGATAATCTAAAAGAGAAAAATGAGACATTAAGAAAAGAGCTTGTTTTATCTAAGTCAAATTTGCATGCTTTAAAAGAAGAGTATAAAGTATTAGTAGAGAAAAATGAAGATATATCATCTACTCTTTTAAAGTTTACAAATGGAAAGAAAAACTTAGATATCATGATGGGTAAGCAACAAGGCGTCTTTGATAAAAGTGGTTTAGGTTACAAACCTCACCCAAAACAAAAGAAATTTACTAATTACTTTGTCAAAGAAAGCTCCATATCTTCAGTTATTTGTCATGCATGTGGAAAACAAGGTCATAAAGCTTATGCATGTAATTTGAGGAAATTCAATGCTATGAATGAAAATAAAAAGAAATGGATTCCTAAATTTTTGTTAACTAACCCCAAGGACCCAAACAAATTTGGGTACCAAAGGTTACATCTTTAGATTTGTGTTTTTAGGTATGCTTGAGATCGATAAAGAACAAGTGGTACTTGGACAATGGATGTTCAAAACACATGACTGGGAACCACACAAAATTTACATACCTAGAAAAGAAAGATGGAGGATACGTTACCTTCGGCGATAATAAAAAGGGTAAGATTATTGGCAAAGGTAACATAGGTAATGGTTCGAATTTGTTAATTGAAAATGTTTTGCTTGTTGATGGTTTAAAACATGATCTGTTGAGCATTAGTCAATTATGTGATAAAGGCTATAAGGTAAGTTTTAGTGATAAAAATTGCATAATTGAAAATGCATGTGATAAGAAAATATTGTTTGAAGGAAATAGAGATAAAAATGTTTACACTATAGATTTGATTGATTATCCTATTATTGATGATAAATGTTTGTCTGTTTTGCATGATGATTCATGGTTGTGGCATAGAAGATTAGGACATGCTAGCATGCATTTAATTTCAAATATTTCTAAGAAATCCCTTGTTAGAGGTCTTCCAAAATTAAACTTTGAAAAAGATAAAGTTTGTGATGCTTGTCAAATGGGTAAACAAACTAAGTCTTCTTATAAATCAAAGAAAATAGTTTCTACCTCTAGGCCTTTGCAACTATTACATATGGATCTTTTTGGACCTACTAGAGTTGCAAGTCTAAGTGGAAAACATTATGCTTTTGTTATAGTTGATGATTTTTCAAGATTTACTTGGGTTTTATTTTTATCTCACAAGGATGAAGCCATAACATCTTTTATTACTTTTTCAAAAAGAATTCAAAATTAAAAAGGTTTTATGATTTCAAAAATTAGAAGTGATCATGGAGGAGAATTTGAAAATGCTTCTTTTGAATTTTTTTGTGATGAAAATGGTATTTCTCATGATTTTTCCTCTCCAAGAACACCTCAACAAAATGGTGTTGTAGAAAGGAAAAATCGGTCTTTACAAGAATTAGCTACCTCCATGTTAAATGAATATAATTTACCAAAATACTTTTGGGCTGAAGCCGTTAATACTGCCTCCTATGTGATGAATCGAGTTTTAATAAGACCTATTTTGAATAAAACTCCTTATGAGATTTTTAATAATAATACTCCAAATATCAATTATTTCAAGGTCTTTGGTTGCAAATGTTTCATTTTGAAAGACAAAGGGAAACTTGGAAAGTTTGAATAAAAAACTGACATTGGCATATTTTTAGGATATTCGACATGTAGTAAAACATATAGAGTTTTTAATAAAAGAACTCTTGTAGTTGAAGAATCCATGAATGTTGTTTTTGATGAAACACATGTTGCTTTTAATAAAGTTTGTGTTAGTGATGAATTAGAAAAGCCTTTTGAATATATAATCATTAAAGATAAGGACTCAGAAGTAGTAGCAAGTGAGACTCAGAAAGAGCCAAAGGAAACCCTCCCTCAGGATTGGAGATTTTCCACTCACCATCCTCAACAGTTAATTATAGGTGATGTATCTCAAGGGGTAAGAACTCGTTATTCCTTAAATGCAATAAATAATGTTGCTTTTGTGTCTCAATTTGAACCAAAGTCTTTTAAAGATGCTGAATCTGATGAGTTTTGGTTAATTGCTATGCAAGATGAGTTAAATCAGTTCGAAAGAAATAGTGTATGAGAATTAGTCCCTCGTCCTTGTGATCATCCTGTTATAGGTACTAAATGGATATTTAGAAATAAAATGGATGAGTCTGGTAATATTGTTAGAAATAAAGCTAGGTTAGTTGCACAAGGATATAGTCAGGAAGAAGGAATAGATTATGAGGAAACTTTTGCTTCTGTTGCTAGACTTGAATCAATTAGAATGTTGTTTGCATTTGCATCTCATAAAAAATTTACTTTATTTCAAATGGATGTAAAAAGTGCTTTTTTAAATGGTTTTATATTGGAGGAAGTTTATGTTGAACAACCTTCTAGTTTTGAAAGCTTCGAAAATCCAAATCATGTTTTTAAATTAAATAAAGCTCTTTATGGTCTTAAACAAGCTCCTAGAGCTTGGTATAATCGTTTGAGTAAATTTTTGCTTGATAATGGTTTTAAAATGGGAGTTATTGACACTACTCTTTTTATTAAAACCAAAGAAAATGATATTTTGTTAGTGCAAATTTATGTTGATGATATTTTATTTGGTGCCACTAACCCTTCTTTATGTGAAGAATTCTCTAAGTGTATGCACGGTGAGTTTGAAATGAGCATGATGGGAGAACTTAAGTTCTTCCTTGGGCTTCAAATCAAACAAGTTGAAGAGGGAATTTTCATTAATCAAGAAAAGTACACAAGAGATCTACTCAAAAGGTTTAAGTTCGACAATGCAAAAATTTCAAAGACACCGATGAGTACTACTACAAAGCTTGATAAGGACGAAAAAGGTAAAATCGTAGATATTAAAGCTTATAGAGGTATGATCGGATCCTTGCTTTACTTAACTGCAAGTAGGCCAGATATTATGTTTAGTGTATGCATGTGTGCTAGATTTCAATCTTGTCCTAAAGAATCACACCTATATGCTGTAAAAAGAATTTTTAAATATTTGCTTGGTACTATTGACTTGAGTTTATGGTATCCTAAGAATGCATCATTAGATTTAATTGCTTATTTTGATGCTGATTTTGCTGGTAGTTTAACTGATAGGAAGAGTACTAGTGGAACTTGCCAATTTTTGGGAAGCTCTCTAGTCTCTTGGTATAGTAAAAAGCAAAACTCTGTTGCATTGTCTACTACTGAGGCTGAATATATTGTTGTTGCCAGTTGTTGTGCTCAAGTTTTATGGATGAAACAAACTTTGCATGATTTTGGTTTGAATTTTGAACAAGTTCCTATCTTTTGTGATAATACTAGTTCAATTAATTTAACCAAAAATCTTATTCAGCATTCTAGGACAAAGCATATAGACATTAGACATCATTTTCTGAGAGAACAGGTGCAAAATGGAAATATTGTGCTTAATTATGTCCATATAGAAAAACAAGTAGCAGATATTCTCACTAAAGCCTTAAATGAAGAAACTTTTTGTAAGAATAGACTTGCACTCGGCATTATTCGCATTTAATTGCATAATTATGTTTGATAGGGGGAGCAAATTGTTTTATGGTTTATTTGAGGTGAGCATTTTTTTTTCTAATATGTATTTTTTTTATTAAGGGAGAGCTAAATTATATGCTTGATCTTTTTGTTGATAACAAAAGGGGGAGAATATTTGTGAGATTATATGTGTTATTGTGTTGTTTTTCATCATAAAAAAGGGGGAGATTGTTAGCTTTATGGCTTCAATCAAACTATATATTTTGATGATAACAAACTCATTTTTTGTACTGACATTTTTAGTGTTTCAAAGTATCTATTATGTAGAGTTCGGAAAGACGATTCCAACGCATTTTGAATGGTTCGAATCAGAGCTCAAAGACAAAAGAAGGATCGAGTGATCATGACAAACGTGGACCATCCAAAGGTGGACACATGGCAGAGGCGACTAAATTTTTGAAATTAAGAAAAATAAATTCAAAAATTCATTCATTTCCTATCCATCAAATTCTAAATTCAAAAATACATTACTTTCCTATCTCTCAAATTCTAAATTCAAAAATTCATTCCTTTCCTATCTCTCAAATTCTAAATTCAAAAATTCATTCCTTTCCTATCTCTCAAATTCAAAATTCAAAATGAAATTCATTCCTTTCCTATATCTCAAATTCAAAATTCAAAAATTCATTCCTTTCTCATCTTTCAATCTCCACCCTACATTCATCTTACCCTAAATCTAATGGCTGGTTTTGAACATTTTCTTTTTAAAATGGTAGCATTCTCATTTTTGAAAGGTGAGCAATTTCCAAGAAAAAAAATCCTAGCAAAATCATTTTTGATCTTTTGCTCTCAAAATCGAATTCAACTTGCAAATCTCTCACATACTCCTAAACTTGATCATCCTACATTTGTGAGAAATTTTAGAGCGTTTGTCTACTGTGTTCATCTGTAATATCTTATCTTTTTAGAGGTAATTAGTTGTAAGTTTTATTTTCTCGGGTTTTGTATTAAGGTGTGGGTACACCTTGGGTTGTGTGAAAAAGAAATTGGTTGGATCCTAAACCAGTAAAAAGGATCACGGGTTTCTCTTTAGCCTAGGTGAAGAAAAAAAATAAAGAGGGTCGTTTTCGGTTTGGTTCTCACCCGTAAGAGGATCTCTTAGTGAAATACCCAAGAAGAAGTCTTGGGGAGTGGAGTAGGCAATTCGCCGAACCACTATAAATTCTCGGTGTCCTCTCTTCCTTACTTTTATTTTTCTGCATTTCAATTTTTGTTTTAATTATTTTAATCTCTTAGATTGCATGATATAGACTTGCTTTGATTTGTTCTTTTTTGTTGCTTGAGTGGTTTAACGTTTAAAAATTAAAATTGCTAGACAACTCTATTCCCCCCCCCCCCCTAGTGTTGCCATTAGATCCTACACCTTCCTTTGTTAATGAACATCTCTCTCTATATGGGGAATTCTCTTTGTCTTTCTTTCTCTTTCTCCAAAAAAAAAAAGGTTTTTCCCTTTTTCCTTTCTTTCCCTCTATGTTTTCGGCAAACCAAAACTTTTTTTTTTGGAAGCTACACAAAGCTCTCTTTTTATTAAAACCAACAAAACGTGGAAGCATCTTGTTCATAGGATATTTCAGAAAAGAAATTTAACATGTGTAATATGAACTTGATTTGTATTAATATGTATGCATGTGTTACAATTTCTAACGTTTATCCTCTGATGCTTTCTCTCAAATGTAAATTTGTCTCGAGCGCTTCACAACTTGTTCTCGGTGTTGAATTTGGCTCTAGAGCTTTGCAGTTTGTTCTCGATCGATGTTGAATTTGGCTCAAAGGTTTCAACTTGTTCTCGATATTGGATTTGGCTCGAGGGCTTCACAGTTTGTTCTCGATGTTGGATTTGTTTCGAGGGCTTCACAACTTGTTCTCGATGTTGGATTTGGCTCGAGGGCGGCTTTGCAGCTGGTTCTAGATGTTGGATTTATTTTTAGGGCTTCGCAGTTTGTTCTCGGTGTTGGATTTGGGTCGAGAACTTTGCAACTTGTTCTCGATGTTGGATTTGACTTGAGGGCTTCACAGCTTGTTCTCGATGTGGGATTTGTTTCGAGAGTTTTGCAGATTGTTCTTGATGTTCAAGGAGTGTAAAGTGTTCAACAGCTTCAGGGAGTTTCTTAGTCTTCTTTTGAATCTGAATTCTCTCTAAGGTTCTCGAGTCTTCAATTTCTGAGCCCTTCAAATGAATGAAAACTTCTCTATTTATAGAGTTTTTCCATGGGTATATCGTGGGCTTGAGCTTTGATGATTTTTGGGATCAATCCTTTGTATTTGGGCTATGATGCCTTTGGGCTCCATTGGTTTTGGGTCTAATCCTTTGGGATTTTGGCCAAATGGGCTTTTAAATAGTCTTTTGGACGCCCTAGATCTTGAGCTCAATTGATAGGGCTCAATTTGATCGGTTAAGTTTACTTGATCAAATGGTCATAATGAAGACACGTGACATTATTTGAAAATTACCAATTTTGTTGTCTTCAAATGTAACTCGGGACACGTGTCAATTTATGAATGATCCCAAAGTAATTTTGTCATCACTTTGATGTGACACTTCTTGATTGGCCAAAATTTCTCAATCAACACATCCACTTTATTTTATTTTTTTTAAGTCTAACTTCTTAAAAATGTTTAGCCTTGGGCTTTTAAACTTAGCATTTTTTTTCTCCTCCATTTACTCTATTTCCAAAATATCCAAAAACTTTTATTTTCTTTTCTTTTCTTCAAACAAGTTGTATTTCACCATAATCAATTTTTCAATTTGATTTTTATCAAAACACTCCAAAATTAAAATAATCACTATACAACAAACACTCCAAAATTAAAATAATCACTATACAACAAATGCTAATGGGCCAAAAGTGTGTCTTACATAATATTACACCCTTTAAAAGAATTTTGTCCTCGAAATTTGATTAAGAAATGTTTTTTAACTTTTCCATGTTACACTTTCAATACATAATTTCATTTTCCAAGTGCTTCAAGACAACATGGAGTGTTACAACTACTATCCAAACTTGATTTTTTTTTTATAAAAAAATATTGTTATTTTCAAAACTAATTATAGAAATAATATTATTCTCAAATTTATTATAATTTTTTTTTGCCATGTCACTAAACATCGTCTCCTCATAAGATGATGTACATCTGCCTCAATGTACATCGTCTAAGAGACGAGGTATTTAAAACAACAATATTATTATAATAAATTTAAGAATAACATTATTTTTATAATTAGTTTTGAAAATAGCAATATTAAAAATTAAGAAAAAAAAAAAAGTTTGAGATTTAAATTGATTTTTCCATTTTAGTCCTAAAATTAATTTCCTAAAACTATTATCCAATTTTGAGATTAAAATTGTTCTTTTTTTTCATAAACAGAAAACAAAACGTTACGGATAAGGAAAAAGATATTTGGACTTACCATTTATATCGAACTAGTTCATTACCACGTGTGATGCACACGCTATGTTTTTATTTTATTTTATAATATAATAAAATCAGTATGAGATTTTAAATTGATACAAGGTTGATAAGTCCATGCCTATTATAAATAGAAAAATTGTAACAGATGTCAATTTAGAGTAAAATAATTAAAAATATAGCAATTTTTTAAAAAATTTGTGGATATGACAATTTCTATCACTGATAGTATGGTCTATCGCTTATAAAAATTTATTGCTGATAGTAGTCATTTTTATAGAATTTTGTCAGTGAGAATAGTCTATCCGTGATAGAAGTCTATCACTGATAGAAATCTCATATATCAACCATAGAGTCTATCAGTGATAACCACTGATTTTTTGCCATATTTGCAAAATGTTTTAAAGTTTACTAAATTTACAATTATTTTGGGTATGATGGTTGTTTGTGCAACCAGCCCTTATAAATAGATAAAATTATTTTACTATTTAATAAATAGTGTAATTGTAGCCAACTAGAGCATAGCTCAACGGCATATAATATTAAAACTAATAATTATTATCGTTTATATATATAAATACTTATGATTTTTTTACAACGATAGAAATGATATCTAAATTAAGTTATATATTTATAAGTTATCATTATTATAACTTTTACTCTATTATCAAACAATTGGCCTATTAGCTCAGTTGGTTAGAGCGTCGTGCTAATAACGCGAAGGTCGCAGGTTCGAGACCTGCATAGGCCAGTTTGGATCATTTTATTTATAATGAAATGATAACTAAATTAATCTATGTATTTTTCATTTATTAATACTTTATCTTTTACTATTTTAGTAAACAATTGACCCATTAGCTCAGTTGGTTAGAGCTAATAACGCGTATGTCGCAGGTTCGAGCCCTGGATGGGCCAACATAATTAGTAAGTAATGTGGTCTGAATCAGACCATTACTTGTTAGTGTAGCTCATCCTGTCTCTTCCATTTTTGGGCGCGATCCCATAGGGAGAAGGATTCTCGGGACAACTTGAGTTGTAAATGGTAAGTGTTGAATGGAGATCTGTTTAGGAAGAACAAGATCCCGAACAAAATAAATGTCTATCTGGACGTGCTTAGTACGAGAAAATGAAAAACCGGATTGACACTGAGATGGACTGCACTCAGATTATCACACCATACAATAGGAGGTTGCTCAAGAGTGAGTCGTAATTCACTAAACAAAGATTTTAACCATACTAGTTTAGTAGAGGCATGAGCAAGACTGTGATATTCGGCATCAGTACTGGAATGAGAGATAATACTTTGTTGCTGCTTTGTGAACACATCGACAACTTGAGTTGTAAATGGTAAGTGTTGAATGGAGATCTGTTTAGGAAGAACAAGATCCCGAACAAAATAAATGTCTATCTGGACGTGCTTAGTACGAGAATGAAAAATCGGATTGACACTGAGATGGACTGCACTCAGATTATCACACCATACAATAGGAGGTTGCTCAAGAGTGAGTCGTAATTCACTAAACAAAGATTTTAACCATACTAGTTTAGTAGAGGCATGAGCAAGACTGTGATATTCGGCATTAGTACTGGAATGAGAGATAATACTTTGTTGCTGCTTTGTGAACACATCGACAACTTGAGTTGTAAATGGTAAGTGTTGAATGGAGATCTGTTTAGGAAGAACAAGATCCCGAACAAAATAAATGTCTATCTGGACGTGCTTAGTACGAGAATGAAAAACCGGATTGACACTGAGATGGACTGCACTCAGATTATCACACCATACAATAGGAGGTTGCTCAAGAGTGAGTCGTAATTCACTAAACAAAGATTTTAACCATACTAGTTTAGTAGAGGCATGAGCAAGACTGTGATATTCGGCATCAGTACTGGAATGAGAGATAATACTTTGTTTCTTTGACGACCATTGAATCAAATTGCCGCCAAAATAAACACAAAAACCGGAGGTTGATTTCCGATCATCAGGGTCACACGCCCAGTCAGCATCGTCATATCCTTGCAAACTCAGAATAGTTGGTTTACAGAAATACAAACTTATTCGCTTAACTACTTGTCAGTGAGAAATTGTTAGAGCATGCATGAACTGACACACTTTATTCACATTATAAGCTAAATATACTTCTTTTGAGAAAGAAATCATCCACTTGATGGTACAGTAGACACCTCCACGCCAAGAAAATAACTCAAATTACCCAGATCTTTTAGAGAGAACTGATGATGCAGAGAAGTAATCAGCTGACCAATAAAAGCAGAAGAATTTCCAGTGATAACGATATAATCTACGTAAACCAAAACATAACAACAACACTCATTCTTATGATAGATCAACAAAGAAGAATCAAACTTAGAATTAATAAAGCCATGAGAGTGAAGAAAGCCACTTAACCTATCAAACCACGCTCGGGGGATTGCTTGAGGCCATATAACGCCTTTCTTAAATGAAAAACACGGGTAGGATAATCAAATGAAGCCATTCCCGGTGGTTGTGTCATAAAAACTTTTTTACTGAGGAACTCAGGCAGAAAAGCATTATTGATATCCATCTATCTAAGTGACCATCCATAAGCCAAAGCCAAAATGAATAAAACCTGAATCGTCGTTAGTTTGACCACAGGACTGGAGGTTTATGTATAATCAAGATCAACTTGTTGGTGAAAACCTTGAGCAACTAATCTTGCCTTATACCAAGCAATAGCCCCATTTGAATTCCTCTTAATTTTAAAAACTCATTTACACCCAATAACTTTCTTTGCAGATGGAGAAGGAACGAGAGACCAAGTGTCATTAGCCATCAAAGCATTGTATTCTTCACTCATAGCCTTCCCCCAATGAGGACAATTAAGGGCCTCTTTAACATTTGGAGGGTCAACTTCAGTATACTTAGTCAGATACACCTTTGGTTTAAACACCCATTTTTTCTCCCGTGTAACCATAGGATGCATATTGGTAACACTAGAAGGATTCAGTACAGACAAGGAGTTCAAAGGCAGATCATGACTGGAGATTGAAGTATTTTCTGGAGTTGAAGACTTTCTATTGGGCGCAACATCTGGAGCTGAAGAAAAATCGGGTCAAAAGAATGTTGATCGATTCGGGTCAAAAGATTTTTGACCGAATGATCTCGTATCGTTGGAGCTCATGATCTGTAGGTCCTTTAGGTTCTCCTGGCTAGCTCGGATAAAGCGGTATAGCAGTGTTATAGTGTTAAATTCAGAGAAATCTGAATTAGGGTTTGTCAAAGGGTTTGTATATTTAAATGTGATTTAAATATATAATTGGAGGAAGTTGTATTTAAATGTGATTTAAATACTCGACCGGAGAAAAATATGAATTTTGATTCGTATTTTGGAAAAGTCGGTTTTCTGAAAACCGGGCAATAGTGGAAGATTTATTATTATATTAGTATTTGATATTAATATTAATAATAAATTAAATAATTAAAATTATTTTAATTATTATTAATTTTAATAAATAATAATTATTTATAATTATTATTATTATCATTAATTTTTTGATGCATGTCCAACATGTGTCTTCCACTATTTTTCTTTTCCTTACTCATGAAGCAAGTCAATTGAGGTTATCAATGATTTTGGCTTGTAAGAGTTATCTCTAAGGTTTTGGAAGTGAGAACTTCTCTCTCTCTCACGTTGGAACATCTTCTCTCAAGTCTTTTGGATTGTGTATCTTCAAGTGTTGAAGGAAATCTCCATGGTTGAAGCTTGAAGAAGAAGAGAAGTTGTAGCTTTGGTTGTTGTAAAATCAAGGTGACTCTTTGTGAAAGATTGAAGAAGAGTTAAGTTGTTAATTCTTCTTCCCTTGATATTTGGATTTCAAGTTGTTGAAATTCAAAGGGTTTGTTGTATTGTGTTCTTGATGTTCTTGATGAATTGTTCATCAAGTTCATATTAACACAATCCCAAACACAAGCCAACAGCTCCATCTTGTTCTTCCACCCTCAAACTAACCCCCTTAGCTTAAGGAGTCCCACAACTCCGCTATTACCGCCTGAGAATAGTTGGGACTACTCTAAGGGTGGTCCTCGTGTGCTCGTGATTGTTCGTGCTGAGTTCGTGACCGGTGGAGAGGTAGAGATCGAGGGGGCTGTAGAGGTGCAGAGGTAGACGAGAAGACGAACATCAAAACAAGGTATTTTTGTCCTTGTTGCTCACTGGTAAATTTACCGGTCGGTAAACCGGTCGGTTTTTACCGACAGGTAATTTACCGGTGGGGCTACCCAAACGCTGTTTCTTAAGCGTTTGGGGGTTGTTTCCCCGGTCGAGATTTACCGGTCGGTAAATCCCATACCGAGGAAACCGGTCGATAAGTGTTACCGGTTTTCTTTACCGGTTGAAATTTATCGGTTGATAAATTTACCGGTCTAGAGTTTACCGATGGGGTTGAACCGGTTCATTTACCGGTTGCCATTTATCGGTGTATGGGCGCCGGTTTATCGGTCAAACTTTTGCTTCGGTAATTCCTTTACCGGTCGGTATTTACCGGTTGACTTTACCGGTCGGCATTTACCGGTGGTAAGAAATTACCGGTGGGACTCGAAGTGATGAAAAATGTTAAGTGTTAGCATTGTTTCTCACTTCTTGTTTGTTGCTTATTGATTGCTGAAGATCCTCAGCCAGTTTAGGCTTCTTCCGCTGCGCCACTGGTTGTGTCGGGATCCTTCGGTTTCCATCATAAACGACCAACAAACGAAAGACACTTATAACCTTTGTGCAAATTACTATACCCAAAAAAATGCAAGGTGTAGAACGAGGATCAAGTTTATGTGTATTATAAGCCATTAAAGTAGGATAACATAACCATCCAAATGTTCGAAAGAAAGAATAATTTGGAGAAGAACCAAATAACGTTTCCAATGGCGAAGCATTATGATGGACTTTAGTAGGCAATCTATTTATCAGATAAGTTGCAGTAGAAAAAGCATCATCCCAAAAATCCAATGATAACGAAGCATGAGACGAAAGTGTAAGACTAGTGTCTACAATATGACAATGTTTTCGTTCGACAATGCCGTTTTGTTTAAGGGTGTGAGGACATGTTAATCTATGCTCAATACCGTTGGTTTTAAGAAAAGTAGTAAACGAACAAAATTCACCACCACCATCGGTTTGCAAACGTAAGATAGACAGTCCAAGAAGTTTTTCAATATAGGTTTTAAAGATAAGGAATGCTTGAAAAACTTCTGATTTAGATTTAATAAAATATATTCAAGTATATCTTGAATATACATCAACAAAACTGACATAATATCAAAAATCGTTTCTAGAAGATTTATAAAAAGAACCCCAAACATCAGCAACAACAAGTTGAAGAGGGGCACTGTAGATAGTATTGGACGGAGAGAGAGGAAAATTATGAGATTTACCAAAAGCACGAGCTTAGCAACTAAAACTATCTTTATTTGATGTATAAGAGATATGACAAGTATTAAGAACATGCTTTACAGTAGGAATGGCAGGATGGTCAAGCCTATTATGCCACAATCTAAGAGAATTACAAGTTCTAGAAGTAGAAGAAAGATTACATGAAGAATACCAAATTGGAAAGGTAGCCAAAAGAACTTGTTGAGGTGCAGAAACAGGACAAACAGAGGAGGACAAACCAGGAGAATCAACATTTTCCAAAGAAAACCTATAAAGCCCACTAATTCGCTTGCCTTGGAGAAGAATGCGACCATTGGAACGATCCTTCACGAAGAAAGTAAATGGGTGAAACTCAAAGACAACATTATTATCCTGAGAAAATTGACTCACACTAATAAGATTTTGAGTGATATCAGGCACATGTAGAAGATTATTAAGCTGAAAAATGGAATTAGAAGAAGTTTTAAAACTAGAAGCCCTATATGAAGAACATTCAAACATGTACCGTTTCCAACATAGACCTGGTTATCTCCTTGATATTCTGGATTAATCGCTAGATTGGAAAGATCATTTGTAACGTGATTAGAAGCTCTTGAGTCAGGATACCATTGAGTTTCTCTATTCAGATCATGTTGCATAGTCAAAGCATTAATATGTGATTGAGCAGAAAGACCATTCAGATATCCTTGGTTATTCATATGTGGAGAAAACCCCGACAGAAAACCATTCAAATGTTGATTGGAAGAATGTGCATTTGGCCTTTGATACAATCTCTCAAACCAAAAAGGACATTGACAACAGTATGGCCAAAACTCCCCACACAACTGACACTGCATCTTTTGATTCTGATTCCAAAATTTCTTATTACGCTTCCCCTTATTCTTGCCCTTTGACACATTAGTCGACCATTAACCATTAACCATTTAACCGACTATGATTAATGTGTCTGTTTAACATATGCCTAGTTTTAAAGTTTCTTAAAAAATATGTGTAGATTGTGTAAGAGGCAAGTAACATAGAGATTCTTTTTCCAAATCAAAGTACATGGTGTGCTTCTCAAATTCTTCAATTGATACATGCTAACATTTGTGGACCAATAACAAAGATACATAATTACATTCATCGATGATTTTAGTCGCAAAGACTTGAGCTTATTTTTGGTAGAAAAAGTTAGAAGTTTTTTCCAATTTCAAAATTTTCAAGAATTGTGTTGAGAAATAAACTGGAAATAAAATGTCTTTGTATTAACCATGGAGGAGAATTTACATCAAATGAGTTTTTGAATTTTTGCAGAGAAAGTGGTATTCGACAACTGATAGTTGCATATACTCCTCAACAAAATGGCATTGTAGAGAGAAATAATCAAATTATTATGCATATGGTTAAAAGCATGCTTTCAGATAAACAACTTTCGAAAACTTTTTGGTCGAAAGCTGTAAATTGGACTATCTATGTTCTAAATAGATGTTCAACTCTTGTAGTATAAAACATGAGACCTGAAGAAGCTTGGAGTGGACTCAAACCGTTGGTTGATCATTTTCGAGTTTTTGGTTGTGTATTGCCGAAGTCCATAACCCTAATTGTAGGAGGACTAAGCTTGATGAAAAAAGTGTGAAATGTGTACTAGTTGGAGTTAGTGATGACTCCAAAGCCTATTCATTGTATGATCCACATTCAAAAATTATTATAGTGAGTAGAAATGTGAGTTTTGAAGAAGAAAATAGGTGGGAATGAGACAAAGATGATGAAGAAGGGTTATACTTAACAAGAAATTTGTCAATGGTAGATTCTCCGGCAGCGTCATTACTTCACTCGCAATAATGGAAAGAGTTTTATTTTCCTGCCGGTTAAGTTCATTAGAGCAACTATGGGCAATAGAATCCATGTGTTCATGGCAGCAGTTATTGAAAAGGTCTTATGAAGGTCATCATTTCACTTGTGTACGTTTTTTAGATGAGGGAAATAGATGAAAGGTAGAGATTGTCTCATTGGGCGTGCCAACTTGTTCACACAAGATTTCAACAAAGAGATTTAATACATGTAATTGAATTTAAATTTGTATAAATTTTGTATGAGTGAAATACAATCTCTAATGTTTAACCTTTGATTCTTTCTCTCTCAAAAATGTAAATTTGTCTAAAGGGATTCGCAACTTGTTCTTGAATCTTATTAGCTTTTTGAAGAGTTGATGTCTTGAGGTTTTGAGTTCTCCAAAGTAATTTTTTATCTTCGAAATCTTCAGATCTTCTAAGGGTTGGATCTTCAAGAACTTAAAGAATCTTCTAATCTTTTGTTTATGAATTCTCCCTTTAACTCTCTTGGTTATGAGAATTTGGTTTTTCAACCCTTAAAATGAAGTAAAGCTTAAGCTTCCATGGGCTCATTATGGGATTGGACTTTGATGGTTGTTTGGCCCAATCATTTGGACTTGGGATTGGTTAGTTTTGGGCTTAATTCTTTGAGTTTTTTTTGTCAAATTGTCCTTTAATTAGCTTTTGAACTAAGGGAATTTAAGAGGAATGTCTACAAATAATTAGACATAATGAAAAATGTTTAGATACGTGTATTGTTTGCATCACATGTCTAGAGTTTTTTTTAGGAAGAAGTTTGTTTGAGTTGGTTCCCCATCATACCCCTTATAGGATTTCCTATTTTAAAAATTAATTAGTTTTGAAATTAATTTATTGAATTTTAAAATTTAATTAGTTTTGAAATTAATTAATTTTTGTTTGGTGAGGTGGATGATTTTCCGTTAAAAAAAACTTTGTTATTTTTTTCCGTAATTTATGTCGTTTATCTCCATGTGTTCCATTTGATATTGACTAATCTCTCCTAGTTCGTAGGGTGAGCAGTGTTTTGGTTGTTCTCTATTCTTAGGGGAAACTCTAGGATTACAAGGTGTTAGTAATTAGGGTGTGTCCAAACGTATACCCTGACCGAATGTGTGTGCGGCGCTGTCGTTGTATATCTCCACGGGTGTGTCAAAAACCAACGAAACGTGTATCAAATTTAAAATTTATTGTATCGTGTAGCGTAAGTTTCAATTGGTAAATAACATTAAAATATAAATATAAATAGCAAAATTTATCTCAGAGAATTATATATTCAAACATTAAATAACTCTAAAATGAAAAGATTACATAATTTAAAGATTTAAAATAGTTTAGAAAATACGATATCAACTCTAACAAATGGAAGATATTAAAATTTAAATACATTTAATTAATTAAATAGGGTATAATTAGAAGAGTAAATATTTTAAAATCTAAATAATTAAATAATATAAGTTTTAATAAAATCCCTATGTACAAGGATATTCATTGATTCAGATTTTTTTGTAAATTTAAATACATTTAATTAATTAAATAGGGTATAATTAGAAGAGTAAATATTTTAAAATCTAAATAATTAAATAATATAAATTTTAATAAAATCCCTATATACAAGGATATTCATTGATTCAGATTTTTTTTTACAAAAATTTAATTAATTAAATAGAGTAGAATTAGTAAAGTAAATATTTTAAAAATTAAATAACTAAATAAAATAATAATATTATTAATATTTAGTTGAATGAAATCCCTATATAATATAACCGATTTGAGTTGATTGAGATTTTTTTCGTTAGTTTAGTTAGGGTTCATCTTCAACCTCACACATCTCTATCATCAGATCGTTTTCTTTTATTTTTTTGTTGTCGCTCCGTCACGCAATAGTTTCTCCAATTTTTCGTCACGCTTCTCTAATTTTTAATTGTCGTGAAGCTGTCAATCGAAGCTTTCTCCGAATAATAACATGGTATTTTTTTTTTTTTTTTTTTGGATTTATTGAGTTTTTTAATCGTACGTTTTCTTTTCGATTTGTTACGATTTGTCCGATTCAAAAGTTGTGGGGTTAATATTGCACTGTATACACTTCAATGGAGGAATGAAGCAACTCATCGGGGAAGGGTATACAGTGGTTGTCAATCTGCCATTCGGAGCGACTCATGCATACCATCCATCTGTTGTAAGTGGTTGGTCAATCATATGGTTTCCTTTTATTATACAACTATGTATACACCTGACGTGACGTGGTGAATTTTTCTGCAGCTTCATCACTTCCTTAGGTATACAGAGCTGAAATTCATCCATTCCTTAGGTATACACAACCGAAATTCATCACTTCCTCAGGATATACAGAGCCGGAATACAGAGTCGGAATTCATCACTCAGTTATACAGAGCCGAAATTCATCAGATATACAGAGCCGAAATTCATCACTCAGGTATACAGAGCCCAAATTCATCACTTTCTCAAGTATACAGAGCATATACAAAGCCGAAATTCCTCAGGTATACAGAGCAAAAATTCCTAGAGCCAAAATTCCTCAGGTATACAGAGCCGAAATTCATCACCTCAGGTATACAAAGCGTATACAGAGCCGAAATTCATCAGGTATACAGAGCCTTTTGTTAAAATTTCGAGTCCTGGGAGTATAACCATGTAACTCTCATGGAATAAATGTCAATTATTTTTTCCTTTTTTAACGTCTTTTTAACTCTCCATCCATAACTTCCACTCTCTCCTCCCAACAATTTACATTTTTGTAGCCTATTTTTATTTTCAAAATTATTGAAAATGGTAGAAGGGTAGATTTGTCCAATTGTGTTTAGGTTGCCTTACTAAATATAGGGTTTAGACATTATTCAAAAGAAAAAAGGTGTTGGACATTTTTCATGTTGGCTTTCTAGTTTGTAGACATTCTGGTTACCCCTTTGAACTAATTTGATCTGGAGCCCAATAATTGCAAATGGCCGGTTAGACATCACGGTCGAAGACACGCTATATTATTTGGGGATTGTCAATTTTTGTCTTCAAATTAACTTGAGACACATGTTAATTTATGATTAATCTCAAATGTAATTTTGTCATTAATTTGTGAATAATGACGTGGCAATTTATGATTGACTGAAATTTATCATTCAAAATGATCTAATCAAATGTTGAAGGCTCTTAATATAGATTAATCTTCGTAGAAATACAGTTAAAGTTAATAACTACTTCAACTATATAATGAAAGTCGTCAACCTAACATAACTCAATTAGTTAAGTCCGTTAAAAAAAAGAAAAAAAAAACTAATCCAGCATAATATCTCTTAGATCGAGGTTAGTTGTTCAAATTCACACTCCAACTTAACTCAAAAAAAAATATATAACTAAAGTTAATCGAGATTTTCCTTTTTCTATAATTTTAAAAACACAAAAAAAAAATCAATAAACACTTTTTTTTTTCTTTTTTATCTTTTGATAAACATTGAACCTAGATAAACTATTTTGGTTAATAGTTGATTAGCCATAGTCAATATAATACAGCTTTTGTTAATCAAAAAACATATTTTTTTTTAACAAATGTTGAACTACACCTAAGTGTAGAAAAAAATCAAAACTCTAGAAAAACATATTGGGTTAAATCTATTCAGCTTTAATAATTAAGGTATAACCATTTTGTTGTTAGTTTTGGGTTTTTGAAAATTAAGTCTATAAACAATACATTCATATATGAGTTTCTATCCTCACTTTCATATTTGTTAAGGACACATCACAATTTTTAGCCAAATTCTAAAAACAAATGCAGGTTTTTTAAAGCTTCTTTTTTTTTTTCAAAATTTTGGCCTAGATTTTAGAAACATTTGAAAAGATAGATAACATCACCAAAGAATTCATATGTGAATGTCTTGTTTATAGGCTTAATTTTCAAAAACTAAAAATCAAAAATCAAACAAACGGGGATTAAACTATCACTAATGAATTATCCGTAACTACACTTGAGGCCCTATATTTTCGATCATTTTCGATCATT
This sequence comes from Herpetospermum pedunculosum, assembly GCA_028017165.1. Taxonomy (NCBI): domain Eukaryota; kingdom Viridiplantae; phylum Streptophyta; class Magnoliopsida; order Cucurbitales; family Cucurbitaceae; genus Herpetospermum; species Herpetospermum pedunculosum. The sequence goes on from CM051528.1 coordinate 58,657,560, forward strand.
AATCTTACTATATATATATAAGGGGCTTAAGGGGAGAAACTGTATCTTCTCATTTTGCCCATTTTTTTTATCTCTCTCTTCTCTCTTTATAGTTAAAAACGTGATTCAATTAAATGTTGTTTTTTTTTATTTTTTCGTGTATTATTTAAAAAATCATATCAAATGGTTCAACTTCTTCCTCTCTCCAATCGTGAAAATGATTCAATTTCTCCAACTCTCTAATACATTCACTTCAATGCAAAAATTAATTAGAACTAACAACTCTCTAATGCTTCAACTTCCCAAATTCTTCGCTACCTTGATTTTAATGAAAAATTAATTAAAATCTATAATATATAGGGATAATCTTTTATGTCAAATTTAACATTTTCTTTTAAGTCTGGTAACTATTATTTTGATGGAAATTTTGTCATTCAAATGGGGAGAAACTTACTCTCCTCATTTTTTCCTTAATTATATTTTTTACTTTTTAAATTATTATTTTAATTCCTAAAAAATACAAGAAGTGATTTTTATATTTTTTACTTTCTAAATTATTATTTAAATTTCTTACCTACTATTTATTATATCTAAAAGGGGCGAGAAACTTTCTTTGCCTCACAATTTAATAAGATTTTTTTTGTTTGAGAACATCAATTTAATAAGATAAACTGTTTTTGATGTATATTATAATTTCAAAAAAAATGATTATTTGTTTTAATAGAAATTGAGCTTTCAAAAAATCTAATAATTATAATAATTATTTAAAGAGGAGAGAAAATGGGTTATCTCAATGAAAAACTCATTTGAATCAATGCTAGAAAAATGACATCAATTTTTTCACATGTGAAATTAATAATATATATTATTTTACTAATAGTTTGTTATGTTTTCATTCAATTATTGGAATAAATTAAGAACCTACAAATTTAATTCTTAGAAATACTAAAAGGCTCAACGCTTTTATAGAAATTCAAAAGTCTCACCATTATTATTGTTAATGAGATCATAAATAAGGACTTTTCATATTTCTCTTGCACTATAAAATCATGTGGTTTTTCACTTTTTATGTACCATGTGCACGAGAATGAGATGATTGAAAAGGTAGGAGAGTCAGAGATTTAGAGGAGGAAAACTCATGAAAATCATCGAGGTGAGGTGAAATTGTAGAATAATTCTTTTGACCAAAACAAAAGAATGAAGATCTTAGATTTCTCTAAGTCAAGTGGAGATACGTTAGACAAAGTAGAAGCTATAGCAAGGTAAAGTGTAATTCGATTAAAAAAAAAAAAAAAAAAAAAAAAAAATTGGTTGCAATCCTGGCCTAGCGTAGATTGCAACCAGGGTCTAAAAGTTTTTTTTCTTTTTTAATTGACAAAAAAAAAAAAAAAAAAATGAATCTTGTTGTCCGATCTTGGCTATGATTGCACCTATAAACGCTCAAAATGATAGTGGTTTATCCGCCCTATTCTTAATAATAACCCACTAAATCGCTTAAAATATTTTTTTTTATCTTACAACTAGAAAATTAAACCTATTTTGAGCTATTGTTAATTAGATTAAATATAGATGAATGTTTTAATTAGAGAGGGAGAAATTGGAAGAAAAATTGTGGAACCCACAGATAAATGGAAAGAGAAATAATGTTGAGACCCACCATAACTATGAGAAATGTGGAGAGCGAAATGGTGGACCTCACCAATATATTGTAATTTTAAGAAAAAATATGGATTTGAAGAGGCTTTCGGAGGGATAATCCATGGGTTTGACTTCCCAAACTCAGGATTTTCAACCGGTTGCCCCAAACATTGTTTTGAATTTAGAACCCAAAATCACCCTAACCCAAAATAGGGTCAAACCCCCTAATATTTTTCTTTTCTTTCACTTCTATTCACCACCAACAATCCAACCCTTCTTTCTCATCAAAAGATGACATGAAATTAATAAATATATTAAATTTCTTTAATCATTTCTCTTTCCATCAACCACATCTTCCTTCTCATGGCTTCTTCAAAGAGTTTTCTCAGTTTCTTCCCTCTCCTTTAAATTTAATTTAGATTTGGTCTTCCATGAAAAAAGTTAAAAACTCCTTCATTTCTGTCTCGTTAACCACCAACAATCCTCTCATCAAAACCTCACATATCACTTGCACCTCTCGTCAAGATCACATCAAATTAATAAATATATTAAATTTCTTTAATCGTTTTATTTAGAAAAAAAATCTAGGTAACGTGGCCACCAAAGATTGAACTCATTCTCAAGAGAGCATTATTAGTTTTAACGTTCTTCATGACCATTAAGTCAACTCTTGATGGTTTATGCCACTTTTAATTCTAAATTATTTTTTTACTTTAACTCAAAGTTGGCTAATATCCTTTAATTTTTTCATCTCTGACATCTTGGTCATTAATTCACATTTATGTAAGTTTAACAGTAACAAAACATTTAAATTGCTACACAAGTGCAAGATTGAACCCTCGCTCTAAACATTAGCTAAGCGATGTGCTAAGTCGCTACATCTAGTAGTTGTTTGATAAATTGTAAGCGGTAATAATGCGTTTTAAATTGATGCACAAGTGCAGGATCGAATCTCCACTCTAAGAATTTGGGCGGTAATAATGCATTTTAAATTACTGCACGATTTCTCACTCTAATTAAAATTTGGACGATAATAATGCATTTTAAATTTCTGCACAAGGGCATGATTGAACCCCTTTGATTTTTAAATTTTCAATACATGCTAGTTTCTAAACTTTTCATTAAAAAATAACTTGTCCTTGTTATTAATTTTATATAATTTCTGTAGAAAAATTCCAACCTGGCATGTATTTTGTTCAAAGAATTCCAACCCAACATATCTTTTGTTCATTTAGGATGAAAATTGGTGTCTTTTAACTCCTGAAATTGGCAGATATGTCCTTTTTTTTTTTTTTTTGAGTACATTGGGGGTGGGGAGATTCGAACCACAGACCTATTGGTCACAAAGTCATACATATGCCAGCTGAGCTATGCTCGCTTTGGCTGGCAGATATGTCCTTGTTTACCCATATTTATAATGTTATATTCTAAATAATTAAAAAAAAAAAAAAAAACTGTTAATAATGTAACATTGTCCCTAGGTTTCTTCAATTTCTTTAACTCATAATCGCAAACTACTATACTTTTTTTTAGTCACCAAACTCATGGTTCATGTAGCAAGTATCACTTCAATAAATACGGAGCATAGCTCAATCAGTATAAAAATGTGCTCTCGATAAATAGTTCTAAAGTTTGAATTCCCTCACTTCCAAGTTGTACTAAAAAAAAACGAAATATAATGCTTAATGAAAGTTTAAGGTACTCTTTGACATAAAGCATAATTTGTCAAACCAAATTCAGTTCAATTGACATAATGTTGTACCCTTAACTGAGAAGTTAGAAGTTCAATCTTTCACTCCATATTAATTAAATATTTTTGCCAAAAAAAACAAAAAGATTATGAAAGATTTATGAGCAAGTACTTCTGTCATTTCAAATTTTGATATCAAATCAACATTATATAAAATCGTGAATTAAAAAAAAATTGTCAAATAGGCCAAAAGGACCTATTAGATAATTTTTTAAAGTATAAGAACCTATTTGACACAAACCAAACAAACAGTTTAGGACTAAACTTGTAATTTAACTGTAATTTAACTTATTTTCACCTATCAGACCTATATATACGAGTTCTTAAACCATCTCAAATCCTCAGCCCAAACTTCACAACATTTTCAAAAAAACAGAGCAAACTATGTTGGCTTCGGGCTCTTCCATTTTCCCGATACTACTTACCTTTCTTCTCTCACTTGCAGTTTCAAACTCAGCTTCATTGGACGAAACTTTTCTCCAATGTCTGTCTGTCAAGTCTCGACAATTTATTCCTCCCTTCTCTGTTTGTGCTCAAAACAATCCTTCATTCATCACTCTTCTTCAGTCAACTGCACAAAACCTCAGATACTTGGATCCTTCCATTTCGAAGCCCGAGTTTATCTTCACGCCATTGTATGACACTCATGTCCAAGCAGCCGTAATTTGCTCGAAGAAGCTTCAAATACATTTCAGAATGCGTAGCGGTGGCCATGACTATGGGTTCAAGCTGGTGCAACAGTTGGTGAAGTTTACTACAGAATCTCAGAGAAAAGCAATGTCCATGGCTTCCCCGCTGGCATTTATCCTAGCGTAGGCATGGGAGGGCACATAACAGGCGGTGCAAATGGCTCCATGATGAGAAAATATGGCCTTGGTGCCGATAATGTTATTGATGCTTGGATCGTCGACGTTAATGGCAGAATTCTCAATCGAGCAGCTATGGGAGAGGACTGTTTTTGGGCCATTAGAGGGGGTGCTGGAGGCAGCTTTGGGATTATTCTCTGGTGGAAGTTGCAGTTGGTTCCTGTTCCAGAAACTGTGACAGTCTTCACTGTTCCAAAGACCTTGGAGCAAGGTGCCACTCAAATCCTGTACAAATGGCAGCAAGTTGCAGACAAGTTGGATGAAGATTTGTTCATTAGAGTCATAATACAAGTAACAAAAAACAGAACCATTACAACTGCTTACAATGCTCTCTTTCTTGGGGATTCCAACAGACTCCTCCAAGTTATGGAAAAAAGTTTCCCTGAATTGGGTTTGACATCAAAAGATTGTATAGAAACTAAATCAGACTTTGTTCAAGTCCCAATCCCAGAAGCTGGACTGGAAGGTCTGTGGAAAAAGTTGCTGCTAGAAGACAGCCCATTAATGATCTGGAACCCCTATGGAGGAATGATGAGCAAGATCTCAGAGAATGAAATCCCATTCCCACATAGAAAAGGAAACTTGTTTAAAATTCAGTATGTAACGTCATGGCAGGATGGAAATAAAGATGCTGCAAAACACAGAGTGGATCAGAGAACTTTACAACTACATGACTCCATATGTTTCCAAGTCTCCAAGAGCTGCATATGTAAACTACAGAGATCTTGATTTGGGTATGAACAAGAAGGAAAATACAAGCTTGGCTCAGGCCAGTGAATGGGGCAGTAAATATTTCAAGGAGAATTTCAATAGGCTTGTGAAGGTAAAGACAAAAGTTGATCCTGGTAACTTTTTCAAGCATGAACAGAGCATTCCTCCTTTTGGCAGGCACTGTATCATTTAGAAGGACTACAAAATTTAGAAGTGGTTGTAACTAATTTGCCAACAACAATAAACATCCAGTTAATTCAGTATCAGAGCTGCCTAATAAGTTATTTGAGTATTAAGAGTATATGACCACAAATCCAACAGAAGACCACACGAGGGCAAAAGTCAACTTTGTTATAGTTAAGCAAAATCTAGAAAATACATATATATAATATATATATATATATATAGTTGAGAGGATGAAACTGGAAGTTACTGGGAAAATTTACAAAAGCTAATTCAGATAATGCACTCGTAAAAACAGAGTGCATAAAACTGTGTGTCCTCCCTCTTTAAAATGTAAGAGAAAAATAGACTAAGCTACAGATATGCACAAATCCTCAATTTCCTAAGTATGTACAGGTAATTGATCCCTCAAAATTGGTTGTGATAACTCTTACTTGTCCACGCCTCAGAACAGGTTGCAACTTCAATTGGCTTAAGTTGCATCAAGAAAGGGGAAATCAAATATCAGCTTACATTGCAAACGGCAACTTGTAAAATGTTACATGACAACTCCTTCTGTTTCAAGCTTAATAAAGAAAACCACGTCTTTATTAAGTCAACTTCAACATATTGACTCGAAGAGGCTGGATAGCTTACTTTATCTTGAATGATTGTTTCAAAATCAAAAGGGAGAAGGCCTAACAAGGCAGAAACAATAGCAATTTGAACACAAAGACCAGATTTAATGGTAGTGTCCAGGCAAAGAAATGCTGATAGTTTAGATCTCAAGATCTTAACACCTCCATCTTCAAAGCCTCCAGCAGCCACGCCAAACCTACAATTAAAAATTGAAATTTTATACACAAGTAAAATTTTCATTTCAATGGCTGCTTGAGCAGACAATCAATTTGTGTATTTCCTCTATAGGACAATTGTGAATCTATATGCCAGTGCATTTCAGATAGCAAAAGAAAAAACAAAAGTAAACAAGACAACAACAAAGTTCCATAATTGGATGTGCTGTGTGCAAGTCCAAAGAAGCAGCCATACATAAATGGGCGATATACAATGTTGTTAAGGAGAAAATGCTTTGGCGCTCTATTTTGGATTTTAGCAAGGAAAATGTTGAGAGTGTTAAGGTAGGAAGGAATCAGGTTCATCATACGTATTTATGACTTATCTTTTGCCCTCTCGGAGATTGTACTCTCGGATCCTGCTGATCACTGGAGATGGTCTTTAGAAGTTGATGTCAACTTTCTACTAAATCTCTCACAAGAGCTCTTCCCTCTTTTTTTTAGAAGGGAAACAATTTCATTGATGAATGAAATGGAGTAAAACTCCAAACACCTATAGGCAAATTACATAAAAACTCTTCAATTGGAGATTAAAGAAGATAAGCTATAATGAGTAAAAGGTGCTCTTCCTTTACAACATAGGGGAGCATGAGAAAAAACAGAATCTAGAAAACGATCAAAAGTAGATGAATTATCGCGAAAAATCCGGTCATTTCTCTCTCTCCAAAGATACCAAAAGAAAGACTGTATAAAAGCAAGCCATAAGGTTTTCTTCGCTCTCCTGAAAAGATGACCAACCAGAACAACAGCAAGCAAATCATAGATGTTATGGGGTAGCGGCAAAGACCAATGAAAAGCTTCCAAAATAAAGTCTCAAAAACGAGATGCAAAAGAACAATGAGCAAACAAATGACCAGGAGTTTCAGGCTTTCAGCATAAGAGGCACACATAAAACACAATGAAGGAGAGAAGAAGAAATAAGGCATTCACCGTTGAAGCCTATCCGCCGTGTTAACCACACCAAGGCTAAGCTCTCATTGAAAGATTTTTATCTTCTTAGGATAATAATCTTTCCAGATCACCGAGTAAAGATCTCTTTCCAAAGGATCATCCACCCCAACTAATGCCACCATAAGAGATTTAACCGTAAAACGATTTGAAGAGTCCAAGGGCCAAATCCATAGATCTTTGCTAGTCCGAAGGCGAATCGAAAAAAGATGAGATAAAATAGCCCATTCAGCCACTTTCCTATCATTAAGGTTGCGTCGGAGAGATAAATTCCAGGCTTGGGAGGAAAGCACCCATACATCAACAACCATATTAGTTGGTTGAGTGGTAAGACGAAATAAGCGAGAGAAGACCGAGGAAAGAGGACCACAATCCAACCATGAATCATACCAAAAAGAGGTAGAAGCACCATTGCCAAGCAAGCGATGGGCCCGACTAGCAACCAATTCCATAGTCTGACAAATAAAACGCCAAGGGGATTTTGAAGAACCTGAAGGGATGGGCTGAGGCCAAGCAAAACTACCAAAAGATGAGTAATACTTGGCTGAAATAAGTTTGCGCCAAAGGCTATCATCCTCTGTAATATACCGCCATATCCATTTTGCCAATAAAGCCAAATTCCGACTGCGGAAGTTGCCAATACCAAGTCCTCCCATAAGCTTTGGGAGCTGGGTAGTCTCCCAATTAACATTATGCATGCCACCATTATCCCGAGAACCTTCCCAAAAGAAATCTGGAACTAGTTTATCAATGAGATAGGGGCCGAAATACTTGAGCGATAGTTTTTCACTCTTCCTTCGAGCCAATGATGTCTGCCGATAAGGTCTCAGTTTCAAAAATACCGACTCACCAACAGCTAGTTCCTTATCCTTACGCTTTGTATCAGCAAACTTCTTCATTCGGTCTTGCGCGAACGTTAAATTCTCCTTCAACTGATGTAGAGCCCCATCCCTATCCGATAACATTTGGTCGAGAGTGGCATTTGGAGTACGAAGGCCATCATAAGCAAGTAGGGGTGGTGGAGTTCGACCATACAGCTTGAAATGGAGAAATGCCAATGGAAATGTGAAAAGTGGTGTTATACCAGTATTCAGCCCAATGGAGCCAAGACTTCCATTGCTTGGGTCGCTCACTGCAAAAACAACAAAGGTATGTTTCCAACCCCTTATTGACAATCTCAGTTTGTCCGTCTGTCTGAGGGTGGTACGAGGTACTATGCCGAAGCTTGGTTCCTGCAGAGCGAAATAACTCTCGCCAAAAGTGGCTTAAGAACACCTTGTCTCGATCAGAAATAATCGTCTTGGGGAACCCGTGCAACCTGACAATCTCACTTACAAAAACCTCACCGACTAACTTAGCAGAGAATGGATGTTTGAGGGCTACAAAGTGCGCGTACTTACTTAAACGGTCCACTACCACAAAGATGGAGTCATACCCGTACAACTTGGGCAATCCTTCAATGAAATCCATAGTCAAATCCTCCCATATCCGAGATGGAATCTCCAGAGGTTGCAGTAATCCGGCTGGCGAAGTTGCCAAAGATTTGTTTTGTTGACATACGAGACATTCTTCCACATATTTCTGAGTATCTCGTTTCATCCCCTCCCAATACAACTCTCCAGACAACCGTTTATACGTTCGCAAGAAGCCAGAATGTCCCCCCAAAACAGAGTCGTGAAAAGTATGAAGTATAGTTGGTAGGAGAGAAGAGGAAGTACTAACCTTCCTTTATAAAACAAATTGCCTTGGCGCAACATATAGTTGGGATGAGAGTCAGGATCACCCAATAGCTTCTGCACTATAGCCTGCAACTTAGGATGGAGGAGGACTTCTGATTGGATTGTACTAATATCAATCAATGTCAAATGAGCTAGGGACACCTCCGGAGGTAATCTAGACAAAGCATCAGCAGCTTTATTTTCCAACTCGGGCCTATATTGAACCTCAAAGTTGTAGCCAAGCAATTTGGAGATCCATCCCTGATACTGAGGTTGTATAACCCTTTGCTCCAAAAGGAACTTCAAAGCATGTTGATTAGTTTGAACTACGAATCGTTGCCCCAACAAATAAGGGCGCCAACGTTGGACCGCCATTACAATAGCCATGAGTTCTCGTTCATAAATTGATTTTGCTTGAGCTCGAATAGACAATGTATGGCTATAAAAAGCAATAGGCCGCTTTTGTTGAGATAAAACTGCCCCGAGTCCAGTTCCTGAAGCATCCGTCTCTACAACAAAAGGCTGGAAAAAATCAGGTAAGGCCAACACAGGCAACGATACCATTGCTTTTTTTTAACTTGTCAAAGGCTTCAGAAGCTTGACCATTCCAAGCAAATGCCCCTTTCTACAATAACCGGGTCAATGGGGCTGCAATGGAGCCATAATCTTGGACAAACCGCCTATAATAGTCTATCAACCCAAGGAAACCCTGCAATTCTCGGATGTTCTGAGGTACAGGCCAATCAAGCATTGCTCGTACCTTACCATCATCAACCTCCACACCTGTTGCAGACACCCAATGCCCCAGGTACTCAATTCGAGCTTGGGCAAACTTGCACTTCACCAGATTGGCATGTAACTCATGTTCCCCCAGAAGAGAAAACACCAAAGAGAGGTGATGCAAATGATCAGTTAAGTTGTGACTATAAACGAGAATGTCATCAAAGAAAACCAATATAAACTTACGTAAATATGGTTTGAATACAGAGTTCATCAGGGATTGGAAAGTTGACAGAGCATTAGTGAGGCCGAAAGGCATTACCACAAACTCATAGTGCCCTTCGTGAGTTCGAAAAGTCATTTTAGCAATATCACGATCCTGAACTCGTATCTGATGATATCCAAACCGTAAATCTAACTTAGAATAGACCTGTGACCCATTCAACTCATCGAAAAGTTCCTCGATCACCGGAATAGGGAACTTATCAGGGACGGTCGCATTGTTCAATGCTCAGCAGTCAACACAGAATCTACACCCTCCATCCTTCTTCTTTCCAAGTAACATCGGACTTGAAAATGGACTCACGCTCGATCGAATCACCCCAGAATGCAACATCTCATCCACCATTCGCTCAATCTCAGTCTTTTGCACAAACCCGTACCGATAAGGTCGAACATTAACAGCCGAAGTTCCTTCCTTCAAATGAATTTGATGGTCGATCAATCGTCTAGGAGGAAGGTCATTTGGGAAGCGGAATTTTTTTTTAAACTTATGAAGCAAATCTCGAATTCCACTTGGCAAGGCCTTGGTGGATTCCTCACTGTCACTTGCTTCGTCGTCAACTTCAGTCACCAGTGCTCTGAACTCTACTAAGTAACCCTGGTCCTCCGGCTCCCATGTTTTTGCCATGTTTTTCAACGTAACCTTAGATTTGGTCAAACTTGGATCGCCCCGTAAAACAACTTGCTCTTCTCCCCTTCCAATCTGAATCGTAAGCTGCTTCCAATCGACCTCAGTCACCCCCAAGGTATTTAACCATTGCATCCCGAGAACCATATCAACACCACCCAACTCCAAAGGCAGAAAATCCTCACAGACTGACATAGACCCAACCAACAACTCTACCGATTTGCAAACTCCTTTGCCTTTCACCGTCGCACCGGTCCCCATAATCACTCCATAATTGGCCGTATCCGTCAACGGAAGCTTTAATTCATCCACTAGCCGTTGGCTGATGAAATTGTGGGTAGCCCCACAATCGATCCACACTACCACCTCCTTATTAATCAGCCCTTCCCTTAGCTTAATCGTCCCTGGAGACGAAATTCCCACCACGAAATTTAATGATAACTCCACGGCATCGCCAATCTCAACATTCTTCATCGTAACCAACTCCTCAGTTCCCTCGGAATCCTCTTCTCTCAACTCGAATTCTTCAGAATTTTCGTGCACGATCAACACCTGAAGTTCTTTCGCCTTACAACGGTGCCCAGGCGAAAAAGGCTCTTCACAACGAAAACAAAGTCCCTTCTCCCTCCGTAATCGGAACTCGACGTCAGACAGGCGACGTGTTGGACCATCCTTCTGAGGCGTGGCTCCAGCTGTGTTAACCAGAGTAATCGTTCGTGTGGCGTTGAGGAAGGTATTCTCCGCCTGAAGATGTGCAAGTGGAGCAGCAAGGCGATCGAACTCATTTCGATATGCTTCAACAGTCGTCGTTTGCTTGATAGCCAAAAACTGACCACACAAACTCCCCTTTCTGGTGGAACGAAATCGCTCAAGAAGCTGAAGTTTCAAATCACTCCAATCTGCAAATGGTTTCATGTCTTCTTCACCTCTGAACCAATTAAGAGCAATGCCCGAAAAACTGATAACAGCCACCGTTAGCTTCTCTTCATCGGTCAGTTTATGGATCTTGAAGTATCGTTCCGCTCGGAAAAGCCAAGAATCGGGATCGTCCCCATCAAACACAGGCATCTCAACCTTCTTGAACTTATTTTTGTCTCCTCCTCCTTCATCTACCTTCGCCGGAACATTTTCTTGAATCGCTTGAACTCCGACTTCCACAAGTGGCATTTGACTGATTTTGCATCCTAGCTCTCTCATCAAAGCCAGATCAGTTGCTATGTTAGACATCACCCGACGATCGTCTTCGTTTACCTTCTGTTGTTCTTGCATCTGAACAGACATCTTCTCTACCGACTTCATTAACATCCCAAGGCTATCTTCAATGGCTGGAATTTTCTCAACATTGGTGCGGATCCCTCCCATTTAAGTGTCAACCTGATCAATCCTCTCCTCCAATCTCCTTTGTGCCATTCTTCCAAATTCTCCCAGGAAGACTTGCTCTAATACCAATTGTAAGAATTCTCCCAGGAAGACTTGCTCTAATACCAATTGTAAGGTAACTCCTTACAAGTATGATTGTATTCCTTCCAATGTGCCCTAGGGAAAATACAAGTGCCAGTCAATTAAAGAGGATTGTTCTCTCCCTATCTCTTGAGATTCTTCACTCAATTTCTCCCCCCTCCCTCAATAAAGAAAGGCAAACTATATAGACTAAGGTACCTTTCCTCACTGATTTAACAAACAAAAACAGAATTGACAATCAATTACGAAGGAACTACTTAATAACTAACTTATACAAATCATTTACCCTTCTTACCCCTCCTACTATAACCCTTGAGGATTGGAGGGCTAACAGAGCTTTTTGTAACTACCGGATATTTTTATCCTCTTTTGCTTGGATGGTGAAGAGTCTATGATCTAAAAATGTAGGTGAAAGCTAGCTAGCTGTCATATTAGTTATTCAGTCCACACAGTTAAATTTTAGCGTATGCTGATGGAGTCCTATGCCAGGTAATAAGCTTCCTTTTTCTGCTCAAGTTTCATTTCTAATATCAAATATGTATTTAGAACAAGATTTAGCACTACAAATGAGAATGATTTTTACTCCAGGACAGAGTCGCACTGTTTACCTCCCAAGTTGACCCAGAAGAATCACAATTGGAAGACTCTCCCTAACTGATGACTTCAATAATTCCAGCAGCTGAGAGATGATGTTAACGAGTGTCCAATTCCAGCTCTGCAATTGAAAAGCCAACAAGAAGCAACCTCAGTTTCGGATCTCTCAAGATAAGCAACATCATGTTCAGATCTCTCAAGATTTTATCAATTATCAAATACTGAAATGGACATTTACAAGAATTGTAGTGTAAAGGAAAGTAACCCACTTCAAGACTCAAAGGATATTATTTCTAGGTTGCTAAAATTGGAAGTAAACCCAAATGGGATTTTTACAATTACAAACTGAATATAGCATAGGTATAACAACTAAAAAAAACTCTCAAAAAGATGTGTATGTTTGTGCGTGTGTACTACAAGAGAGATCAAACAACAATGCCATTGAGGATAAGTATCCAACAGCAACTAGGAAACCGAATCAATTATCTCTCAATATTTGAGCACGGGATACCTTTCAATAATTGAACTCAAGTATCAAATAGACTGTGAATTAGTCATTTATTTCATAGAATACAGCTGAAAGGTTGTAATTCAGGGGCACAGAGGATGATACGACAATATGGAAGCTTGATTCAACTGAGAATTTTTCATCTAAACCTCTTTTTCCTAAGCTAGCGGTTTCAAAGGAAGTCTTAAACAAGACATGGACAAATTTGGAAGGGTCAGGTGCAAAAGAAGATCAAATTTTCTATTGGTCTTTGTCTACAAAGCATTAATATTGCTAAAAGGTTGCAAAGGAGTCCTAATCTTGAATTCAATGCCAAATTAGTGTGTTTTTGGTAAGACCCAATTTTATTTATGCACTTAAAAACAAGGGAGATTTTGAGAGATCCCACTCTCCCAAGACTCTCAAAGTTGAGCCCTACAATTCAGACCAAAAACATACTTCCCCTCACTCCCAAAAATTCCTTTAAACCCAAAAAACGTCCCCCTGACTAACAATATTTCATAGGGACCACAAGATCACAAAAACACATGCCCGCCACCTATTCCCTACGAGGCTCTCCCCTACCTACTTTCTTACGTGTATAAAATTTGTTGGGGGGGATTGGGGGCTTATGCAAGAAATCAGAAGAGACTTAGAGTCATTCATTCTTCATTGCAGATCTAGCAGAAACTTTTGGATTTCATGAGACGAATTCAAAGTTTCCTAAATATCTGATCACTCATTGAAGAATAACTTGGTTTAAATGCACGAGGACATGGTCTGAAAGTAAAACCTAGAATCACCTATATTAAAGTTGTCTTTCTAAATACACACAACCAAATTCCATCATTTTCAAAATGAACTGCTGAAACAAGAAGTCAAATCATTGACAGACTAAGTTAAAATTATTAATAGTGAAATAAAAAGGTGAGGACCAGTACCATGTAGCATGCTAGCAGTTCAACCAACGAGATGGCATCAGTAACATCACACAATGTTGGATTGAAGAGAGAGCGTGATTCATCATCAAACACTCTATCCTTCTTTAAACAACAAGATGCATGACAGTCCAAATACAATGCTGGATGGACCTCTTTACCACTTGAATTTTTACTTAGAATCTGGTTGGCTATATTCTTCTCACACAATAATTCTGGATTTAATGAATTGATTGGATTTTCTAAATCTTCAGCCCTAATCTCATTCGATATATTCTTCTGGATTAATTGCAATAGAAGTGACACAACCATGGGCATAGACATGACTTCCTCTGAAAAAGGGCAATTGGCACATTGAACAAACTCTGTTCTGCAATTTCTTTTGGGTGGGGTGAAAGTAGCATCATCTGATGATCCGACCACCTCAAGGTGCATGATTATAGATTTCAAGACGGCCATCAGAGTAGAGTAACCTTCCAAACTGAAAAACTGATCTCCACCAATATGTGCAAAAACATGAAGTATTGTTAACACCAACGAAGACTCATACCTGCAGATCCTTAAAATAGTGTATGATACCTCCCAAAGAAGACCAATACGATGAACTGCTTTAGAAATTGATGCTAGTATGGAACTCCCTGCGATCAAATAGTTAGTTGATGCCGGTGCAAGTGACAATGTTCTGTTTACACCATCAATAGGGATATTGACCCTCAAAACACCTTCAGTCAATGTTTCAAAAGAGGCATCAGTACATGACAGGACCCGTCCATCTAGTATGAAGTCTTCTATGAGGGCAAGTAACTCATCCAAACAGAGCAATTCAGTAAACAAGCTTCTTATTTCCACATCAAGCATTGCTACCAACAGGGAAAAAGAAGGAAATATGGAAAATATCATTAATATGAAACTAAAAAAAAAACAGAAAAAGTAAATTCGTTGATCCATTAATTAATGAGAGAAAAGAAAAATCAAAAAAGTAAACCTTCACATATGCGCCCCGAAAAAGAATCCAAGCAGGTTTTGCAGTTCAGAAAGTTCCCATATTTATGCACAGCAACAACGGTGAAGTTGAGCAGCAACAAGGAAAAGAATACACAAGTCTTCTCCCTGAAAGTCCATTATTAGTACTTCAATTCTCTTAGAGAGCAAGCTACTTCTGAAATTTTAAGGATCTCTTATATTTTGGGGAGGAGGGGATCATGAAATAGAAAATATTTCTAAAACCGATAACTATTTGCACTGGTACAGATAACAAAGATGCAAGGTATGTCAGTTTGCAGAGCAAATGAAACACTTACTTTGGTAAAAGATTATACTCCATGTTAAGGGAAGCCAAAATCTCTTGCACCATCCACTCTTTTTGACTAGTCAAAGAGCTCCTCTTTATACAAGCCCTAGTTGCTGAAAAAATCCTAGAGATGCTGTGGCAGTCTTTTGTATTAGAGAAAAGAACACAAAAATCAGGAATAGAGTTGTCCTGGGTTCCAGATTTAATTTCTGACATTCCCACCCCTTCATAGCCAGAAAGAGGAACATTCGTCCCAGGCAACCCTACAATGACCCCAACCTGATCAAGACAGTTTGTTTCTGCCTGTACAATGTCACAAAGATCACTCCCACGGCTCCCTTGCATTAAACACGGATTAAGTTGGCCTTTACTGCTTTGTATATCTCCTAACAAGCCAGAGTTGCAGGATTGAGTACAATTGGACTTAATCTCAACATCCATGACATCATAGCAATGCGATTGTGGCTGACCTTCTTCTTCATTTGGCAATTCTTTATGGAGTTCATCTACTAAAGGCTCAAAATCATTCAAAGCAGATGTTTCAACGTCAGGAATATAAATATCTGGAAGTGAAGGGGACAGTGGCATTTCCATTGCTCTCCTGTAGCATTCCTCATCAGCAGCACTATCCAAATCTAGCAATTTCATATAGTCCCCATCTGCTATATTCCCAAAAGTTCCCAGGGTTTGAAGTTCACTTACGACAGAATTATTAAGTTCCTCTAGGCATGGCTGACGACTGTCTGTAAGTTTTCCGAGAGGCTGAAAAGGTTGTCTACCAATACTTTCAGGCGCACAAACTTTAGTGTCAACTTTATTCAACTTCATCTCATTATCAAGTAAATGTTGCACCTTTATTTTCTTCCGGCATAAAGTCTTCCTTTTCTTCCGAACTTTCTTATCAGCGGAAGAATCTTGAAGCACGTTCGATATTACATGTTCACTCTTTTCTAAGAGCTTCTCTGTAGGGCTGTTTAAGGCATGCAAAAGAGACAACTTCTCTTCAATCTGAGAATGCATTTTCTTACTCTCATGATATAAATATCCAATGGATTCAACAGTTTCAACGGTCCTTTTTCTCTTTTGTTGTTTTTCATTAGCTCTTCCAACATGGTTTTTAATAGGACTTCTGACACTATTCTTGGATATTCTTGGTTGCATATTCAAATTCTCTCCAACCAGATTCGCTGCTGTCAAACAAAGACCAGCCTTTTCCTGTGAGCCGACCAACTGACCATCAGAAAAAGATGCGGTACTGGAATTGACTGCACAACTTTGTAACATTTTTCTGTTAGAGTCTCCAGGAAGAGACTCGAACCTAGATTCGATACCTGATAAAGATGTGATATGAGTCCCTCCAGACAAAGGAAGCAATGGAGCACCGTGTTGTGGGGTGGTCCGCCTGAAAGTATCAGGCATCCAGGTTTGGAATGGCTCTATAGCACGTAGATTCTTCTTCAAGTACAAACTTTGCAAGCTCTCGGCATTCATTGTCTGTGAACCATTCAACAAAGAACGAGGTGTTTAGTCAAAAGTGGATAGAGCATAGTAAGTAACAACAACCCTTGAAGAGTAAAGAGTCCCCATTAAAGTAGCCCCCTATTCAGCAAGATAATCACTGAACTAGCAACATATGTATATGTTAATAAGATTCGTTGTTTGTTATTATATTTACCACAAATTAAGCAATCAGTTGAATAGAAGAGGATTATAACAACTCAATTAAAACTGAATATGCAATCAAAAATCATAAACAACTTGCTGCCACAGCTGTTCATCAAGTACAAGACATAGGCAAAAGGAAATAAAGAAGAAAGCAAGCGATGAAGGTGAAAGAATATTAATATCCTCCCACTTTTCAGAACATCGGTAGGTAAAAAATGGAAAAAAAAGATCTTTAAGATCACTGATAATGCAAAAAAGGAAGACAATTTCATTTTAAATCAGTTCGATGTGAAGTATAGCAAAACTATGAATCTAAAGTCAATGTGATTAGCAACTTATTCTTAACTGGCAAGGCTAGTAGAAATTAGAGTTACCAGAAAACTGATGAAGATGTGTAGTTTCAACTGTTACCAACTTATATCTGCAAATAATTGGGGTGAAAAGTGGGTAGAGCAATCCAACAGAGGAATGACAATAACTATAAGTAACAGTATAACAATCAATATAGCCAGAAGTTCTACTGCATATACAAGATTTAAAAAAAAAAAAAAAAAAAAAAAAAAAGGTAACAAGTAATTAAGAAGGAAAAACCAACCTTTTCCATGTCATCATTATCCTTAGCGCCAGTAGAGGAAAATTTATGTAGATTGTCCAAGTGGTTTGACAGCTGGACAAACTCTAGCTTAAAACGACCCAATTCTTGTTGAAAAATGGAACGATGGGTTTTTTCCAAGTTAGCCACTTGTCTAGCATGTTTTAATCGCGTCTTCTCAAACTTTAGCTTTTTTTTCAGAAGCTTCATTTCTGCACGTTCAGAACTCATGGCATGTTCTAAAGAGACAGCAGATGCATCAACTAATTTCCTAGAAGACTTGAATTCACGTAACTTTTTTTGCAGTTCCTCAACTTTCCTTTTCTTTTCTTCCAACTCAAGAGACAATTTATCAGCACGGCATTGTTCATCCATGGCCTTCCTGCGATAAATCTCTAAATGGTTTTTCAGTTCTGATGATTTCATCATGTTGGAATCCACTGGCTTCTCCTTCATAATCGCGAGATCTCCATTCATCTTATGCATTATGCTACCCTCCTTAGCCTTCAAAAACTCAAAAACCAACTTTAATTCATTTGCATTTCTCTGTATCATTTCCAACCAAGGTTTATCATTCTTTTCCACAGCCTTACTATCAGTTTTCTTGTCGTGTTGGCCACAACAAGATTCAATAAAAGATTTCAAGGTCTGAAGTTCTTTAACCTGCTTCTGCAATTCCTCAATCTTGCAAGTCTTTCTTTCCAATTGCTGAGATAATTTTTCAGCCCTAGATTTTTCTTCCTCAACCTGCTTCCTGTTTGCTTCAGCTTGTATCCTTGAAGCCTGTGCTTTAGACATTTCAGAATTTGCACGCTCTCTCTCTTTGGAAGTCCTTTGCTTTTCTATCTCTAGATCTTTTTTAACCCCAATTAGTTTAGATGTTTCACTTGCCAACTTTAACTTTGTTTCTTCATATTCTTTTTTTAACATCCCTAGCTGTTGTCTGCATTCATTAACCTTATCCATTTCAGCTTTGTGAAACTTCCTTAAGTCAGTAGCCTTACTCCTTTCAATCTTGACTGTTTTCAAAGCTTGAGCAGCCTCCTCCTTCCTCGCTTCAGCATTCTTCCTTTCAGTATCTGTCCTTCTCTTCTCTGTCTCTAGAAGCTCTTTTAGTTGGCTGATTTCCTTCTTACTCTCCGCAACAAGAGCATTAAGATGCTCTACTTCCCCACGGACATTAACAGCATCTACATCATTTTGTCTCGATAAAGAAATTTGAGATTTCAAGTCCAAAATTTCCCTCTCTAAAGACACTCTAATAGCAGATTCTCTGTCTTTGCCCTCTCTCTCAATGGAAGAAGCTCGAGCCTTCTGTTCCTCATATCCTACACCCATTAACTATCAACATTAAAAGTAGAAGAAGAAGAAGAAGAAGAAGATATGAAATCACAACAACCAAGTGTAGCCTTTCTTAAAATCTATATGCTCAACAACTAAACAAAAGTTTTTTTTATGTCCTGTGTTTTTAAGGCAAGGTGCAAGGTGACACAAAAACCAAATTGATGCATAAACCGAGAAGAATAACTCTTTCATTGTATAAAGGTTGAAATCAAATCAATTTCTTGAGTAAAACCACTCAAAACAAAAGAAATCAGAATCACTAGGAAGAAAGAAAAAAATTAGAACCGACTGGATGATAAAAAATCTTCTCCAGTTGGCACAAATGAAAGAAAGAAAGATACAAAAATCTTCTTGTGTTGTTTAACGTTTGGTTTTTCAATCAAACCATATGTCACTTCTCCATGTTAGTGCTGGCAGAAGTACCACAAATTCTACAATGAATAAAAAAAACCTCTCTGCTAAAAGAAGTCTCGTTCATACAACATATAAAAACAAATCAAATCATCATGATTGAGATTCTACCTTTCTTAAGTTTAAGATTCTCCCCCTGAAAGTTTTTGATTTGTTGCTCAAGGAGCTTGACAGCCTGCCGTAAAGCAACTCTTTTCTCTTCTAGCTTCGTGTACTTATCTTTCCACTGCACACACAACAACCATTAACGAAATGAAATGAAATACAACCAACAAAGCACAAAAAAAACGGAAGAAAAAGAAAGAAAGAAAGAAATCCTTACCGCTTTACAGCAGGAATTAGACGACGATTCAAGCTTCCTGTCATCAACTACTGTGTACTTATCTTCACACATGGTAGTTTCAAGTTGTTTTTTGAATGAAAACTGTCGTCGAGGGAGGAAGTACTGTCGTCAACTTTCCCTTTTCCCCTCCACCATTTTAGGTCATCTACGCAGAATGCGGTCCATGGAAGTCGGTTTCAAGATTTTTCTGCGCTGTAATGGATGGAGCAAGCAAAATTGAACAGAGATTTTGACATTGGCTTCACTGTCGTTCGATTTCTTTGAATTGCAGAGGTGTGGTTGCTAATAGGTTCATCAATCAATCGATTTCTTCCATGATCGTAACAAGAAGAAGAAATAATGTTCTCTGCAATTTTTCTTCCATTTTATTGTTTAGGGTTTTGGCAGAGTTGTTGCTAGCATGAAACCAAAACCAAGCTCACCACTGGTCCGCAATATTTGAACCCAAGGTTAATCGGTTCGAATTTATATAAAACCAGACGAACTGATCGACTCGGTCCCTTAAATCAGTGTGTTGTGTTGTTCTTCGTCTAGAGGTTGGTTGGTTATTATAATTAGTGGTTATAATAGTATCGTATTATAATAATTGTGAATATTAAATATTATCGAAGTCTTAGTGTAATTATAATAGTTAGTGAACTAAATATAGACGGACGGAGTTATAATAACTCCGTCCACCGAACCTAAGTTGGTGTCCCAAACATGTCAAGTAGGGGTGTACATGGGTTGGGTTTGAGGGTTTTTCAACCCAACCCGAACCCGAAAATTTCGGGTTGGTGAATTCTCAACCCAACCCAATCCAACATTTATGTCAACCCAACTCTTCAATTTTCGGGTTGGTTTGGCCTTTTTTTATTATTATTTTTTTTAATTAATATATATTGATTTTTTTAATTAACTTAAAAAATACGGTTAATGAAATTCTTTAATCCTTATTTTCCTTTCAAAATTATCATTAATGAAATTCCTTAAACCTTGATGTTCCTTTCAAAATCATCATTAATCATTGATTTTCCTTTCAAAATCATATAATGATTTTTTTTTAAAAAAAATATATTGAATTCATTATATATATAATTTTTTTTTTAATATATTGAATTCGGGTTGGTTCGGGTTGAACCGAACCAAATTTGGTTCAACCCGCAAACCAACCTGAAAATTCGGTTTTTCAAAATAGCAACCCAACTCAACCCATATTAAAAAAAAAACTCAACCCAACCCGAAAAGTTGGGTTGGGTTTCGTGGGTTGCGGGTTTTTTGAACACCCCTAGTTAATGATGCTCCTAAACCCAACATTGAAAAAAGAAAATGAAAAATGTACTCGTAAAAAAATGACCAAAATGAACGTTTTTTTGACCAAAATTTGAGTACAGTAGTAAACGATTTTTTGACTTTTTTTAATTCGCGAAAAAAATGTATATTCATATAAAATTAACATTCCTCACTTTTTATTGGAACAAGCATGTAGTTTAGGCATTATTTTCAACCCCTGCTTGAAAATTACTCCTTTAGGATTTTTTTTAAATTAGGGTTTAGGGATCAAGTTTTATGGTGTTTTTCTTCCAGATTTTAGTCCTAAAGCTATGAGGCTGTAGGATAATGATGCTCTTAAACCCAACATTGAAAAAAGAAAATGAAAAATGTACTCGTAAAAAAATGACCAAATTGACCGTTTTTTTACCAAAATTTGAGGACGAAGCATGTTGTTTATTCACAATTTTCAACCACGTGCTTGAAAATTACTCCTTTGGGATTTTTTAAAATTAGGGTTTTGGGATCGAGTTTTATGGAGTTTTTCTTACGGATTTTTATCCTAAAGCTATGGGGTAGTAGGTTAATAATGCTCTTAAACCCAACATTGAAAAAAGAAAATGAAAAATGTACTGGTAAAAAAATTACCAAACTGACTGTTTGTTGACCAAAATTTGAGGAGGAAGCTTATTGTTTATTCATGGTTTTCATTCACGTACTTGAAGATTATTATTTTAGGGTTTTTTAAAATTAGGGTTTAGGGATCAAGTTTTATGGTGTTTTTCTTACGCATTTTTGTTTAAAGCTATGGAGCTGTAGGTTAATGATGCTCCTAAACCCAACATTGCAAAAAGAAAATTAAAAATGTACTCGTAAAAAAATTATCAAAATAAACGTTTTTTTGACCAAAATTTGAGTACAATAGTAAACGATTTTTTGACTTTTTTTAATTCACGAAAAAAATGTATATTCATAGAAAAGTAACATTCCTTACTTTTTATTGGACCAAGCAGGTTGTTTATTCATTGTTTTCAACCACGTTCTCTTGAAAACATCTCGTTTGGGATTTTTTTAAATTAGGGTTTAAGGATCGAGTTTTATGGTGTTTTTCTTACGCATTTTGGTTTAAAGCTATGGGGCTGTAGGTTATTATGATGCTCCTAAACCCAACATTGAAAAAAGAAACTGAAAAATGTACTCGTAAAAAAATGACCAAAATGAACGTTTTTTTGACCAAAATTTGAGTACAATAGTAAACGATTTTTTTACTTTTTTTAATTCACGAAAAAAATGTATATTCATATAAAATTAACATTCTCACTTTTTATTTGCCAAAATCATGTTGTTTATGCATTGTTTTCAACCACCTGCTTGAAAATTACTCCTTTAGGGTTTTTTGAAATTAGGGTTTAGGGATCGAGTTTTATGGTGTTTTTCTTACGCATTTTGGTTTAAAGCTATGGGGTTGTAGGTTAATGATGATCCTAAACCCAACATTGAAAAAAGAAAATGAAAAATGTACTCGTAAAAAAATGACCAAAATGAACGTTTTTTTGACCAAAATTTGAGTACAATGTAAACGATTTTTTGACTTTTTTTAATTCACGAAAAAAATGTATATTCATATAAAATTAACATTCCTCACTTTTTATTTGACCAAAATCATGTTGTTTATGCATTGTTTTCAACCACCTGCTTGAAAATTACTCCTTTAGGATTTTTTAAAATTAGGGTTTAGGGATCGAGTTTGATGGTGTTTTTCTTACGCATTTTGGTTTAAAGCTATGGGATTGTAGGTTAATGATGATCCTAAACCCAACATTGAAAAAAAAAAATGAAAAATGTACTCGTAAAAAAATGACCAAAATGAACGTTTTTTTACCAAAATTTGAGTACAAAAGTAAACGATTTTTTAACTTTTTTTTTAATTCACGAAAAAAATGTATATTCATATAAAATTAACATTCCTCACTTTTTTATTGGACCAAGCATGTTGTTTATACATTGTTTTCAACCACCTGCTTGAAAATTACTCCTTTAGGGTTTTTTAAAATTAGGAATTAGGGATCGAGTTTGATGGTGTTTTTCTTACGGATTTTGGTCCTAAAGCTATGTGGTTGTAGGATAATGATGCTCTTAAACCCAACATTGAAAAAAGAAAATGAAAAATGTACTCGTAAAAAAATGATCAAATTGACCGTTTTTTACCAAAATTTGAGGACGAAGCATGTTGTTTATTCACGATTTTCAACCACTTGCTTGAAAATACTCCTTTAGGGTTTTTTAAAATTAGGATTTTGGGATCGAGTTTTATGGGGTTTTTCTTACGAATTTTTATCCTAAAGTTATGGGGCAATAGGTTAATGATGATCCTAAACCCAACATTGAAAAAATAAAATGAAAAATGTACTCGTAAAAAATTTACCAAAATGACTATTTTTTGACCAAAATTTGAGGAGGAAGCTTATTGTTTATTCACGAAAGTTATGGGGTTGTAGGTTAATGATGCTCATAAACCGAACATTGAAAAAAGAAAATGAAAAATGTACTCGTAAAAAAATGACAAAAATGAACGTTTTTTGACCAAAATTTGAGTACAATAGTAAACGATTTTTTGACTTTTTTTAATTCACGAAAAAAATGTATATTCATATAAAAGTAACATTCCTCACTTTTCATTGGACCAAGCATGTTGTTTATTCATTGTTTTCAACCACGTTCTTGAAAATTTCTCCTTTAGGGTTTTTTTAAATTAGGGTTTAGGGATCGAGTTTTATGGTGTTTTTCTTACGGATTTTGATCCTAAAGTTATGGGGTTGTAGGTTAATAATGCTCCTAAACCCAACATTGAAAAAAGAAAATAAAAAATGTACTCGTAAAAAATAGACCAAAATGAACGTTTTTTTAACTAAAATTTGAGTACAATAGTAAACGATTTTTTTACTTTTTTAAATTCACGAAAAAATGTATATTCATATAAAATTAACATTCCTCACTTTTTATTTGACCAAAATCATGTTGTTTATGCATTGTTTTCAACCACCTGCTTGAAAATTACTCCTTTAGGGTTTTTTGAAATTAGGGTTTAGGGATCGAGTTTTATGGTGTTTTTCTTACGCATTTTGGTTTAAAGCTATGAGGTTGTAGGTTAATGATGATCCTAAACCCAACATTGAAAAAAGAAAATGAAAAATGTACTCGTAAAAAAATGACCAAAATGAACGTTTTTTTGACCAAAATTTGAGTACAATGTAAACGATTTTTTGACTTTTTTTAATTCACGAAAAAAATGTATATTCATATAAAATTAACATTCCTCACTTTTTATTTGACCAAAATCATGTTGTTTATGCATTGTTTTCAACCACATGCTTGAAAATTACTCCTTTAGGATTTTTTAAAATTAGGGTTTAGGGATCGAGTTTGATGGTGTTTTTCTTACGCATTTTGGTTTAAAGCTATGGGATTGTAGGTTAATGATGATCCTAAACCCAACATTGAAAAAAAAAATGAAAAATGTACTCGTAAAAAAATGACCAAAATGAACGTTTTTTTACTAAAATTTGAGTACAAAAGTAAACGATTTTTTAACTTTTTTTTTAATTCACGAAAAAAATGTATATTCATATAAAATTAACATTCCTCACTTTTTTATTGGACCAAGCATGTTGTTTATGCATTGTTTTCAACCACCTGCTTGAAAATTACTCCTTTAGGGTTTTTTAAAATTAGGGTTTAGGGATCGAGTTTGATGGTGTTTTTCTTACGGATTTTGGTCCTAAAGCTATGTGGTTGTAGGATAATGATGCTCTTAAACCCAACATTGAAAAAAGAAAATGAAAAATGTACTCGTAAAAAAATGATCAAATTGACCGTTTTTTTACCAAAATTTGAGGACGAAGCATGTTGTTTATTCACGATTTTCAACCACTTGCTTGAAAATACTCCTTTAGGGTTTTTTAAAATTAGGATTTTGGGATCGAGTTTTATGGGGTTTTTCTTACGAATTTTTATCCTAAAGTTATGGGGCAATAGGTTAATGATGATCCTAAACCCAACATTGAAAAAATAAAATGAAAAATGTACTGGTAAAAAAATTACCAAAATGACTATTTTTTGACCAAAATTTGAGGAGGAAGCTTATTGTTTATTCACGAAAGTTATGGGGTTGTAGGTTAATGATGCTCATAAACCGAACATTGAAAAAAGAAAATGAAAAATGTACTCGTAAAAAAATAACAAAAATGAACGTTTTTTGACCAAAATTTGAGTACAATAGTAAACGATTTTTTGACTTTTTTTAATTCACGACAAAAATGTATATTCATAGTAACATTCCTCACTTTTCATTGGACCAAGCATGTTGTTTATTCATTGTTTTCAACCACGTTCTTGAAAATTTCTCCTTTAGGGTTTTTTTAAATTAGGGTTTAGGGATCGAGTTTTATGGTGTTTTTCTTACGGATTTTGATCCTAAAGTTATGGGGTTGTAGGTTAATGATGCTCCTAAACCCAACATTGAAAAAATAAAATAAAAAATGTACTCGTAAAAAATAGACCAAAATGAACGTTTTTTTAACTAAAATTTGAGTACAATAGTAAACGATTTTTTTACTTTTTTAAATTCACGAAAAAATGTATATTCATATAAAATTAACATTCCTCACTTTTTATTTGACCAAAATCATGTTGTTTATGCATTGTTTTCAACCACCTGCTTGAAAATTACTCCTTTAGGGTTTTTTGAAATTAGGGTTTAGGGATCGAGTTTTATGGTGTTTTTCTTACGCATTTTGGTTTAAAGCTATGAGGTTGTAGGTTAATGATGATCCTAAACCCAACATTGAAAAAAGAAAATGAAAAATGTACTCGTAAAAAAATGACCAAAATGAACGTTTTTTTGACCAAAATTTGAGTACAATGTAAACGATTTTTTGACTTTTTTTAATTCACGAAAAAAATGTATATTCATATAAAATTAACATTCCTCACTTTTTATTTGACCAAAATCATGTTGTTTATGCATTGTTTTCAACCACATGCTTGAAAATTACTCCTTTAGGATTTTTTAAAATTAGGGTTTAGGGATCGAGTTTGATGGTGTTTTTCTTACGCATTTTGGTTTAAAGCTATGGGATTGTAGGTTAATGATGATCCTAAACCCAACATTGAAAAAAAAAATGAAAAATGTACTCGTAAAAAAATGACCAAAATGAACGTTTTTTTACTAAAATTTGAGTACAAAAGTAAACGATTTTTTAACTTTTTTTTTAATTCACGAAAAAAATGTATATTCATATAAAATTAACATTCCTCACTTTTTTATTGGACCAAGCATGTTGTTTATGCATTGTTTTCAACCACCTGCTTGAAAATTACTCCTTTAGGGTTTTTTAAAATTAGGGTTTAGGGATCGAGTTTGATGGTGTTTTTCTTACGGATTTTGGTCCTAAAGCTATGTGGTTGTAGGATAATGATGCTCTTAAACCCAACATTGAAAAAAGAAAATGAAAAATGTACTCGTAAAAAAATGATCAAATTGACCGTTTTTTTACCAAAATTTGAGGACGAAGCATGTTGTTTATTCACGATTTTCAACCACTTGCTTGAAAATACTCCTTTAGGGTTTTTTAAAATTAGGATTTTGGGATCGAGTTTTATGGGGTTTTTCTTACGAATTTTTATCCTAAAGTTATGGGGCAATAGGTTAATGATGATCCTAAACCCAACATTGAAAAAATAAAATGAAAAATGTACTGGTAAAAAAATTACCAAAATGACTATTTTTTGACCAAAATTTGAGGAGGAAGCTTATTGTTTATTCACGAAAGTTATGGGGTTGTAGGTTAATGATGCTCATAAACCGAACATTGAAAAAAGAAAATGAAAAATGTACTCGTAAAAAAATAACAAAAATGAACGTTTTTTGACCAAAATTTGAGTACAATAGTAAACGATTTTTTGACTTTTTTTAATTCACGACAAAAATGTATATTCATAGTAACATTCCTCACTTTTCATTGGACCAAGCATGTTGTTTATTCATTGTTTTCAACCACGTTCTTGAAAATTTCTCCTTTAGGGTTTTTTTAAATTAGGGTTTAGGGATCGAGTTTTATGGTGTTTTTCTTACGGATTTTGATCCTAAAGTTATGGGGTTGTAGGTTAATGATGCTCCTAAACCCAACATTGAAAAAAGAAAATAAAAAATGTACTCGTAAAAAATAGACCAAAATGAACGTTTTTTTAACTAAAATTTGAGTACAATAGTAAACGATTTTTTTACTTTTTTAAATTCACGAAAAAATGTATATTCATATAAAATTAACATTCCTCACTTTTTATTTGACCAAAATCATGTTGTTTATGCATTGTTTTCAACCACCTGCTTGAAAATTACTCCTTTAGGGTTTTTTGAAATTAGGGTTTAGGGATCGAGTTTTATGGTGTTTTTCTTACGCATTTTGGTTTAAAGCTATGAGGTTGTAGGTTAATGATGATCCTAAACCCAACATTGAAAAAAGAAAATGAAAAATGTACTCGTAAAAAAATGACCAAAATGAACGTTTTTTTGACCAAAATTTGAGTACAATGTAAACGATTTTTTGACTTTTTTTAATTCACGAAAAAAATGTATATTCATATAAAATTAACATTCCTCACTTTTTATTTGACCAAAATCATGTTGTTTATGCATTGTTTTCAACCACATGCTTGAAAATTACTCCTTTAGGATTTTTTAAAATTAGGGTTTAGGGATCGAGTTTGATGGTGTTTTTCTTACGCATTTTGGTTTAAAGCTATGGGATTGTAGGTTAATGATGATCCTAAACCCAACATTGAAAAAAAAAATGAAAAATGTACTCGTAAAAAAATGACCAAAATGAACGTTTTTTTACTAAAATTTGAGTACAAAAGTAAACGATTTTTTAACTTTTTTTTTAATTCACGAAAAAAATGTATATTCATATAAAATTAACATTCCTCACTTTTTTATTGGACCAAGCATGTTGTTTATGCATTGTTTTCAACCACCTGCTTGAAAATTACTCCTTTAGGGTTTTTTAAAATTAGGGTTTAGGGATCGAGTTTGATGGTGTTTTTCTTACGGATTTTGGTCCTAAAGCTATGTGGTTGTAGGATAATGATGCTCTTAAACCCAACATTGAAAAAAGAAAATGAAAAATGTACTCGTAAAAAAATGATCAAATTGACCGTTTTTTTACCAAAATTTGAGGACGAAGCATGTTGTTTATTCACGATTTTCAACCACTTGCTTGAAAATACTCCTTTAGGGTTTTTTAAAATTAGGATTTTGGGATCGAGTTTTATGGGGTTTTTCTTACGAATTTTTATCCTAAAGTTATGGGGCAATAGGTTAATGATGATCCTAAACCCAACATTGAAAAAATAAAATGAAAAATGTACTGGTAAAAAAATTACCAAAATGACTATTTTTTGACCAAAATTTGAGGAGGAAGCTTATTGTTTATTCACGAAAGTTATGGGGTTGTAGGTTAATGATGCTCATAAACCGAACATTGAAAAAAGAAAATGAAAAATGTACTCGTAAAAAAATAACAAAAATGAACGTTTTTTGACCAAAATTTGAGTACAATAGTAAACGATTTTTTGACTTTTTTTAATTCACGACAAAAATGTATATTCATAGTAACATTCCTCACTTTTCATTGGACCAAGCATGTTGTTTATTCATTGTTTTCAACCACGTTCTTGAAAATTTCTCCTTTAGGGTTTTTTTAAATTAGGGTTTAGGGATCGAGTTTTATGGTGTTTTTCTTACGGATTTTGATCCTAAAGTTATGGGGTTGTAGGTTAATGATGCTCCTAAACCCAACATTGAAAAAAGAAAATAAAAAATGTACTCGTAAAAAATAGACCAAAATGAACGTTTTTTTAACTAAAATTTGAGTACAATAGTAAACGATTTTTTTACTTTTTTAAATTCACGAAAAAATGTATATTCATATAAAATTAACATTCCTCACTTTTTATTTGACCAAAATCATGTTGTTTATGCATTGTTTTCAACCACCTGCTTGAAAATTACTCCTTTAGGGTTTTTTGAAATTAGGGTTTAGGGATCGAGTTTTATGGTGTTTTTCTTACGCATTTTGGTTTAAAGCTATGAGGTTGTAGGTTAATGATGATCCTAAACCCAACATTGAAAAAAGAAAATGAAAAATGTACTCGTAAAAAAATGACCAAAATGAACGTTTTTTTGACCAAAATTTGAGTACAATGTAAACGATTTTTTGACTTTTTTTAATTCACGAAAAAAATGTATATTCATATAAAATTAACATTCCTCACTTTTTATTTGACCAAAATCATGTTGTTTATGCATTGTTTTCAACCACATGCTTGAAAATTACTCCTTTAGGATTTTTTAAAATTAGGGTTTAGGGATCGAGTTTGATGGTGTTTTTCTTACGCATTTTGGTTTAAAGCTATGGGATTGTAGGTTAATGATGATCCTAAACCCAACATTGAAAAAAAAAATGAAAAATGTACTCGTAAAAAAATGACTAAAATGAACGTTTTTTTACTAAAATTTGAGTACAAAAGTAAACGATTTTTTAACTTTTTTTTTAATTCAAGAAAAAAATGTATATTCATATAAAATTAACATTCCTCACTTTTTTATTGGACCAAGCATGTTGTTTATGCATTGTTTTCAACCACCTGCTTGAAAATTACTCCTTTAGGTTTTTTTAAAATTAGGGTTTAGGGATCGAGTTTGATGGTGTTTTTCTTACGGATTTTGGTCCTAAAGCTATGTGGTTGTAGGATAATGATGCTCTTAAACCCAACATTGAAAAAAGAAAATGAAAAATGTACTCGTAAAAAAATGATCAAATTGACCGTTTTTTTACCAAAATTTGAGGACGAAGCATGTTGTTTATTCACGATTTTCAACCACTTGCTTGAAAATACTCCTTTAGGGTTTTTTAAAATTAGGATTTTGGGATCGAGTTTTATGGGGTTTTTCTTACGAATTTTTATCCTAAAGTTATGGGGCAATAGGTTAATGATGATCCTAAACCCAACATTGAAAAAATAAAATGAAAAATGTACTAGTAAAAAAATTACCAAAATGACTATTTTTTGACCAAAATTTGAGGAGGAAGCTTATTGTTTATTCACGAAAGTTATGGGGTTGTAGGTTAATGATGCTGATAAACCGAACATTGAAAAAAGAAAATGAAAAATGTACTCGTAAAAAAATAACAAAAATGAACGTTTTTTGACCAAAATTTGAGTACAATAGTAAACGATTTTTTGACTTTTTTTAATTCACGACAAAAATGTATATTCATAGTAACATTCCTCACTTTTCATTGGACCAAGCATGTTGTTTATTCATTGTTTTCAACCACGTTCTTGAAAATTTCTCCTTTAGGGTTTTTTTTAAATTAGGGTTTAGGGATCGAGTTTTATGGTGTTTTTCTTACGGATTTTGATCCTAAAGTTATGGGGTTGTAGGTTAATGATGCTCCTAAACCCAACATTGAAAAAAGAAAATAAAAAATGTACTCGTAAAAAATAGACCAAAATGAACGTTTTTTTAACTAAAATTTGAGTACAATAGTAAACGATTTTTTTACTTTTTTAAATTCACGAAAAAATGTATATTCATATAAAATTAACATTCCTCACTTTTTATTTGACCAAAATCATGTTGTTTATGCATTGTTTTCAACCACCTGCTTGAAAATTACTCCTTTAGGGTTTTTTGAAATTAGGGTTTAGGGATCGAGTTTTATGGTGTTTTTCTTACGCATTTTGGTTTAAAGCTATGAGGTTGTAGGTTAATGATGATCCTAAACCCAACATTGAAAAAAGAAAATGAAAAATGTACTCGTAAAAAAATGACCAAAATGAACGTTTTTTTGACCAAAATTTGAGTACAATGTAAACGATTTTTTGACTTTTTTTAATTCACGAAAAAAATGTATATTCATATAAAATTAACATTCCTCACTTTTTATTTGACCAAAATCATGTTGTTTATGCATTGTTTTCAACCACATGCTTGAAAATTACTCCTTTAGGATTTTTTAAAATTAGGGTTTAGGGATCGAGTTTGATGGTGTTTTTCTTACGCATTTTGGTTTAAAGCTATGGGATTGTAGGTTAATGATGATCCTAAACCCAACATTGAAAAAAAAAATGAAAAATGTACTCGTAAAAAAATGACCAAAATGAACGTTTTTTTACTAAAATTTGAGTACAAAAGTAAACGATTTTTTAACTTTTTTTTTAATTCACGAAAAAAATGTATATTCATATAAAATTAACATTCCTCACTTTTTTATTGGACCAAGCATGTTGTTTATGCATTGTTTTCAACCACCTGCTTGAAAATTACTCCTTTAGGGTTTTTTAAAATTAGGGTTTAGGGATCGAGTTTGATGGTGTTTTTCTTACGGATTTTGGTCCTAAAGCTATGTGGTTGTAGGATAATGATGCTCTTAAACCCAACATTGAAAAAAGAAAATGAAAAATGTACTCGTAAAAAAATGATCAAATTGACCGTTTTTTTACCAAAATTTGAGGACGAAGCATGTTGTTTATTCACGATTTTCAACCACTTGCTTGAAAATACTCCTTTAGGGTTTTTTAAAATTAGGATTTTGGGATCGAGTTTTATGGGGTTTTTCTTACGAATTTTTATCCTAAAGTTATGGGGCAATAGGTTAATGATGATCCTAAACCCAACATTGAAAAAATAAAATGAAAAATGTACTGGTAAAAAAATTACCAAAATGACTATTTTTTGACCAAAATTTGAGGAGGAAGCTTATTGTTTATTCACGAAAGTTATGGGGTTGTAGGTTAATGATGCTCATAAACCGAACATTGAAAAAAGAAAATGAAAAATGTACTCGTAAAAAGATAACAAAAATGAACGTTTTTTGACCAAAATTTGAGTACAATAGTAAACGATTTTTTGACTTTTTTTAATTCACGAAAAAAATGTATATTCATAGTAACATTCCTCACTTTTCATTGGACCAAGCATGTTGTTTATTCATTGTTTTCAACCACGTTCTTGAAAATTTCTCCTTTAGAGTTTTTTTAAATTAGGGTTTAGGGATCGAGTTTTATGGTATTTTTCTTACGGATTTTGATCCTAAAGTTTTGGGGTTGTAGGTTAATGATGCTCCTAAACCCAACATTGAAAAAAGAAAATAAAAAATGTACTCGTAAAAAATAGACCAAAATGAACGTTTTTTTTTACTAAAATTTGAGTACAATTGTAAACGATTTTTTTACTTTTTTTAATTCACGAAAAAAATGTATATTCATATAAAATTAACATTCATATAAAATTAACATTCCTCACTTTTTATTTGACCAAGCATGTTGTTTATGCATTGTTTTCAACCACCTGCTTGAAAATTACTCATTTAGGGTTTTTTAAAATTACGGTTTAAGGATCGAGTTTTATGGTGTTTTTCTTACGCATTTTGGTTTAAAGCTATGGGGTTGTAGGTTGATGGTCAAGAATGATGCTAATACTATTAATATATAATAAATATAATTTTAAAATATTAAATAATGCGAAAATTTTTATTTTATTTTTTTAGATCAACGACAAATAGAATGAAAAATTCAATTTTTTTAGCCAACAAGAGCATATATCGCCTGACCATGGGGTCCTAGATTCAAACTCCACTCCAACCAAAAAAAAATCAAATTTTTGATAGTTTGGTTCAATTTGAACCAATAATCTCAAACCTAGTTGAATAATTACTAGAGGGTCCCACATTATACTAAATTTTCTTTTTCAAATAAATATAATTTTAACCACTTGTGAAATTGGTGAATTTCTTATGTACTCACTTATCTTAATAGAAGAAAAAGTGTGATGCAATTTTTTCAAGAATCATCATAGTTACATTTTAAGTGTGTTTTCATTTTTTACCTTTATTTTTTTAGAAACGTGAGGAGTGAACAACCCTTGCTTGTGGTAATAGTTTCAAGGATTTCTAAGTTCAACTTTGACTTCCTAACTCAAAAAGTGTTTATTGTTTAACTTCATATATTTTTAATTACAATAATAATTATTTTATTTTTTAACTATTTTTTATCCCTTCTCTTCTTTTTTTTTTACTTCTTTTTTTATTTGTTAAGGCCAAAATCGGGACAATAAATGTCACGTGTCATCATTTTTTTTTTACAACAAATGTCACATGTCATCACGTGGCTTCAACGATGAATTTGTTAATGGTTGGGACGAAAGGACCTACAAAACAGAGAAAACACGCTCAGATGCCTAAGTTAATAGAGTGGTAGACGACGGTAGGAGTTTTGGATCAGGGTCAACTTACTTTTCTTCTTGGTGTGAGGTGATATTTATAATGGTCTTCAAGACTTTCATTTTCCTCTTAGGTTAGGGGTGACTTGGGCTTGTGGACTTTTGGCCCACACGAGCTCCTTAGTTTAGGTGGGCCAGTCTCGGCGTGGTCGACCATGTTCTAACAGGCTATTGGGTCTATTGAAGTATTGGCCCAGGACCTCTGATCGAGATCTCAGGTCTTAGGGTCTTTCTCATCGGGTCGGCCTTGACCTTGGCTTTATGGGTCGACCATGTTCTCTTTTGGGCCCGACTATTTTCACGAGTCAGTCTTGGGCTGTCTAGGCCCAAAGCAAGTTGAGAAAGATAATTTTTCCTCAAGATGGGCTTCGGTTCGACTGAACCAACTTTCGGTTCGGTATTTTTCATAAACATATTTTTACCTATAACATTAAGTCCTCTACTTCTAAGTTCAAGGTTCGATGTTCCAATTGACAATTTGTCAACTTGGTGCAAGGAGCGGGCTTAGGAGTATTATTCCCTCTCGCACATGTTAAGGCTTGGGAAGCCTCATATATTTGTTGTATGTGTTTAAGGTTGTTTATACACATCTTGAATAACCACCTGACTTTCTCGAGGTCCAAACAGTCTTCTAGGGTACCACACGCCCTAACCAGTTCTCCCGTGGAGTAGGTTTTCACGTACGAATTTCTCATCGCCAAAGCGTACTTTTGGATTTGTGTTGGTCGAGAATAGTCGTCTGAACCTTTTGCGGGTCTGCTTTTTGTCTTGGACCCGCGTTCTATAACAATGAAGCAGAGTTGTGCGCATATGCCTCATTATACCTCGTCAGGCTAGATTAAACATTTTGTTTCTGGTCCTTTAAGTTCCCAAAGTCACTCTGTAAGAGCACGTTTCCATCAATAAAGCGAAATTGTGCAGCTGGGCGTTTTCGACTTATTGATATTTCGTCACTACACTTAAGCAGAGCTTATGTCAAGTCAACGTATTTTGGTCTCCATCTTCTGTCCCTGAAATTAAGCAGATTTTATGTTGTGAAAACGTTATCGAGCACCTTTGGCACACCTTCCACTACTTGTGCAAGATTATGTGCTCAGTTGGTGTTATCCCCATCATTCATCGCATATCCTCTAAAATTAAGTAGAGTCTCATGCTAGGTTTATATGTTCCCGCCTTCATGGCATATTCTTTGAAATTAAACAGAGTTATATGCTAGTTTTACGTTCCGTGAGTTCATCAGGCTTAATCTTCATCTCCGAGATTTATTCTTGGGGTTTTGAACCAACTCTTCTTTTGACATTTTCCGTGTAGTCTTCCAACCATTTTCAATGCATATTCCTGGTGTATAACCAAGTTATATGGTGCATTTACATGGTTTTCTTTTGATTTCCTTGTTTATTCTAGGGCTAGCTCTAAGTTTTTTAATTTATTCCTCTTCTGGTCTTTTCTTATTCGAAAATCTAGATCATTCTTCGATGTATGTTTTTTCTTGTAGTATGGCTAGTACAAGCTCTTGACAAATGTGAGAGGGGATCCACTGCACCCTCTTTCGGTTTTATCTTCCTCGGCATCTTGCACGATTGCTAGTTTTTAGACTGAAATGGTCTGCCTCGGCTTCGACCTCTTTAAACTTAGTTGGCCCCTGATTTCTGGTTTTCTTTGTCGTTACCTTATGGGTTTGAATTTGCAGTTTTTAGTCCTGGAATTATTGGCCTCGACTTCCTTAGCCTTGATCGTCCTCTGATTTCAGGTTTATTCCGCCACTCACTCTTTTTCGAGGTGGGCCTCAAAATTTCGCATTTTCCCTTATTATGTTAGATAAAACTAGATTTGCAAAGATTTTGAGCCTATTGTGTGGCACCTCGACCTCGACCTCTTCCTTGCATGATCTCGTGTTCTATTCTTCTTGGGTGATCTTACGATGCTTAACTAGTTGCCTTTGGACTAGGGTTGGTTGGCCTCGGTCAGTCCTCAGCTTCGGGTCTCTCTGCTGCCTTCTTACCATTGACTCATGATTTAGGCAGTACGTGATTTTGCGTAAGTTTTATTGTGCAATGACTTCTACTATTGTCGTGTAACACCTCGACCTCGAATTTCTGAGAGGGGTTCTTATCCTTGGTCTTGTTGCCCTTCTCAGATTTCTTTCAATCAGACTAGTAAATATGATCCCAAAGTGTCTCCGGGTTTTGTGACTGAGGTCTGGGCTCGACATTTTCCTCTTGCAGCTACTTACACAGGTGATTTTTCTCTACTTATATTGCTAACAGTCACAAGACCTTTCTTTTGTGGTCTTTAGACCTAAAATAGTCGGCATCAGCCTTTTTAGCCTTAGTTAACCCTTAGTTTCAGGTTTGTTGCACCACTCATTCCTTTCTAGGGCTAGTTCTCTTTTTGGATCCAGTTTAGTGGTGGAGGATTTTTTCGTACCTTTTTTATGTATGT
The DNA here is from genome assembly GCA_028017165.1 of Herpetospermum pedunculosum. Lineage (NCBI taxonomy): Eukaryota > Viridiplantae > Streptophyta > Magnoliopsida > Cucurbitales > Cucurbitaceae > Herpetospermum > Herpetospermum pedunculosum. The sequence goes on from CM051528.1 coordinate 58,692,981, forward strand.
TGTTCCCTTGGCTCTTTGTATGCTTCTTTGGACATCTCTAATTTTGCTCTGAATATTCCTTAATTCAGCTCTTCAGAAGGAATTTTAGCTTTGGTTTTAGTCTTGGGTTTCCAAGAGGGATTCTCAGCCTCGACCTCGACCATTGTTGTTCAAGTGGAATTATTAGCGTCGACCTTCTTCGCTTGAGGTTACCTACATAATGAATTTTAATTTGTTTGCCTTGTTGATCGACTCATGGTTCTCCTTGCGAGGTCTTGCTTCATTGTTCCCACCTATAATTTGCTTATCTTTTGGTTTTGAGACATGGGCATTGGTTTTTCCTATGTGTTTAACCATTGGAGTTTTTCCTCTGGCGGGGTCACAAACGAGCTTCCCTTAATTTTTCTATTGTTGTTCAGACTCTTCCAAATCGAGTGTTGCTTGAACTCACGTCACGTGTTCATCCGTGCTTCGTGTTGGGATTAAAAATAGCGAGATATAATTAAATGCGGAATAAACTAAATATATCTCAACCTCCCACTTCACAGGTTAGAATCCAAAAGTCAATCAGTCACAAAATGCAAATATAAAAGATAAGGGAAAAAGATAACAACACCGAGAGATATACTGGTTCACCCCGATCTCGGGACTACGTCCAGTCTTCTGCAACTGCAGGTTCTACTATAATGGAGATTACAATTGGTCTCTCAAGCTCGCGCTACAAAACTCTCTCAAATAGCCCAACTAGAACTATTTGCTTCCAAGTACCACAACCCGGTAGCTTGGGATAAACAAAGAAGAAACTCCAACTCTAGAGAAAAATACTCACTGTATTTTTTCCTAATTACTTACTGCCGCACTGACAAAAATCTCACCACTGTTAACTAAAGTCAAATTACATATGTATTTATATGTGTCTAACTTGTTTCAGACCTAGCCCATACATGGGCCTTAAGTGTCAATTTGGCCCAACAAAAAAACACAATTTTGCCTTCAATTTAATTGTAGCTTCAATTTTGACTCACCAAAAAATCCTAACAATCTCCCACTTGGAGACAAAATGACGGCTTTTCCTCCCACTGCAACATAACTTATCATCTTGGCAAACTCCAAGGCTCAACTCTCACTACAACTGTTATTTCTGATCTTCTTGGCAAATTTCAAGGTTCAACAAAAAACCTGTAAAACAACAAACTAACAAAACAAGCAACCATCAGAAAAATAATTGTAGCTCATCTGTGCTCGCCCTGAGGTATGGGCTCGCTACGTGGAACTGTCCCCCAGACATAAAGAACAGTCACGTACTCCCACTTCAGCTAAGTGGTAACAACTGACATCTTCTTCAACCTTGAACACTTGTTTCTGAAGAAGATATATTCTGCAAATGACTTGACTCCTTCATTCAAGTCTGCTGCCAAGCTAGAGACTAAACATGTGACCATAGAAACTGCCTTGGTCTTCAACTTCGATGCCCTTACTCGCCTAGGCGACTTCATCAATTCATCTGAATGTATGACAATTGGGGATTGACGATAGCCATCATCTTTCTCTCTCGGACTTCCCAATTGTTTCTGAACTAATGGATCTTGATCTAACTGATCGAAATTGGCTATCTTTGCTGCTGGCTCAACTGTACCTCTACACCTACCATCTGCAGCTTTAACTGGCATCCACTGTCTCTTTGATCTTTTGGCAACACTAAACTGACATCTATATAGTGTGAAATTTCTGTGGCCAACTGCCACTACCTGGGATCCTAACTTGAGTTTACACTGGCGACTGCCAAACTCAGAACTGTAACCCTCATCCTCCAACTTGCCAATAGAGATGAGATTCATTTTCATCCTAGGCACAAACCTGACATTGCGCAACACCAGAACACTGCCACATACTGACTTCAGACTAACATCCCCAATCCCACAAGTCTTGGAGACTCTACCATCACCCATTCTCACTAGACCATGATGTCTACCTGTGAATGATGTGAACAAATTTCTATCTGAAGTTATGTGAACTGACGCTGCACTGTCTACAATCCATTCAGATGAGTGGTTACTACTCTCTATGCTACTATCAACACAGACATAGGCATAATCAACTAAGTTTACCTCATGATCCTCTTTTAATTTCCTACACTGACTTTTGTAATGACCTTTCTTGTGGCAGTAAAAGCATTCTACCTCCTTATTCTTATGACTCCACTTTTTCCTATTGCTATTCAATTTATTATCTTCATAATCAATTTTGTCTTTACCCTTAGTTAAAGCTAAAGCTGATCCTACAGTAGATTCTTTACTACTCCCCTTCCTACGAATTTCCTCAGCTATAGCTAAATCACAAACCCCTGAAAATTTCAGAGTGTTATCTCCAGTCGAATTAGACACTGCTGTCTTCATCGTTTCCCAACTATCAGGTAAAGACATTAATAATTGAATAGCATACACTTCATCAGTAAAGGCTATCTTGACAGACTTCAACTGATTAACTAAAGTGGTAACTTCATTAATATAGGAATTAACTGATGAATTTTCAATCATTTGCATGTTGAAAAATTTCTTAAGTAGATATGCTTTACTATTAGCAAACTGTTTCTCATACCTGTTTGTAAGCGCTTCCATTAGCTTGATTGCAGTAGTCTCGTTGGCTACAAGACTAGCCACATCCATCGACAAACACATCCTTATATTTGCAACTGCTTGTTCATCCATATCCAACCAATCTCCATCTGACATCCCTTCTGGTCTCTCCTTCAGTGCCTTGTGCACTTTCTTGCAGGTTAGGAAATCTTTGATTTGCATCTTCCAATAACCAAAATTTTCCCCATCAAATTTTGTGACACCTTCGAAACTTTTTGGATTCGTCGCTCCCATGATTCGTGAACCGAAAGCTCTGATACCACTTGTTGGGATTAAAAATAGCGAGATATAATTAAATGCGGAATAAACTAAATATATCTCAACCTCCCACTTCACATGTTAGAATCCAAAAGTCAATCAGTCACAAAATTCAAATATAAAAGATAAGGGAAAAAGATAACAACACCGAGAGATATACTGGTTCACCCCGATCTCGGGACTACGTCCAGTCTTCTGCAACTGCAGGTTCTACTATAATGGAGATTACAATTGGTCTCTCAAGCTCGCGCTACAAAACTCTCTCAAACAGCCCAACTAGAACTATTTGCTTCCAAGTACCACAACCCGGTAGCTTGGGATAAACAAAGAAGAAACTCCAACTCTAGAGAAAAATACTCACTGTATTTTTTCCTAATTACTTACTGCCGCACTGACAAAAATCTCACCACTGTTAACTAAAGTCAAATTACATATGTATTTATATGTGTCTAACTTGTTTCAGACCTAGCCCATACATGGGCCTTAAGTGTCAATTTGGCCCAACACAAAAAAACACAATTTTGCCTTCAATTTAATTGTAGCTTCAATTTTGACTCCACCAAAAAATCCTAACACTTCGAACCCGCTCTTTTGCAATCTACTCTACTAGGTTGAATTTTAGGTTGTCCTTGGCCAAAGGTCTCCTCAATTTTGTGGTGCAATATTTTTTCCTATTGTGTATAGGTAGAGCACTCTCATCCCCACGGATGGTGTCAACTGTTGAGGCCAAAATCTAAATAGTGAATGTCACGTGCTTTTCATGTGACTTCAACTTTGAATAGTTTGTTGATTGTTGGGACGAAGAGACTTGCAAAAAAACAGAGAAAACACGCTATGATCCCTAAGTTAGTAAAGTGGTAGACGACGGTAGGAGTTTTGGATCAAAGTCAACTTACTTTCTCCTTGGTGTGAGGTGGGGTATTTATAATGGTCTTTAGGTCTTTCTTTTTCCTCTTAGGTTATGGGTGACCTGGGCTTGTGGACTTTTGGCCCACACGGGCTCCTTAGTTTAGTGGGGTCGGTCTCGGCGTGGCCGACCGTGTTCTAACGGGCTCTTAGGCCTATTGGAGTCTTGACCCAGGACCTTTGATCAAGATCACGGTTCTTAGGGTCTTTCTCATGGGGTCGGCCTCGACCTTGGCTTTATGGGTCGACCTTGTTCTCTTTCGGGCCTGACTATTTTCATGAGTATGCCTTGTGTTGTCTAGGCCCAATGCAAGTTAAAGAAGACATTTTTTTCCTCAAGATGGGCTTTCATTCAAATGAACCAACTTTGAGTTTAGTCTTTTCCATATGCCTATTTTTATCTATAATACTAATTATTATTAGTTTTTCTTTTTAAACCCTTTTTTTTTTCTTTCTTCTTCTTTCCTCGTTCATCTACCTTTTATCTTCATTTTCTTCTCCAAATTGCCTACAACTCCGCACGAGGTATCTCTGCATTACAATAAATGTTTTTGATTAATTTCACAGTTTGAGGATTAAAGTGTAATTTGACAAAAAAAAAAAAAAATATATATATATATATATATATATATATATATATATATATATATATAATTTTCAAAAAAACTAAAAACAAAATTAATTTATTTTGAACTTACTAATATTAAAATAAAAAATAGTATTTAATTTTAAGTTAGCATATTGGAGTAAAAACAAAATATCACCTTTTTTTTTTTTTTTTTTTTTTTTTTTTTTTTTTTTTTTTTTTTTTTTAAGCATAATAAAGTAAAAATAAAAGCTATAAAATTAGTTAAAGCAACCAAAAATTAAAATAATTTTTTTTAAAATCATCAAAAAAATCTAACCGTGAAAATATAAGGGGTGATTTGATAACGCTATGTTTTTTATTTTTGATTTTTAACTTTTAGAAAATGAGTCTGTAGGTAACCAATTGAGTTTTGAGTTTTTAAGTTTTTTAAAACGTTTTTATATTCTTCAAAAACAAGATTTTGATTTCAAAATTTCATCCTCTCTTTCAATTTTATTGAAATTGTCAACAAGTTAGATATATTGAAATTATCTTCATATGCTTATTATTTATCTATTTATTTATTGAATTGGAATCAAATTATCATTAATATTTTTTGCAATGGAAGTTGTCATTAATATTATTAGTATATTCTTTTAAAAAAAATAATATTATTAATATTTTTTTAGTATAAAAAAAATATTAATATATTATATTATAATTTTATTCAAATAAAAAAGTTATAATATATTGCATTTTAATATTATTACTAAGTTACACCCAATAACAATATACCTAACCACTTTACTCAATAAAAATATTTTACTTTCATGACTTTAGGTGGATAAGCATCAACTAAAAATTGTCTAATATATTAAACCATCCTCATAATAATTTTTTTTATTTTATAGAAAATCAGTTTTTACCTTAAATTTTCAAATTCATCAAATAATTGAACCTTAATTAGATTTTGATAAATGTTGCAATTTTTACATTCTAATAGATTAATATTATTTTAGAAAAAAAAAATTGTTTTATAAAAAATACAAAATAAAGAGTAATTATCCAATTAGTTTATTTTTTTTTTCAAAAACCAAAAATAAAAAACAGTTATCAAACAAGTTTGATTTTCTATTTTTTAAAAACAGAAAATAAAAAATCGTTATCAAACATTTATGATTTTTGTATTTAAAAAATGGACAATTAAAACCAAAAACCAAAAACTGAAATAATTATCCAACAGAACTTAAGGTATTTTAAATTAGAGTTCAATTAAAAAAAATGGTGATTAATGCTAATTGTGCTAGAAATCAACACAACATAAATTTATGACTTTTCTAGTTTCTATCAATTAATGTGTAATTATGATAGTTATTTTGAATTTACTATAAAAATTAGATAAATTTTCAAGGGCAAAATACATTTTTGGTCCTCAAGTTTGAGTTAGAGGTTTATTTGGTCCCTAAAGTTTTAAAAGATACACTTTAATCCTCTCAGTTTGTTAACCTAACTGACGTTCTTGAGATTACAAGCTTATTGCATTTGATTACATGACAATTAAATTTAAAATAAGAAGCTCAATTTTTATTTTCAAAATGTTTCTTCCTTCTCATCTCTCATACGTGCTCTAGATAATGCGGGGACTCTTTTTCCATCGACGCATAATTTTATCTCTAAAAAAATTGGCTACGGAATTGAAGCTTCTGTTTGCCTACATTGGCGACTACAATGTGCTTTTGGGTTGCGGGTAGACGATCAAAGGAGACGAAATTCACTATAGAGTGGTACTGCTAATCCAGAATCTTGTCGTGCAATTTCAATTTCGATCAAAGGAAATGAAATTAAAATTTCGATCAAAGAAGACATAATTTACTTTGGTGTTACAATGTGGTTTTGGGTTGGGGGAAATCTGATTTTGTATATGTTCTAAATTTTTCCTTTTGCAATCTGGTACAATTTCGTTTATTTTTCTTTTTCTATTTAGAGTTATAATCTAACTTCTTTCTCCTCGGCCATCCTTCCTAAAAAAAATAGTAAACAAAATCTTTTAAAATCAATTGACTTTTGGCTTTTGAAAAAAAATGAAAACAACCATCGATGATTGAGTCATCTACGACGGCACTCAACGGTCCAGTCAACATACAAGTTAAGGACCATTTATTAAGCAAACCTGTATGTTGAGTGTATATTTGGTCCACTCAACGATAGTTAGTAAAACTGATGACAGAAACAAATATTGGTTTACTTTTTTTTTGGAAAAGGGTAATTGAAATTAAGTTGAATTTGAAATTACTAAAATAAAATTAGTATAATAAATAATATTTAATTTTAAATTATCCACGTTAAAAAAGTATTTAATTTACTAATTAGTCATATTCAAGGTAAAAAAAACTAAAAAGTATGATGTTCAATTTAAACCTAGTCATACAAAACCAAATGTATCTTGTTTTCAAGTTAATCATATTTTACATAATTAAATTAGTCCATTTAAAATTACAAAAAATATAAGAAACAATTTTAAATTTAGTCAATTTGAGAATAAGAAAATTAATTTAATTTTACCTTAACTATATTTAAATAAACAAAAATAAATAATTAAAATGACAAATTTGAAATAATCTAAAATCTTACATGGATCAAATACAATTAAACATTTCACAAATTCAATATTTCTATATTTGCATTCCGAATCTGAATTTCTAAAGTTGCACTACAAACACCGATTTCCTAAACTTCCACCCGAAACATAATTTTCTTAAACTCAGACTACTTAATCCCACAGTATAACCCCGAACTTAACATTCTCAAGTTTAAGATGTCGAATGTTTAAACCAACTTACACACATCTCTCAATAGAGTCTAATCCCTTCATTGATATTAACTTATTAATATTAAAATGTTTCTATATTGCAAATTTGAGATAAGTTGAAAAAAAAGAACAAATTAGAGTTTTTTTTTTTTTTTTTTTTTTTGACATGTGGAGTTGAGGGATCAAAGCTAGGACCTCTTGATTACTAGTCATACATCATGCCAATCCAGCGGAACAAATTGAGAGTTGATAAAGAATAATTAATCAATCAAATATAAGATTAACTAGTGTCTTCCTTATCTACAATTTAGTTTTGGGAACTTTGAACTGTAGCTAATTCTAAGTCCATAGGAAAAACATAAGAAGACTTGAAACAGTAAGCAGCAAAGAACACAGAAGGCTTGCTATAGAAAAACTATACTATTGTATATTAGAACAAATTGAATCAAGTTACACAGTAATATCATGGCAGGATAAAATCCAATCCAAGGCACTGGAAAATCGAAAATTCGGCAATTTCACACCATCCCGACGACGCCACACGACAGGAACGAATAAATAGGCACAAGAACAAAGAATAATATGGAGAATGAATCACAGTAACTTGCAGTCATAACCTATTTTTACTGATACACTACACACCTGCAGAAGTGGATCATCTTCTTTTCTCAGCTACTTTTGAAGGTGGAGGAAATGTTCCAAACACTCTATCCCATAGTGATGAAGTAATTCCAAAGCCTAGAGTTTGGATCCTGAAGTGATGGTTTAAGTGGTATTTCTGTAGAAACAAACCCAGTGTACGTCACAGTCAAATCAAGCCAATTCCAGATTTGTTATAAGAAAAATTATCAAATCCTCCCTTCTAACATCTGGAATGCAATGTATAGTCAAGAATGTACTTCCAAATGTACGTATGTATGTGTATTCGTATAAATACCGATACAAGTTTCTCGTCATGCAAAAATTACATCTAGAAGAGAGTGCTAGTTTGACTGTCCCTAGCCAGTTGGATTTGATTTTTTAAGATGTGAAAATCGAAAGTAATTTGGATGATGGTACTGGTTTTCAACTTTTCATCGATTTCGCCCATTTTGATCAGATCATTGGTTTGCTTATTACAGTCCATTCATGAAACCGTTCCTTATCCACCAGTGTACCAAATCCTACTGTTTTTTATGTTCGATGGGATATGTTACCCATACCCTAAAAGACACTCATCTCTACGTCGTCGGGACACTACTGTCTACTACAAAGTCTGCGTTTTTCTTTTTCGTTGAGACGATTTATCTTTTCTTTTGAAAGTCCTGCGTACATGTGATGTGACAATCTCAAGCCCAAGTTGGAAAAAAAATGCAAAGGGCTTAGGCAAACACTTGAATTAACAGATCCCCTTATGAAAGCATATCAAAGATCAACAGTTCAACACCAACTAACTTAAACTGGCTCGTTACTGACTCGTACCAGAATGGATATAATTCTCTTAGATCAGTGTTGTGGGATTTATGGAATGAGAGAAATAATTGAACCTTTAGAGAGATTGAGAGGAGACCTAGTTGGTCCCCTTGTCAGGTTTTATGTTTCTTTGTGGGCGCCGGCGACACGGTTATTTTGTAATTATCCTATAGGTCTTATTTTGTTTGATTGAAGCTCCTTCCTTTAGTGGGGTTTCTTTTTGTGGGCTTGATTTTTTGGATGTCCGTGTATTCTTTCATTTTTTTCTCAATGAACTTTATCAAAAAAATAAAATAATAATTCTCTTAGATCAGAAGATTCACATGGAGGGAAACATATGCATAAATGTGTTCTCAATCTCATATGCATTTGTGATTCCCAAGTGATGATAAGATTTTACCTAATAGCATAAGAAAATTTTGAACTCACCTTAAGGTTTCGCCCCATTTCTCCGGATGGCTGGCCGTGATGAAGGTAGTGATGGGTAACATCATACATCACATATCCCAACAACCCACCTCCAACCAAAGCAGGTGTGGTAGATGGAGTGGCAAAAAGCTTTATCAAATTCCAGAACTGACAAGTCATGTAATGAAATAATTAGGATGAACAAGGAAAACAACTTATGAAACCGATTTAATTACGAAAGATGGTTAGATGAGTCAAGATGACTATGACAGCATTATGTGAATGTGAACCTACAGGTCCATCACAACATGACAAAAATTAAAACTTCCAAAGTAACATTAATATTTATTGAATTCATGTTCATTATGGTATGAATACTAAGTACCAAAGACTAGAGAATATAGAATCACATTCCGTTCGGCATATATAAGCATCAAAGACTAAAGTTTTCTAACCTTATATCCTTCTATTATAAAAAAATATCCAAAAGTCTTGTGATATCAAGAAGATTTTGGATTTATCTACTAACGATTGTGTTTATTTTTTTCTTAGAGATGTCCACATGTTCCCTATAACTTGCACTGGGACACTTCTATAGTCCAAATACCAATAAGGTTGTGCAAGAAAACATTGAACAAGGGTTTGTGCTGTGTAGGGCTTGTGGGGGGAAGAGAAATGATAGGATCTTTAGAGGGACTGAGAGAGGGACCCTAGTGTTGTTTCGTCCTTTGCTAGGTTCTATGTTTCTCTGTTGGCGTCGGTGACGCGGTTATTTTGTAATTATTTCTTGAATCTTATTTTGCTTGATTGAAACCCCTTCCTTAAGTGGGGTTCCCTTCTGTCGGTTTTTTTTTTTTTTTTTTGTATGTCTATGTATTCTTTTTTTTTCTCAATGAAAGTTCAGTACCTTATAAAAAAAAATGAACATTGCAAAAATAATCTCATTTAACATAATGAAGAACAATTGGCCAACCGGACAAGAAAGAAATCAACATACTGGAAAGAGCAGAATAGCAGTTGCAGCAGGAGGGAAAACGAGTCGCAAGCTATCCATTGGGTGTTTGTGGTGGCAACCATGAAGAAGATAGTGTATGGTGTTTCCCCTAAAGCATCCAGTTCCAAAATAGTTTGAATCATGAAAAATTAAACTCTGCAAGCATGTCTAGGCAGTGTTTTAGGTTACTAACCAATAGCTCTTGGTGTTGATATGGAAAAGAAATCGGTGAAGAGTGTATTCGAGCAATGTCCACACAAAAATTCCGAAAACCACCATCAAAGATAACTCTGAAGGAGTATGGCCCATCCTGTAAGACATTGATATGAACCAGCAAACAACCGGCAACCAAATGGTAGGAATTGCCCACCACGCCGTGCGAGTCAAGAACTGTTTTGCACTCCAACAAGAAACTTTATTAATCATCTAGACTAATCTCGACAACTTCTTGAACTTTGTGGGGAAATCACTTTATTTTGAAAACCAATAAGCTCTTCCATACCTCCCAGAAATCACTCCCGAAAAATCGAGGCCCTTCTTTGCTGACAATGGGCTGGTGAATCCATTCCTGATAATCTTCTCCAAGATGGCCTACCTGAGAAAGAACATTGGAAGTTAACGTTTGCGGTTGATTAACTATAAAGATAACAAGTTGAACTAATAACAATATGATAAGGCCTTAGCCAACAATTTTATATATCAACATAAGCTAGGGAAGATTTGAGAGCTTCCCTTCCTCTTCCAAGTTCTCCTCAGAGAAACCAATACAATACTCAGCAAAAAGATAACTCTACTACTAACAAACTTGCACTAAATAACCACCCTCACTCACCATGGACCCCCCCAATTCTAACAAACAATATTCCTAGGGCCCACACTCATTCTTTCCTTCCTCTCCTACGTATACCTTTGTAATTGGGGACCTATCACAATACTAGGCCACCTTTTGTAAAATTTTATAGTTTCCAATTTTTTCCAGATAAATTTATGTGAACATAAACAGAACAACACTTCTTTTACACAACCAGATAAATTAAGACTACCAAATAACATCTATGACACAGATAGTTTCATTATTGGGTATGAAAAGGTTTGTCTTCAGCTCAAAAGGAGTAAGTCTAATCTAACCAACCATTTTCATTTGTATCCAAATTCTGGACCAGATTGATTCATAATGTTAAATATGCACACACATATGACATATCCAAAAGGTCTTTTTCGTTCCGGTGTAACTTTACCTGGAATACAAGTGGCTTATTTAAGTCGACAGTGAATCCCCGAGCAACCATCTTGGCCTAGATGTAGCTGCAGAAAAGAACTAGGATTAAACGGAGTAACCAAAACAGAGACATTCAACAACAATTTAATACCACAGAAGAGCAGCAGTCTTAAAATGTCAATTAGGACTATTAAACTTTTTAGATTTCGAGGGTAGGACTATTATACTTTAAATAGGACCTTGTGAGAGAAATGGAGAATTCTTGGCCTCTCATAGAAACTAAGTTAAATTCTATAACCCAAAGTAATGCTTAGCTACAAATGATTGTGTACAAAATACAAAGGAGATTAATAAGAAGGTTGACTAAGGTAAGATCAAGTTTTCATAACAAACAAAAACGACAAAAAGTAGAAGGAAACGGGTTCAAACTTTGCCTTGTTTTCTCCATTGGTAACTCAAAGATCACACTGAAACTTCACCCAACAAAATCCCCCCCTAAGAAAACATGCATTCATTCATTTGCTCCTGATTTTTCCAAGGAAAAAAAAACACACACATGAAACTTTACAGTTTACACTTAAATCCAAGGATTCATGTTGTTGTTGTTGTTCGTAATTGAGTATCAAAGACCATAGTCTCATACGCATTCTCTCAAAGTTTCTTTCCTTCGCCTTCTTCTTAAATTTAAAATGAAAGACAATTAAGCCAAGAAAACGAAAACCCACATCAATTCAGCAGGGGAAATCTCATCCCATTTTCCCAGAATTCAAAAACAAGAACAATAAACATAAATCTGAAGAAGTTCCACACAAACTCCATTCTCCAACACCAAAATGAAAACGAAAAACAAGAATCAAAAGATCAAAATAACCCTCGAACCACAGATCTACAAACAAGAACCAGAACGGCCAAAGAAAGCTAAGAGAAGAGAGAAAATAAAAGGGTTGAGAAAAGAGTCACAAACAGGAAAATTGGAAATGTGGGTTCGGCAGAAGCGGCGGCGGCGATCTTTGTGGGTCTAGAAATCCACCACGACGGCGGCCACCGCAGAAGGAATGTGAGTAGCTGTAGTCTGTTTTTTCCGTTTGCAAGGAGTGGCAGTGTGGTGATGGGACGGCCAAAAAAGAAGCAGAAAAATTACGCTAAAATGGGGGAAGAGATCTGGACCGTCCGTTGGAACATGCATCCGACGAAAACGGCCAGCTGATTCGCATCGTTGAATCTGCGGATGCCAGTCTGGAACCTTTTTGCACTCCATCGTGGACCAAATATCTATGTTTTTTTTTTTCATTCAAAGGGTCCCTTTTACTTGGTTGTTTAAGAAATTGGTGTAATTGAAATGCAAACTCAATCCTAATGGATCAATATGTGAATTCTATTATTTTTTAGGTTGCTTATCTAATTCGTAATGTGATTGAGTTGGAATAGTAATATGAATTTCATCGATAATGTTTATCTTCATTTATAATGAGGATAAAATATGTATATTACTATCATAATGCACTTCCCTGAATACAAAATAATATATGAAAATAACATTATAAGTGAGGTCGACAGTGGTGTATGTTGGTGGACATCGTTAGCGTAAACTGCGAGAGTGTCCGTTATAGCTGGTTTTCATTATAAGGATTTTAAGTTTAAAAAAAATAGATTGAAGAAAAAGAAGAAAATCCAAAAATAAAGGTGAGTGAAAACTACAAAGTTTTAGAATCCAGATTAGAGGAGATTTCTATAACCACAAATGTTTGATAAACCTCTTCTCATTCTCTTCTTTACTCCATTTAGCTCAACAACGGACTGAACCTTATTCTTCATTTTTTCGGCTCTCGATTTTTCCACAATCCCTTCAGAATGCTGAACAATCGTGAGGGCAGAGCCTTCGCTTGATACCTGCGTTTTTAGTTGCACCACAGATGGCGCAAAATGCGATGTAGCAAGAGATGTAGCGGAAGAAGAAGAAAAATGAGTATTATCATCAGAAGATTCTTCCGTTGTTGTTTGTGCATTTGAGGGTTGGGGCATCAAAAGGGTCCTATATGGAGGTTGAGGGAAGGAGTTGTTGTAGGATTTCTTTATTCCTGGATTCATAATTCTAACTTGTTAGATTTCTTTTAGGCTTTAATCTATAATCCTATAGATTGATAATATCTAACATGCATGAATCACAAACCTAATACATGAATCTCTATGTTCATGAGTTGATTAAATAAGCGGAAGCGTACCTGGATTCATGATGAAGAAGATCTTTGAATTGGGTTTGCTCTTCCAATTCTACAAGCGGTTTTCTCCCTTATTCTCTCTAACGATGGAGGTTAATGAGAATGAAAACTTATCACTTATGAATCGGGGAACCACAACCCTTTATATTTTTGTTATTTATTTATTATTTAACCATCATAAATAATAAATAAATTTGACGGTTTCTACACATAACTTCCATACCATTAATTATATTAATTATGTAACTTACTCAATAAAAATAATAAATGCTTAATGATCACCTTATTTTTATTGAGTTCCAAATAAAAAAATAGCCCAAACACATTTTATATATATATTTGTCCAATAAATCTAACAATCTCCCACTTGGACAATATATATAATTACATGTGTTCATCTTTATGCGCAAATAATGTGGCTATCATAATTTAAAGTTACTCCAAATCAATCTCGTCCATTAATCATATCAACATTGAACCAAAGCGGTTTAATTACATTAGTTCGTAATTCAACCCATCAATGATCACGAATATCAATATAATTAAATGACATAGATCATAGTACGGATGTGTAGCATAGAAATGACATCCAATGTGATCCATCATGTCAACTTCTAACTGGTCCCTAATGAGATCAAAATTTTCCATAAACAGAGTGTAACAAAATTCTTTATTATCCATAAACTGCAGTAATCAATAAGTCTGTATAACATACATATATATAGAAACAAACTCCCACTAAATCTGAATATCTTCAAATAACATAACACTCATTTGAGCAGTATGCTCCAAAAAGACCTTGGGTGGTAGTCCCTTAGTTAACGGATCCGCAATCATAGAGTTTGTACCAATATGTTCTATATATAAATGACCACTCTGAACTCTTTCTTTAACAACTAGAAACTTGATGTCAATGTGCTTTGACTTAGTTGAACTCCTATTGTTGTTCGAATACATGACTGCTGATTTATTGTCACAGAATAACTTTAGTGGTCTTTCAATTCCTTTCACAATCTTTAGCCCAGTGACAAAATTCCGCAGCCACATTCCATGATTGGATGCCTCATGACATACTATAAATTCAGCGGCCATAGTGGAAGAAGCAATGAGTGTTTGTTTAACATTTTTCCATGAGATTGCTCCTCCAGCAAGCATAAAGATATAACCTGAAGTGGATCTCCGACTGTCTTGGCATCCAGCAAAATCTGAATCCGAATATCCAACGATCTCCAGTTGGTCCGATTTCTTATATGTGAGCATGTAGTCTTTAGTTCTTTTCAAATAACGCATAACCCGCTTGACAGCTACCCAATGATCCATACCAGTGTTACTCAGATATCTGCCCAACATTCCGACAATGTATGCCAAATCTGGTCGAGTACATACTTGTGCATACATCAAACTTCCTACTGCAGATGCATAAGGAATTTTCTGCATTTCTTTAACTTCAAGATCATTCTTAGGACATTGTTGAAGACAAAATTTGTCTCCTTTAACAACGGGGGTATTTCCTGATTTACAATCCTGCATGCCATATCTTTTTAGTACATTTTCAATGTAACTCTTTTGTGATAATCCAAGTATACCTCGAGAACGATCTCGATGTATCTGAATTCCTAATACAAAAGAGGCCTCACCAAGATCTTTCATTTCAAACTTAGTTGAAAGAAATCTTTTAGTTTCATGCAGTAAGCATGTATCATTGCCAGCGAGCAATATATCCTCAACATATAAAATCAGAAAAATATGTCTGCTCCCACTGAATTTGTGGTATACACAATCATCAATTAAATTACTCTCAAAACCGAATGAGATAATAATTTCATGAAATTTGTGATACCATTGACGAGAAGCTTGCTTGAGACCATATATGGATTTCTTTAGTTTACAAACCATTTTGTTTGGATCTCCCACCACAAAATTTTCTGGTTGATTCATAAAAATTGTTTCATCAATGTTGCCATTTAGAAACGCAGTCTTAACATCCATTTGGTGTAGCTCAAGATCAAAATGCGCCACTAATGCCATGATCGTCCTAAAAGAGTCCTTTGTCGAAACAGGGGAAAAGGTTTCTGTAAAATCAATACCTTCCCTCTGAGTGAAACCCTTTGCAACAAGACGTGCCTTATATCTTTCTACATCACCCTTTGAATCCCTTTTGGTTTTAAATATCCATTTACAACCAATAGGTTTCGCACCTTCAGGTAATGAGACTAGATCCCAAACGTCATTGTCTTCCATAGACTTAATTTCTTCATTCATGGCAATAATCCATTTATGAGAATTAGAACTATGCATTGCTTGATGTAAGTTGATAGGATCATCTTCCATCATTTCAACGTTATCCTCATGTTCTTGGAGAAATACAATATAGTCATCCGAAATAGCATTTCTCCTTTCTCTCGTGGATCTCCGTAATGACATTTGTTCTTGAGGTTGTTGAGTTTGTTCTTCAGGAATGTTTACCTCATTTTCAATGGGAAGATTTGTATTATTGTCTTGAAGTTCTGGAATTGCTTCTTGATTAATATCATAAATAAATTCATGATTATCATCAGTAGCAATTGTAGGAATTTGAACAAATTCCTCTTCAAATACAATTTCCTTAGTATTTCTCCCCTCAAACTCAATATCCTCAAAGAACACCGCATTTCCCGTCTCAAAAATAGTTCTGTTCGTGGGAACAAAAAACTTATAACCCCTTGATTTCTCAGAATATCCAATAAAGTAACAACTAACTGTTTTGGAGTCCAATTTCTTTTCATTAGGCTTATAAGGTCTTGCCTCTGCTGGACATCCCCAAATATGAAAATGCTTTAGGACTGGCTTTTTACCGGTCCAAAGCTCATAAGGAGTTTTAGTTGTTGCTTTAGTTGGAACTCTATTAAGAATATATGCTGCAGTCTTTATTGCTTCTCCCCAGAGAGATTCCGGTAAAGTAGAATGAGAAATCATGCTTCTTACCATATCTTTAAGAGTTCTGTTTCGTCTCTCAGATACACCATTCATGCGAGGAGAACCTGGCATAGTGTATTGAGGTACAATTCCACATTCCTCTAGAAATTTAGCAAATGGTCCTAGACGTTGTTCTCCTGATCCATCATATCGACCATAGTATTCACCACCACGGTCAGATCTGACAGCTTTAATTCTTTTACCAAGCTGATTTTCTACTTCAGCTTTGTATGCCTTAAACACGTCCAGTGCTTGGGACTTCTCACTAATGAGATAAAGGTAGCCATATCTTGAATAATCGTCTATGAACAAAATAAAATATCGTTGACCATTCCAAGAAGCCGTAGGGAATGACCCACAAATATCAGTATGAATGAGTTCTAAGACGTCTGTAGTTCTGTTGGCACCCAATTTCTTTACATTTGTTTGCTTTCCCTTAATACATCCAATACAAACCTCAAAATTGGAAAAATCAAGAGAATCAAGAATTCCATCACTTACAAGCCTTTCAATTCTGTGTTTAGATATATGACCTAAACGCTTGTGCCAAATTGATGCAGAATTTTCATTTGTTAATTTTCTTTTAGTACCGCGAGTACTTGTATGCAAGGTTTCATTATATGAGGCAATTGTATCAAGTAAATATAGATTATCATAAACCGACAAAGAACCAGTTGCAATAATACTTGAATTTAAAGAAAGACTAAACTGACAATTTCCAAATGAACAACAATAACCAAATTTGTCCAAAACAGAAATAGAAACCAAATTCCGTCTAAAAGACGGTACAACAAAAGTGTCTTTCAAATCCAAATAAAAACCAGTTCTTAATAATAATCTAAAATTCCCAATAGCCTCGACTTCAACTGATTTGCCATCGCCCACAAAAATGAATCTTTCATCATCACTTGGCTTTCGGCAGCTCAGGCAACCCTGCATAGAAACACTAATGTGAGTAGTAGCACCAGAATCTACCCACCAAGTGTGACTCGGTACTGAAGTTAAATTAACCTCAGAGCTGTTGGGTTTTATGTCCTAAAACTCGTAGTTTGTAAACTGTTTGAATGTAAATATTATATTTCAATAAAGTTGTTATTGAATTTTAGTGAATTGTGTTTGTATTAACCTATACCAATAACTAACACCCAGGTCGATAGTGTGAGTACTTGAACTTCATGTGTGACATGAATGTGAATCAAGTTCAAGTAGACAGCCAAAATGGTCTATAGTATAGGGATAAGGCTGAGTACCTTATCCTGGGGACACTATTGGACGCGGCTCACTTTGTATAGTACAAAACGATGTGATTCGAATCGTTTCATGTAGAGACATGTGAGTGAGGGCGTCCTGTGCAATGAGTTTGCACAAGACCGAACCAAGAAATAAAATCGCTCTTTCTTTATAACACTGTTTACTGTAAAGACCGGTTTATTCATATGATGACTTAGGTAACTCGATCTCAATCCTGAGCTCACTATGGACTCCTGTTTATTTGACCTTATCCTTTGACTTGTACGGGTGAGAGTGGCCAGATTGCCGACTCAATAAGCCTACCATCTTGGGGATAAGATCGAATAAGTGGCTGGGGACATAGTTGTGCGAGATGGAATTCACTCCTACCCGCTTTAAGGGTTAGTAGAGAGGTTGTTCCCTTAAGTGCTGACTCCAGGTCTTGAACAATGGGCCCATCCTCTCCTGATCAGGGAGGAATCTGATTTGATGGTTGGACCACAAATCAATTGTTCATTAGAGGTGTCAGTGGTACTTAAGGAACAAGATATAATACAAGGGTTAAACGGTTTAAATGACCCGTTGTGATTATGAACAACCTGTGAAGGATCGACTTACTGATGATAGTTATATCAACATGACACAATATATCTACAGTGAGGAGAGTGCAACCCTTGGACTTTAGTGGAGTCTCCGGGGGTTAACGAATGTTGGTTAGTTCGGTTGAAAGAGTTTTGACCGGATAATCTCGTATCGTTGGAGCTCATGATCTGTAGGTCCTTACGGTTCTCCTGGCTAGCTCGGATAAAGCCGTGAAACAATATAAAAGAAAAGAAAAGAATTTGAATCGTTCAAATTCGGGTCTGTGGAAGAAGGATAGACATATTTAAATATGATTTAAATATGACATTTGCCTGAAACATGAATGAGATTCATGTGAAAAAAGTCGGTTTTTTCTGAAAAACCGAGTTTAGTTATATTATTTAATCAATATTTGATATTGAATTAAATAATATTTATTAATTAAAAAGTTTAATTAATAATTATATATATATTTTATTTATTAAAATGTTTAATAAATAAAATTATTATTATTATTTTTAATAATAATAATAATTATATATATATATATATATGTGTCTTGCATGCAGCAAGACACATGTTGCTATATAAATATATATATATGTTACGTATTAAGAAAGGGTTGATGTTTTAAGAAAGGAAGTAAGTTGAGAAGAAGAGAATTGAAAGAATTTTTAAGAATTTTTTTTCAATTCAACGTCAGGGGTACATGTTTTGAAGATTAAAACAACAGTAGCCCTCTGTCCTTCTCTTCTTCCTCTTCCTCTTCTCCTTTTCTCTTGTAAAAGGAGTCCCACTACTCCTTTTCTCGGCCCGAGGATAGCGGAACTACCGTGGGTGGTCCACGAAGGTTTCGTGAGAAGGCTCGTTCAGCTCGTGAGGAGCTTCTGGCGGTGAAATCTGGAGAAATACGAACGACAAGGGTATGTGTTCTAATTTCTCTTTTTCATTGCTTTTGCATGTTTCCATTTGTTTAAATTGATGAAATTAGAGTGTCCATGATCCAAATCGCTTCCGCTGCGTTCCATCAACGCTCCATCAAGAGCAAACTAAAGTAAGAGATTCACCTTTCTTTGCACGCCATGCGTGATATTTGGTACAGTCCCTCTTCAAGTGTGTGGATTGCCGACAAAAGAAACAACTAAATTCCTCATTTTCTTTAGTTTGTTGTTTCTTTTGCACGGGACCACCTGCAGCTTCTTTAGGGTTCTTCCTTTTATTCCTTTTATCTCTGAAATTACTTCCTGAAGCCAAATGAGCACTTTCAGTCCGATCTTGCTTCAATCTCTCTTCTTCTTGCACACAGTATGAAATGAGCTCATTAAGAGTCCATTTCTCCTTCTGATAGTTATAGCTGACCTTAAACTGATTAAATTGTGCAGGAAGAGAGATCAAAACCAAATGCACGAGCAGTTCATCTGAAAGCTCTAACTTTAGTGCTTTTAGTTTTGAAGCAAGGTGAGACATTTCCATTATGTACTCCCTTATGTTTCCTTTTCCCTTATACTTCATTGAGGTCAAGCTCGCAAGAAGCGTGCTTGTTTCAGCCTTATCATTTTTTGCAAAACGTTTCTCAATTTCCTCAATGAATTCCTTAGCATTAGTGACTTCAGAGATATCACCCCTAAACGTTTCTGGAATTCCTCGCTTAATGATCATTAGACACATGCGATTTGATCTTTCCCATTTTTCAAGGTCCTGTTTTTCAACAAGGGTACCTTGATCCGTAATAGTGGGTCGATCAATCCGAAGCGCAAGGTCTAGATCCATACACCCGAGGATAATCAAAACATTTTCTTTCCAATCTTTAAAGTTATTTCCATTCAGTATATGAATAAAATTGACATTGGCAGATATTGTAGATGCGGAAGCATTAACTGAAATTAAAATAAAAGAATACTATGAACACATTTTTTACATCTTGATTAATAAATTCACATTGAGATTTTTTCCATCATAAAAAAAAAAAATATCTAGCACAACATTAATATTTAGTCTTTGGACAGAAATATTAACTTGTAAGTGATATTTTTGTGCAATGATCAAATACTGACAATAAATCCTGTCAAACAATAATTCTATCTTTGGATTGAATTATTGTTCACATGGAACCGAATAATCGTCACATATTTATCATCACAGGTACTTCTGTAATTCGGCCCGACAATATTAATCTTTCTTTGGACCGATATAATATTCGCATGAATTACAGACGTACTTATCATTTAAAATCCATACCGAATCAACATTCACAAGATAAATTACTTTGGTAATTAATATGTTGTTTCAATTGATTGGTTTAAAATAATAAACTCCTTAAATCTAAAAAAAAAAAAAAACTTTATTGAATTTATTAATTAAATTCTTAATTCCTTAAGTTCTTAATTATTTTATTTACGATAATTATCTAGAAAAACTCAAGCAAACCCTAAAACTTTTAATATTTTTTCTGTAAATCTTAATCTCAATATCACGAAAATCTTATATGATTATAAAAATCTTAATCTTAATCATAATCTTATATCATGAAAATCTTAATCTTAATATCAAGAAAATCTTATACGATTATAAAAAACTTAATCTTAATCATAATCTTATATCATGAAAATCTTAATCTTAATATCAACAAATTAACATAGAGATCGGTTCTGATACCAATTGTAGGATTTCTTTATTCCTGGATTCATGATTCTAACTTGTTAGATTTCTTTTAGGCTTTAATCTATAATCCTATAGATTGATAATATCTAACATGCATGAATCACAAACCTAATACATGAATCTCTATGTTCATGAGTTGATTAAATAAGCGGAAGCGTACCTGGATTCATGATGAAGAAGATCTTTGAATTGGGTTTGCTCTTCCAATTCTACAAGCGGTTTTCTCCCTTATTCTCTCTAACGATGGAGGTTAATGAGAATGAAAACTTATCACTTATGAATCGGGGAACCACAACCCTTTATATTTTTGTTATTTATTTATTATTTAACCATCATAAATAATAAATAAATTTGACGGTTTCTACACATAATTTCCATACCATTAATTATATTAATTATGTAACTTACTCAATAAAAATAATAAATGCTTAAAAATCACCTTATTTTTATTGAGTTCCAAATAAAAAAATAGCCCAAACACATTTTATATATATATTTGTCCAATAAATCTAATAGTTGTCTCAAGACATGGTTGTAAAATGCAAATAGAGAACGAGGAAAAGAAAACAAAATGATTTTGTGAGTTAAAGAGTATGGTAGAAGATGAGAATAAAAAAGGACTGGAAAGAAGATAAATCGACGATGAGAATTTATGGCAATGGACTGTCATCAAACGTGCCATTTCGAGTTTCGAAGCACACTAAAATACCAGTTGTGAGAATTAATTAACTGAAGTCAGCGAGATTGAAGGAGTGATAACGAGATTGCAGAGGCAAATAGGCGGGAGAGCAACAACGATACTTACCAATCAAAAGAGAAATTGGCCATGTTCTTCCGAACTTATGGAAAATTCACGAATTTGTTTGGCACTCTGAAGAAATCAACAGCGCAGCCGACCATTCTACGGTTACAGTAGACGATAGGTTATTTCGAGTCATGCAACTCTCTAGACAAAGAGGTGTAAACCTAGCTTCGAAGTCGCTGAACTTCGAATGTCCTAAAGTCGACTGTGTAGAATGACGTAGAAGACATTGTTGTGGTCAGTTGATACCATTGTTAGATCTAGAACTCGTAGAATCGTGCGTGAGATAATTAAATGAAAAATGAGAACAAAAATTATGAATGGTATCATAGAGACCAAAGAACTTCAAATGAGGGTGAAGAGGGAAACAAAGAAAAATTTCATGGAGGTTAAAGGAGAGAGAAATGGAAAATGATGTATAGTGAACACAAATTATGTGTGAGTCTCATATAATCAATAAATTGTAATTTGATTCATACATATGTTGGGTGTAATCATATTACGGGATGTGGCCTAATAAAACATGGTGGGCTCGCGGTTGATTCCCATTACAAGATTGTAAACACAATCAAATGTAATCGGGTGGGTCCCAAACATGGTGGGGCTCGCGATTGATTCCCATTACAAAATTGTAAACACAATCAAATGTAATCGGGTGGGTCCCACAAATTTTTATTCTTATTCTCACTAAACGGAGTCTAAATGTGTGGGTGATTCGAATTTCTATTTTTTTTAATTTAATAAAAAAATATTATGTTTTAACCAATTTAACTATGTTCGAGTTGGTCGAATATCTATATTTTCAGTGGGACTCGACCAATTCTATTTTTCTAATCCATATGATTATACTTTTAGAGTTATAAACCTATTAAACATAAAATTGAAAGTTTATGAATCTATAAACATGAAAGTTGAATTAAAATTGTAATTTGACCTTAAGAAGATATATTTATTAGTACTTAATAGATCTATTAACACAAGTTTAAAAAAGCTAATATGAATATAACTTAGCGGTTAAAATATTTAATTTTTTCTTTGAGGTCAAAAGTTTAAATTTACACTTCATATTTGTTCTAAGAAAAACAAACCCAACATTAAAAATTTAAGAACTAAAGTTGTAATTTAAAATTTTGAAATTTCCATAAAAGAAATAATAATGTGTTATAGATGGGGGAGTTTGTAATGGTCCATAGTGCTTTATCTAGCTTAGTGTCAAGTATTTCAACTCCATTTTAAGTTTTAAGTTTAATTAAGGTTGATATCTAAAAATGGTCAATGTTGTATTTATAGTTTGGACTTTGGAGGGACTAAGATGTGCCTTCAAAATCGAAGATAAATGAAGTCTAACACCAGTGTGATATTAGCCACAAGATCTCCGATGATCAAATTAGAAAGGCAAACTATGATTGATAATGAAGAACTATTTGAGTATGGAATGTGGCTTACTCCTTTCCTTCTACAAATTACCTCTTTTTTATATAGTTTATAAAATAAATTCTTTTTTTTGCTATAACTTGTGGTAGAATATTCTTTTAATCCTATAATAATTAATTCATAATTTTTTTTTTTTTTTTATAACATGTGGAGTGAGGATCAAACCTAAGACCTCATAGTCAATAGTACATACATTATACCAGTTGAGTTATGCTTTTGTTGTTGTTCGCTCTTTAATTCATAAACTCAATTAAGACCATTTCAAATGTTTCACTTAATCATTATTACATAGAAAAAAAAAATATAACCAAACATATATAAATAATGAAGTGGTATTTGTTGGTGGGAGCCAATCCTAACAAAATTCGGTGGATAAAGCACCAATTATCATCTCAAAGGATGATGATTTGATTTCTCATCCTTGTCATTGTTGAACTAACCAAAGTGTAGGTGGAAATTTGTAGGATTTTTAGCAAAATATTGGAAGAGAGCAATCCCACATTGAAAATGTGCAAGGAAGTGATGGATTCCAAGTATTGTAAAAGAAGTCTATGACTTTAGATTCAAATAATACCAATTAGAAACAATTTAAGTTATGGTATACTAATTCTAGTTGTTCAAGTTGTATAAAACTTGAGATATTTGGCTAGATGACCCTAAATTAAGGCCCGCTCGAGAATATGACCCAAAATTTTAAAAATTAGTCAAATTGATCTTTTGCTGACATCATCAACCCTTTTTTTTTTTTTTATAATTCTCGCTAGCTATTTTTCTCGTACTCCTCACACTCATGGGAGGGTAGCGAGAGCAAACAAAATAACATTAAAAATATGGTTGATGATGTCAGCAAATGGTCAATTTGACTAATGTTTAAAATTTCGGGTCATTCTCTCGAACGAGTCTTAATTTAAGGTCATATGGCCAAATAGAATTTTGTCTGATTGTAATATTTTTTCACATATTGAAGTTTCTTTCTGGTGGGTCGTGGTCTTTCTTTGATTTTTGATTTTTTCATGTAAATTCTAGTGTTTTCTTATTTTGTTATTTTCTTTTAAGTTATGTTGATGGTTGAAGAGCTTCTGGGTGAGCCAAATAGGTGGAAGTTGCACGTTGCACCATAAATTTCAGCAGGGTTTATCGACATGTGAGGAAAAATAAAATTCTTGGAAGGTGACATTCCAAGTGGTCTAATTTTATGGTGGTGTAGGTTATAGTTCTCCATTGTTGGTGAAGACAATAAGTGTATCACCAAATGTGGATTCTTCAAATATCTTGTCAATGTGGAATTTATAGGATTTTTGGAAAAATATTAGAAGAGAGCAATCCCACACCGAAAAGGTGCAAGAAAGTGATAAGCTTCAAGTACTATAAAAAGAGTTTATGGCTTTGAATTCAAATCACCGCCATTAGAAACACTTTAAAGTAAATGATGGACGTCAAATATATAGCATTTTACCCTTCAAAAATAGTTTATTTTTGCTTGGTTAAGTCAGTAGAGATAAAAAGATATGTTTAGAAAAGCAAAAATGAGGAAATCATGCATCTCGGGCATGGTAACCATGTTCTAGTACTTTTTAGGAAACCGACTATTGCGATGCAATGCAAGTGCATATTCCCCGATGAAGTGAAATGCGATGCAACCGCATCACTGGACACATCACACTTCTATTTTTTTTTTTTTATAGAATTTTGTCAATAACTATCATTATATCAGTTTATTTATCAATGATAACAGTCAGTGACTATAACTGATTTTTTGTCATATTTGTCAAATATTTATATTTTGCTATATTTGTCATTATTTTGGGTATGATTGTTATCTATGCAACCTGAATGAACAAAATAATTTTATTTAGATAAAGATAATGTAAATCTACATTAAAATTATATAATTGTAATTAAAAAAAATCTAAAAAAAGAGAACAAGTGGAGAAGAAATGGTGAGACTCACCATCATCAAATCTTACTATGTTTTTTTTTTCTTATGAGAATTTATCTTACTATATCTAAAAGTTTTTTTTTTTTGATTACATTGGGGGTGGGGGGATTCGAACCACAGACCTCGTGGTCGTCAACTGATACATATGCCAGCTGAGCTATGCTCGCTTTGGCTACTATATCTAAAAGTTGTTAAAGGGGAGAAAATTTCTTTCCAAATTTTTTCCTTTGGTTTTTAAATTAAAATGGGTAAATATTACCCTTTAATCTTTCTACTCTCCTCTTGCATGTTTATTTTTTTGCCTTTTTCATCAATGTTTTTTTTTTCTTCCATTTCATCTTTACTATATCTAAAAGTTGTTAAAGGGTAGAAAATTTATTTCCAAATTTTGCCCTTTGGTTTTTAAATTAAAATGTAGAAATATTACCCTTTAATCTTTCTACTCTCCTCATGCATGTTTTTTTTTTTTTTTTTTTTTTTCCATCTTTCATATGACTCTCCTTAATCTTTCCTCTTCCTCACCAAACCATGAATCCAACATATCACTTATGTTATTAAATTAAATAATGTTCTTTGAAATACGTTTTTCAAATCATTCAGTTTCTTGAGAGATTTCTAGGGTTGCTCATAGTGGTTCCGGCAGGCGTCGACGCAACAACGGGGTTCAATAGCAGTCGACAGTGAGACGGCGACGTCCTCTTTGCGCCTTGCATCACCGGGCTGCTCCTTTCTGTTTTCTTAGGGGTTTTGGTTTTCGGATCCTAGGTGATACGAAACCTCCAAGAATAAGCGTGAGAACCCCTTGATTATACGGACCCCCAACACATTAACTTGAAAACCCAGTAGCCAATTTGGTCTCAACCCCTAAGAAAGGCTAGAAAACAGGTTACTTAGATGATCTAACAAACCAAGGATCGGACAAAACTTTTGGCTCCCATCAACCCTCGATCTTCAAAGCACTCCACAAGCAAGACAGATCAATCCTCACTTGAATGCTCCAAATGTTCGTGCATTCTATCACAAGAACACACAAGAAACCCAAAACACTACATTTCCATGTATTCTTATCAACTTCCCTTACATTAGACAAAACAATTTCCTTTTATAGACAAGAAATTATAGTGCATGCAAATTAATGATTTCCCCAACCACCTAACTTCTACTTTCCAACAACCCATATTAAAGGATTTCCCCAACTACCTAATTAAAGGAATTCTCCAACTACATAATTAAATGTATGCTTTCTAGGAATTCAAATTTGAATATTACAACATTAATAAAGTCTTCATATCATTCCATGCATTTGAACTTGTGACAAAGTTTAGTCATGCATTCCTCTTCTTGTTGGCTTTGATTGTCCTTGCTCCATAACAATGATTTGACTTCCTTGACCTTCATCATAGATATGAATTGGATTGTCAAGATAATTCATATCGTCGTCCCGTTCTTCAAAGGGATTCGTCCTCGAACCCTAAAGATCTGTTGAGCACCATCTTTGATTTGAATATGATTGTCAAAAATAATTCTCCAAATGATATATCAATATATTTCCGAGAACTGATTTCCAAGAATGGAAAGTTTTCTACAGGGCGGTCCTTTAATCTTGGTGCAATATCTTCTTTCTCAGAGCTCGGATTGAAACAAAACCAATTGGGTTAGAAAGATATTCCAATAATCTTTAAAATGGCACCCAATTTGACTGTTTGCGAAGTAGTAATCAACCAGATATAATATTTCGAAGTCAGCTGCAGCAGATTC
The DNA here is from genome assembly GCA_028017165.1 of Herpetospermum pedunculosum. Taxonomy (NCBI): domain Eukaryota; kingdom Viridiplantae; phylum Streptophyta; class Magnoliopsida; order Cucurbitales; family Cucurbitaceae; genus Herpetospermum; species Herpetospermum pedunculosum. The sequence continues at coordinate 58,719,790 of CM051528.1, forward strand.
TAAACAGCAGGTTTTCCAGACCGAATAATGTTCATTCAAAAATCAATATCTTCTTTTCTACTCAATGAAATTGTACAAAACAGATTTTTTTGGATAGCTGACTCACATGGCTTTAATTTAAATCAAGTAGGCTTATTTCAGAGATGTAAAACACTAAGAAACAAGGAATAGAATGTAGATGAGGAAATTAAAAAAACTGGGCAGAACACTCAAATCGTATGGGCTGAAGAAAAATTGATAACTAAAGTTATAGGGCTCGGGTTAATGTGAAATTTGTCTTGTTTGATAGATAAATTTGTGCTGAAAAATACAAGAACAAATTTGACATACTTTACTGTAATTGGAATCTTCAAACATACAAAATACAGCAGATGCACGCGGAAGACTTATAAAGAAACACTTCAAGAAGATGGTTTTTTTTTTTTTTTTTGAGTTTTAAATAAGATGGAAATAAAAGACACGACAGAAAGATAGATGATATACCCGACCTAGAGCCAAAGCTCTGATACCAAATGATACGAAACCTCCAAGAATAAGCGTGAGAACCCCTTGATTATACGGACCCCCAACACATTAACTTGAAAACCCCAGTAGCCAATTTGGTCTCAACCCCTAAGAAAGGCTAGAAAACAGGTTACTTAGATGATCTAACAAACCAAGGATCGGACAAAGCTTTTGGCTCCCATCAACCAGGGGCGGATGCATGTAGGGGCCAGCCCTCGAATTATTTAGTTTGTATATTTATATAAAATTGTAGAGTTTAATTGAATTAGTTGTTATTATAATACAAATAAATGCAGAATTTTATTAATGTCTAGTTGATGGAAGGATGGTCGTGGGGCACACCTCCAATTCTCTATTCTCTTTGGGCCCGAGTTCGATTTCAGCCACCGTATCTTTTAGCTTTTGTTATCATTTTAATTTTATAATTATCATTTTGATTTGTTTTAGTTTGCTCTTTTTGTGGTGCGGCTGTGGGACGGTTATCGTCGATCCTTTCGGGGAGTTCAGATAGGTTTGTGTTATTTGAAGTTTGGGTAGGTATGGAGGATTTATCTCGCCGATGGGAACGATTCACGCTGACCGAGAGTGAGGAGATTGAAATTGTGGCATCGGACACAAAACTGTTATGGTCATCGGCCAATATTTAGAGGTGTGTAGTAGCTAAGCTCTTATCAAGTAAGAAAGCAAATGCAGAGTCTTTCCGCTCGGTTATGAAGGCAGTTTGGAAGGTGCATGCAAATACCCGAATTGAGATAGCAGATGAGAACATATTTTATGTTCATTTTTGTACTATGGCAGAAAAGTTAAGGGTTTTGAATGAGGGTCCTTGGACTTTTGATCGGTCTTTGATCCTTATAGTGTCGCCAATGGATTCCGAGCAATTAGGTGACCTGGATTTTAGTAGAGCCTCTTTCTGGATTCAAATTCACAATGTCCCAGCAAACTGTATGACCCGTGAGATGGCAGATTTGACAGGGAAACTTATGGGTAAAGTTGAGGAGATTGAGGGCGATGATTTAAATAGTTGGACTGGTCCATATATGAGAATGAGGGTTAACATCGATGTCACTAAGCCGCTGCGGCGAGGTGAGAAATTCAAAACAGTTGAAGGTAGGTCAGTGTGGTGTCCCATTCTATATGAAAAATTACCTGACTTGTGCTTCAATTGTGGGATTCTAGGACATCCTCATCGGGATTGCCAACAGGAGAGTACCGACGTCTCAGTGACAGGACTGTATTAATATGGAGACTGGATGCGAGCTACCTTACTTAAAAAATCTGGGGTAGGTTCCTGGGAGGAAGGGAATAGTGGGGAGGGGTCGTGGGGGGGAAGGTTTCGAGGTAGAGGTGGGCGTTTTGAAAGATGGGGAGGTCGGGGTCGGAGCGATCAGGCTAGTTGGCGTCGAGAGCAGGGCCCTACAATTATCCCTGGCCCGAAAGAGGTTGATGAGGGTGCGAGGGGGTTTCTGAAGCAGGTACCCTCGGTGGGAGGTAGCGGAGTAGAAGAGTCTGGAGTGAGTGTAGGGGGATCTATTCCCGGGTTGGGTAAGGGTGGGATGGAGAACGTATCTGAAGTAGGGGCAAGCGAGGGAATGAGGGAAGACGTGGTTCGGCAGAGTGAAGAACGAGTGGTCATGTTGGGGGAGGTGAGGGGTGTTGGGTTGAAGTTGGAAGGGCTAGTAGGGGAGGGAACGTCAACAGGGGTTGTGGAAAATAATGTTAGGTCTGAGATGGAAGTGGAAGAAGGGAATAATGGAGGAAGGAAGTTGATGCCTTTTACTGTAAGAAGGTATCGCAAATTTGAGGGGGAAGGAAAACGGGTGAATGTAGTGGGTCCGAGTCCATCTTGGGCGGGAAGAGAAAGGTTGTTGATGAGTGTTCTGAAGCACGTTTGGCAAAGAAAGGAAAGCCATTTTTAGCTTCAGATGTTGACTTTTTACCGGCGGAGACTGAGGATCAGTCTCGCCGATCGCAATGAAAATCTTATGTTGGAACGTCCGGGGTCTGGGAAACTCGAGGACGTTTAGAGATCTGAAAGACGTTGTTCGTCTTAATAATCCCGGTATGGTTTTTCTGTCTGAAACTAAGTGTGGATCAGAAAGGATGGAGGAGGTAAGAGTGGCTCTGAATTTTGCTGGTGGTTTGATGGTAGAGAGCAATGGTAGTAGCGGGGGGATCTGTCTCTTCTGGTGAAAGGAGGTTCTGGTGGATGTACGATCTTCCTCTTTAAATCACATAGATTGCTGCATTAGTTGGCGTGGTTTGAGGTGGCGTTTTTCGGGTATCTATGGGTGTCCAGAAAACCAGAATAAGCTTTTGACTTGTGAGCTTATTCGACGTCTCGCTAATGATGACGATTCACCTTGGTTGGTGGGAGGAGATCTAAATGAATGTATGTGGGCAAAAGAGAAGAAAGGGGGGGTGAGTACAAACAATCGGTCGATGGAGATGTTTCGAGAGACGGTTCATGATGTTTGTCTGAGAGATTTGGGTTATTTGGGTCGGGTGTTTACCTGGTCAAACCGGTGGCAGGAAGGAAGGGTAATTCTAAAAAGACTTGATCGTTTTTTGGGGAACTCATCTTTTGAGAAGTTGTTTGGTCGGATACGGGTGAGTCACCTGGACTGGTATGCCTCTGATCATAGGCCAATATGTGTGGAGGTCCAGGTTCAGGTACCGAGAGGGTCGACTGTCAGATGGGTGCCAAAGTTCCGATTTGAGGAGATGTGGACCTTGGACCCTGATTGTGGGGATCAAGTTAATATGTTCTGGTCTGGGTTTGAAGAGCAGGGTGGCCCAGTTGATTCAGTGGAAAGATCTTTTCGAGATTCTTTGAACAGATGTAGTAAGGGTCTCCAAGAGTGGGGGCGGTTGAAGAAAAAGATTTTCCATAAAGAGATTGATAAGCAACGGGCTTTGTTGCAGTTTGAGTATGAGAGGGAGGCGGGTCCTGACTTTAAAGCGATTCGGGTAATTGAGCGAAGTTTAAACAAGGCTTTGTTGGCGGAAGAGGTGTATTGGAAGCAGCGATCCCGGGAAAGTTGGCTTAAGTGGGGGGACCAGAACACAAAATGGTTCCATCGAAAAGCTTCTCTCCGGAAAGAAAGGAATCATATCTCCCAGATTAGGGGGCCTCAAGGGCAATGGGTGTCGGAGGGTGTGGCGATGAACGAGATTTTTTTGAGTTATTTTGAAGGTTTGTTCAGCTCGTCTTATCCAACGGAGCATGAAATTGAAGAAGTTATTCAGTCAATTCCTTGTAAGGTGTCTAGTGAGATGAATGATTTATTGACAGCCCCTTATTCTGAGATAGAGGTGCGGGAAGCTTTGTTTCAGATGGCACCGACGAAGGCTCCAGGACCCGATGGATTCCCGACTCTTTTTTTCCAGAAATACTGGAGTATCACCAAGGACAAAACTGTTGCCACTTGTTTGAATGTTTTAAATGGTGGGGCCTCTGTAAAGGATTTTAACCATACAAACATTGCACTAATACCAAAGAAGAAGCAACCAGTTGAGGTTGCAGATTTCCGTCCTATCAGTTTGTGTAATGTATGTTATAAGCTCATAACGAAAGTAGTGGCAAATAGGCTGAAAATGGTTCTACCAAGGGTAATCTCTGAATTTCAAAGTGCTTTTGTACCAGGTAGATTGATATCCGATAACATTTTGGTGAGTTATGAATGTATACACCACATAATGAATAGGCGACAAAAGGGATATGGGCTAGTGGCTTTGAAGCTGGATATGAGTAAGGCTTATGACAGAGTGGAATGGTCTTTTCTGAGGAAGGTGTTGTTTAAACTTGGCTTTGCTGCGACTTGGATTGAGTTAGTTATGGACTGTATATCCACTGTGAGTTTTTCACTTCTCATAAACGGTCAGCCAACGGGTTTTTTCAGGCCCCAACGAGGTTTGAGACAAGGTGACCCACTTTCCCCGTACCTCTTTCTGTTGTGCACTGAAGGTTTGTCCTGCTTGTTCTCATCGGCTATGGAGCGTAGGGAGATATCGGGTTGGCAGGTTGCGCGGAGGTGCCCTAAAATCTCGCACCTATTTTTTGCCGATGATAGTCTTATCTTTTGCAAAGCAAATTTGATGGAATGTTCATCTGTTCAGAGGGCCCTTGATGTGTATGCAAAAGCTTCTGGTCAAAGTGTTAATTTCTCCAAATGTTCAATGTTGTTTAGTCCTAATGTCTCGATCCCTTTACGTCTTTCGTTAAGTCGGCTGCTACGGGTCCGAGTGGTGGATAATTTGGGGCGATATTTAGGCATTCCGTCTCACTTCTCGCGTAATAAGAAAATGGACCTGAATTTTCTTCGTGAAAGGGTGCAAAAAGCTCTGGCAGGTTGGAAGGGGAGTCTTTTTTCAGCAGGAGGTAAGGAAATTCTAATAAAGGCAGTTGCACAATCCATTCCGACTTATACTATGTCCTGTGTTAGGATTCCTAAGAATGTATGTGAGGATTTGACCAGATGTATTACTCGTTTTTGGTGGGGTTCTTCAGCTCTTCATAAGAAGATCCATTGGAAAACTTGGGATCGTGTTTGTTGGTCAAAAGAAAAGGGAGGTTTGGGGTTCAGAAGTTTGGAAGGTTTCAATAAGGCCTTATTAGCAAAACAAGTTTGGCGTATTTTGCAGACCCCAGATTCGCTAGTGGCAAAGGTGTACAAAGGGAGATATTTTAGTGATTCCTCGGTATTGGAAGCTGAACTCGGGTGGAACCCCTCTTTTGTCTGGCGGAGTCTTTTGTGGGGACGGGAGCTCCTTGCAAAAGGGGTGCGTAAAAGGGTGGGGAACGGGGAGGAAACAAAGGTTTTTGGGGACCCATGGGTGCCTAGAGAACACTCTTTTCAGTTGATAACGTGTCCTCCTTTGGACAACATTGACATGCTAGTTAGCGATCTTATGACGGGGGAAGGTCGATGGGACGAAAGGAAAATTAAAGAGGTCCTATGGGAAGTAGATGTGGACCAGGTGTTAGCAATTCCGATTTGCCGATCAAGCACCAAAGACAGTTGGTTATGGCATTTTAGTAAAGATGGTGTCTTTTCTACGAAGAGTGCTTATAAGCTTTTTATCGCTGACAAGGAGGAAGCCTCCTGCTCTCAACCAGGGGGTCTAGTGCTTTGGTGGAAAAGGTTATGGAAGTGTCCTATACCAAATAAAATTAAGGTATTTTTGTGGCGTCTTTTTCATGATATTCTTCCAACAAACGATAATTTGTGTAAGAGACGTGTTCCTATTCACCCTTGGTGTGTCATATGTAAGCGAGAGAGGGAAACATCATGGCATACTTTTTTCTCGTGTAAGAGGGCCAAAGCCATTTGGTCCTATGTTCTCCCTACTGTGTGTTCACAACAGGGGGTGCTCCCTTCAATCCAAGATATGTGTGTGTGGGTTGCGATCCACCTGAGTGCGGAGTCGGCTCGATATTTCTTTTTGACATGTTGGTTTTTATGGAATGATCGGAACGCAGTAAATCTGGGTAAAGTTATTCCCAGTGTGGATGTTCGTGTGAAGGAGGTTCAGTCTTATCTACGAGAGTTAGACCAGGTGCGAACTTTGGGCGATGTTGGCATATCAACGAGGGAACAAAGGGGTAGTGGCATGGTAGGGCGGAGTTGGGAGGCGCCGGCCATGGGCACGCTCAAGCTTAATACTGATGCTGCGATTTCTATTTCAATGCGGCGGTCGGGCCTGGGGATGGTGGTTCGGGATGCAAGGGGAAAGCTGGTAGTAGCGCAAACGGAGGTAGTGGAAGGTTTGATTGATGTTTTGTCTGCCGAAGCTTTGGCGTTGCTCAAAGGTCTGCAACTTGTAGTGTCTTTGGGCTTGTCAAATGTTAGTGTGGAATTGGATGCCCAGGTTTTGGTCAGAGCGTTGCTCTCAAATGGTCTTCTTTTGGCTCCTCAAGGAGTTTTGTTGGGAGAGATAAAACTGTTGATGGCTCAAGTTGGTGTGACAGGTCTATTTTTTAGTCCGAGATCGACTAACAAAGTGGCTCACAATCTCGCGGGTTATGCTTTGTCTACGGGAGATTGTTCTGTTTGGGACTCAAGTCTCCCGTTTTGGTTATCTAGTATTTTACTTTCAGATTCTTCTGCTTGTAGCCCTATGGGCATGACCTTTTCTTAATTGATATATTACCTTTTGCTATCAAAAAAAAAAAAAAAAAATTCCATTATAATTTGTATTTATAATTATAAATATTTATAATTATTTACTTAGCTCTTTTAGCTTTTGTTCTCATTTTAATTTTATATATTATTTAATTAGGATTTAGTTAATTCCATTACAATCTGTATTTATAATTATAAATATTTTGAATTTCATTATTTACTTACTTATTTAGATGAATAATTCTATAATGTTTTATTATAATTTTAGAATTAAATTTTTTTCTATAAATATTATATAGTGTGTATTTAAAATTATATTTATATGAAGGTAAAATTATAAATTTAGTCGTCATTCAAAGTTCAAAATTATGTCTAATAGATCCCTAAAGTTTAAATGTCTGGTAGATTCTTAATTTTTAAATTTTGTGTTCAATAAATCCTTAAACTTTAACCATGTCTAATAAATTGACGAGCTTTCAATTTTGTTATTATTATTATTTTAAAATAATTGTTCTATTATAGAGAGATTTAATTTTATATCTCATTGAACTTTAAAGTTATAATATTTTATCTAATAGATATGATTTTTTAAAAAATGTCGAATAAATTGAGGACCTATTAGACACAAAATAAAAATTTATGTTTAATAAAACAAATATTTTTTTAAAATTTAGAATATGTTTCTATTGGATAAAAAAATTGAAAATTTATGGATTTGTTAGATACAAAATTGAAAGTTTAGAGACCTATTACATACGTTTTAAAGTTTATGGATCATATATACACAAATACGAAATTTAAGACTAAACTTGTAATTTAACCTTATTTGAATTGTGCCCCCTCTGACATAAATTCCTGGATCCGCCCCTGCCATCAACCCTCGATCTTCAAAGCACTCCACAAGCAAGACAGATCAATCCTCACTTGAATGCTCCAAATATTCGTGCATTCTATCACAAGAACACACAAGAAACCAAAAACACTACATTTCCATATATTCTTAACAACTTCCCTTACATTAGACAAAACAATTTCCTTTTATAGACAAGGAATTATAGTGCATGCAAATTAATGATTTCCCCAACCACCTAACTTCTACTTTCCAACAACCCATATTAAAGGATTTCCCCAACTACCTAATTAAAGGAATTCTCCAACTACATAATTAAATGCATGCTTTCTAGGAATTCAAATTTTAATATTACAACATTAATAAAGTCTTCATATCATTCCATGCATTTGAACTTGTGACAAAGTTTAGTCATGCATTCCTCTTCTTGTTGGCTTTGATTGTCCTTGCTCCATAACAATGATTTGACTTCCTTGACCTTCATCATAGATATGAATTGGATTGTCAAGATAATTCATATCATTAGGGATCCGACATACTGGTTTTTTTGTGGCTTGAGGTTTTTTGGGTAGCAATCAACAACGCGATGGTGGGTTGTCCGATGGACGAATTGGTCAAGAAATGGAGGGGCTTTTGAATCACGGAGGGGGAGACTAAAGTTGTGCAGTCAGAGGCAGGCGAGGCTCTTCTTTCGGCAGCGAACGCGCGATTGTGCCTGGTGGGTCGGATACTCTCTTCTCGAAGAATGATCGTGTAGGCGTTTCAGTCGATTATGCAATCAGTCTGACGAGTCCATGGTGGCACAAGGGTGGAGGCGACAAGGGACAATTTGTTTGCTATCCAATTTCGTACGCTTGAAGAGAAGAGACGGGTTCTGACTACGGGTCCGTGGACATTCGATCGGGCCTTTGTAGTGTTGGTTGAACTGCAAGGGTCTGATTCAGTGTCGCAATTGGTTTTCAATAAGTTCTTCTTTTGGGTTCAGATTCATAATGTTCCTTTAAACTGACAGGTTCTGGAGCAGGCACAGAGGTTAGGGGGTAGGGTTGTTCATGTTGAGGAGGTGGGCGACGTGGATCTGGGCGATTGGATTGGCCTAGTCCTTCGGTTATGCGTGGTGATGCAGATTGATCGGCCACTTCGTCGGGATTTTCGCATTGAAGATGACTTAGGTATTGAACATTGTTGTTTTGTTTTATATGGACATTTGCCTGATTTCTGTCATGGTTGTGGGCGATTGGGCCATGAGAGACGAAAGTGTGGTTTTGTCTGTGGGGATGTCAGGTTAGGAGATGAGCAATATGAGGAATGGATGAGGGTCATTCTGTTAGCTTTGGTTAGGTGCAAGAAGAAGGGGGAGGGATTGGGTCAGGGGAGCGGTGTTGGTGAGCGCGGGGGGAGTGGGAAGCATATGATTGAAGTTGAGGTAGTGGCGTCGACTTCGGTGGTCCCGACGGGGCTTTAGTGGAGGTGGTGGAGCGGAACAAGGGGATAATTGTAGGGGACCTGGTGAGGGGTGGGCAGATGGGTGAGGTGGTCATGGAGCGTCTTGCTTTTGCTGCAGCTGAGGAAAGTGTTGGTTCAGGCCAGGGGCGGAGCTACATGGGGGCTAGGGGGCCACGTCCCCCCCCCCCCTCAAATTATTAGTTTTAAATATTTGTATATAAAATTTTGAAAAATATACCTACAGATTGTCTATTTGTATACCCAAAATCGAAAATTAAAGCGAAACTAGTGTTTGGTTCGTTGGCAAGGGGTACGAATTTCAACTTGCCTTCCTGAAGGCGCCTCGAGTTTGAGCCCTTCTAGTGCCAACTTTTGTTTTCTTTTTTATTTTGTTTATCAGTTTGTTAAAAAAACATATTTCAAATTTTAATACTTAATATATTTAGTAGAGAATTCTAAAATGGTTTATTATTATTTTTGAATTAATATTACTTTATATAAATATTATATCTTCTAAAAACAAATTATATACAAATATTTAAAATCATGTTTATATGAATAGATTCTAAAAAATCAATTATATACAAATATTTAAAATTATATTTATATGAATAGAGAATTACAAGTTTAGTCTTTCAATTTTTAAATTTGTTTTTAATAGATTCGTGAAGTTTAAACAGTTTAAATTTATTAAATTTAATTTTCTAAGTAATAGGTCTTAGACATTTAATTTTTTTTTCCTAGTAAAAATCAACTTTTGAGGACTCAATTAAATTTATTAACTATAATTTTGTATCTAATAGGATTTAGACATTTAATTTTTTGTCCACTAAAAATCAACTATTGAGGACTCAATTACACTTGAAAATTTTAATTTTGTATCTAATAAATACATTATTATTTTCAAACCGAACATAACTCAATTGACATAAAATTATGCATTTGACTAAGAGATCAGGGGTTCGACTCTTGCATTAATTAAATATTTTTGTAAAAAATTTTAAAAAAATACGTTATTTTTTTTCTTTCTAATATGTCTTTATTAGATACAAAATTAAAAGTTTAAGGATCTATTAGGCTCAAAATTGAAAATTTTAGAGTGTTTTACCCACATTTTAAAGTTCAAGAACTATATAGACATAAATCGAAAATTTTAAAGACTAAACTTGCACTTAACCCTATTGGAATTGTGCCCCTCCTGACAAAAAATCCTGGATCCGCCCCTGGTTCAGGCCACAGGGATGGGGGAACCGATCGGGGGACTATAAGGGGGGCCAGTGAGGTTAGTATGAAGCATTCTGCTTCTGGAGACGGGAGTGTAGGTCCATGCGTTTTAGGTGTGAGTGTCTCTAGAACTGACTTAAAGTGTTATGCTTCCAGGGTGGAGGTTGGAAGTGAAGGTTTAGGGCCAGTTACTCAAATCTATGTCTGAAAAGGGGAAGAAGAAGGTAGTGAGTCAAGAGTGGAGTCGTTGGCCTTACTGTCGGAGGAGGTCGGGGACCGAATGACGGTTGACGGGGATCTGGAAATAGATGGGATGGACGGGGACGGGGCGGGGAGGGGGGGGGGGAGGTGAAATCTCTTAAGGGGTGGAAGAAGCGAGGGATGTTGTCTTTGAGGGATGGATTGGGTGGTGATAATCAAGGAGAAGGGGTTGTGAGGAAGCGAGGTAGATTGGAAAAATAAATGGTGGTCTTTGCACACGGGGGAGAACTGGGGAAGAAGACGAGGAGAGGAGAGGTTCCTGGGGAGCAGGGTCGTTCGAAGTTGACCGATCCTTTTGTTTTTTCGGTGGCTGCGCTCCAGTCCCGTCATCCATTATGAATGTGATATTTTGGAATGTATGGGGGATGGGGTCGGACCATGCAATCCAAGGATTGCTCAAGGGGATGCAATCAATAAGACCTCGACTTTTATTATTGTCAGAGACAAAGGTGTTGAGTTCGCGTTTTACGACCCTGAAGTTTGAGTTAGGTTTTTCGAATTGCTTCTGTGTTTATAGTGTGGGGAGCAAAGGTGGTTTGACTTTGTTATGGACGACGGAGGTGAGCTTTAGCCTCTTGACCTTCTCACCCCATCATATGAATGGTTGGGTGGACTGGAAGGGCGAGCAGTGGAGTTTTACGGGCTTTTATGGGTACCCTCAGGCGGAGTAGAAACATTTGTCGTGGTCACTGCTCAGGCAGCTGCGGGGTAGTGATTTGGCTTCGGGATTGGTTGTGAGGATTTTAATGCTTTACTATATCAGTATGAGAAGAGGGACGAGAGGACAAAACCGAAGTCTAAACTGTAACGACCCGTGTTTTCAAGAAATATATATATATATTACTCTCTTGGATATAAATTTAGATTAATTGGATTTTTACTTCAAATCCAATTGGAGCAAATTATATTTAAATTGAATGAATTAAGATAATAAAGTTTTTTAAAGTTTGGATGAGAGATTTTGTAATTTATCTCAAATTCATTACTTTAGAAATTTATTAATAAAAAATTTGATTTTTATTTTTGGGATTTAAATTGGTAAAAAATTGTCTTTTAAGAATCTTCTAGATTAAAGTTCTTTTAATTTAATTTTGGAGTTTAATTTGGTTTTAAAAGAATTAAATAAAAAAAATAAGAAAAAATTGGGAAAATAAGAAAAGAAAGGTCATGAGTTAACCTAACAACAATTTTTCTTATTACTTTTGTAAATTGAGTGAAAAACCCCAATTTATCTTCATCTCTTTCTTCCTCCACGTGAAAGCCACACAACCGCACCTCATTTGCTCTTCTCCACCCGTCGCCTCGTCCATTGTTGTTCTTCTCTCATTCATCTAGCTTCCACCTCCGACCGGTCTACTTCGTGTCTCTCTCCCTTCGCACGTTGGCATCGATTGAAAAGTCCATCGGAGCCACGACCTTTTCTTCGCTACAAAATCGTCCGGAGTCACAACGATCTTCTTCTTTGTCAAGTTAGTCTACATCTTTAGTCGCCGACCAGTTGCGCTCTGTTCGTCGGCCTTTTGCTAGCGTTGGAGCCATTCGGTTGGTTCGGGTTCGTAGGTGAAATTCCAGCCTCTGTAGCGTTGAGGTTGTTTGCGAGTTGATATGATGGGGTATTTTGAGAACGTGACTTGCAAGAACAAGTAGTTTTTTTTAGCATTGTTCCAGTGGGTAAGGAAGTTCTAAAATTTCTTATTGTGTTCACTATGGTTGCTGTTTTTCTTAGTTGTAAGTCATGTTTTTTTTAGGATTGGTTTTAGGATTTTGCAAGCAATTTTGGAGGACTACTTTGGCCGGATTAGATTTGAGGTAAGTGACCTTACTACTGGTTAGCCTTCGGGCTAGGTTGGAAATTTTTATGATATCTGTTTGAATTGGCGAATGGATTTCTGTAGGTGATCCTGAATACTTTTGTATGTTGAGAAAAGTTTACATGTGATGTTTATGTGAAGCTTATGCATGCAAAAATGATATGTTATGTTTACGAATACCAAAATGATATGTTATGTCTATGTGAGGTTTATGCCTTAAAAAATGATGTGTTATGCTTAAGTATGAGGAGTTTCGTGTTATGCTTATACTTGAAAGATCAAAGAAAGGCCGTTGTGTAAGTTAATAGGAACAGTTTATGAATGAGATGTATGTTGAAAGTTTGAAGTTGAGACATGAGAGAAAATTACTCCATGTTGCATCGTTTTCAGTTTCTAAAATGTCTTGAGTGGGACCTCATGTATGTGTGTGCGACATAAGAGTCGTAAAGTTTTAAGACAACTACCTCTCAATTTCCTAAAATATATGACTGCATGTTTAGGGGCTCTAATCACATGAAAGTGATGTGCGTAGAGCTGGTGAGTATGAAAGTGATGCTCACCTATGCATGAAAGTGATGCATACCTAGAGGTTTTAGCGTGCTTGAAAGTGATGCATGCCTAGAGGGTTCCTTGTATATGAAATTGATATACCTGGAGCCGATGTGTATGAAATTGATGCACATCCAGAGAAAAAGGAAATGAGGTGGTAAGTTGAAAATGACAAAGTTTAGGTCCCACTAGTTAAGGTATTCAATCAGTTCATGTTGCATGTGGTTGCATAGTCTGGCCCCAGTAATGGGGTTACTTACTGAGTATTTTAAATACTTATTCTTTTCTTAAAATATTTTTTTCAGGTAATGACAGGAACGTACCGGGCGTTTGACGAGGTGGCTTGTTGGATGATGCCATGGGACTAGAGGAGTCAAAGCTTCCGCATTCTTTCATGTCGTTTTTTTACGAGTCAGTCCATTGATTTTGCTAATATTTTCAAAACTAGTAGTTTGATTTTAAGTTTTGTCTTAAATGACGCCTTGATTAATTCTTTTCATGATTTTATTGGGATCCCGAAATAAATGTATTTATGTGGACTTTGAGATGTTTCTAAACGTTTATTTATTTTCTATATTCTAAAATAAAGATTAAAGTCTTTTTGAGATTTATGACGTCATGCACGTAGTAATGGCCCTAGAGTGATGTCATAGGAAGTTGGGTCGTTACATAAACTTTGGGGTTTTCGAGAGGCCGTGAATAATTATGGTTTGCTGAATTTGGGTTTTCAGGAAGATATGTACACCTGGTGCAATGGTTAGCCTGGGCATTCGACGGTTTGGAAAGATCTTGATCGGTGTGTTGGCAATGTGGCATGGCAGGATCTTTTCCCACAGGCTTCAGTTGAGCATCTGAACTACAGCAGATCCAACAATCAGCCACTTCTTTTTTCACTACGATTAGGAGAGATGGTGCGCGACCCCATGAGTAGGGGATCCTGAGGTTTGAAGAAACGTGGTTATAGGATTCAAATTTTGAGGGTGTCGTACGGAAGAGATGAGGGTGAAGGTAGTTCCAATAGGTCTGGTGGCAAGGGCGACAAAGCAATGTATAGCCTCGTTGTCCCTCTGGGGGCGAGAGTTGGTAGGGGACTATTCATAGAGGATTCGTGAAACCAGTTCAGCAGGCTCTGGTAGACCTCGGTCAGATCGAGTCACGTGGGAGGTTGGAAGGGGCAGATGACGAGTTGAAGTGTTTCCTTATCGAGGAGGAAGTGTTTTGGAAGTAGAGGGCTAGAGAAAGTTGGTTGAAATGGGGAGATCGAAATATGAGGTGGTTCTACCACAAAGCTTCCCACCGAAGACGTATCAACACTATTTCAAGATTGAAGGATAGTGAGGGGAAGCGGCACGAGGACCCCGGGATGATTGTTGATTTGATGATGTCGTATTTCAGGGAGAATTTTACCTCTGAGGACTCGTCTGAGGCTGATCTGGGTCAGGTCCTTTCCAGTGTGCGGGTATCGGTTACAACAGAGATAAACATGCGGTTGACTCGTTCTTTTTATGAAGAGGAGGTACTTTGGGTACTGAAGCAGATTCATCCAAATAAAGCCCCCGGGTCAGATGGGTTTTCAGGTGCATTTTACCGTCATTCTTGGCCTATTATTGGTCCTGATGTAATCCAATGATGCTTGAGTATTCTGAATGAGGGGTTATCTCCGGCTCCTTTAAATGAGTCAATGATTTTTCTGATTCCCAAGGTTAAGAGGTCACGTCGTATTTCTGAATTTCGGCCTATTGCCCTGTGTAATGTGTCATATAAGTTGGTGTCTAAGATGTTGGCTAATAGGTTGAAGCCGATCTTAAATGAGTTTGTCTCTGACAACCAGAGTGCTTTTATTCCTGGTCGGTGTGTGGTGGATAATGTCATCCTAGGGTATAGTGTCTTCACACCCTGAAAGCTAAAAGGCGAGGGAATGTGGGTTGGGCCGCTCTGAAGCTTGATATGAGCAAGACCTACGATCAGGTAGAGTGGGGAAGACATTATGCAGCAGTTGGGATTTGCACCTCAGTGGGTGAGTTTTCTTATGCAGTACATGTCATCTTTCAGATACTCCTTTAATATGAATGAGCGACGGTGTGAGGATGTGGTCCTGAGTCGGGGGCTCCGACAGGAGGCCCCTCTGTCTCCCTATTTGTTTCTTCTATGTGCGAAAAGCTTGTCGCAATTACTATTTATAGTTGAACGGGAGAAACAAATATCGGGGTTGGCTCTATCCTGTGGGGGACAACCTATCTCACACATATTTTTTTTGCAGATGATAGTTTGCTATTTTTCCGGGCGAAGGGGGGTGAAGTCTGTGCAGTGTAGGGATTTTGCGACATTATAATAGAGCGTTTGGTCAGCTTGTTAACTTTGATAAATATGTCATCTCTTTTAGCCGCAGTTGTACTGGGGTGATGCGAGATCGGGTGAGTCAAATTCTCCAGGTAGGCCAGACTCTGTTTCATCGTCAGTATTTGGGGCTTCCTTCCTTTATGCCTTATAATTGGTCTGGTACGTTCAATTACATTAAGAAGCGTGTGTGGTGTCAGATTCAGGGATGGAAGGGAAAATTGTTTTCTGTAGAGGGGATGGAGGTCCTTCTGAAGGTTGTCATACAGGTTATCCCCTGCTATACGATGAAATGTTTTAGGCTTCCTAAGGGGCTGCTCTATGATATTAACCGACTCATGGTGCAATTTTGGTGGAACGGGTCCGGGAGGATAGACGGGTGCAATGGGTGAGTTGGAAGTGTTTGTGTCGGCCTAAGTGTCTGAGAGGCTTGGGTTTTAGAGATCTTGAGTTGTTTAATCAGGCTCTTCTTACAAAACAGTGTTGAAGGTTGCTACATCATCCGACGTCTTTCTTTGCGCGAACTATGAAAGGGCGATATTATGTCAATTCCGATTTGTTTGCTGCGCAGTTGGGGTTGAATCCATCAACTATATGAAGGAGTTTATTATGGGGACGAGAGTTGTTGGAATCTAGAGTCCGGTGGAGTATTGACAATGGAGAGCGTGAGGGTTTACATGCATAATTGGGTGCCAGCAGCATCAAGTTCCCGTATTACTTCGCTGGTCACCTTACCCCCTCATGGGAGAGTATGCGATTTGTTTACCGCTTCCGGAGGGTGGGATGAGGTCAAACTTTGGCAGCATTTCAACCCGACGAAAGTCCATGCCAATTTGACGATTCCGACCAATCGACGACATAAATTAAGTATACCCATGGAGTTTTTTCGCATCGGTTCTCCGTTTACCAGAGTACTTTTGCATTGGCAACTTTTTAAGCAATTTTCTCATCTCTACCATTAAAAAATTAACGACCGGTCATGGGAAAGAAGTGAATAAAATATTAGTGGAGAAACAATGCACTGCATCCGATGAGGACTAGAACGAAGCAAAGGACGACGAGTTTGAGGTCGATTTTGCCCGATTGGAAGATTTCGGAGAGCCACCTCATATTTTAATAAGAATATGATATATTGTCACTAGTGGAAGAAGACATAATCCAAATTGCATATCAAATACATATTCATCAAATTTTAATATCAAATGGATATTGGCTGAAAATATAAAAGAGAATAAGGAGATGACATGCAGTTGGTTGAAGAAAAGAGGGAAAAAATGAGATAAAACGAAAATGAAAGACTTTATTTTGACATCGCATATCCTTAAATTTTATTTTATTTTTATTGTTTAAAAATGATCACATATTAAGCTGGAAGATCTAACATTCATGTCAAACCGAGCATAGCTCAATTGGCATAAGGTTGTGCCCGTGACTAAGAAGTCATGGGTTCAATTCTCGCATTTATTAAAATACTGTTACAAAAAAAAGATCTAACATTCATTTGATTTGTTTGTTAATTTTAAAATACAAAAACAAAAAAATTAGGTTAACGTGAAATCATAAACGGAAATATAATTTATTATTTTGATGATTTAATTTAAGATGTTATCAATATCATTGCCAAATTAAATGTACTATTTTTTTTTTTTTAATTTTCATCCAAATTGGTTAGATAGTAATAATTTTTTTTTTGCAAAGGTATTTAATTAATGGTGGATTGAACTTCTAACCTCAGCACAACTTTATGTCACTCGAGCTATGCTCGGTTTAACTACTTTTAACAAATCTTTGAACTAACACTCTCAATTTCTAACTCTTATAAAAAGATAGAAAAAATATTAATTTATTAATCTTAGAGTGAAAAATTATAACTTTAACCTAATAATTGTATCAACTAAAATTTTAAATTTTATCTTTTTTTACTGATGATTTCTTCAATTATTTTATTATTTCACTATCTAACGAACATTTTTGTATGATTAAAAAAAAAATTAAATAAATGTATTTATATATTTAATCTCTTTTAGAAAAATAAGAGTAATTTTAATTTTTAATTATTTTTATCAAAGGTGTGATTTTATATATATGTATGTATATAAACACATTTGGTGATGAAAGATTGAACTCATGACCTCTTGGTTACTAGTCTATATAATAAACGGATTGAGCTATGCTCAATTAATATGAATTGACGAATTAAATTTATTATTGTAACATTTTTAAATAATGAAAAGCTTAACATCAAGTGGCTGTAGTTTAGTGGTAAGAATTTCACGTTGTGGCCGTGGAGACCTGGGCTCGAATCCCAGCAGCCACATTATTTTGTCCAAATGTTAACCTTCTAATATCAAATATATCCTTGATCCCTCTATTAATTTCTTTATTATTTGAAATGGTTTCAATTTTGTATATAAAGGCACCCAACTACATGGTTCACATTTACATTTTTTTATTCTCTCGCCTTCTCTCTTGAAGTGGTTCACATTTTTTTATTCTCTCGCCTTCTCTCTTGAAGTCTGAGAACAATAATCCTTCAATTTGAAGGGAATTGGTGTGGAAGATTCGTCCAACCTGCAGCAAACATGGATATTAGTGAGATTTTGGTGATGTGCAAAGACATGAAACTGACCAATGATGAAGAGGAAATCACAGAGTTGAAGGCGATATCAAAATTGAACCAATCGAATATTTCGCTATGCTTGGTTGGAAATGTTTTGATCTCAAGACTGGTGAATAGTGAGGCTTTTCGAAATGTGATGAAGAATACGTGGAATGTTCATAGAAGTACGACACTGGAATGTGTTGGAGAAAATGTATTTCTCATCACTTTCAAGTCAACTCTACATTTGAAGAAGGTGCTGAATAACGGGCCCTGGTTCTTCGATGGAGCAATCATCCTTATTGAACGTCCTAAAAGTTGGGACCAACCAGAAAAGATGTCGTTCAAGTTCGTATCTTTTTTGATCCATTTTTTTAATTTACCAGTTGGTTGTAGGAATAGAGAGGCCCTGATTGAGTTGGGGAAGAAAGTGGGCGAAGTGGAAGAGGTCGAAACGATCTCGAATGGGGACTGCTGGGGGAGGTTCGGGAGAGTTCGAATACGAGTTGATATCACAAAACCTTTGAAAAGAGCTTTACAAATCAGTGTGGAGGAACAAGAAGAAAAGTTATGGATTTTACTACGATATGAAAAACTTTCGGAGTTTTGTTTTGGGTGTGGGCGAGTGGGACACCTTCTTAGTGAGTGTGATAGGGTGCTAGAGGGAGAATGGGGAGAAATCAAGAACTCATATGGACCTTGGCTTCGGGCATCGGAGTTTAAACATAAAGAATATTATGATCGTGGCGGGCAATCTAAGTTCTGAGGCACAAGTAGGGGAAGAGGGAGAAGTGAAGGGTCATGGAGAAAGGAATCGGAGGAGACTAGAGAAATGACCAATATGCGGGCGACTCGTTAATCAGAGCCACCAGCCACGGTGGAGGGGGGAAGGGGGCAACTGATACAGTCTGGGCGGAAGGGGGGGGGGGGGGGGGGCTGACTAACTGTAACGGTCATGATATTAATTATGAGGGAGTGGTTATGGGGAAATGTTTGACGAAAAGTAATGTGAGAGAGAAGGAAAGTAAAGGAGGGGGAAGGATTATTGAGGGAGTGGGATTTTAAATGAGGAGGACTTAAAAAATGGAAGAAGTAAATTTGTCATCAGCATGGAAAGGAAAATCAGTTTTAATGGAGGAATTTGTGGACATGAATGATCCCCGACCTCGATGGTGCATTTAAAGGAAATGGAAATTGATATTATTGGAGATTCTGTCAGGACCCCACTTGAGGAATTTCGGAAACAAATTTGGAATAAAATTAATTACCCTTACTCCAAGGATGGGCCAACAATTGATAGGCGTGAGTTTGATGGAATGGCCCAATCTGGGCTAGCCCGTAACAAAGGAAAAATAACAACTCAGACACGTGGATTTCGAAAAGCTCACAAAAATAATAGTTAAAGGGTGGTGGACAATTTTCAAACAGTTAGCTCTATGGTTGGAAAAAGGAAATTTGAAAGTGACCTGACAGATTCGAATTTGGCAAAGAAAATCAAGTCATTTGAGAAGCCTGAAGCAATAACGATATCGGTGGAGGCTGATGTTCAGCCCCGCCGGACACAATGAAAATTTTATGTTGGAACGTCCAGGCATGGAAAGCTCGAGGACGTTCAAAGATTTGGAAGATGTGATTCGTCTTCATCATCCCTCTGTTATTTTTTTAACAGAAACAAAGTGCGGAAAAAACAGGCTTGAAAGTGTGAAGTGTGCACTCCGGTACAAGAATTGTCTGGCGATCGAGGAATCGGGTTGTTATGGGAAGAAGATGTTGATTTAGCAATCCGTTCTTTCTCCCCCAATCACATTGATTGTAGCATCACATATTTGAATAATTGTTGGAGATTTTCGGGGATTTATGGCTGCCCGGAAAAAGAGAGGAAAAAAGTTACCTGTGATTTATTAAAAAGGCTATCGAATAATGATGATTCTCCCTGGCTGTTGGGGGGATCTAAATGAATGTTTTTGGGCTCATGAGAAACAAGGGGGATCTGCTCGTATCTCTCAAACCATGACTCTGTTCCGAGATACTATGGATGATTTACAACTTTGTGGTTTCGAATTTGTTGGAAGTCCTTTTACTTGGACAAATAGGTGGCACTGTGGGCCTCCCATTTTTAAACGACTGGACCGTTTCCTTGGGAATGCATCTTTTTGTTGTTGGGTTTTATGTCCTAAAACTCGTGGTTGGTAAATTGTTGAGTCTGTAAATGAACTATTTAGAATAAAGAGATATTAGTTTTATTCGGTAAAGGTGTTTACTGGAATAAAGTGAAACGTGTTTGCATTAATCTATACCAATGACCAACACCCTTGACGATCAATCACACTTGAGCTTCATGTATGACATGATTGTGGATCAGGCTCAAGTAGACAGTCAAAATAGTCTATAGTATATTGATAAGGCTAGGTACCTTATCCTGGTAACACTAATGGATGCGGCTCGCTTTGTAATGTACAAAACAATGTGATCCGAATCGTTTTACATGGAGATGTGCGAGCGGGGGTGTTCTATGCGATGAGTTTGCGTAAGACTGAACCACGAAAAGTCGCTCTCTCTTTATAACGTCGTTTACTGAAGAGACCGACCTTTTCACCTGATGGCCTAGGTAACTCGATCTTAATCCTGAACATACTATGAACTCCTGCTTATTAGGCAGTATCCTTAGACTTGTACGGGTGAGAGTGGCCCATTAGCGCCGACTCAATAACTTATCATCTTAGGGATAAAGCCCAATAGGCAGCTGGGGACGTAGTATAGCAAGAAGGAGTTCACTCCTAACCTGCTTCAGGGTTAGTAGATAGGTTGTTCCCTTAATAGCTGACTCCGGGGCTTGAACATTGTGCACCCACCCTCTCCAGGGTTGAGAGGGTGTTCTGATATGTCGGTTGGACCGCTGATCAATTGTTCATTAGAGGTGTCAGTGGTATTTAAGGAACAAGACGTAACACAGGGGTTGAGCGGTTTAAATGACCTAGCTGTGATTACGAACAACCTGTGAAGGGTCGACTTGCCGATGACGGTTATATCAAGAGGACATAATATATCTACAGTGAGGAGAGTGCAACCCTCGGACTATAGTGGAGTCTCCGTGGGTTAACGAATGTTGATCGATTCGGATTAAAAGAGTTTTGACCGAATGATCTCGTATCGTTGGAGCTCATGATCTGTAGGTTCTTTAGGTTCTCCTGGTTAGCTCGGATAAAGCGGTATAACAGTGCTATAGGGAAGAATTCAGAGAAATCTGAATTCGGGTCTGTTGATTGAGGTTTTATGTATTTAAATGTGATTTAAATATATAACCAGAGGAAGTCGTATTTAAATATGATTTAAATAAACGACCGAAGAAAAACATGAATTTTGATTCATATATTGGAAAAAGTCGATTTTTCGGAAAACCAAGCTTGGTGGAGGATTTATTATTATTATATTAATATTTGATATTAATAATAATAATAAATTAAATCATTAAAAAAGTTTTAATTATTATTAATAATTTTAATTTATAATAATAATAATTATTATTATTATTAATCCACTATGGGTCCATGCATCACGTGGATTCCACTTCCAACTCTCATTCTCCAAGTTTGGAGAATTGGAGTCAATTCAATTTGATTTTGCACTTGACTTCTCTCAAGCTTTACTCTCACTTTCTCGCTCTCGTTGGATGAACTTCTTTAAGTGTTGAAGAATTTCTCCTTGGTTTAAAGCTTAAAGAAGTAAAAGGTGGAAGCTTTGGTGGTTGATGTTTCAAGGTTAGTCTTTTGGAAAGATTGAAAAAGAGATAAAAGTGTTTATACTTCTTCCCTTGATTTTAGATTTCAAGTTGTTGAAATTCAAGAGTTTTGTTGAATTGTGTTCTTGATGTACTTGATAAATTGTTCATCAAGTTCATACTAGCTCAATAACAAACTCAAACCAAAAGCTTCTTCTTCTTCCTTCACCCTCTCAATAAACCCCTTTTAGTTCAAGGAGTCCCACAACTCCTCTATTAAACCCGAGAATAGCGGGGACTACTCTAAGGGTGGTCCTCGACTGTTCGTGCTGTGTTCGTGACCGGAGGAGAGGTAGAGTTCGAGAAGGTTGTAGAGGAGCTGAGGTAGACAAGAAGACAAACGACAATAAAATGTATTTTTGCCCTTCCTTTAGCTCTCTAGTAAATTTACCGGTCGGTAAACCGGTTGATTTTACCGATACAAAATTTACCAATGAAGCTACCCAAACGTTGTTTCTGAAGTATTTGGGATTTTTTTCTCCGGTCGAGATTTACCGGTGTCGTATCGGTAAATCCTACACCGAGGAAATTGGTCGGTAAGTGTTACCGGTCTGGTTTATCGGTTGAAATTTATCAGTTGATAAAATTACCAGTTCAGACCAGAACCGGTATATCGGTAAAAATCAAGCGTTGATTTTTTCTCGGTATATCGGTCCAGTGTTTACCGATGAGGTTGAACCGGTCAGTTTACCGGTCGCAACATTATCGGTATATGGGCACCGGTTTATCGGTATCACTTGGTTCGGTTATTCTTTACCGGTCAACTCTCTCGGTTGACTTTACCGGTGGTAATGAATTTACCGGTTGGACTCGAAGTTGAGACAAATGTTAAGTGTTAGTATTGTTTCTCACTTCTTGTTTGTTGCTTATTGATTGTTGAAGATCCTCATACAGTTAAGGCTTCTTCCGCTGCGCCTCTGGTTGTGTCGGGATCCTTCGGTTCCATCATTTGTAACATTTTTAATCAAATAAAAGTTGAGCATTTAGATTGGTATGATTCTGACCATCGACCTATTTGTATTGATTTCTGTTTATCTAATGAGTATAAAGTGTCTAATAATAATAGGGGACGGTAGGTCCTTTTCTTTTCGTTTTGAGGAATTATGGACAACTGATAGACATTGTGGTGATATCATAAATCGTTGTTGGGAGGAAGAAATATTGCAAGCATCCCCTTTTGCGCCTAAAAAAGATATTTGTCTATCTTCTTTGTCTTCTTGCAAAAAAAGGCTTAGGCAATGGGGTATTGGGAAAAAACAAGACTTCTATGCATAAATAAAAAAACAGAGAGGCCTACTCCAAAATGCTTATAATGTGAGTGAAGGGCCAAATTTCCAACAAATTCAGATTATTGAACAAAGACTTGATAAGGCTCTCCGCTCGGAAGAAGTTTACTGGAAGCAGCGCTCTCGTGAGAATTGGCTGAAATGGGGGGATAAGAACACCCTTTGGTTTCACAAACAAGCTACAATTCGCCGAGACCGAAATAAAATTAATCGGATTCGGGGGCCTGATGGGATGTGGGTCGCAAATGAGTCTGATATGGAAAATATTTTTGTGGAATATTTTATGAAGATATTTAGATCCAATCATCCAACAGAAGGTCAGATTGCGGAGGCTCTCGGGCCTGTGATGCCAAAGCTTACAAATGCAATGAATGAAAGGCTAATGGCTCCGTTCACTGAAGAGGAGATTCACAGAGCTGTGTTCCAAATGTCCCCCACCAAAGCTCCTGGTCCTGATGGATTCCCGACATTATTTTACCAGAAATATTGGGAGACTATAAAGGATCCCACGGTGGATGTCTGCCTCAACATTCTGAACAACAAAGCTTCTGTAAGAGATTTGAACCATACCAATTTAGTGTTAATTCCCAAAATTAAAGTGCCGAAAGAGGTGTCTGATTTTCGTCCTATCAGTTTATGTAATGTTTCATACAAGATTATTACTAAAACTATTGCTAATAGGCTGAAATTGATACTTCCGGAGTTGATTACTGAGACTCAAAGCGCATTTGTTCCAGGAAGACTCATTTCTGACAATATACTTGTAAGCTATGAGTGTGTTCATCCCATTATGAATAAACGACAAAGTAAGCAAGGTCTAGCAGCTATTAAACTTGATATGAGTAAGGCCTATGACATGGTCGAATGATCTTTCATGCGAGGGATTATGCTTCGTCTGGGGTTCAAGGAGGATTGGGTCAATCTGATAATGGATTGCATCTCTACAGTCAGTTTCTCTGTGTTGATTAATGGACGTCCTAAAGGAATGATCCACCCCCAACGGGGACTTAGACAAGGTGATCCTTTATCTCCCTATTTATTTCTGCTTTGTGCGAAGAGTATTTCAAGTCTCATGTCTCAGGCACAACAACTAAAAGAGATAAGGGGCTGTCAAATATCGAAGAATAGCCCAATTATATCACATCGATCTATTTTTTGTTGATGATAGCCTTTTTTTCTGTCATGCTGTGGAGTCCGAATTTGAAGCAATCAAGAAAATCCTACATATTTATGAGAAAGCATCTGGCCAATGTGTAAACTTCTCGAAGTCTGCAATCTTATTTAGCATGAATGTCTCAGAGACCATAAAGGTGAAATTAGAACATTCCATACATATGAGTGCAGTTACAAATCTGGGGAAGTATTTGGGAATGCCATCTCAATTCTCTAGGAATAAGCAAAAAGATCTTGAATACCTAAAGGAGAGAGTATATAAAGTCATGGGCAGTTGGAAGGAAAACTTCTTTTCTAGTGGAGGCAAAGAAACCCTCATTAATGTTGTGGCACAAGCCATCCCCACCTATGTGATGTCTTGTGTTCAACTTCCCAAGACCTTTTGCGAGGAGCTTACAAAGTATTTTGCTAAGTTTTGGTGGGGATCAGCTAAACAAAAACCAAAAATCCATTGGATGAGATGGGATCGCATGTGTATTCCAAAAGAAAAAAAGGGGACTTGGCTTTCGCAATCTTGAAGGATTTAATCAAGCTCTAGTGGCTAAACAAACATGGAGGCTACTCGAACAACCTCATTCCTTGGCAGGCCGAGTGTTGAGAGGTAGATATTTTCAAAATTCAAATATTTTGGAGTCTAACTTGGAGAATAATCTCTCTTTCACTTGGCGTAACATTATATGGGGGAGGGAGCTGCTAAAAAGAGGAATTTGGAAAAGCATTAGAAATGGGGAGGATACTTTGGTACTTGTGACTCCTTGCTGAAGGCGGTGGTGGAGATGATTGTAGCGACTCCGTTAACATAGGTGGGTCTTTGTTCGTCTTGACGAAACATTAGAAGAAAATCATTGGAGTTGAAGAAATCTGAAGTTAAAATACTTTTAGGAGAGAAAAAGAAGGAAAGAGAGAGATGTGATTAGGAATAGTTTTAGGGATTTAAATTATTATTATTATATATTTTGTTTTTAAATTTTAGGTTGAATTGTTGGGCTAGTTTTTTATTTCGCTTTTGGTTTTTTTACTTTCTTTCTATTTTTTATTATAATTATTTAGGAAAATCATAATAAATAGTCATTTTTTTTACCCATCTCAACCTCGAATGTCCCATTTTTTAAAATTAAGTTTGGTGTCCCTTTTCTTTTTTCATTCTCTATCTCCTCCATTTTTCATTCTTTTTTTACCCTCCCAACATCTCTCATTTTAAGATTACATCTTTAAAAAAACTTCTATCTCTTTCTTACAAAATTTTCTCCAACAAAATCATTTTTCCTTCTTTCACCTGTAATCTTCATTTAAGGGATTCTATATTGTCTCCCCCTCACCTCAAATCTTCAATAACCAATATTCACTCTCTACTTACAAACGATATCTATTTTAAAATATTTTTCCTCACACCCGTAATTTCATTCTAATTTTTTTAAAAAAATAATAATAAGAATAGGTTTTAAATCTCCGAATGTTCAATGATTCAGAATGATATCTATTTTAAAATTTCTTTCCTCAATTTCCTCTAATTTCATTCTAATTTTTTTTTTTAAAAAGTAAGAATAAGGTTTAAATGAAAGTTTTCATCTCTCTACTTAACTCCAAGTCAAAAATATTTGTGTTCATTCCTCTCAACCACCGAATGGACCCACCGCGGAAGATCAATCCTCTCTAGACGTTTGATTTGAAGATTTTCTGGTTATAAGCTCCAACATCAATACGCCAAAATTGAACACGTTGAATTTCGACCACCTTTGATGCGCAATAGCTAGTGATACGGTTGAGCGGGGGTGAAAAGGGCGTTCAAGCCGAAGTCGGAAACAACGGCGACATAGTGGGGGCGGAGGAGGAGCTCAATTGTCACTTGAAGGAATGAAATAGCAAAGATTTTGTGGTTGCGATGCTTCGTTGAGAACACAGAGAGCTGATGTCATTGGGTATTTGATTGGTCTCATGGCTGAAGTGCGAGAGTGACCTCTACTTTAAGATGTAAGTACACTGTTTTTTTTCCCAAGTTTTAATTGTATGTTTTTGCAAATATTTGCAATTCACAATTTAGTGATAGCAAAGATTTTGTGGTTGTGATGCTTCGTTGAGAACACAAAGGGCTGATGTCATTGGGTATTTGATTGGTTTATGGCTGAAGTGCGAGAGTAACCTCTACTAAGATGTAAGTACGCTTTTTTTCCCCAATTTTAATAGTATGTTTTTGCAAATATTTGCAATTCACAATTCAGTGAATTTCGAATAGTGTATTTGCAATTCAATACAGTGTATTTTGTTTTTTTCAATTTTTTTTCCATCAATTCAACCTTTCATCAATTAGAGATATTTTTCTCCATGTCACTGCCTTTACGGTTCTTCTGCTACTTTAAGTTTTCTCAAACTTCTCTTGGTTAGTTATTGAGTTTGTATTTTTTTCGAAAACTTCTTTATTGCACCGACCACTGTAATTCCAATTTTGCAAATTGAAAATACACTCTAGTTGCAAACTGAAAATACACTCTAGTTGTAAATTGAAAATATGCTAGTATGTGTAATACACTATAATTTCAATCTTGTAATTACAATTTGCACAATTGCACAATTTCAAATACCCACGTAATTCCATTTTTACAAATTGTAAATACACTGTAATTACAATTTGCAAGTATTGTGTAATTTCAATTTGTAAAATTGCAAATATCCTGTAATTTCAATTTGCAAACTTAGAATGCTCGGTTTGTTTTTCTAAATGTATTACACGTACTAGCATATTTTCTTCCAACAATATGTTTTTCTTCTTCTTTTAATGTATTGTGTAATTGTAAATTGCAATGTACTGTGTAATTGTAAATACGGTGTAATTGAAAACACTCTTTTTGCACTTATAGGTAGGTGAAGTTTTTATAGGTAAGTGAAGTTAGTCTCAATTAGATTTTATTTACAGTTTTGTATATTAAAAATGGTAGGAAAGTTTGTCTGAAGTTCTGATTTTTTTTCTACTCTTTATTCTTTTTTATTTAGTTTTTTTGAATTATTAAATCTTAGGAATGAGTGAAGAGATGAAGATCTTAAGAAGGTTAGATAAGAAAGGAAAAAGTTAGGAAAAAAAAAAGATTAAAACATATATCAAACTTTGTAAAAAAAAATATCGAAAATGGAGGGATAAAATAAAGTAGGGAAGGCAGGGTTAGTTTTTCATCTAAATTTTTACATTTCTTTGATTTTTAATATATAATATGCACATGTGTTTGAAAAAAAAAATAATGAGATAAAGGAGCGGCAGGATATAATTATTTAGTATTATTTTCTTATAATAAAAAATAAAATATTTTACCAAGTAGAGTTATTGTTGTAGAGATATAATTGTAAAAGGGAAATTGTAGTAAATGACAATTTAAGACTTATTGTTTGCAAATATAGCATGTTTTTAAAAATTTTGTGGATATAGCAATTTCTATCGCTGGTATCTTATGACTGATAGAAGTCTATCGCTGATCACCTCAGTTTTTTATAGATTTTTGTCAGGGATAATAGTCTATCAATGATAATAGTCTATCACTGATAGAAGTCTATCAGTGATATAATAAAGTCTATCAGTGATAGAAACGAGTTTTTTTGTCATATTTGCAAAACATTTTAAAGTTTGCTAAATTTGCAATTAGTTTGGGCCTGATTGCTATTTGTGCAACCAGCCCATTGTAAAATGTAGTATTATTCTCATTTTATTTCTTTTAAAAATATAAATAATTTTTTTTCTATCTATTAAAATCAATTTACTCGGAGAAAGTATTCAATAAATAGTAAATATAATTAAATTTGAATATGTAATTATTTTTTGACAAATTAAAATATATGGTAGGAAAAAAAAATTGTAAAGTTAATTATAATTGACTTATAAAAACAAAACTTAAAAAAAAAAAAAAGTTGTATTTACCTTCATAAAAACTATATTATAAACTAATGAAATATGGTTTTGAAGAGAGTTTGAAAAAAACACTCACCTGCCTACCTATTTTAGTTTGTTTGTTTTAAATAAAATAAAATAAAATGTACTAAGGATTATTAATTAAATATAAAGGTCTCATATATATATATATATATTTGAATGAAGAAAATAAAAGACAGACTCATGAATTTATATTTAGTTTGTGGTTTTAATTTTTATGGTTCTGAGGATTGAGTTACCCTCCTAAGTTGCTGAGTTTGATTGATTCATAAATAAAAAAACTCTTTTGACTTCTTTCTTTTGGTTTTTAATACTTGAACTTTAGTTTAATCTCTAATCTCTGTAACCCTTTTTAGTTGCTACTGTGATTTTTTTTTTTTTTTTTTTAATAAAATATTGTTTACAAAATGCATACGGAGGTTCATTTTCTTTTGTTATTTGTTATGCTCAAGATTCAAGATTGGATGTTATTGTTTGTTCTAATTGATTGGGCAATTTCTTCTCTTTAGGTGGAAATAGTACGACCATATCTACATCTAATAAAATAGTTGACGATCAACAATCTTCAACAAAGTGTAAAACACGAGTTGGTGTAGAAGCTTCATCATCATTTACAGGCTCTTTTTGGGGTAATTTAAGGAGAAGGGGTTGATTTTGAAATAAATTAGAAAAATAGGGTTGTTTTGAAAAAAAATAAAAAAAATAGAGTTGTTTTTTTTTTTTATTAGAGTGCCCAGGTTGCCCACTCTAACCAGTCAAAAATAGTTACACACGTGGTCCAATCGTATGTGTCACCTCAAAAATTGAATTTCATTCTCATTCTCTTTTTTTCGTTTTTTGTGCTATTTTTTCCTCTTTTTTTCTTCTCTCCTTTCCTTTTTTCTTGTTTTGGTTTCTTTATTTTAATTTTTTTTATTATTATTATCATTTACACCATATTATCATTTATTTTCAACTAATCAATTAAAATTTAAAGATTTAAAATAATAATAAGAGAAATAAATAAACTAAATTATAAATAATTTTTCAACTTTATAACTTTATATTTAATTATTTCACTTAAAATGCTTCAAAATAAATTAATGTTCTAAATATCAATCATCATATTGTTGGTTGAATTTTGTTACCAAATGATAATGTTATTCGAACCATAAGAAATCGACGATTTTAAGAATAAAAAAAAAAATTAAGAATAAGTGAACATATTTTTAAAAAATAAAATAAACAACAATATTAAAACAATAAATTAACGAAACAAAAAAAATTTGACTTTTCTAATAGTTGTACATTTAAAGAATATGTGATTTATATTTGTCTATATCATATTTTAAACTAATCAATTAAAATTTGATAGTTTACGGTAACAACGTGAGAAATATTTTTCATAATTACCTATAGGAAACGAGGGCTAACATATGAAAAAAGTGATTTCAATTTTTTTTAGTTTCGTTAATTTTTTTTTTCTTTTTTTTTTTTTAAATATGTTAATTTATTCTTAGTTTTTTTTTCTTCTTTTTAAAATCACCAATTTTTTATGGATTGGAATGAAGATCATTAGAATATATATATATATATATATATATATATATATATATAAAATTAAAAAAAAACTTTAGCATTTGGTAACAAAATTCAACCAACAATACTATGATTGATATTTTGAGCATTAATTTATTTTGTTTAAATTTATTTAAAAAAAGTTAAGTGTTTTTTTTATAGCAATTAGATATAACGTTATAAATATGATTTTTTTTATTACAGTTATAAATATGGTTAGAAGTTTATTGGTAATTTAGTTTTGATTTATTTATTTATATAATTGTTACTTTGAATCTTCAAATTTTAATTGATTTGTTGAAAATAATGATGGGTAGATGATTTTTTTTTTTAAAATAAATAAATCAAAACTAGAAAAAGAGTGAGAAAATAAAAAAAAAAAAAAAAAAAAAAAGGAAAAAAATTAGAGAAGACAACAAAAAATGCGTGGCGCCATACGATTGGGCCAAGTGTAAAGTTGTCGTTTACTCCATTTGTGACTCCTCAGAGCGTCCTCAACTTGCGCACTCTAACCCGGATTTTTTTCAAAACAACCTTATTTTTCTAATTTATTTCAAAATAACCCCTCCCTCCTACTTTTTGCTTTGTACTTCTTTTATTAAAAAAATTATATCTTTTTAATCAGATATTCAAAATTTTCAAAAAATGTATGGTTGGAAAGCCAACAATAACAGCTTCAATTTTATACCTGGTTTCACTATTTTTGGAGTTGTGTATCAAAAGATAAAAATTATCGAAGTTGGAATATAGTTCTGCAAATCACAGATATTATTGTTTTACTAGATTAAAGTTTATTATTTTTTAAATATTTATTAGTGTGATATATTATTAGTAAATATTTATATTGGATGGTATATATTCTAAGAGCCTATATTCATATTGCTAAAAGAAACATTTATTCATAATTTATATAAGGTTAAAATATTTTTTTTTTCCTTAAAATTAGTCTCTATTTTAGTATAGGGTTAATTTTTATCAAAAATAGTTAGATAGTAATAATATCCTTAACTTTTAAC
This sequence comes from Herpetospermum pedunculosum, assembly GCA_028017165.1. NCBI lineage: Eukaryota > Viridiplantae > Streptophyta > Magnoliopsida > Cucurbitales > Cucurbitaceae > Herpetospermum > Herpetospermum pedunculosum. The sequence goes on from CM051528.1 coordinate 58,750,219, forward strand.
ATTTTTTTTTTTTTGTAAACAGAATGTGGAATTGAACCTCTAACTTATTAATCAGGACACAATTTTATGTCAATAAAACTATATTCGGTTTGACCACTTTTAACAAATCTTTGAAGTATCACTCTTTATTTCTAGCTGTGATAAAAAGAGAAAATATTAATTTATACTTTTAAATTTTAGAGTGAAAAATTATAACTTTAAACTAATAATTGTATCAATTAAAACTTTAAATTTTATCTTTTATTTTCAGATGACTTTTTCAATTATTTTATTATTTCACTACTAACATTTTTGTATGATTAAAAAATATAATTTTTAAATAAATATTTTTATATATTTAATCTTTTTTAGAAAAATAACAGTAATTTTAATTTTTAATTATTTTTATCGAAAGTGTGATTATATATATATATATATATATATATATATAGATTTTAACAACATATGGTGATAAAATATTGAACTCATGACCTCTTGGTCACTAGCCTATATAATATGCGGATGAGCTATGTTCATGTTTTCATGTTGGTAATGTGTGATATGATGTCAACTTCATTTTTCTTTTTTTTTCAATCTATTTATATGATTTTTTAGTGGCTCAATTAATATGAATTGACGAATTACATTTATTATTGTAAGAGTTTTAAATAATGAAGAACTTAATATCAAGTGGCTGTAGTTTAGTGGTAAGAATTCCACGTTGTGGCCGTGGAGACCTGGGCTCGAATCCCAGCAGCCACATTTTTGTTCTCCAACATACTTTCTCCATTATATTGTCATCATAGTACATCACCTTATTAGTAACCGAACTTTTTATCTCCAATTTATTTAATGTCATGTTCCTCTCATGGAAGACTTCAATTTTAGTTTGTCTTTCCATAATTTTTATTTATAAATTGAAAATTTTAAAATTAATTAAATATTTTTTTATTTATTATTTAAAAAGTTATTTCAATAGTAAGATCATTCAACTTATCCAACTCTCTCCATTTTATGAGAATAGAGATATTAATTTTAGAATTGATGTTTAAAAAAAAAATATATTAATTTGATGAAAATTTATTTCAAATAATTCATTCATTGTATAAGAATTTTACCTAAATCTTTTATTTTTCTCATTATAGTACTTCACCTTATTAGTAACTGTAGAACTTTTCATCTCCATTTTATTTAATGTCATGTTCCTTTCCTATTGAAAACTTCAATTTTAGTTTGTCTTTTCATAATCTTTATCTATAAATTGACTTAATTTTAAAAAAAAGATGTGGAGGAAGTTGAAAATATGAGAGCAAATAATACAGGTATTTATACTCAATCCTAGCTAGAGGTTAAAACTTTTAAACATTTTTTTGGTTAGTTCACACACCCTGACCAGATCGATCTTTGCATTTGATTTTGTTAATTTCCTTGGCTAATTTTTGACGCGCACTTCCAAACTCCTCAGACCAAGAGAATGAAGAAAATGTGTTCATCCAAATGTTGTGAGGACGGATAACATTCATAGCAGATTGCATGCAGCGGAAGAGGGGACGCGAGTTTTATGGCAGTGGGGTAGCCGCGGAAGAAAAGAGGAAGAAGAAGAGAACTGAAGATGAAGAGATTTACGGTTGCATATGTTTTTTAAATATGTTATTTTAATTATTAATGGTGTGTGAAGTTGAAAACAAGAAAACAAAAGAAAACAAATGTTTTTTTTAAAAAAAAATAATAAACCAACTACTTTTATTAAGTTTGTCATTTTTGTAGTCCTGTCTTTCATCATTTATATTGCTTATTATCCTTTGAAAATAGAAAAATATATGCATATATTTCTTAACATTTTATACTAAATTTAGTTTGTATTTATTTATTTTTTATTTTTATTTCAATCAATTAAAGTATAATTATCTCATTTTATCTGTTTTATATATTTTAATGACAATTTTGATTGGAGAAAAACTTCCTCTCGTCTTTTATCTTTAATTGTTATATTTTATCTTTAATTGTTATATTTTTTACTTTTTTAAATTCTTACTTTAATTCTTATAGATACAAGAAGAAAAAACAATCGAGTGATTTTCATATTTATTATTTTATTATTATTATTATTATTATTATTATTTTTTTATAATAATTTTCTCTAATTAAATTCAATGGATAGATCATTAAAAGTAAATATTTGATAGGTGAGATTAAATATCTCAAAAAAACAAAATTATCAATTTATGGGTATTTAATAGGATAGAGGTATGAAAAGACAAGTAAGCATTCTAACATAAATTGAAAACATGACACTTTTTATGATTTTTAAAAATCTTAATTTTCTCCATTGTATTCGTGATTGCATTTATTATGGTTTGATTGGTGGGAAGGAAAATCCAAATGTCCTAAGGAGGCAAATTCGATGTTGGCAATGTACGATCAAGTTTTTACGATGTTGGCAATGTACGATCAAGTTTTTACCATATTATAGTTTTTTTTTTTATATATATTGACATGGTTGAGAGTATTTTATTTTATACATAATTTTGGAAACTATACTATATTGTTTTACTTAATACATTTTGTTTTCATTTTTTTCTTCTTTTGGGTACATTTCTTTTTTCTTCTTTGGTTTCATATAAACAATATATTTATTGTCTATAAGCAATGATACTTAAAATTCTTTATAAAAATTATAAAAATTTCTTTGTACTCAAAAGTATATTTCACAACCTTTGATTTACTTTCTAAAAAGAAATGAATAGATATTAAAATGACTTCTCAAACCATTTTTTTTTCAGACTTTGGAGATTTACTTCTTTAATTTATGAGAAAAAAATAGTTATTTTATTTCTTGGTAATTTTCTTTTTCAAACATACTGCCTATATATTTTTTAACATCAAATGTATAAGATTTCAACTAAAAGTGGGATGAAGAGGATTTTGTTTTTTATAAATAAAATAAAATAAAATGTACTAGAGATTAAATTAATTAAATATAAAGGTCTCATATATATATATATATATTTGAATGAAGAAAAAAAAAGACAGAAACACATAACATATAGTAAATTAGTCACAACCAAATGATTTGAATATAAGGTTTTTTTTTTTTTATGGTTTTTTTTTTATAGTTTTTTTTTATATATATATTATGGTTAAGACTTTAAAATGATTTGAGAGTTGAAATATGCTCTTATTGACTTAAATAAAAGTTACAAGTTTACTGGTAGACCATAAATTTATTTCTATATATTATTCTTAAAATTGTATTTTAATTTATATATAATTAAATCATATTTTGTAGTTTATTACTAAAAAACAAAAAAGAAAACATATTTACAACTTTGTAAACCAAGTGGTAGTTAACTAGTAAGTAAATAAAAAAAAAAAAAAAAAATGAATATTTTTTGAATTAGATTTATAAAAAGCAAAATAGATAATTTTTTAATGCAAATATTAAAAGTATATTTTCCAAGCACAAACTTTTAGATCATATAATATGTTGCAGCTGCCACCTGCCACCTGCCCCAACTGCACACTTGACAGTGGTCAGTGGAGATCAGAAAAGACCGACTCAAACCTCAATAAAGACAACTACCTAAATTATTGATTCTGATACTATTTTATTTCATATATAAAAAAAAAATATCTGCCTACTTTTAGATCAGGTTTACCTCTCCTAACTAATGAATTAATTATAATGGATTAAGTACTTCAATTGGAATCAATTTATCTTTTATAGCCTTTAGTTAAGGCTAATTCAAACTTATTTGAATTCCATTATCGTGTGTACTTACACGTAATCATTCGTAAATTTACTATAATACCCTTTCACTTTAATCGTGTGTTGACTTGTTCTCTAGACGTTACTCGTATGCAGAACCAATTTTCGAACATGAATCTTCACTTCCTTCCGTTTATTCTCTTCCTTCTGTTTATTCTCTATTTTTTCTTCGTTTTTCGTCATTATAGCTTCAATCTCTTCCCTATTCCATTAACTCATTTTTGTTTCCTCCTCACAAAAGAAAAACAACCCCTCATTTTCAAGGGTTTCAACGTTAAAGTAATAAGTTTCTCATATTTTATCCAATATCAACATTTTGTTCATTTTTTTTTTTTTTTTTTTTATCAAAATGGGTTTCTCCTTTTTCTTCAAAAGTTTTGGATTAAAAACTTGTAGAGAAAAAAGAGAAATGAGATTGACGATGATGAGGTGTGAAATGATTTGTTGAAAGAAAAAAAAAACTCTTGAGAGAGAAAGAAAAAAAAAACTCATTGCTCGAAAAAAAACATTAAGAGAAAGTATAAGAAAACCCTTTTTTTAAAGAAGAAAAAAAAGAAACTCTAACATATGGGCGGCGGCGGGGGGCCGAAATGAGGTGGCCGGCGGCGACGAGATTGGTCGGAGTGAGGTGGGTGGCGGCGACGAAGTTGACCGAAGGAGAAGAGAAGAAAAGAGGAAGAAGAAAGTGAAGAGATGACAATGAACATTTCAAAGAAGGGAGAGAGGAGGTGAGACCCATGTAATCTTCAATGGTAATCTAATTGAGTACACCCAAAGTGGTAGAGAAATGAAGTAATGAGATTACAATTTTTGAGGTGAGACTTACATTTTGATTACGTTTGGAGATTTTGGTAAACGCGATTTTAGTAAACGCTCTCAAACGTAATCGGGTCCTACCATTAGAATTACCATTGGTATTGGTTCAGTATCTCTTTAGCTACATTTTAAAATTATCTAAATGTTGAAGATGGTGTATAATAGATTCTTAAAATACTAATTTTATATATTTTAGGTACATTCATTTTCAATTTTATGTTAATAAATCTTTTCTCTTATTTAATATTTTTTAAAATCTATCAACCTACCCACACAAAAATAAAAATTTAGGACTTATTTCATAATTTTTTTTTCTTTTATCATTTTTTTTTGGGGGGCTTGTTTTGGTTTCTGATAAGATTTTGAATTATTAAATAAATTTAAAAAATAAAAACAAATTTTAATTTTTAAAACTTATTAAATTTTAAAAAAATAATAAGATAAATACCAAAACAAATGATCATAGGTAGAAAGTGTTTATAGTCTTAATTTTTAAAAAATTAAAAACTAAATGTCTACATAACAACACCTTAGATATTCATTTTTATATCTAATAGACGATTAGACATTCAATCATAAAATGGACGTTTGGAGCACCAACTTGAAGTTGAGTAGACTGAGTTATTATAACCCAGTCTACGTTTGACCCACTAACTATTATAACTCACCGTCAATAGGGTAACTATATTGACTTCAATGATATTTGTTATTCACAACAATTATAAGCACAGTTTATAATAATTCACTTGCTCCAAACACAAGCAACCCCAAAATAGTTATTGGAGCGTTATTGGGTAGCTAATTTTGGATTAGTTATTATGTTTAAAAGTTTGAACACAAGTCCTTAGATTTACTATAAATAATTTTGTATCAAGTAGATAAGGAGAGTGATTTTTACTTGGAAGTCAATTGGTAATGTTGGGAGAAAAAGTTGACCATCTTGAGTGTCCATAACTTTGAATAAAATTAAAAATTGGTGATCTATTAGACATTATTTAAAGTTAAGAGACCAAATACATACAAATTTGAAAGTTTAAGTCCATTTGATAACAATTTGATTTTTTTAAATTGTGATTATTTTTTCATTATTTTTTTACCATTGTTTTTATATTTTTTAAGAAAATATTAAAAAAACAAATCCTCAAATTAAAAAAAAAAAAAAAAAAATCTTAAAAATTACTCTTTAGTTATCAAAACTTAGCTTGAATTTTTTTTTTTTTAGTACATTGGAGGTGGGAGGATTCGAACAACAGATCTCTTGGTCGTCAACACATGTATATGCCCGCTGAATCATGCTGCATATGTCCACTGAATCATGTTGCATATGCCCACTAAGCCATGCTCGCTTTGGCAGCTAACAGCTATAAAACTTATAGTGGATCGAGAGTAGTATTTATAGGCTCAAGTTTAAAACAAAAAATAAGGAATTAAACTCGTAATTTAACATTTTTAATTTGTCTCCTAATACAGGAAAACATAGTGTACCACCAACTATACTACATAAATCTATGCTTCGAATCTTCATAGAAAGTTTCTAAATTGCTATTTTTTTTAAGCTAAAAAAGTTTATAAATCACGATGAAGCAATTAACTAAAAAGGGTATTCATCCAAATTTCAAAATTCCAAAAACAACATTTGATGAACACTGTGCACTATAAACTTTCTGTGTGTAATTTTACAGCGTTTGCTACAAAAACCCTCGGTTGAATTTTTCAACTTCCATGGGAACTATTTCGAGCTAACAAAACATCTGTAATTGTATCAGTAGAGATGAAAGATCAACTGACCTTCACTTCAATGGCGGATTCTGAATCCTTCTCCTTACAATTTCCTTCGATTTGATCATGAAACAGCATGTCATTGTCAGCACCACCGCCACAAACCGACCTCCGACCAGCCCAGCAAGAACAACCACAACCAGAATTGGGTAACTCAAATTACTCCCTTCTCTTTCGATGATCCTATCAATTTCACACGACTCTGCTGCAACAACTTCCATTCTCTGCCATTGTTCATCGAATCCAGTAGGTTTTTCGCTATCTTCTTCTTCAATCGATGATTTATCGAATCTCTCACTTCTGAACTCCAACTCCTCTCTGTTGTTCCTCTTCTTGATCTGTTGTCTACCTGATTTCCTTCGCACGAGTTTCCCAAACATCATCCGGTTTCGTTTCCCTCGTCTTCCATCTCGATTTGCTCCATCTTTGTTTTCAATCTCTTCCTCAAGAAAATCGACATGGTTCTTTTCATCTTCAATTCCCTTGGGCGTCTCACCGGCATCGATCTCCGGTTCCACGAGTTGGATTTCTTCGATTGAGGAACTTAACTCCGGTGAATCAATCGATTCGTTCAGAAAAACATCGATCGAGACTTTCGGAATCGATTCTCGTTCGTAATTTCTCGATTCTTGAATCGCTAGATCATCCTTTTCAATCCAGAGATGCTTCGATGCCTTATGGATTAAGGAGTACGGTTTCAAGAAGCGAACCGCACGTTTACCGACGAAATCCAGAAGCAAAAGCAGAAAAGCAGATAGAGTAATTCCAACCACAAGTTTCTTGGTACTCAATGCGAAAATCGCAACCACAAACATCTTCAACACAACCAAACAGACGCCGTTTCCGCCCGCCGCACCGACAACGCAAGTCTCAGTCCGATTCCGAACCAAATCACATCCATCGTCAACTACTCGCGCTTCATCCAAAACCTTAAAATCCTCAATTTCTAGGGTACCGCGGCGTACGCAACCGACTGAAGAGGAAGTAGAATCGATTTCCGGAGTAGAACAAGAGAGTTGAGCGATTGAATCGTGAAATTCATTCTTCGATCTCTTCTTCTTGGACTTCCTTCTCGCCGAGTGTTTCCTCAGTCGATCCCGGTGCTTGACGAATAGATCAACAATGGAGGTCGGAAATCCAGTCTCGACAACGAGCGAACCGCCGCGCTTCGGCGACTGAAGGTCGGCGACGATTCGGGAGATCCGAGAAGCCCTCGTCGTCTTCCATGGAAGAAGAGGCATGATTCTTGAGCAAGAATCGGAAAATTGCAATTGAATTGAATTGAATTGAACTGCGAAACGGCGAGAGATCGAGAAGGAAATCCCAAAGCAGGAAGATGAAAAAACGGCAAGAAGAATAGCGACGGTTGTTGAAGAGGGAAGGGTTGAAGAGATTGTCTTTTTCGAAAGGGAAATTTGGATTTTTCTTACAAATGGAGAATCATCGGTATCCAAATCTAAGATTTTGGAACTTTTGCTCCTATTATATTTATTTCCTTTTTTATTTTACCCTTAAATTTACCTCTCAACTTTGAAATTTGTTTAAAAAATTATCTATGAATTTAAAAAAAAAAAAATTCAAACAAATATATTTTCCGTTAAAATAAAGGATGAAACTTGACGTGACCGTGTTGATATTTAAAAATTAAAAGATGTACGTGATATTATTTGTAAGGGTGCAAAGTAAAAAATCCGCTTAAACCAACTGAAACCGAGGGCAGATCGATTTGAAACCGAGCTGATTTGACAATTTTGGCTTGAAAATAATGAAAATTGAATATTTTCGGTTGGTTCGAGTTTTTGCTAAGTTGAACCGAATATAACCGAACCGACCGCTACTGTTTTAATATTAAAAAATCGATGTTGTTTTTAAAATCAAATTTGGTGGTGTTGAGCTCAAGCTTGTATTCTCCCAACGCAGTCCATTCGAATTCACGGACTATGGCCAACACCCCCTCGCCAATATGTCACCCAATCGGTGAACCGCCAGACCGAACAGACTAAATCGCCGATTAATTGGTTCGGTTATAATATAACAGCGATTCGATTTCGATTTCTAAATTTCCTTCATAAAATTATCGGTTTGGTTTTAGTTTGACACTCGAATCGAACCGAGTCGAATCGAACCGTTTACACCTCTAATTATTTGCAAATACATAAGATTAAGATTGTTGTCGCCATTTATTTCATCTCAAAATGTATCGTTAAAATCATACATAATCAATTTACACTAGTTACCACGTCAATTTACGTCAATGATGTAGTAAATCATATCACTTATGTCTTTCAATTTTTACACATTAGTTGTCCAATCTCCATCTTATTTTAACAAAAAAAACAAATCTCTTCGAAATTATTTATTGGAACAAAATTTAAAGTTCAAGGGTTAAACTTTTCAAAGTCTTAGGACATAATTGAAAATTATCCCAAAGTTGAGTATTTTATATAATTTAACCTTATAAGTTTAGTTTCCAAACTTTCATAATTGTGTCTACTAAGTTTTTTATTTTAAAATGTATCTAATTGGATTTTTAATTTAGTGTCTAATAGGTCCCTCAATTTTAAAAATGTCAAATAGATTATTTAATTTTTAAATTTATGTCTAATTGTCTCTAACATATTCTAACATGTTTTAAAATTAAAGAATCTACCAGACATAAAAATGAATTATGTGTGTAATAGGGATTAAACTTTTAACTTTGTGCCAAATTTATGAATTTTAAAAAATGTTGAATAGACCAATGATTTATTAGACACAAAATTGAAAAAATCGAGAGTTAGACACAAAATTGAAAGTTTAGGAATTTGTTATAAACGTTTTAAAGTTCAACGACCTAATAGTTACAAAATTGAAAGGTCAAGGTCCAAGGATTTGTTAGACACTTTTTAAAGTTTATGAAACTATTTGACACAACTCTAAAAGTTCATGAACTAAATTTGTAATTAAACCTTATTTACTTATTTTGTGTATTTTGTTCTTCGAGTTGAAGGTGAAGAAATTTAAACATTTGACATCTTGGTTGAGAATATATAACTAATTTTTTTTCTTTTTTTTTTGAAAGGAAGAGAATCTATAACTAATTGAGTTATGTCCCTATTGTCATATATGTCATAACTTGTTAAACTGTGGTTAGATTGACATTTTTTTTTTAGTTCAATAATAAAGTGGGATAGGGAGATTCGAACTTCGGATCTCATCGTCGATGATATATACTTTATATTAGTTCAGCTATGCTCAGTTTGACAAATTGACATATTTTCAACTCAATACAAAAGATTATAAATATATTTATATATATTCACTCTCGAGTACTTAAAGATGTTAATTAACATAGGGTCCAAGTACAATTGCGCTAAGAAATTTCTAGCCAGGAGCGGATGCACGTAGGGGTTAGGGGCACGCGCTCCCATCAAACTATTTTGTTTATGTATTTTGTATAATAAAATGTATTAATTATACCAAAGTGTCTTGTTGGATTAGTGGTCATTGGGTACATTTAATACTTTTTGGGTTTTTTGGCCTAAGTTCGATCCCAGTCCAAGTAAATTTATAGTTTTTGTTCCATTTTTTTTTTTTGCAAAGGTAATATATTACTAAAAGCAAGCAAATGAGACCCCACAGTCCGGGGCCAAGGCACCTCAAGAAAACAAATCCCAAGAGAGAACACTAATAAACGTAGGGGACAACAACACCCCAACCACGAGGTACACCTATAAGCCATATCAGCCTAGGCACTAATAAGAACAGACTGAGGAGAACGAGAACTAGCCCCATGAACACGAGAATTATGTTCTCTCCAGATAGGGTAGATAGCAGCACACCAAGCAAGTCTTCAAACATGACGCCTGCGACGGTCACCCTGCCCTATGCCACAAATTCAAGTCAACTCAGTAGACCAAACATCAATACGATGAGAGGAACGTCCCCACCGTAAAACTCCCGACAACATCTGCTTACTGAACGAACACTCAAAGAAAACATGATCCCTCGACTCTAAGGCATCATGACACAACACACAACATGACGGAATCAAGGGATATTAGGCATGGAGACGGATCCTAGTATATAACAGATCTCAAATCGCCAACCATGCAATAAAAGAGTGACGAGGATATTACCCACATACGATAATAAACTCGTCCAACTCACACAATCTCGCCGAGGCCGCAGGATCTCCCAAACACTAGCCACCGAGAAGATATCAGACTTAAGTTAGGAAATACTACATGAACCCGAGGAAGCAATTCCTCCATCTCTCAAGTCACACAAGGCTAATACCAAGATCCATCTGGGAGGATAAAATTCGAGGTAAGGGCATGTTCAACGTTTCCCACAACATTTGCCGACCCTTCCTCAAACCAGTGAATAATAGGGCCTCCAAGTAACCAAGAGTCCGTCTAGACATGACAACGCCGACCATCCCCGATAGCAATCCGAACAAGCGGACGAAACTGCTCTTAAAGATGGAAAATGGTCCGAGTACACCACGACCAACTAGCAAACACTCGAACAAACCAAAAAGAGCGCCCATGAAGGATATAAGCCTCACCCACAAAGAGCCAGAACGCGTAAAAGAAGCCACGCACGAAGACGAAGGAACCTATTGTGGGAATCCTACAATTCCAAAGGAAAAAAGTATATACCATTTTTTAATCTTTAGTAAAATTAAGAACAAAGAAAAAATACACGTAATTCTATTTTAACAATGATAAATATTTCAAATTTGTTTATTTAATTACATATTTGAGTGAATAATTTTATAATAGTTTATTATAATTTTAGAATAATATTTTTTTAATATAAATATTATATATCAATGTATCTAAAATATTAAATTATATTTATATGAAGGTAAAATTATAAATTTAGTCATTCAAATTTTAAAATTGTGTCTAAATTCTTGAAGTTTAAACCATGCCTGTTAAATTATGAACTTTCAATTTTGTATTCAATAAATCTTGGGCATATTATTATTATTATTATTTTAAAAAATAGTTGTTCGAGATTTAATTTTATCTCTAATTGAATCTTAAAATTTTAATTTTGTATCTAATTGATATGTAATTTTTAAAAGAATGTTGAATAAGTCGATGAACACAAAATTAAAATTTATGTTGAATAAAACGTTTAATTTTTTAAAATTTAGAATATGTTTTTATTGGTTAAAAAATTGAAAATTTATGGATCTATTAGATATTAAATTGAAAGTTTAAAGACCTATTACACACCTTTTAAAGTTTAGGGACCATATAAATACGAATCCAAAAAATTTCTAAATCCGCCCTTATTTCTAGCGTTCTCAAAACTCTTTCGATTTTTTTGTTCTTTTCACAACATGTGAGATTGAAGAATGGAACCTAAAAACTATTTTGAAACTTTATGTATAATATCATGTTACTTCTAATTTTCTTAAAAAAAGTGAATGATTTGATATAATCTCTTTGGAAGTTTTGTTTATCTTTGGTAGGTTTTATAGAAATAATTTTATTTTATGTCAACAATAACAATAGCATAGCTCAACGACATAATGTATGCTCTAGTGACCATGAGAAAAAAAAAAACTTAGAAGTTGTATCATTTTTTATCTTAAATTTTCAAGTTCATCAAAGTGCACCTCAAATTAAATATAATTGTAACACTTCTCCAAATATCGTTTAAATAAATTTTATATTATGCGTTCAATGAACTATAAACCATAGGTACAATATGAAAGTGATAAAACTTTAGAGAAAAATGACATTAGAGTTAATTTTTTAATTTTTTTTTTTTTTTTTTTTAATTTTTTTTTTTTTTTTTTTTTTTTTTTTTTTTTTTTTTTTTTTGTTGTTGTTGTTGTTGTTGAATTTATGAATTTTGACAATGTTATTCCATAGTTAATTTGGTATTGGTTATAAACTTATATTTCTGTGGAAACTTTATTTTATCCAAATTAATGAGTTTAGGAAGATTTTTACACTATTTTTTGGGTTAAAATCAGTGGGTGAACTAGCGAAAATATTTATGAGGGTAAAAATTGCAACATTTATTTAAGTTTAGGGTCCAATTTGATGAAATAGAAAGTTTATGGTCCAAATTGATACACCTCGTCTCTTTTTGCTCGATCTCGATGAGTTTACGTCGTTCACCCCGTGAGTAGGTGTGGACGACATGTCCTCCCCCAATGCATGGTCAACAATAGGTGGATCGAGGACGACGTCTTGAAACTCTAGAGTCATGTCATCTTCATCGTTGTCAGTGAAGCCACATGTCATTTAGAATCTTTGTTTTTGCCCCGATGGCTCTATTCTTCACGAATACAACTGCTAGGTCATTGCTAGGTCATTGAAGTAAGGGAACTGTTTGTTCCGGAGACCTCGAGCATTGTAGTGCCTCTACATGGAACACGTTAACACAATTATATATTTTATTCATCACATGTGTATGACTGATATTCGTTGTCTTACCTTAACCCAGTCATCACAAACCTATTTCTCTGCTTCAATGTATTTGCATTCATCATTCCAACCGAATCCACTACATGTTGGGCCTAGAATCTCAACGATGACAATGTATCGCTTCTTCAAAATCCTGACTCTTGACTCTAGGTGCGGGTTGTAGAAAAAATTCGGAAAACAAAAAAGACAACAACGAGTTATGTCGTGGAAAAATGTCATTGCCTTGAAAGTAAATTTGACACAACTGGTGCTTAATCGTTGATAAACCGATTGCTCCACAAGGTTAACACAACTCCCAACTTAATCACGCACTTGATGAAGAAGAGATGAAATCGATGAACCCTCTTATATGCTCATTGTAAATATAGAACAAATGAACTTTATATTTACAGAAGAAACATAAAGAATTCAAGTGATGACCGAAATGTGGGTGTGTAATTTGGTTCAATAATTTACTAAGAAATATATGGTCAAGTGCAAGTACACAGTCTCAATCAAGTAATAATTTGGAAAGTATTCCAAGTATCGAATCCTAAAAGACTTTTGTGGAATTTAGTTTCAGAAACAAATTGTTTTTCGAATAAAATGTAAGGTAACAAAAATAAGTTGAATGATGGTCGATTGATTTTTGGTTTAAAGACAATTATATAAGCGGGGTTCAATCATGCTTCAGCTGAATAGTTAGTTGACAATTTGTGATCACAGAGTCACCACCAAATTTATATTGTAGTTAGCTATGTCCATGTTATTTCTTAAATTGAAACTTTGAGCCCAAAGCTATGCTACTGTCTACCACAAAATCAAACAAACAGACACCACCATTGATTTATGGTCCAAAACATTTTCAGAAAAGAAACAAAAATGAACGATGGAAGAACTCATCCAATTTCACAATATCAAAATATCAAATAACTTACCCACAATTCTTCATCTAGCATAACCTCTGTCGCTGCGATTTGACCGAACTCTAATCTTCTTTTTGTGAACTAAATCTCGGTCTGCCGCCGCCGCCCAATTGAATTGTAACTCGTTAGGAGTCGAGGATTTCGACTGTGGTAGCAAAAATTGGCGTTGAAATATGAATAGAAACTTCCTACTTCTTCATCGTTTGAGATTATTTAGAATCCATTGTCATGTTTCACATTCATCAAATTAAAACCCCAATCAAAACAACCACACATCTCATCCGGCCCGTTATCGCCAGAAATCAAATCACACGATTTTGTAACAATCTTCAAGCAGAGCGGATAGAAAGGAGCCTTATCCAATCAAATCAACGACGGAAAGAATCCAAACAACCAACCTCCCTTTTTCCCGCATTTGTTCGCCCTTCAACTCCGATACAAAATATACCAAGTTTCAGTTTAGGCGAATTGCGACAACCGACTGGAGGAGCTGGAGGACAACAAGGTTGATGCTAAAACAATTTTTTTTTTCTCTCGATTTTCATTTAGAATAAAGATGATATATATACAAGAGAATTACTAAACCTAATTTCTGTTGGAAAATACACGACATATAAATAATGCGGAATACATTATATCTGACGTTCTCACCTTACAGGTTATAACCAAATAAGTTATAGATCACAAAATATAATAATAAAGATAAGGGAAAAGAGAACAACACCGAAAGTTATACTGGTTCGGCCCAATCTCGAGACTACGTCCAGTCTTCTGCAACGGTAGGTTATAATGGAGATTACAATAGATCTCAACTCAGCGCTACAAACTGTCCTCTATAGCTCAACAATGACTACAAACGAGACCTTTCTTTTGACCTTAACAACTGCTCTAACCTTCCACTTCGATGCCTCCACTTGCATCGACGACTTCTTCAATTCGTTCGAGCGTCTGACAATTGGGGGTTGACAATAATCATCAACTTTCTCTTATGAACTTCTCAATTGTTTCTGAATTGAAGGATCATTGATCTGACTGATCAAACTTGGCTATCAGTGTTGCTGGCTCACCTCTATAACAACCATCTGCTGCTTTAATTGACATCCACTGTCTCTTTGATTCTTTGACATCATTCAACTAACATCTGTACAATGTAGATTTCGTGTGGCCAACTGCCACTACCTGGGATCCTAACCTAAGTTTACACTGACTACTGCCAAACTCACACGTGTAGCCCTCATCTGTCAACTTGCCAATATATAAATTAGATTCATCTTCATCGTAAGCACAAACCTTACATTATGCAACACCATAACACTACCACATTCTGACTTCAAACTAACATCCCCAATCCTACTAGTTTTGGAGACTCTACCATCACCTATTCTCACTAGACTATGATGTCCACCTATGAATGATGTGAATAAATTTCTATTTCAAGTTATGTGTACAGTAGTTGCACTGTCTAGAATCCACTCAAATGAATTACTACAACTCTCTATGTCACTTCCAACACAAACATTGACATCATCAACTA
Source organism: Herpetospermum pedunculosum (assembly GCA_028017165.1). Classification (NCBI taxonomy): domain Eukaryota; kingdom Viridiplantae; phylum Streptophyta; class Magnoliopsida; order Cucurbitales; family Cucurbitaceae; genus Herpetospermum; species Herpetospermum pedunculosum. Next base: position 58,765,435 of record CM051528.1, read on the forward strand.
TGTTTGCCTCATGCTTGTTTTCCTGATCCTCTCTTAACTTTCTACACTGACTTTTAAAATGATCCTTTTTGTGACAGTAAAAACACTTTATGTCCTTATTCCTATTGCCCTACTTATTTCTACTACTACTTGATCTACTTTGCTCATTAATAATTTATTTACCTTTAGTTAAAGCTAAAGTTGATCCTGTAGTAGAAGATTCTCTACCACTACTCTTGTTACAAATTTCTTCAGCTAGAGCTAAATCATAAACTCCTGAAAACTTCAGAGTATTTCCCCCTACCGAATTAGACACAACTGTCTTTATCGTTTCCCAACTTTCAGATAAAGACATTAATAACTGAATAACGTATACTTCATCAGTAACGGACTTCAACTGATTTATCAAAGTGGTAACCTCATTGATATAGGAATTAACAGATCCATCTTCAACCATTTGCATGTTAAAAAATTTCTTAAGAAGATAGTATTAGCAGACGATTTCTCGTACCTGTTTGTAAGCGCTTCCATTAGCTTGATTGCAGTAGTCTTATTGGCTACAAAACTAGTAACTTCCATTGACAAACACATTCTTATGTTTGCAACGGCTTGTTCATCTAGATTCTCCCAATCTCTATCTGACATCTCTTTCGGTCTCTCCATAAGTGCCTTGTGCACTTTCTTGCAGGTTAAAAAATCATTCACTTGCATTTTCCAATAACCAAAATTTCCCCCATCAATTTTTGTGACTCCCTCGAAACTTTTTAGATTCTTCGCTCCCATGATTCTTGAACCAAAAACTATGATACCACTTGTTGGAAAAATACACGAGATACAAATAATGCAGAATAACAAACTAAATTATATCTCACGTTCTCACGTCACAGGTTAGAACCAAATAAGTTATCGATCACAAAATACAATAATAAAGATAAGGGAAAAGAGAACAACACCGAAAGTTATACTGGTTCGCCCCAATCTCGAGACTACGTCCAGTCTTCTGCAACGGTAGGTTCAACTATAATGAAGATTATAAGAGGCCTCAACTCAGCGCTACCTACTACCTTCAATAGCCCAACAATGACTATTGACTTCCAACTATCACAACCCGATAGCTTGGGATCAACAACAAAAGAGAAATCACTAAAAACTCACCACTCTTTTTATCTTACAAGCTTACGACCACAAAAATGAGAAATTCAAATAAAAATGGGACACTACGATTTTTCTCTCTTCTTGAATTTGAACACCCACTGCCATACACTTTTTTTTTTCTTTTTCTTTTTGTTATGTTGAAATGAAGTCTCACTCCTATTTCTTTTTTTTTTTTTTGCTTCATATCCCTACCAATTTTCATATTAAATATGGAAAAAGATAAAGACATAAATGTAAATATATAACTATCTAAAATAGATATTATCTCAAATCTTCACTCGAGTTAGAGCATGAAGAAGGATCACACATGTCTAACTTGAAAATAATGTGAGAAATAATTAGTTGTTAGTTAGCTTGAGAGATCTTGGTAATCTCGTAACATACAAAAATTCTAAGCTTATCGTTCGATGAAAAGTTTACTCTTTCCATTCTCCTACACATGCGAATTACTCAAATTAAACTAAAATTGATTGCGACATTTATATTTTTTTTTTAACAACATGTGGAGTGAGGATCAAACCTAGGACCTCTTAGTCTCTAGTCGTTACATGTCAGTTGAGCTAGACTTTTGTCAACCAATCCTTATAAATTTTTTGTCGACCAACACTTATAAAATTTTAGGTGTGTGATTGATCAAATTGAAAATTATAATTTTAAAAATTAGGTGTGGTTTGTGTAATTAATCCTATATTAAAAAGAAAAAAAAAAAAAAAAACGCTCTGCTTCTTATTTTCCATGTTTATTATATATTTATAAATATATATATTTTTAAAAAAGCCCTAAATCCTACTCCCTCCTTCCCACCATTTTCTTTTCCCCATATCTCCCTCAGCTACAAACCACGCCGGCAAACCCTCTCCGCCGCAGTCGCACGCCGGCACACCTCCATCGGCAATGCCCGTTTCTTCCTTCTCTCCATATCTCCCTCTGTTGCAACCGCGCCGGCACGCACGACTGCCCACTGCATTATTCTGCTCGTCGCCAAGGTGCACACTCTGTCTTCCCCAACCCCTCCATCTCTCAGTTGCTCGTTTCCGAGTTCACAGGGATTAGTTCTTTTTCCTTGTTCATTTTCTTTCTTCACTTCAACCGGTAAAATTGGGATGAGGTCAAATTTAATCTAAATTCCTGCCAAATCCGACCTATTTTGGGTGGAATTTTTTGTGGGATAAAGAGTGATTTCAAATCAGATTGAATTTCAAATCCTATTTTTTTTGGGACATAAGAAAGTTGGAGCTTTTTTTGGCAATGATATGGAGGCATGGCTGTAATCTCTTCCAAATAGCACCTCGTCAAATCCTCAGAGCATTTTCCCATCAGTCGAATCGCAAATGTTCAGCCCCACTTGTAAATTTAACCAAAAACCTCCACAACCGACTAAACGAAGACATCGAGCACAAGTTTTATGAGAAGAGGCAAGTGATTCTCACTAATGAGCTTGTCCACACCACTCTGTTGAATTGTCCTTCTGATTTAGTCGCTTTGAGCTTTTTCCTGTGGTGTGCTAAACAACCCAATTTCTTCCACAACGCTGTGGCATTTGATTGCATGGTGGGTGTGGTTTCCCGTCTCATGAAACGATATGAAACTGTGAATGAGATTCTTGGGGGATTGGAGAGTGTTGGTAATGTGACTAAGGCACAGACATTTTTGCATCTTTTGAGGATTTATTGGCGTGGAGGAATGTACGAGTTGGTTTTTGAAGCATTTGACCATATGGGTCACTGTGGATTTACACCAAACACATTTGCTCGTAATGTGATTATGGATGTTTTGTTCAAGGTTGGACGTGCTGATGTTGCTTTGAAGGTCTTTCAAGAGACCCTGCTACCTAATTTTTTGACATTCAACATTGTATTGTGTAATTTATCCAAAATAAAGGATTTAATAGGTGTTAGAGATGCTTTTAGATGCATGTTGAGAATGGGGTATTATCCTAATCCTGGGACATTTGAAGTGGTTTTGAATTGTTTTTGCAAATTGGGTAAGCTGGCAGAGGCATATCAAGTATTGGGTTTCATGACAACTTTTGGAATATCCATGTCTGTAAACATTTGGACTATAATGGTTGATGGATTCCGTCGATTGCACAGAACTGCTGATGCTTCTTCTTTAGTGAAGAAGATGGAAGAATCTGGCTGTTTTCCAAACATTGTGACATATACTACTCTGATCAAGGGATATATGGATGCACAATTGGTTAGTGATGCATTTGATGTTTTAAGTATTATTATATCAGAAGGGCATTCCCCCGACCGGGTTCTTTATAATGTATTGATTGACAGTCTTGCTAAGATTGGAAGATATGATGAAGCTCTTGGTATTTTCCTTAGTTTGGATAAACAAAATATACTTTCCGACTCTTATACCTTTAGTTCGTTGTTGAATACCATATGCTTATCCAAAAGGTTTTTCCTTCTACCCAAATTAGTTGATGGATTTCTTGTAGAAGTTGACTTGGTGGCATGTAACTCTCTGCTAAGTTATCTCAGTAAGGCTGGATTTCCTTCGCTTGCCTTGGAACTATATAATGAGATGTTGGATAAAGGTTTAATGCCAGATAAGTATAGTGTTCTTGGAGTACTAACTGGACTTTGTGAATCAAGAAGAATTGATGAAGCAGTTCATCTGTACAATGGTATTCTCTTGAACTATACAGGAGTTGATGCTCATATTCACACTGTAATTATAGCTGGACTTGTAAAAGCTGGTAAATGTCATTCAGCCATTAGAGTATTCAGAAAAAATTTATTGGAGGAAAATTCGTTAGATGTTGTATCATATTCTGTTGCTATTCGTGGGCTTCTTATGGTCGGTAGAGATACAGAGGCCTGTAACTTGTATAACTACATGAAGGAGGTTGGTATAAATCCAAACGCGCATATTTGCAATGTAATGCTCTCCAGTTTTTGTAAAGAAAGAAATTTTGAATCAGTGAAACATATGCTACAAGAGATGATTGATCTGAGAATGGAAATGAGCTGCAATAATTTATTTAGGATATGCAATGCCATTTGTAGATCATCATACAATTATCATCTGGTTATCTTTTTATTAATTGAGATGAAAGATTTGGGATTGTTACCTTTGGTTCATAAACCCCCCAAATCAGTGAATGTTTCTGAAAAACATCATAAGTTATTGAATGGCTGTATAGAAAATGGTCTATTTGGCGATACATCTAGCTCCGAAGAATATACTGATGTGGCTACTTCTGTGGGCTGAGTTTGTATGTAGAAGAAAGTGAAGTTTTTCAAAATGATGGTACAGTAGCTAATTCCGGCAATCTAGAGTGTATTCTAACATACTCTCAAACACTATAAAGGTACTACTGCTGAAATCTTCATCCCCGTCAAATATTTTATATTTTGACTATCAATTACTGCTCTGGACTTCAGATCTTTATGCAATAATTGATCCGACCTGGAATAAGGCAGTTTATTCTACATGGTGTGATATTTTAACTTTCTTACAAACAAATATTGCTTTTGAAATAACATATTTGGTTTGCGACATTAAGTGAGCTCGTAGTAATGATTTACCTACATCAAATGATTCAAAATTCTTTACATGTTTAAGACCATACGAAGAATGTACTGAGTTCATGTTCCTTTTGTTTTTGACTGTTGAATGAGAAGTTATTACTTTTAGCCATTCTAATTGCTGGGACAACTTGTATATCCTGAAATTATCTGGACTTCACACCTTTTTCTGAAGAGAAGAAAGTAAGGTGGATTCACAACATTTAAAAAAGCCACATGCTCCATTCCTGAGTTAGCTTGTTATAATTGCTAGATAAACTCAACAATTATAAATGATTCAATATGTTGTGTCATGCTTATTTGATTTGAATCATAAAGCACAACCAAGATGAACTTTTCCTAGAATATGGTATTGTAGTGTCGTTGGGTTATATATCTTGTAAGTTTGTAAAAGGGATTTCCAGAACTAGCTCGACCAATTTTGTGGTGCAGTTGCATTTGAAGTTGGCATTTGAAAATTATGTAATTTCTGCTGAAACATAATTGTCCCTGAAGGTTTTTTTTTAACTCAATGGGTGGCGGGTGATTTCCTGAACTTGGCATGGACAGCATGGAGTGATGACCAACCACTATTATCTACAATGACTCTGCCAGGTTTTAATCTTTGTGCCCAGAAACTTTAGGAACAGAAGCAACTTGTTATTTTGTCCTGAACTTTCTCACCTTATCTTCTCACCCTATATTCTCTACATAACAGTCTGAAACTCCATGAGATTGAAAACCAGATCCGGTTGCAGATTGGATCAGTTCATGGTTTACAGGTGAGAAATATTTACGCATTCCAATAATTTGTCTTTGTCTACTAAGCTCTCAGTATCTGAATCTATCAAGGATAGAAGGTTTGGTCCTACGGAATTTACTTCTGGAAATCTTCCCAGTCCATTCTCTAATGTTATAGTTGATGTTTTTCTCCCTTTCTTTGGTAAGAATGTTACAATTGCTGTTATTGTCTTAAGTTAGTTGACTCCAATTTTTGCTTAACCACAGCATAACATAGTTTTCTGATTGTGCCAAATATTGTTTTTCCTAGGGGGTTTCCTTCCTTGGTATGAATGGTGGAGAAGGGCAATTGGTCACTTTTGCGCCTTTATGTCATTTAAAAGGTGCACGTATCGATATAAGGTTTGTCTTTCTTTCTTAAATTATTTCAAGAGGTGATACTCTCTTTTACCATTCTTTATTTTTCACTGATCATTGAGCAATTCTTCCCACTCAGTTTGGTGGAGTAGAAGCTTGAGAGAAACAATAGTCTTCAACAACCAAGAAAGTTCCTTTGGAAGCAATTTGATATGCGTGCTTTACTTCCATCAAGACGAAGACCTCAAGTTTTGCAGCAGAAGACGATGAGCCCAAGCATCAATGCTCAAATATGTTTCCCTTCTCGGTATGCATTTTTTCTATTCCAGTGTAGATGAAGTTAAGCTGATTCAGGAGTAGGAATGGTGAAGAAACTTGTTTACAACGCAAAATTAACACTCTTTAAGTTTAGAAGATGAATCCAAACATTTCACTTTCTCCAAACTGGTGTTTGTTGTGCAATATAAAAGATGAGGAGCTGAATCATTTTCCCATCTACTGTAACTATTTTACAAGAAGTTGGTGAAACTTTCTTAACCTTGTTCATTTCCTGTTGTGGCCCCCAGCTAGCATTTAAACACTTCTTTTCCCATTTTAGTTGGGTCATAGCTTCAAAAGGAAGCCTAGTGGTAGGAAAGAACTTGTAGACTTTTGAAGAAGAAATCTAGATTTGAGAGTCAACCCCCCTGCTGCCCTGGCCTAGCCTGCCCCGTACCCCCGGCATATAAAAAAGTTCTGTTGCTTTCTTTTATTGATTCTAACCAATTGGAGAGCGTTTTTCTTTTGTATACCTTTTTCTTTCTGGAATACCGGGTAAAGGAATTTACAAACTCTAGACATGTTATAAATAATATACTAGACTGAACTGTTGTATTCCATAAAAGTAAAATTTAGAGAGAAAATTTAAAATTTAGGCTAATTAGCTTTTAGAATGAAAATTTCTGGTACATGAAACAATAGTCTCTGATGCCCCGATACCATTGTAGTTGGAGGGACCTTGCCCATTAAGGCTTTCACTTGTGATCTAGCTTGGTCGATCTAAGTTTTGATTTTGCAGCAGAGGGCTTTGGTACGGTTAACTTGTGATTTAAAGACTAATTATCTAAAATAATCTCCCGAAGAGACTATCGAGGAGTAAATTGGAATTATTTTAAGAACACCCCTTTTATTATTATCATCATTATTCCCCAACAATCACTTTAAATCTGCAGAAAAACTTGTAGAAATGTCCCTGGTTCCACAATGCCAGATATAGAAGCCTCATTTCTGATAAATAACATTTCTTTTAGATTTGGAGATGCAGCTGCTGCCAGGCTCTGGAAAGTCTGTTGTTCTGGCTTCAAGAAGAAACCCTTGACCTTGATCAATTGGCTTTCTCTGACTCTATTTGTCGTTCAGCTCGAATGAAAGGGCTTTTGAAGTTTGTTGGAAGAATGGGTTCGCACGGTAGAGCTTAGATTTCAGGAGACCCTTGCTTAACAAAGAATCAAAGTAAATTGAAGTTCATACTAGATCTAGATGCTGGAAGAATTAAGCTCTGTTTGAGCTTCATCATATTGAAAATTTCCTCAAAAGTTGAAATGTAGAAGCTTTTGGGAAAGATGAATACTTGGCTCAATGCTGCTAAAAGCCTTTATTAAGAACTTTGCTCTTAAGAAATATATGACTTTCTTTGTCTTAGAGAACTTGGAATGACTCTTCTGATGGAGATGTGTAAGTCAACTTTTTATTCATTTTTTCCCATTTTAATATTTTGGAGATTGAAATGAAATCTGATCCAGACCTCATCCCCTATAATTTGTTGTTAGATTATTGATAGGTTCTTAATATTATTTGATGGTTCATAATTCATATTATAATAAAAGTCCATACACATAATTCATGACATGAGTATCACTTATAGACTGTTATCGTTGATATATGACTATCACTGATAGACTACTATATAAAAAACTGAGGTCACTACTATCAGTGATAGAGTACTAACTACTATTCGCGATAGACTATTATGAGTGATAAAAATAATCATATTTGTAATTTTTTTTTAAAAATGCTATATTTTTAATTATTTTACTCTAAATTGACATTTCATAATTTGTGTTCTGAATTTTAAATAAATTCAATTTTGAAGAACATAAAAGGTTTCAATCTTATGAAAATGTCAAATATCCATGGATATTTATGAAGTCAAGAAATTAAATTAACAAATAAGCAATTTATTCTTTTTAAATAAGTTAAAAGTTCTTAATATATTAATGATTTTTTTTTCATCTTGTTAATGATATAATTGTTTTTTATTTTTTTTTATAATATATATATATATATATATATATATATATATATATATATATATTAGACTCGTAGACATATAAAAATATTGACATGTTGATAAAAACTTAGTAAACAAAGAATTTTCACTCAATGTCATTTTTTCTTCATCCGGGACAAATACAATAACTAATTTATAGGATAAGGGTAGGGTCGAGGTCGGATAAGTCATCAATCTTGTCTCATCCAATTGATACAATTTGGTATTATTGCAAAGTTTCAATTATTAGTTATTACCGGTAGCTATGGATGGAAATAGAGAAACAACCAAACATAGGAACATTTATTCCACACTCCTTTTAATTTGATGTACCAAAATACTTCAAGCTTCAAAAAAAAAAAAAAAAAAAAAAAGTTTGAAATACAAATTGAAAATAATTTTTGAAACAAAACTTGATGATGCACAATTCAAAGTACAAAATATGCATGCACCTCTTTTTTTTCAAATAATATTTTGCCAAATGTGTCAATATGATGTGAACAAGCATATAATTATGAGTTTTTTTTTTTTTTTTTTAGAAAAATAAAATAAATAAAAGATTTATTTGAGAATTAAAAGCCCCCCATTGGAATGCCAATTGGCAATCCCTTATGTTTCAAGCAATTGATTCAAACACTTCCTATTAAAAGTGAAACCAAAATGATCTAATCTCAACTTCCAAGAAAAGAAAGCAAAGTAAAAGTTGTTGAACAATCATAACCTTTTCAAATAATATACATATTTTTAATAATGTTCTTTATCATATGTTTTATTTTTTCCATCTCAAAGTATAAGTTTTTGTTTATTAAGATATTAATGTTGCCAAACCGAGCCTAGTTCAATTGGCATAGGGTTGTACCGGTGACCAAAAAGTCATCGTTGCTATCCCTTATGAAACAAGAAGATATTAATGTTGTCACTTAGATTTGAATACCCTTATGAAACAAGATAGGAATATAATTTAAACAATATTATGTCCAAAGTAGTTGCTATCCCTTTGATATATCGTTGTTTTTAATATAGAAATTGTCAAAAGGATTTTCCTTTGATATATCTTTGTTTTTAATATAGAAATTGCCAAAAGGATTTTGTTGTTCCAAATATTTATTAAGCAAATGAAAATAGCAAATATGTTTCTTAAAAGAAACAAATATTTGATTAAAATTATCATATACGGTTTGATTCTATCTTTAATTAAGATTGAGGGAGGATAAAGGATTTGGCTAGAGATACAGTTTGATAGTGTCCCGAGCAGAGGTCAAAGTGGAGGGCTTCTCTTACTTTGGCAAAATGATACAAATGTGAATATTCGTTCGTTCTCAAAAGGCCATATTGATGCGGTAATTAAAGAAGCTAGACAAATGTGGAGGCTTCCTGGAGTTTATGGGAATCAACGGAGTTACACCATGAAACGTGGACTCTGTTGAAACGGTTAGGTGAAGATAATAGCCTATCGTGGATCCTTGGCGGAGATTTCAATGAAATACTTTATGCTTTAAAGAAGCAAGGTGGGGACAAAGAGGAGGGCATAGTCAATGAATGGTTTTCGGGATGCGATGGATTGTTGTGGCTTGTTGGATCCAGGATATACAGGCCACAATTTCACGTGGTGTAATAATCATTATGATGGGGTTTTGGTTTGGGAACGTTTAGATAGATTCTTGCTCACAATAGAAATGCAAAATCTTTGTAATGGCTCAAATTGCTTCGGACCACAGACCTTTGTTAGCGGATTGAGATTTTGATTCCACGAATATTATGGCTTATGACAGAAAACGTCCTCAAAGGTTTGAAGAAGCATGGACTAAGTATGATGAATGCAAAGATATAGTTGGTCAAGTGTGGCAAGATAGAAGGAACAAAGAGACAACTATGCATCAAGGCAAAACAAAGGAGAGTTTGAACCGCCTAAGTAGGTGGAGTCGAGCAAAGTACGAGGGATCCATTAGAGAGACAATTACTAGGAAAGAAAAGGAAATTGGTATTTTGTCTACCCGAAAGGATTCAGCAGGACAAGAGGAGCTCCGAAGAGCTGAGCGAGAGCTAGAGAGTCTACTAGAGGATGATGAGATTTATTGGAGATAGAGGGCGCGTGAGGATTGGCTAAATTGGGGAGATAGAAACACCAAATGGTTTCACATGAAAGCCAATACTCGAAGAAAGATTAATAAGATAACGTGTCTGGTAGATGAGGATGGAAAAAGATGTTTCTCGGAGACATAAATGGAAAAAGTGGCCACAATCTATTTCCAAAAGTTGTTCCATGCTGAAGAAACAAATTTGGATGCTATTAGTCAAATTTTGGCCACGGTTTTGGGAAGGATAACAGACGACCAAAATAGAGATTTGATTAAAAGATTCACGAGGGAAGAGATCATTGGTGTGGTTAAACGTATGCACCCTACTAAAGCTCCTGGGCCAGATGGAATGTAGACAATTTTCTACCATAAATTTTGGGAGGTTGTAGGCGATGATACAGTGAAAATTTGTTTGGAGATTTTAAATGATGGTGTTGAGATGAACACCATTAACAAGACTTTTATCACCCTTATCCCTAAAGTGAAAGATCCTCGGGTGATGCAAGAGTTCCGGCCTAATCCTCGGGTGATGCAAGAGTTCCGGCCTATTAGCCTCTGCAATGTTATTTATAAGATCATTGCAAAGACTTTGACGAACCGGCTTAAAAAGATCTTGGACAAAGTAATCTCCCCCAATCAATCGACCTTTGTTCTCTCATCACATATAATGTTAATCTTGGATTTGAATGTATTCATGTGGTAAAAAACAAAAGATATGGGAATGATGGAATGTTGGCAATGAAACTTGATATGAGTAAGGCCTAGAATAGAGTGAAATGAAGATTTATCAGAATGATTATGGTAAAGAGGGGTTTCTGTGATAGATGGGTCGAGCTAATAATGAGATGTGTCGAGTTAGTTAGCTTTCAAGTGCTTATTAATGGCATCCCAAGCCAGGTTTCTGCCCTAAGCGAGGTTTGAGACAGGGGACCCTCTATCTCCCTATCTGTTCCTTTTATGTGCTGAAGGCTTATCAAGTTATCTGCATTCCTCTAAGGTGAACAAAATGTATATAGGCCTGAGAATCAATAAGTATTGTCCCACTCTAACACATTTATTCTATGCAGACGATAACATTTTATTTTTCCGGGCTACTGACCAGGAGTGTAGAACAGTACGACAAATCCTGAGGATATATGAGACTGCATCCTGCCAAGTCATCAACTTTGATAAGTCAATGTTTATGGTGACCCTAACACAAGTTTGGAAAGAGTGAAATTTATAAAGGCCATGCTTGAAGTTCATCATTCAGAAACGTTGGGCCAATATTTGGGATTGCCTTCCCAAAATGTGAGGAATAAGAAAGAAATTTTCAACAATATCAAGGATAGGGTATGGCGAGCCCTCCAAGGATGGAAAGGGAAGTTTTTTTCAATTGCTGGAAAAAAAAGTCTTAATTAAAGTGGTGGTCCTGACCATTCCTAATTATGCTATGAGTTGTTTTAAATTTCTACTTACATTGTGTGATGAGCTAAACTCTATTCGTGCTAGATTCTGATGGGGCACAACAGGAGAAGATAGGAAAATCCATTGGCAAAGTTGGAAGCGCCTATGCATACACTAACAGAAATGGGGCATGGGTTTCAGGGACATAAACATTTTCAATCAGGCTCTGCTTGCAAAACAAAGTTGGAGGTTGATTAAGTTCCCCAATAACCTTCTGGCCAAAGTACTTAGAGGAAGATACTACAAAACTGGACATTATCTCAAGGCTCAGCTTGGTAATAACCCATTTTATACTTGAAAGAGCATTCTGTGGGGCATAGAGCTTTTTTTGAAAGGCTATCGTTGGAAGATCGACAATGGAATCAGGGTGGATGTAGCTAGTGACCCGTGGTTACCAAGTGATAACATTCGCACTCCACTCACTACCCAACATTCATGAACCAATACAATGTTGCTAACCTTAAGACTAGGCATGGTAGTTGGAATGAACCTCTAATCAGAGATAACTTCCTTCCGTATGATGCTTTAGTAATTCTTAGTTTGCCAAGTGGTTTATCTAATGGAGAAGATGAAATACTTTGACATTTAGACAAACGAAGTTTGTTCACAGTTAAAAGTGCCTATAGGTTGGGGGTTCAGATTCAAGTTTCTGGAGAGGTTTCAACTTCTGTTAGTTGTCCCCAAGAAAACATGTGGAGAAAATGTGGAAAGCCAAGGTGCCGACAAAGATCAAAATTTGTGGTTGGAGAATTTTCAATAACGGCCTCCCAACTCTTGACAATTTGGGCAAAACATGAATGAATCTCAACCCTATATGTTACTTGTGCCGGAAAAAGGCAGAAACAACCATCTATCTCTTTTGGAAATGTAAATTCACAAAGAGACTTTGGCCAAAATATTTTTCTTTTATTAACGATCTTTGTGGTTGGAGAATTTTCAATAACTCCCTCTTTGGCTCACTTATTTCAATGAGGAAGATACTCTCTCTTTGACTCACTTATTTCAATGAGGAAGATACTCCCTCTTTGACTCACTTATTTCAATGAGGAAGATCTACGAGTTTCATCTTAACCTTGTGGGGTCCTGTCCCACACTTACCTCTTTTTAAGAGCTTTGGCTCCTTTTAATTTGCTTTTAGTCGTTCCTTTTTCAAGAAAAAAAATAAAAATAATAATAATAATAATTAAGATTGTAACTTTAAACTATTTTTTTTTCTCTAAGTATAACAAATGGAATATGACGTAGGAGGATTCCTCCAATCTCAAAAGAGATGGTACATGTAAATTATCGCTGACCTATACTGACTTTGTCCGTTTATAACTATGAAAATTGAAATCGTATATTTTGATTAAAATGAGTCAACATGACTTCAATAGTCTATTTAATATTTGTTACCATTTTGGAGCATATAACTAAATGAAGAGCTAGAGACACAATTAACAATATGAATTGAGACGTGTCCTCTCCAAACTTACTCATGGATAAGAACACTTATTACTTTCTTTGAGGTCTAATAATGTCCAATCTCCCACCTCAAAAGAGAACGGAGACATATCACTCTTTCTGTTTCCATCTTCTTATTTTATAAAATAAATATCATCATTAGCTCAATGAAACACACATCTTTACACAATATTAAAGCTTTCTCGTTCTTTACCCCTCCTATTTATCTTACCTCTTACATGATCATTTAAAGTCATTTGATCACACAAAACATCAAATTAGCAAACATTAGTTGAGTTTTCTAAACAAATCTTTACTCTTTTGTATTTCTTTAGATCTCTCAATGATGAATTCAACCTAAAAAAGTTAACAATTTTTTAAGAAGGAATTTCCTCCCAAATGTCTCCAAAGGCATGTTTACTTCCCTCCAAAGATAATGCACCAATTGTAATTAAATTTAATAAAAGTGTGGGTTCCACCTCAAATTGACTAATCCCATTACACCATTTCTCTACTATCTTGGAGTGCTTAATGAGATTATTACGGAAGATTACATGGGTCCCACCATTTTTTTTTGTTGTTGTTTATTTTGTTCATGTTTGGCTCTTTCTCTTTCTTCCTTGAAATTCCTATTATCATCTTCTCCACTTTCTTCTTCCTTTCACCTTCTTCCTTTCACCTTCTTCTTCCTCTCTTCTTCTTCCCTCCTCCGGCTAATCTCATCGTCGCCGCCTACCTCATTTCTGGCCCGCCGTCGCCGCCCATATGTTAGAGTTTTTTTTTTCTTTAAAAAAATGAGTTTTATTATTCTTTCACTTTCAAGCCATGGGTTTTCTTTTTCTTTATCTTTCAAGGAATGGGTTTTCTTTTTCTTTCTCGTCCAAGAAGTGAGTTTTATTTTTTTTTCTTTCTCCTCCAAGAAGTGAGTTTTATTTTTTTTTCTTTCTCCTCCAAGAAGCGAGTTTTATTTTTCTTTCAATATCATTTCACGACTCATCGCTAATCTCATTTCTCTTTTTTCTCCAAAAGTTTTTTAATTCAAAATTTGGGGAGAAAGAATAGAAACTCATTTTGATAAAAATATGAACAAATTGATGGTATTGGATAAAAGAGAGAAACTCATTACTTTAATGTTGAAACCTTTGAAAATTGGGTTACTTTTTCTTTCACGAGGAAGACACATAAATTTAATGGAAGGAAGAGATCGAAGCTACAATGGCAAAAAACGAAGAAAAAAGAGAGAATAAACGGAGGGAAGTGAAAATTTATGTTGAAAAATGGGTTCACGTGTCTGCACACGAGTAACGCTTGGAAAACGAGTCAACACACGATCGCACAAGTATCCACATGAGTCTAGTCTGCACACGAATAACGCCTGAAAAACGAGTCAACACACGATTAAAGCGAAAAGTATTATGGTAAATTCACGAATGATTACGTGCAAGTAAACACCATCAATAAAATTCATACTACGTTTGAATTAGCCTTACGTAAACACTATCAAATGTAAATCGATTACGATTGAAGCCTTAATCCATTCATATTGATTTATTATAATTGTTGAGAAAAATTCATTTGGGAGAGATAAACTCATCCTGTATTGTGTCAGCATCCAAAATTTAATAATGTTATTGAAAATTTGTAAGGTTGAAGAACTAAAAGACACCATTTTAAAGTGTAGACTTAAAAATTAAAACTCAACTAAAGGTTATTTATGGCTTGCAATGAAAGCCATGGGCATATAGTATGTGTATATAATGTAGCTGACACAACACTTGAACAAATTCATAATAATTTTCTTTTTCTTTTTCTTTTTCTTTCTCTTTAATTTTTAATAACTTTTTGGGCTTCAGATTACATGTCTCTTTCCAGTTTCCATTACAATTACAACTCCCTCTCTACCAATCATCCCATAGGCCATAACATCTTTTCAAATATTTAAATCAACTTATAATTTTCTTTTATTTTCTACAATTCAAAAATATTATCCGAAGGTCGATTTTTATTAGTTACAATTTTGGCCAAACTCAATCGCCAGTGTTTCAACTATTGATGGTGACCTAATGGTCATGAAGGGCCTTCCGACTATATATTATCGAAACTCAATTGTTGTTAATTGCAATTTTGACCAAACTCAATCGCCAGTGTTTCAACCATCGATGGTTGACATAATGGTCATGAAAGACCTTGAGATTATTAAAACACTACTAGAGAGAATGCGTTTAAATCTTAGGGATCACCTATCGAAAAATTAATTTTCTATGGTTTTTTATGATCCCTAATATTGTAGGGTCAGACGACCTCTCTTGTAAAATTAGTCAAGGTGCGTGTACCTTCATTAGTCATACATATATATCAACAGTATTAAAAGTATTTCATTTTTTTCCTTTTCAACTTAAATTTTAATAATAACGAGTCAATTTAAATATTCATTAAAACTTAGTTATATAAATAGAACTTCTAAAAAAGTATATAAATTTTAGTGACAAAAACTATAGTATGACTTTTTTATAACAGAAAAAAAGATACTTTTATATATATATATAGATGTATGCTAAAAAGGTATATAAATTGTAATAGTAAAAAAGAAAAGAAGCTAATTTTATTTTCATAATTAGTAAATACAAGAACAAAAATTAGCTGCCAATTTACTTCATTAATTTTTTATTTTAGAAAATAAAAAAGAGAGAGAGAAAATGAAGGGTTGAGATGAGAGAGAAACCATTGGTTTTTATTTAGTTTCTTTTCTTTTTTTGGAACTCAAAAAAAGAAAAAAAGTTTCTTTGCAAAAAAGCCCATCAAATTTACCATATTTACTTAACAACCAAGTATAAATATCCCCCGACATCTCTGTTTATCCCTCCACCATTCTCTCTCTCTGAATTCTGAATTCCCCGAATTTCGCCGCTGTAAATCTCGTCGTTTTTCCGTTTGTTTCCCGGGAAAATCAAAGATGAGAGAAATCCTCCACATCCAGGGCGGCCAATGCGGCAACCAGATCGGCGCCAAGTTCTGGGAGGTCATTTGCGACGAACATGGCATTGACCACACCGGAAAGTACAGCGGCGACTCTGAGCTTCAGCTCGAGAGGATTAACGTCTATTACAATGAGGCTAGCGGCGGCAGGTATGTTCCCCGTGCCGTTCTTATGGATCTTGAGCCTGGAACCATGGATTCCGTCAGATCCGGAACCTTTGGCCAAATCTTTCGTCCCGATAACTTCGTTTTTGGTCAGTCTGGGGCTGGGAATAATTGGGCTAAGGGACATTACACTGAAGGAGCTGAGCTTATCGATTCTGTTCTTGACGTTGTCAGGAAGGAGGCTGAGAATTGTGATTGCTTGCAAGGTATTCTCATTTTTTTCTTCCATTTCGCGCGATATTTTCTCAATTGCTTCATTTTTTGGTAGTTTATTTTGATGTTTGAGTATTTTGAAATTGTTCTTTTGGTTCTAGCATCGCAATTCTGGTGTTAATTTCTCCTGGCTGCTTTTTTTGTTTGTTTGTTTTTATTGAGCTTGCTTCTCAAAGTTGGAGAAATTGTTCAATTTCTGCAAATCTTTTCTTTAGTAATATATGGAATTTATACCCGCGGAATTTAAATATATGGGTTTTATGAAACCATGGTATTAACTTTGTTTTCGATGCTATTCTCTCTGGATCTGATCGTACTGAAAAGACTTCATATTATTTATTTATTTTTTTATATATGTGAGTGTCCGGGGTCAGCTTACGCGGACCTAGACTATGCGGACCTAGACTATTCTCACGGGACAGACCGCCAAGGAAACCCATAGTAAATTAATTCTTAGGTTTAGGTGGCCACCAAGGATTGAATGCTAGGAGGACATTGAAGTCCCAAGACCCTTCATGACCACTAAGCCAACCCTTGATGCTTAAAAGACTTCATAATTTGTAATTCTATAAAATTGTTTTATCAACTTTGATGCCGTGAGTAATCTTGCATTTTTCTTTTAATATATATATACGTTAATTTGTACCATTAACTCTCTTCTAAATTCACCTACATTTTGGATATTTTGCACTTGAAAGATGTTTTCCAACATATCTTGTTTTCTCATATTCCTACGGTCCAAAATGTTATGGCCCATGAGTTAGCTAGACGTGGGATTCTTAGACAGCTTTATGGCTTCATGATTTTCTTTATTGGCTTACACGCCTATCGGAATCTGTTTTTCCCTTCGGAAATGTTACTTCTGTAACCCATGAGGCAGTTTCTTATTCTTAATCCAGTTTCGTTTTGGTAAAAGAAAAAGAACTCTGTTCTTATTTAGTATAATTTAATGTCATTAATATTATTATTTCCTTCCTTTTGTAGTCAGTTACTTATCGACATGGTAATCCACTATGTCAACAAATGATTCATCATTTTAAAACTTCTGCGTTTAAGTGGATTTTTTAACCCTTTCTTGTAACATGGAAAATCAATGGTATTATCTCCTGCTACTGCTAATATTATAAGCCTACCCTTCTGCATCTTAGGATAGGCTTATTTCAGCACTCAATTCTTCTCATATCTTGTCTTTCTGTTTTATCAAGGAAATTTTGAGTACTTCGTTGTTCCCACTATGGTTTTGTCTTTATAAATATATTTTTTAATGTTGGTGGATCCCGCATCATTTTTAAAAGTATGCTGATGTGGTCGGGAATGAAAGGAAGGAGTATTCATACTCTCGTAGTACTTGAAATTTTCTCGTAAAATCTTTGATGTGTTATCTCTCGCTCTCTGCCACATGCTCATGTACGTACGGCGTACGCAGAGCTCTCTGACAATGGCTGACTACTTTTTTTTTTCTGGTTATTTGTACAGGGTTCCAAGTTTGTCATTCTTTGGGTGGAGGTACTGGTTCTGGAATGGGAACACTTCTGATTTCAAAGATCAGGGAGGAGTACCCAGATCGCATGATGTTGACATTTTCTGTATTTCCTTCTCCCAAGGTTTCAGACACAGTTGTAGAACCATACAATGCCACTTTGTCTGTTCATCAGCTTGTCGAGAATGCTGATGAATGCATGGTTCTTGACAACGAAGCCCTCTACGATATTTGCTTCCGAACACTCAAGCTTTCTACTCCAACATGTAAGTGCCTAACTCCTGCAACTGCAACTTCAACTTATATTTGAGTCTTGAAAGGATCATTTGCTTGCTCATTGTTATATATATATTTTTTTGGCAAGAAATCAGGCTTTCATTAAGAGAAATGGAAGGATTACAAAAGAGCAAACAAAAAAAAACAATACCAACAAAAAGGGACCCCAATCCAATCCAACAAAATCAAACCAATATCATAATTATTGACACCCACAAAAAGGCATTAAACCTCATCTTCTACCATACCTCGTAAAATACCTATAATACCTTATTGTTATATAAAAAGCTGTGCAAAAATAGCATAAAAATGGTTGTTTTCAAGTCCCAAAACCGGATCATATCATTCACTGGTGGAAATTGTAGTAAAAAGAAAGAAATGCTTGTGGACTTGGGCACTTTTTAGCATTTGCATGCATTTGAACCAAAAAGTGCCTAACCTTTTAGGGGTCGTTTGCCCCCTGAGCATGGTTTCCTCTGAGTTTGGCTTCGGAAGCCGACCCCAGGCTTCCATGTTTGGGGTAAGGAGTTGGGTAGTTTGGCAAGCGAAATCCATGGGCTACTCCTCCAAACCCATGATTTTTCTTAAAATTACAAAAATTTGGTGGGGCCCACCTGCGTGCCAAACGCCCCTAGTAGTTTTCTTCGTTTTTTACATTTAGGAAAATAATAACTTATTGGTCAGATTTTTTCTTACCTGTTCAATTGTCATATTGCAGTTGGTGATCTCAACCACCTTATCTCTGCTACAATGAGTGGTGTTACTTGTTGTCTACGATTCCCTGGACAATTGAACTCTGATCTACGAAAGCTTGCTGTGAATCTTATTCCATTCCCTCGTCTACATTTCTTTATGGTTGGTTTTGCACCATTAACATCAAGAGGATCCCAGCAGTACCGCTCCCTTACAGTGCCAGAGTTAACCCAGCAGATGTGGGATGCCAAGAACATGATGTGCGCTGCCGATCCACGACATGGTCGGTACCTTACTGCTTCAGCCATGTTCCGTGGTAAGATGAGTACTAAAGAAGTAGACGAGCAGATGATTAATGTACAAAACAAGAACTCATCTTACTTCGTCGAGTGGATACCCAACAATGTAAAGTCTAGCGTGTGTGACATCCCTCCCAAGGGACTGACACTGGCATCGACTTTCATCGGTAACTCGACTTCGATTCAAGAGATGTTCAGGAGGGTTAGCGAGCAGTTCACAGCCATGTTCAGGCGCAAGGCCTTCTTGCATTGGTACACAGGTGAAGGAATGGACGAAATGGAGTTCACCGAGGCTGAGAGCAACATGAACGATCTGGTTGCCGAGTATCAGCAGTACCAGGACGCGACCGCCCAAGAAGATTACGAAGAGGAAGAAGAGGAAAATGGTGCTTGAGCCACTGTCTCTGCAGCAACCTGGTTTGTCTGAAACTGTAATGCTGTTGTTGTTGGCTTTTATTTTTCAGTTTGTGAATGATGATGATGATGATGGTGATGGTTTGTAGAATTTTACATGTTTTTGAGCTGTATGGAGTGAGTGAGGGTCATGTAATGTATTGTAATGTAATGTAATATAATGAGAGCTGGGTTTTGGATATAATATATCTTTGTTTGAATTAGAATGATTGATATTTGTATTTAGTAGGTGGCCATATTTTTATTTGGAAGGTTTCATTGTCTTTTTGTAAAAATTAAACAAAGTTGCTTGTACCAGTTATACTTGATACATTTTTTATTCATCATTTATAGTCAAATATTGACATTACTAAATTACTATGATTTTAATTTTTCCTAATCTTGTAGTTTGTGTATTAGATTAGCTCACCAAACCAATTTTTTTTTCAATTGAAGTTTCCATTTTTCGTTTTTAGCGTTATTATTTTTTATGGTTGATTTAGTACTTTATCCATATATATATATATATATAGATATTATTTTAATGGGAAATCATTCCATCCAAAATATGTTTGGGAGATGATTTACAATTTACACACAAGTTTTAGTTGTTGAAATTAAACTTTCAAGGTTAGATGTATCATGTAAGCTAAGTGGAAGTTATCAAGTGAGCATAGTTGAAAGTTAATGGACATGTACTTATTCTCTTGAGGTCGAAGATTTTAATCTCCGATTTAGGCCTAATCACTACAAGAATTTTGGTTTTTTCTAACGAAATCTCTCTCGACGGTTTAAGTTTCGTCGGTAAAGCCACCTATCTCGACAGTTTACAAAAACCGTCGAGAAAAATTGGAGTTCTGTTGACAAAAGTTCTCTCGACGGTTTACGAAAATCGTTGAGAGAAAACTCCAATTTTTCTCGACGACAAAACAAACCGTTGAGAAAAAATGACGTTTTCTCAATGATTTACAAAAACTGTCGAGAGAACTCCGATTTTATTAACCTAACCTTATATTTCATCCATTTCCTTCCATTGTTTCCTCCTTCACAAAATCCCCCACTGTCTTCGCCCTTCAATGTTGTTTAACTGTTGTTCGTCGTTCGTCGTCGTTCGTCCTATTTTTCTTGCGTTTTGTATGTTGTTGAATTTATTTTTTCGATCTTTTTGTTTCTTGAATTGATGATCCTTCTACATCGTTTGTTTCAATCCAGCTTGAATTTGTTTTTTTCTATGGTTTCCATTTCTTCTGTGTTTGTAACTCTGGATTGAATTTCTAGGGGTTGAGATTATTCTTTTCGTTTCATTCATTTGTTCATATGACCTGAAATTCACATCTTTTAACTGTTGGTTATACAAGTTTTTTATTTTCTTTTGTAAATATTGGCTTGGTACTAGATTCGAGCACCTTATCGACAATCCTTTCATTTTGTAAAGAATAGATTTAAGTTTGCTTTTCAGTTGACTGTGTAGCTACTTTTTCTATTGAAATACATGGAAAATTTTGAAAAAATCCTCATTTACACAAAGGTCACAACCATATTCACTTTGGGATAAAATAGAATGTGCAAAGAAAGGGGTGACATGAAGGTCAATCCTATAGTCAAGGAGGGGAGAAATGGAAAAAAAATCCTCTTGTTAGTCCACTATTTGAGATAAAATAGATTTCTTCTCAAGAGTTTGGAATTAAGAAATTATAAGAAATGCCTTGACTTGAATTAAAAAGGATGGGAGTAAAGCTATAGTAATGAAAAAAGGATTGGGTCAATTTGGTTGTTTAAGTTTATTTATGTTTAGAGGATTTATGATTTAGTTAATTTGGTTGTTTAAATATAGTTTAAATTAGTTTAAGTATAGTTTAAGTTTAGTTAATTTTGTTATTTTGGTTGGAATGTTTAATTTGGTTGTTTAAGTTGTAATTTAGTTTAGTTAATTTGGTTGTTTAAATATAGTTTAATTTAGCTAAGTATAATTTAAGTTTAGTTAATTTGGTTATTTACTTTAGATTGTTGGAAGATTTAATTTGATTGTTTAAGTTGTAATTTAGTTTAGTTAATTTGGTTGCTTCGTTGATTGTTTAATTTGTTTAGTATGCACATTTAGTATTTTCTATACACTTTTTTTTTCTTTTTTTTTAATGTCCCAAAATACATTTTATATATGTTAGTTAGAACAATATGTTTTGTGCATATAAGTGTTAGTATATTCAATAGTTCATGTTGTTCATTCTTAAGTTTAGTTTTTTTTTTTATAATCCCTATAAGATTTAACAATTCACGATTTTTGAAAATTGTAGAAATATCTAGTCTTAGGAAAATACTTAAACAAATCGTGGATTCATAAGAAGGAACATCTAAATAGTATAATCTTTCTCCTTTTGTAATATGTAATGAAAGTCATATTAATTCAATTGCTATCCTGCAGTTATGGTAGCAACGTAATATTTATGTAGCCAATCGAGTATATGGGTTGGGTTTTAATGCATGCTTCGAAATTGATTTGAGTATATGGAGAGTGTTAGATTGTTTTAGTTGTGATTTCTTTGGAATATATATATAGTGCATGATAGTTGAGTTTTAGATGTTATGTTCATAGGTTTTGAAAGTGTTAGGTAAATTTAGTTCTTATTTGTGCTATGGACTAATGAGTTGTTGATTTTCTTTTTTTCAGGTAGTTTGAGTCGATGTTATTCTCGAAAGCTACTTTTGAAGATTATTTAGAGTTGACGAGATTGAATGACGATCTCTTCTATATTAGTGTAGGTTTAATTTTGTTTTGTATTCAAACTTTCTACAAACACATTGTAAAAACAAAATTGGATTATTATAAATGTACTTTTGTATAATTTCGTGGACAAGTTCTTTAGGTATAATAAGCTTTAAATAAAAAAAACCAAATAAGCTTTTAATTTATTTAGGAATTTCAAATGAAAAATATTGAGATATAATAAACGAAAAAACAAAAAAAAAAATCTTGAAGATATATGCCGACGGTTTTGCCAAAATCGTCGAGAGAAGTGGTTCTCGATTCTGGCAAAACGTCGAGAGAAGTAAGGTTGGTGCCAACGATTTTTTTTTTCCGTCGAGAGAAGTTCTCTCGACGATTTTATGGCTTCTCCCGATGCTTTTTGTGTGTCAAGAGAAACCATAATTCTTGTAGTGAACGAAGAATTGAAATTACCTGGTTGTCCATGTATTAGGTTTAGTTCTTTTTTAAATTAATTTATTAAAAATATTAGAAAAAATCGTAAATTCATAACGAAAATGGAAATCTTTGGATGAAAAAATATTTTCCTATTATTTTTATATAGCAACAACCTTTATGCTCCCCTCTTTTTTTTGTTTTTCAAAATCATAAAGCTCTAAAAAAAATCTTTTTTTTTTGCAACCTCTCGGCTCCCCCTCCTTGTTCTTTTGCTATCGGGGACCAAAAGAAAGCGATAAAAAGTTCGAGATTCCGGTGGTGCCTACGACGTTATTGACGGCGCGCTCCTTACGACGGCGAGCGACAGAGTTTAAAGAAGACCCTGACAGAGACAGATTATCAGCAAAGTTCAATGTACTGAATCGTTCTTCTGTTGTTTAGACGTCGACGATGACACTGATATCGACGACGACAACTCTGATATAGATGGCACCGACTTTTAATACTACCGATTTCGGAACGTGAGAGAGGTGTCGAGGCATTGGAACAAATTCAGCGATGAGCTATTCCGAATTCGACGATTTTGGATTTTTCCATAGATGACTCTTGACGCAGAGTTGGAAGGACGACAACGACGACACACGAGAGAGAGAGAGAGTAGGGTTTTTATATATTTGGAGAAAAAATTAGGGTTTATAGTTCATACAGGTGGTGTATATTTAATAATATGAATATATATTCTTGTTTCGTTCTATGTTTATATTTCATAAATGTGAGATATACTTTATACTATGAGATATATAATTCAAAATTAAAGTTAACCAAATATATATGTTGGGTTATAGTATATAAACGATGTTGACACTCTATTTCGTCCGACCTTGTTTATCATCATTATTATTTTCACCTCATTTTTATGATTTTCACCCTTTTTTTTAAGTATTTTTGGAGTTTTTCTTTAATTTCGTTTTTTTCCGTTATTTTTGAAGTTTTCAAGAAAATCACAAAAAAAAAAAAAAAAAAAAGTGTATTTCATTAGTGGGTCATTCGAAGCGTCTTGTTTTAGTTTTAGGGTTTAATGTTTCAATTTTAGGGGTACCAGTTTATGGTTTCTTGTTTTAGGGTTTGGTGTTTCGGTCTCAGGATTCCAGTTTAGGGTTTTTGTTTTAGGGTTTAGGTTTGTTTAATGCTTCAAGTTTAGGGTTTCAAGCTCAGGGTTTGGTGTCTCGGTCTCGAGATTCTCATTTAGGGTTTCTCGTTTTAGGGTTTGGTGTCTCGGTCTCGGGATTCCAATTGAGGGTTTCTCGTTTTAGGTTTTGGTGTCTCGGTCTTGGTCTCGGAATTCCAGTTTAGGGTTTATTTTGTTTAGGGTTTTAAGGCCCATTTGGATTTGTGACCTAATTTGTTTGCTATAAATAGAAGGAGAGTAGGACAAATGGGAGAATAAGGACAAAATGGGTGGGATCCCAAAAATTGATTAAAAAATCATTTCTCTCTGATAGCTCTAAAATAGAGCTATAATTATAGCCTTAAATCTAGCTAAATGTCGTGCTTAATTCAATTAAATTTCCTTATTATAGGTGTTTCGCGGCAAAGAGCCCGGGAAGTCCATTTATGAATTTCAGGGCTAAATCGGTCATTTTAGAAGTTTCAGGAAGTGTTCGGGTCAAGGAGATAGGTCAAAAGGAGCTCGGAAGCCAAAAATATGCAAATTGGGGCTTAGACCCGAGAGGGCAGCGCCTAACGGAAGCATCAGACAGCCTGCCCGTCATTAAAAGTCCAAGAGGCCAACAAAGGCACGATGTCCTCATTGCACAACCACAATGCCCGTCATTAAAGGTCAAAAGGCACCATGCCCGTCATTAAATAGGAATTTCACAGGCAAAAGGTACCATGCCCGTCATGAAATGCCAAAAAAATATTTCTCAGGCAAGAAGACAGAGAGGAGCAAAGGAAAGAAAAAGAGAGCAGAGAGAAGAAAAGGAGAAAAAGGTGCAGAAGATGAAGAGGAGAGATGAGAGATGTCTTTTTCAAGGGGGTAAAATAGGAATTTCACCTCATTTAAAAAGTTGCAATCCCACCCGCTGTCAATTTGAGGTTAGAAAGGATAAAAATTCAATTTGAGGTCAATTTTGGCAAATCTTTTACGGTTAGATTCTGTAATTCCCCGTTGTTAGTGCGATGAATTTGTATTTTTTTTTTTCGTTTTTGCTGTTAAACATTTTCAAATTTAAGTTGTTGAGATTTTTTTTTCTTCTTCAAAACCCATGAATGTGGCTGTTAGAAACTTTTTCTTCAACGCATGAATCTGGTGGTTAGAAACTGAATAAATATTAAAAAAAAATTAAAATTGGTTATGCGGTTGTTCGTAAATAAATGTATATAGCAAGGGTATAGTAGGAATGAAAAATGTCAACTTTTTAGCTGTTTTTCAATTCAGTTTTTTATTTCTAGCTATTATTGAGAATTTCGCGCAAAGTCAATGAAGCCCAAAAGATTAGGCCCAAAACCAACAAAACTCAAATCTAAAGATCACAAGTTGAAACATGGAGATCGAACATGCCCTCCTCAAAACATAAAACAAAATCTGAATAACCTACCAACAAAACTCACCTATGAAAAAAGATAAAAATATAAAGATAGATATATATATTTTTCTAAAGGAGATAATTCTCTAAAACCCTCCTCAAGTTGAAGCAATCACAAATGCTCAACTTGAAAATAAGGTATACTAATATGAGTAAAAACAATCTTCAAGCCTCTGAACGTTGGTCGGTGCTGCAAACTTTAGGTAGATGCCCCACATGACATATTTAATTTTTTGCAAGCCTCAACGAGAGATCGATGTTGCAATCTTCAGATCGATGTTCCTCGTGACACATTTTTTTCTTGTCTTTTGGTTTGGAGAACATTCTATCTACAAACCAAGTTTCTGCGGGTTTTCAATGAGAGCGAAATTATCACGCAATATAAGTTTATGTGAGCCTCCAAATGCAAGTCGGGTACCCTAAAACGCTAAACCCCAAAAAGAAAAAAAGAAAAAAAAAAGATACTTATTGTAGAGAAAGGAAGAGAGAGTGAGAGATGAAATTGAAAACAAAGGTCATGATAGATGGAAGTTGAGGAAAGAGAAAGAAAATAGAAGAAGTTGTTTATCGGATGAAGAAGGAAGAAGTTACGTAAAAAAAATATAACTAAACAGCCTGTGAAGGATTTTTTTTATTTAGAAAATAATATAAATACTCGATCAAATTGTGACACATGTAGCGCAGACAGTAAACAAGTTTTACTCATATATATATATATATATATATATATATATATATATATATATATATATTATTTATTTATTTTTTAATATATGTAATTCGGTTCGGGTTGAACCGAGCTAAAATTGATTCAACCCGCGAACCGACCTCTAGAAATCAGGGTCAAATCTCAACACCGACCGGAAAGGATCACATTTGATCTCTTCTCGCCACTACACTCCGCCTCCAAACTCTCGGAAATGATCCGCCACCATGTCACAAATTTCACAAATCACAAGCTCAAAAAGACTTTTGTTTTTTTTTGGTTCATGCAATAGATCAGATCTCACGAAAAAAAAAGAGAGTAGAATATTTGGAATAGCGGATGGAATGTGAAGATAAAAATAAAACAATCTTTTTTTTTTTTTTTCTTTTTTTTTCACGCAATTAGCTGGTGAGTGATTCCATCCCACGCAACATAGATTTTGAAAAATCAAATTTTGGAACAAAATTAGGGGTGTGTTTGGATTGTAAAAAAAATGTTTGTGAAAGAATGCATTTTCTTTTAAACATTTTTTTTAGAAATGTTTCTGATTAAAACTGTGTTTGGTTACATTTTCTCAAGAGTGTTTTTATATCTACAAGTGTGTTTGATTTGCTGAGGTTTTTTCTTAATGTAAAATTACTATAAAGGACAATTATTAATAAATCATATGAATTAATAACTTTAAATATATATTTTCCAATTGAAATAACAAATAAAGCTTAGTTCAATTGGCATAAGATTACGGGGTTCAATTTAAATATTTTTCCAAAAACAAAAAAAATGTTTAAATTTGTAAAAATTATTACCGTTTACTATTGTTGAAAGTCATGGGCGGTGGTCGAAAGAGGTTGGTGGGTAGAGAAAATTTAAAAGAGTAATATGAGGGTATTTCGGTAATTTTAATACAATGTGATAATTAAATAGGTTTTTCAATTAAACACCCAAAAACATTTTTTTCAAAAGTTAATATAAGTGTTTCATCCAAAATGCATTATTTCAAAAACTCATTCTCCAACAATTCATTTTGTATGGTTGTCAAACACCTCAATTTATTCCAAAATATTTTTTTTCAAAAATTAAACACTTAGGAATCTAAACCAAACACAACCTAAATCCCACGCCTCTACTGAACTTCGCCAAACTCTCGGCAAAAAAGAAAAAAACATATTTCGTCTTCACATCTTCTTGCACCGGCAAAAACAAATCAACACTCACGCTACCGATCTCTCGGACTAATTGTTAAGTCTCTGAAAGTGACTTATTTAGGACCCATTTAGCTTAAGAAGATGTACACATTTAGGTGTTTTTGTGAGCATTTAGCCTAAACCTATGCTTTAATATGAGAATTAGAAGAAGGTAGCTAATATAGGACTTATGCACAATAGGTAGAAAAAGGGGTGAAAACCGAAGAAAAGAATGAAAAAATAACCATTGCGACTGCATTGCGGAATAATTGCGGTGGCCGCAATTATTCAAGTTAAAATCGTAAGTTGGCTGACATTTTTCTGTTTAGATCCGACTTTTCAGGGATTCGTTCTTTCTCCTCCATCCATTCTGATATATGACGTTGAAGACTGATGGTTCTCCTTGGCCCAATCGCACCTGCAAACTACTATAAAAGGGGGCCAAAGTCGGAGGTTCAGTCATCACTCGAAGCGTAGAAGTCTTCTCTGCAGTCCACCCTTTCCACTGTTCTTCCTTTGCCGTCTGTTGGAGTGAGAGTCTAAGCTCTTGGAATCGATAATCTGATAGGAAGGAGAGAAGATTCTTCTTCTCTCTCGATTGGATTCATCCAAGCACGGCTGAATTCTCATCACCTTCATTCGAGGCGACTGCCACGAAGACGTCAGCAAGCCTTTACTGTTTTCTGCTCTCTTCTTCTCATTTCCATTACTGATCATTGTTGTTCTTAGTTTAGTCATTTCAATTATTGCATTTCGTTGTTGTCTGTCTTGGATTCAGTTCTTTTAAAGTTTTCCTTTGTCATTCAAACACTTAAAGTAATCAAAGTGAGTTTCTGCATTTCACAGTTCTACCTTGTTCTGCTACGAGTTTGGCTTGCTGTTTTACACTCCTTTCTCTTCTAAGCATGTCTACTTTCTCTTATATTTCTGCTCTTTACATATCCATGAATAACTAAAACCATTTAGGGGCATGCTAATGACAGAACTATAGGCTAAAAAACGTGAGTCAAGTAGGCTGATTAACACTCGAACATTGATTGTATGTAAGCTTCATCCCACGGGCAATTTCGATTGGCCATCCATTTTGTCCAAAGAACTCCTAACCTCTGGAAGGAGTAAGAGTTCAGAGTCATATAATCATGCTAGCCTTTCATGGTAATCAGGAAACGGCCTAGGAATAGGCGTTTCCCTAGTACAAACTAAACACTCCTGCTTTAACTAGATGCTTAAGACCTTACTTTGAAGTCGAGTAAACTTAAGTCTCTCATGCATGGAATCGGACGATACTTGAGATAGAGTGAGTTTGATGTATAGAGAGTTGATCCAAAGCTTGATAATCGTAATAAAATGCCTATAGGATAGTCATTAGTAGCCCTTAATTCACCCTTTTAACCAGATTCGCTGCTGTTTAATTGCGGAAACATTGCGGTCCACGCAATTCTGCCAATTTTCATTCTGTTTAGCTGTTTTCTTTCTCGTTTAGTAATTTCATCTCTTATCCTTTGCATCTAATTCCAACTTGCATTTGTTTATGTTATATCCCTCTACACATTCAGCAAAAAGTAGTTGATTAAAAACCAATTTTAACCCATCAAATTCATCCCATCTTTCTTAACATTCACACTTCGCGAATAGCTAAAAACAAGTCTCTGTGGAAAAAACGAATTAAATATACTCACTACTTGCTGTAAGACCATGTATGCTTGCATGTTCTAAGTGCTCTCTCTACCCTTTTGCATATTTATCTTTACATATTGAGCACGCAACAAGTTTTTGGCGCCGCTGCCGGGGACTTATTTTAAGTGAAAACGAAGTTGTTAAGTTTGAAAAATCCAGTTTTTCATTGAGTGAAACTAATCTGTTTCATTTCTTTTGCAGGTGCCATTAAGGTAGTTTATGAGTGAGCGTTCACATAGTGATTTAGAGTTCGATCCTGAACCTGAAAGATCACTTCGAGCCAGGAATAAGGCAAAGAAACGTCTCTTTAAACAACCTCCTATACCTCCAACCACACCTGAAACTAGAGAAATGGGCGATGTAGTTCCAAATCCGGCGCAAGCCATTCGCAACCCCATTGAAATAGCGAATGACAAGGATAGCGCCATCCTTTCATATTTAGTACCTATGCCTGGGGAGCTGAACCCCAGCATAATCCGTCCTGAAATCACTGCCCACTCATTTGAGTTAAAGCCAGTGATGTTCCAAATGTTGTCCACTGTGGGACAATTCTTTGGAATAGAAAATGAGGACCCCCATAATCACCTTAGGAACTTCTTAGGAGTTAGTGACACCTTCCTAATCCCTGGAGTTTCCCAAGAGGCCCTGAGGCTATATCTTTTCCCTTACTCTTTGAGGGACAAAGCCAAAACGTGGCTAAATTCTTTACCCTCAGGATCTGTCCGCAATTGGACAGATTTAGCAGAAAAATTCCTAGTCAAATACTTCCCACCAGATAGGAATTCAACTTTTCGTGATGACATCATAAAATTCAAACAAGCTCCAAGTGAGTCTCTTCACGAAGCTTGGACACGATTCAAAGACCTTCTCATTAAATGTCCACACCATGGCATTCCATGGTGTATCCAAATAGAAGTTTTCTTTAAAGGATGCAACCCCAGCACCAGACAAGTCTTGAATTCATCTGCTGGAGGTTCCATGTTGTCCAAGAGTTACAACGAAGCTTATGAGATCTTGGAGAAGATCTCAACATCTCACTGTAGATGGTCAGACGATCCTGTAGAGCCAACTAGAGCTCAAGACAAGGATGCTCTAAGCGCCATGAGCACCCAAATAAATGCCCTGACCAACTTAGTTAAGCAAATGGCTCAGGCCAATCTCCAAACCAGTGCCAATACCGCCACAGCCATGTCAATGGGCACTCAACCAAGTCAAGGCGAGGCACCAATCTGTGGATTCTGTGGGGAAGGACACCCTTATGAATACTGTCCTGGGAATCCATCCTCGGTCTGCTATGTAGGAAGTCAGCAGCAACCTAGGAATAACCCCTACTCACAAACTTACAATCCTGGTTGGAGAAACCACCCTAACCTGTCATGGGGTGGCCAACAAAACAATAACCAAAATCCTAACCAACCAAGGCCGAGTGGAACACCTGGTTTCACTCCCCAACATAACCAGTCAATGTACCAAAAACCTTATAACCAACCTGTAGGATCTTCTGTAGAAAACCTACTCAAGGAATATATAGCTAAGAATGATGCTACTCTTCAGAGCCAGCAAGCTACCCTTAGGAGCCTGGAAAACCAAATAGGCCAGTTAGCCAATGAACTTAAAAGTAGGCCCCAAGGTAGACTCCCTGCTGATACCGAGGTACCAAGGAGAGATGGCAAAGAACAAGTTCAAGCAATTGAACTCAGGAGTGGAAGACCATTGGTGAGCAATACAAAGGACACACCAAAGCGAGTAGAGAACACTGAGTCTAGTGCTCCACTGGAGTCTCTGCCAAGCCAAGGTCCACCACCAACTAGCACATCAGGAGCCAGGCTAGAACCAATTGTAGAGGACATAGAAGAAATTCCAAGGCCTCCACCGATCCTAAAGCGTCCTGACGTGCCTGCATATGTGCCACCACCTCCTTATCCTCGAAGACTGAAGAAGAAGCAGGAACAGGAAGTTCATTTTAATAAATTTTTAGAAATACTTAAGCAAGTGCATGTGAACATTCCTTTTGTAGAGGTTTTACAGTCTATGCCTTCATATGTAAAGTTTTTGAAGGATATCATTACTAACAAAAAGATAATTGGTGAGTTTGAAACAGTAAACCTCACCGAGGAGTGCAGTGCCATCCTCCAGAACAAGCTGCCCAAGAAGGAGAAGGATCCTGGTTCCTTCACCTTACCTGTAGAACTTGGAGGCAAGCACGTGGGCAGAGCGCTTTGTGACCTGGGCGCCAGCATAAATCTCATGCCCCTGTCCCTATTCCGCCAGTTGGGAATAGGAGAAGCACGTCCAACGACTGTCACTTTACAACTAGCAGACAGATCCATCGCATATCCAGAAGGTAAGATTGAGGATATTCTAGTTAAAGTTGACAAATTCATTTTCCTTGCAGATTTCATTGTCCTGGACTATGAGGCAGACAAGGAGGTACCCATCCTGCTAGGTAGACCATTTCTAGCCACAGGTAGGGCACTAATAGACGTGCAAAAAGGTGAGTTAACTATGAGAGTTCATGATGAAGAGGTAAAATTTAGTGTTTACAAAGCTTTAAAATATCCCTCTGATTCTGAGTCTTGTGCTAGCATGGATGTTGTTGACTCACTAATGGAAGAACAATTAGAGCATGTACTGTTAACCAAGCATGCTAACGAATATGTAGGATTAGATGTAGATGATCTAAATGTATCTGACATAATGAATATGCCTGTAGATAGACCTCAGCATGTATGTATGACTATAGACTTAACTGATAGAACTGTAAATCCGTTAAAGCCCTCTATTGAGCATCCACCTGTTCTAGAACTGAAACCACTACCTACTCACCTCAAATATGCATATCTAGGAGATAATGACACACTGCCTGTAATTATTTCTTCTAAGCTAAGTGAACAGCATGAGGTTGATTTAATTTTACTGCTTAAGCAACATAGGAAGGCTATAGCATGGTCTATTGCTGATATTCGAGGCATTAGCCCTTCTTATTGCATGCACAAAATTATATTAGAGGAAGAGCACACACCTAGGGTAGATCACCAGCGTAGGTTAAACCCCTCTATGAAAGAGGTAGTGAAGAAAGAAATAATAAAGTGGTTAGATGCAGGAGTAATTTTCCCCATAGCTAGTAGCCAGTGGGTGAGCCCCATCCAATGTGTACCCAAAAAGGGGGGAATAACTGTGGTAGTCAATGAGAATAACGAACTAATTCCAACAAGGACTGTCACAGGGTGGAGGGTATGTATGGATTATAGGAAGTTAAATAAAGAAACTAAAAAAGACCATTTCCCCATACCGTTTATTGACCAGATGCTAGACAGAATAGCTGGTAGAGCCTACTACTGTTTCCTAGATGGCTATTCAGGCTACAATCAAATAACTATAGACCCTAAGGATCAAGAGAAGACCACCTTCACTTGCCCTTTTGGAACGTTTGCCTTCCGCAGAATGCCTTTTGGCTTATGCAATGCACCGGCAACTTTCCAGAGGTGCATGATGGCAATCTTCTCTGAGTTGGATGAGTCCATGATAGAAATATTCATGGATGACTTCTCAGTCTTTGGGGACTCATTTAAAACCTGTCTAGAAAACCTAGGACAAGTCCTGGCTAGGTGTGAAGAGACCAACCTAGTCCTAAATTGGGAAAAATGCCATTTTATGGTAGATGAAGGGATTGTCTTAGGACATCGAGTATCAAGGGCGGGTGTAGAAGTGGATAGGGCAAAAATCGAGGTCATAGAGAAGTTGGTAGAGCCCCAGAATGTCAAGGCTATTAGGAGCTTCCTAGGACATGCTGGCTTCTACAGAAGGTTCATCAAGGACTTTTCTAAGATAGCCAAGCCTCTGTGCGAGCTTCTAGAGCTAAATAGACCATTTATCTTCTCTAAGGAGTGTGTAATAGCTTGGAAAACCCTTAAGGAAGCACTAGTCACAGCACCAATCATAGTAGGACCAAATTGGGATCTCCCATTTGAGATGCTATGTGATGCCAGTGACTATGCTGTAGGAGTCATGTTAGGACAGAAGATTGACAAGCTCACACATCCTGTCTATTATGCGAGTAAGACCTTGGATGAGGCTCAATGTAACTATACAACTACAGAGAAAGAGATGCTTGCTGTAGTATTTGCTTGTGAAAAATTTAGGAACTATATTGTAGGAACTAGGACCATTGTATATACTGACCATTCTGCTTTAAAATATCTTATGAGAAAGGCTGATGCTAAGCCTAGACTGATTAGATGGGTGTTATTGCTGCAGGAATTTGATTTGGACATTCGGGACAAGAAGGGTTGTGAAAATGTGGTTGCAGATCACCTGTCTCGATTGCAGCACAATTGCGAAAAAATTGCGGAGTCCGCAATTTCTGATGCTTTCATAGATGAACATGTTTTTGCTTTGGCTCATCGTGATAACGATGAGGAACCGTGGTTTGCTGATATTGCTAACTTCCGTGCATCACAGGTACTACCAGTGTTCAAGGGAGGACAAGAGAAGAAGCGGTTCCTGCATGAAGCAAGGAAATTCATCTGGGATGATCCCACACTTTACAGAACCTGTGCCGATGGCTTGCTGAGGAAATGTGTTTCAGCTGCTGAAGCAAAATCTGTGCTGCAGCACTGTCACTCATCTCCTTATGGTGGACACTTTGGTGGCCAAAGGACAGCTGCGAAGGTCTTTCAGAGTGGCTACTACTGGCCAACAATCTTCAAGGACGCACATGATTACGCTCACAGCTGTGATGAGTGCCAAAGGACAGGTAATCTCAGTCGCAAGGATGAGATGCCCCTCACCTACATCTTGGAGTTGGAGCTCTTTGATGTGTGGGGCATTGATTTCATGGGACCATTCCCTCCATCATCAGGTAACCTGTACATCTTAGTAGCAGTAGACTACGTGTCCAAATGGGTAGAGGCTAAAGCATGTCCTAATAATGATGCTAAGACAGTCACTAACTTCTTGCATAGGCACATTTTCACTAGATTTGGGACTCCTCGTGCTATCATTAGTGATGAGGGGTCACATTTCATTAATAAAGCTATGGAGAAGATATTGGCTAAATATAACATTAGGCATAGAGTAGCTACTCCCTATCACCCACACTCAAATGGTCAAGCTGAAATTTCAAATAGGGAAATTAAGAACATCCTAGAGAAGGTAGTCAAACCTAATAGGAAAGACTGGTCATTTAAGCTTGAGGATGCACTTTGGGCTTATAGAACAGCATATAAGACACCTCTAGGTATGTCTCCCTATAGGTTGGTATATGGCAAGGCTTGTCACTTACCACTTGAGTTAGAAAATAAGGCATTTTGGGCCATGAAAGAATTGAATTTTTGTGTGAAGGATGCGGGGACATTAAGATCTTTACAGCTACATGAACTTGATGAGCTTAGGCACATGGCCTATGAGAATGCCAAGATGTACAAAGAAAAGACAAAAATATGGCATGACAGTAGACTCAGGATTAAAGACTTTAAGAAGGGCCAACTTGTACTGTTATTTAACTCACGATTAAAGCTATTTCCAGGCAAATTAAAGTCTAGATGGTCAGGTCCATTTATTATTACTAATGTCTTTGTTCATGGTGCCATAGAGATTAAAAACTTGCAGCAAGGACAGCCATTTATGGTCAATGGTGCTAGGTTGAAGCACTACTATGAGGAAGGGGATGTGAAGACTCTCTCGGCCTTCCTCTTGACTGAAGCATGACAAAGAGAACGAGAGAGAACGAGTGGTTACTGTGCTCGTTTAGTCAAGGCCAATGCCTTAGTTTATTTTTTCTGTTTTTATCGATGATCGTTTGTATGTTTTGTAGCGTGATTTTAATTGCGTATTTAATGTTTGTTTTATTTGTTTTTGTAGGGAATCGAAAGAGGGGATCAAGGGGAGTAAATCAGGCTTTAAAAATCAAGAAACGGTTGAGCCAAATGAAAGATACGGGCGATCAAAGTTTGGAATTTGTATGAAATATTATCCCTGGAATTGCGCAGAAATTGCTGGATTCGCAAAAAGAGCCGTTGGGATTTTTCCGTTGCTTTTATAGCCGTTAGAAGGCGCCCGTTTGATACGATCCTCTCATTCTTTGCTCTCCAAGATTTCTGCGATTCTCTCCACCTTTGATCTCTCTCTCCAAACCTCCAAGATTCGACCATGGTTTCCACTAGGGCTGAGAGATCCGCCGCCAAGAAGAAGGCCGACGACGCAGCTGAAGCGGCTGCGAGGGAAGCGCTTCTCACCCTTGCTGATCAGGGTGCTGTACGCACTGGCCGTCTTGGCAAGCTTCCTATTCGTAGGAAGAAGTGGAGGGTGGTCACTGAGATCCCTGCTGGCCCATCTGAGCCAGTGGGTACGCCAACGAAGCGCC
Organism: Herpetospermum pedunculosum; assembly: GCA_028017165.1. Lineage (NCBI taxonomy): Eukaryota > Viridiplantae > Streptophyta > Magnoliopsida > Cucurbitales > Cucurbitaceae > Herpetospermum > Herpetospermum pedunculosum. Next base: position 58,800,619 of record CM051528.1, read on the forward strand.
GGTGGACTGTCAAGACTGCCGCCGAACCAAGCATCGCCAAGACTCCCTCTGTGGAGAGTCAAGAACCTGATCGTGCATCCCACGAGTCAGCCAAGGAAGGTTCGACGCCGTCTGTGTCACCTGCGCGCAGTCCCCTCTCGTCTGAACCAGTGCCAAGCGCAGAGTCGTCACCACCTGCACAGAGCGCCGAGTTGTCTCCAGCACCTCAGAGTTCTGATCCGACGCCTGCAGCAGCACAGAGCCCTGAGCTGCCATCTTCGCCATGGAGTTCTGCGCATACCCCATCAGCAGAACACAACTCTCCACGGCCTGATCCTGAATTCCCTTATGGGGATTATCAAGAGTCCACGCAAGGCAGTGGAGATGTTGGGGAAGAAGAAGTCTTCTCTCCTATGAGGGAAGACAGCCCTGATGTTCCTGCACAGCAGGACGATTCTATGGAAGAAACGTTGGGGGCTTGCCTCCAACAGATCAACATGGAGAAAGAGAGGAAGAAGGCCAAGAAGGAGGCCAAGAAAGCCAAGAAAGCCAAGAAACTGAAGAAGAAGAAGGCCAAGCGAGTGCCTTCAGCAGATAAAGACAGTACTGAGCCTTCGCTCAAACGCCTCAAGGTGGAGGCTGCTGAATCTTCCAAGCCAGCCGATAAGGGGAAGGCTAAACTCTACCCTGAGGATGAACCTCCATCAGTGAGGTATGTCTCATCCGATGCCGAATCCAGGGGTGTGGAGCTGAGGAAAAGGGACCTGTTGCACGAGAAGGGGTTCCTTGATCGACTTGCTGACCTGCCGCAGTTCTTGCGCGCAGGGGTGATCAACCATGGCTGGGAGGAATTCTGCCGACCTCCCAATCCAGCATACACGAGCATGGTGTATGACTTCTATGCCAACGTGCTCAGCCCTGAGGATGGCCTATCTGTGGTCAGAGGGGTGGAGGTTGATTTCTCAGCCAAAGCCATTAATGAAGCATTTGGTCTAAGGGGCCAGCCTCACACAGATTACGCACGGATAGTTGATGAGCCGACCGAGGCTGTGCTGGAAGAAGCCATCCGCACCATTGGCCAGCCTGAGGCCTCCTGGACAGTCTCACGCAATGGGCGGCACACGCTCATGAGTGCCAACCTCACGGCTAAGGCAGCTGTGTGGTTTTCATTCGTAAGAAGAAGACTCTCCCCGGTGACTCATGAGACTACAATTAACCAGAGCCGTTCGCTGCTGGTTTATGCTATAATGAGAGGTCTCACGATCAACGTGGGAGAGGTCATCACTGCTGCCATAGCCGAGTGTGCTAAGAAGGGTAAGGGACCATTATTTTTTCCAAACACTATAACCAAATTGTGTTTGCTTGCAGGGGTTCCCACCGAGCGCTTGGAGCAGCAGCTGCCCTACACAGGCCATCTGGAGTTGCCTGCACACCTAAGGCTGAGAAGAAAGGGCAACATGGAGTTTGAGTTGGATAGGCTGGCGGCTGAACAGTCCCTATCCATGGCCTGCTTGATGGACATGCAGAGGAGAATGGCTCAATGGGCCAACTATGCGCAGGCGAGGGACAGAGAAGTTGCAGACCAGTTGGGGTGCATCTTCCCAGACTTCCCTACCAACCTCCTAACTCCATGGGTGCCCCCACGACCAAGGCAACCAGATGAGGATGATGAGAATTGAGTGCTGGTTTGAAGAGCACTAGAGGGAGTATTACTGATCCCTCAAGAAACAAAAGACAATTTTCCTGCTTTTTGATAGAGTAATGTATATTATGCTGTTTTGTGGTTAAGTTTTGATCTGTTTTGGATGTTTAGTTTTGTGTTTTTCCTTTTGCTTAGGATAGTCTGATGTTAGTTGATTAGGTAGGATAGTTTAGTTTTATTTTTAGGATGCATAAGTAACGGGAAAAAGCATGCTAGGGGCCTGCATCAATGTTAAATCTGCCCAGATTGGATTGCGAAATAATTGCGGTTCCCGCAATTTTTGTGACTGATAGCATGTTTTGGACTGTCTGTTTAGTTAGGCTGTGATCTGTTAAATTCTACCTTTTGCTGCTAGCATGACTACCTTATATAGCTGATCTTGAAGCATGTTGGATGAGTGTCATAAGACACCCTTTGATAGTTTAAATTTGCCTCTGAATAGTGCTCAGCATGCATAAACCATAAGGCCTTAAACCTGTCTGTTATGTTCAAATTTTCTGCTGCTGGGATAGTTGCTTCTAGAATGTTTTGCCTATGCCTAGGATGTTTAGATTCTCTTTGTTTTACTTTAGACTAGATGCTTCTAGGACAAGTTTGGGGGTGTGCCACCTCAAACACTCATTGGGGACAATGAGTAGTTGAAGTTTGGGGGAGGCCACCCTAGGCCTAGGAACATTCCTCTCTCCCTTAGAAACATAAGCATTCTTCTTCTCCTTTTTAAAAAAAAAAAAATGATGAACAAAATGAAAAAAGAATAAAGGGGGGGAGTTTCTCTTAGGTTGCTGAGTAATCAGTGCCAAGTGTGTAACCCACAAGTGGTGTTGCATCAAAAGGCAACCAAAGGAGAAGCTCCACCTAAGAAAAAAAAAGAGAAAAATATAGGGAAGAAGAATGTATACCTAGGAGTTATAACTTTGTGGCTTAGATGTCCTATTTAAAAAGAACTCTGATCCTCAAAGTAGCTAAGCACAAAAGTTGTAACTTGTAGGGTTGTTTTAGGGAGATGAATGTTTATCCAATGTAGTGATGCCAGGGCTTAGGTTGTTCTCTAAAAGTACTACTGTCACTGTTAATACTAAGGCTGGCATGACTCTAAGGAATCCTAGACACATTAAAAATAAGCTAGAAGCATGTACTGAGTCTAGAGTAAAGCTTGGTAGAATTTGAAACCTTAGGGATAATAGCATGATATCATAAAAGTAGTTAGATCAGTAGTAGGGGGTTAACAAAAGCAGTGGGTATAGTAGGCAGGTGAAGTCAGAAGAAGCTAGACAAGAGGTTAGTTCTAAACTTAGAAGTGTGTCACAGGACAGCACTGCTAGAGACAAGAATATAAGGGAGTTAGTGAGTAGTTAAAGAAGAAGAAACAGCAGCCTAAGTAAGTCCTTAGTATGCTTGAGGACAAGCAAAGCCTTAAGTTTGGGGGTGTGTTAAGTCTCTGAAAGTGACTTATTTAGGACCCATTTAGCTTAAGAAGATGTACACATTTAGGTGTTTTTGTGAGCATTTAGCCTAAACCTATGCTTTAATATGAGAATTAGAAGAAGGTAGCTAATATAGGACTTATGCACAATAGGTAGAAAAAGGGGTGAAAACCGAAGAAAAGAATGAAAAAATAACCATTGCGACTGCATTGCGGAATAATTGCGGTGGCCGCAATTATTCAAGTTAAAATCGTAAGTTGGCTGACATTTTTCTGTTTAGATCCGACTTTTCAGGGATTCGTTCTTTCTCCTCCATCCATTCTGATATATGACGTTGAAGACTGATGGTTCTCCTTGGCCCAATCGCACCTGCAAACTACTATAAAAGGGGGCCAAAGTCGGAGGTTCAGTCATCACTCGAAGCGTAGAAGTCTTCTCTGCAGTCCACCCTTTCCACTGTTCTTCCTTTGCCGTCTGTTGGAGTGAGAGTCTAAGCTCTTGGAATCGATAATCTGATAGGAAGGAGAGAAGATTCTTCTTCTCTCTCGATTGGATTCATCCAAGCACGGCTGAATTCTCATCACCTTCATTCGAGGCGACTGCCACGAAGACGTCAGCAAGCCTTTACTGTTTTCTGCTCTCTTCTTCTCATTTCCATTACTGATCATTGTTGTTCTTAGTTTAGTCATTTCAATTATTGCATTTCGTTGTTGTCTGTCTTGGATTCAGTTCTTTTAAAGTTTTCCTTTGTCATTCAAACACTTAAAGTAATCAAAGTGAGTTTCTGCATTTCACAGTTCTACCTTGTTCTGCTACGAGTTTGGCTTGCTGTTTTACACTCCTTTCTCTTCTAAGCATGTCTACTTTCTCTTATATTTCTGCTCTTTACATATCCATGAATAACTAAAACCATTTAGGGGCATGCTAATGACAGAACTATAGGCTAAAAAACGTGAGTCAAGTAGGCTGATTAACACTCGAACATTGATTGTATGTAAGCTTCATCCCACGGGCAATTTCGATTGGCCATCCATTTTGTCCAAAGAACTCCTAACCTCTGGAAGGAGTAAGAGTTCAGAGTCATATAATCATGCTAGCCTTTCATGGTAATCAGGAAACGGCCTAGGAATAGGCGTTTCCCTAGTACAAACTAAACACTCCTGCTTTAACTAGATGCTTAAGACCTTACTTTGAAGTCGAGTAAACTTAAGTCTCTCATGCATGGAATCGGACGATACTTGAGATAGAGTGAGTTTGATGTATAGAGAGTTGATCCAAAGCTTGATAATCGTAATAAAATGCCTATAGGATAGTCATTAGTAGCCCTTAATTCACCCTTTTAACCAGATTCGCTGCTGTTTAATTGCGGAAACATTGCGGTCCACGCAATTCTGCCAATTTTCATTCTGTTTAGCTGTTTTCTTTCTCGTTTAGTAATTTCATCTCTTATCCTTTGCATCTAATTCCAACTTGCATTTGTTTATGTTATATCCCTCTACACATTCAGCAAAAAGTAGTTGATTAAAAACCAATTTTAACCCATCAAATTCATCCCATCTTTCTTAACATTCACACTTCGCGAATAGCTAAAAACAAGTCTCTGTGGAAAAAACGAATTAAATATACTCACTACTTGCTGTAAGACCATGTATGCTTGCATGTTCTAAGTGCTCTCTCTACCCTTTTGCATATTTATCTTTACATATTGAGCACGCAACAAGTTTTTGGCGCCGCTCAAAAACTTGTTGCGTGCTCAATATGTAAAGATAAATATGCAAAAGGGTAGAGAGAGCACTTAGAACATGCAAGCATACATGGTCTTACAGCAAGTAGTGAGTATATTTAATTCGTTTTTTCCACAGAGACTTGTTTTTAGCTATTCGCGAAGTGTGAATGTTAAGAAAGATGGGATGAATTTGATGGGTTAAAATTGGTTTTTAATCAACTACTTTTTGCTGAATGTGTAGAGGGATATAACATAAACAAATGCAAGTTGGAATTAGATGCAAAGGATAAGAGATGAAATTACTAAACGAGAAAGAAAACAGCTAAACAGAATGAAAATTGGCAGAATTGCGTGGACCGCAATGTTTCCGCAATTAAACAGCAGCGAATCTGGTTAAAAGGGTGAATTAAGGGCTACTAATGACTATCCTATAGGCATTTTATTACGATTATCAAGCTTTGGATCAACTCTCTATACATCAAACTCACTCTATCTCAAGTATCGTCCGATTCCATGCATGAGAGACTTAAGTTTACTCGACTTCAAAGTAAGGTCTTAAGCATCTTGTTAAAGCAGGAGTGTTTAGTTTGTACTAGGGAAACGCCTATTCCTAGGCCGTTTCCTGATTACCATGAAAGGCTAGCATGATTATATGACTCTGAACTCTTACTCCTTCCAGAGGTTAGGAGTTCTTTGGACAAAATGGATGGCCAATCGAAATTGCCCGTGGGATGAAGCTTACATACAATCAATGTTCGAGTGTTAATCAGCCTACTTGACTCACGTTTTTTAGCCTATAGTTCTGTCATTAGCATGCCCCTAAATGGTTTTAGTTATTCATGGATATGTAAAGAGCAGAAATATAAGAGAAAGTAGACATGCTTAGAAGAGAAAGGAGTGTAAAACAGCAAGCCAAACTCGTAGCAGAACAAGGTAGAACTGTGAAATGCAGAAACTCACTTTGATTACTTTAAGTGTTTGAATGACAAAGGAAAACTTTAAAAGAACTGAATCCAAGACAGACAACAACGAAATGCAATAATTGAAATGACTAAACTAAGAACAACAATGATCAGTAATGGAAATGAGAAGAAGAGAGCAGAAAACAGTAAAGGCTTGCTGACGTCTTCGTGGCAGTCGCCTCGAATGAAGGTGATGAGAATTCAGCCGTGCTTGGATGAATCCAATCGAGAGAGAAGAAGAATCTTCTCTCCTTCCTATCAGATTATCGATTCCAAGAGCTTAGACTCTCACTCCAACAGACGGCAAAGGAAGAACAGTGGAAAGGGTGGACTGCAGAGAAGACTTCTACGCTTCGAGTGATGACTGAACCTCCGACTTTGGCCCCCTTTTATAGTAGTTTGCAGGTGCGATTGGGCCAAGGAGAACCATCAGTCTTCAACGTCATATATCAGAATGGATGGAGGAGAAAGAACGAATCCCTGAAAAGTCGGATCTAAACAGAAAAATGTCAGCCAACTTACGATTTTAACTTGAATAATTGCGGCCACCGCAATTATTCCGCAATGCAGTCGCAATGGTTATTTTTTCATTCTTTTCTTCGGTTTTCACCCCTTTTTCTACCTATTGTGCATAAGTCCTATATTAGCTACCTTCTTCTAATTCTCATATTAAAGCATAGGTTTAGGCTAAATGCTCACAAAAACACCTAAATGTGTACATCTTCTTAAGCTAAATGGGTCCTAAATAAGTCACTTTCAGAGACTTAACACACCCCCAAACTTAAGGCTTTGCTTGTCCTCAAGCATACTAAGGACTTACTTAGGCTGCTGTTTCTTCTTCTTTAACTACTCACTAACTCCCTTATATTCTTGTCTCTAGCAGTGCTGTCCTGTGACACACTTCTAAGTTTAGAACTAACCTCTTGTCTAGCTTCTTCTGACTTCACCTGCCTACTATACCCTCTGCTTTTGTTAACCCCCTACTACTGATCTAACTACTTTTATGATATCATGCTATTATCCCTAAGGTTTCAAATTCTACCAAGCTTTACTCTAGACTCAGTACATGCTTCTAGCTTATTTTTAATGTGTCTAGGATTCCTTAGAGTCATGCCAGCCTTAGTATTAACAGTGACAGTAGTACTTTTAGAGAACAACCTAAGCCCTGGCATCACTACATTGGATAAACATTCATCTCCCTAAAACAACCCTACAAGTTACAACTTTTGTGCTTAGCTACTTTGAGGATCAGAGTTCTTTTTAAATAGGACATCTAAGCCACAAAGTTATAACTCCTAGGTATACATTCTTCTTCCCTATATTTTTCTCTTTTTTTTTCTTAGGTGGAGCTTCTCCTTTGGTTGCCTTTTGATGCAACACCACTTGTGGGTTACACACTTGGCACTGATTACTCAGCAACCTAAGAGAAACTCCCCCCCTTTATTCTTTTTTCATTTTGTTCATCATTTTTTTTTTTTTAAAAAGGAGAAGAAGAATGCTTATGTTTCTAAGGGAGAGAGGAATGTTCCTAGGCCTAGGGTGGCCTCCCCCAAACTTCAACTACTCATTGTCCCCAATGAGTGTTTGAGGTGGCACACCCCCAAACTTGTCCTAGAAGCATCTAGTCTAAAGTAAAACAAAGAGAATCTAAACATCCTAGGCATAGGCAAAACATTCTAGAAGCAACTATCCCAGCAGCAGAAAATTTGAACATAACAGACAGGTTTAAGGCCTTATGGTTTATGCATGCTGAGCACTATTCAGAGGCAAATTTAAACTATCAAAGGGTGTCTTATGACACTCATCCAACATGCTTCAAGATCAGCTATATAAGGTAGTCATGCTAGCAGCAAAAGGTAGAATTTAACAGATCACAGCCTAACTAAACAGACAGTCCAAAACATGCTATCAGTCACAAAAATTGCGGGAACCGCAATTATTTCGCAATCCAATCTGGGCAGATTTAACATTGATGCAGGCCCCTAGCATGCTTTTTCCCGTTACTTATGCATCCTAAAAATAAAACTAAACTATCCTACCTAATCAACTAACATCAGACTATCCTAAGCAAAAGGAAAAACACAAAACTAAACATCCAAAACAGATCAAAACTTAACCACAAAACAGCATAATATACATTACTCTATCAAAAAGCAGGAAAATTGTCTTTTGTTTCTTGAGGGATCAGTAATACTCCCTCTAGTGCTCTTCAAACCAGCACTCAATTCTCATCATCCTCATCTGGTTGCCTTGGTCGTGGGGGCACCCATGGAGTTAGGAGGTTGGTAGGGAAGTCTGGGAAGATGCACCCCAACTGGTCTGCAACTTCTCTGTCCCTCGCCTGCGCATAGTTGGCCCATTGAGCCATTCTCCTCTGCATGTCCATCAAGCAGGCCATGGATAGGGACTGTTCAGCCGCCAGCCTATCCAACTCAAACTCCATGTTGCCCTTTCTTCTCAGCCTTAGGTGTGCAGGCAACTCCAGATGGCCTGTGTAGGGCAGCTGCTGCTCCAAGCGCTCGGTGGGAACCCCTGCAAGCAAACACAATTTGGTTATAGTGTTTGGAAAAAATAATGGTCCCTTACCCTTCTTAGCACACTCGGCTATGGCAGCAGTGATGACCTCTCCCACGTTGATCGTGAGACCTCTCATTATAGCATAAACCAGCAGCGAACGGCTCTGGTTAATTGTAGTCTCATGAGTCACCGGGGAGAGTCTTCTTCTTACGAATGAAAACCACACAGCTGCCTTAGCCGTGAGGTTGGCACTCATGAGCGTGTGCCGCCCATTGCGTGAGACTGTCCAGGAGGCCTCAGGCTGGCCAATGGTGCGGATGGCTTCTTCCAGCACAGCCTCGGTCGGCTCATCAACTATCCGTGCGTAATCTGTGTGAGGCTGGCCCCTTAGACCAAATGCTTCATTAATGGCTTTGGCTGAGAAATCAACCTCCACCCCTCTGACCACAGATAGGCCATCCTCAGGGCTGAGCACGTTGGCATAGAAGTCATACACCATGCTCGTGTATGCTGGATTGGGAGGTCGGCAGAATTCCTCCCAGCCATGGTTGATCACCCCTGCGCGCAAGAACTGCGGCAGGTCAGCAAGTCGATCAAGGAACCCCTTCTCGTGCAACAGGTCCCTTTTCCTCAGCTCCACACCCCTGGATTCGGCATCGGATGAGACATACCTCACTGATGGAGGTTCATCCTCAGGGTAGAGTTTAGCCTTCCCCTTATCGGCTGGCTTGGAAGATTCAGCAGCCTCCACCTTGAGGCGTTTGAGCGAAGGCTCAGTACTGTCTTTATCTGCTGAAGGCACTCGCTTGGCCTTCTTCTTCTTCAGTTTCTTGGCTTTCTTGGCTTTCTTGGCCTCCTTCTTGGCCTTCTTCCTCTCTTTCTCCATGTTGATCTGTTGGAGGCAAGCCCCCAACGTTTCTTCCATAGAATCGTCCTGCTGTGCAGGAACATCAGGGCTGTCTTCCCTCATAGGAGAGAAGACTTCTTCTTCCCCAACATCTCCACTGCCTTGCGTGGACTCTTGATAATCCCCATAAGGGAATTCAGGATCAGGCCGTGGAGAGTTGTGTTCTGCTGATGGGGTATGCGCAGAACTCCATGGCGAAGATGGCAGCTCAGGGCTCTGTGCTGCTGCAGGCGTCGGATCAGAACTCTGAGGTGCTAGAGACAACTCGGCGCTCTGTGCAGGTGGTGACGACTCTGCGCTTGGCACTGGTTCAGACGAGAGGGGACTGCGCGCAGGTGACACAGACGGCGTCGAACCTTCCTTGGCTGACTCGTGGGATGCACGATCAGGTTCTTGACTCTCCACAGAGGGAGTCTTGGCGATGCTTGGTTCGGCGGCAGTCTTGACAGTCCACCGGCGCTTCGTTGGCGTACCCACTGGCTCAGATGGGCCAGCAGGGATCTCAGTGACCACCCTCCACTTCTTCCTACGAATAGGAAGCTTGCCAAGACGGCCAGTGCGTACAGCACCCTGATCAGCAAGGGTGAGAAGCGCTTCCCTCGCAGCCGCTTCAGCTGCGTCGTCGGCCTTCTTCTTGGCGGCGGATCTCTCAGCCCTAGTGGAAACCATGGTCGAATCTTGGAGGTTTGGAGAGAGAGATCAAAGGTGGAGAGAATCGCAGAAATCTTGGAGAGCAAAAAATGAGAGGATCGTATCAAACGGGCGCCTTCTAACGGCTATAAAAGCAACGGAAAAATCCCAACGGCTCTTTTTGCGAATCCAGCAATTTCTGCGCAATTCCAGGGATAATATTTCATACAAATTCCAAACTTTGATCGCCCGTATCTTTCATTTGGCTCAACCGTTTCTTGATTTTTAAAGCCTGATTTACTCCCCTTGATCCCCTCTTTCGATTCCCTACAAAAACAAATAAAACAAACATTAAATACGCAATTAAAATCACGCTACAAAACATACAAACGATCATCGATAAAAACAGAAAAAATAAACTAAGGCATTGGCCTTGACTAAACGAGCACAGTAACCACTCGTTCTCTCTCGTTCTCTTTGTCATGCTTCAGTCAAGAGGAAGGCCGAGAGAGTCTTCACATCCCCTTCCTCATAGTAGTGCTTCAACCTAGCACCATTGACCATAAATGGCTGTCCTTGCTGCAAGTTTTTAATCTCTATGGCACCATGAACAAAGACATTAGTAATAATAAATGGACCTGACCATCTAGACTTTAATTTGCCTGGAAATAGCTTTAATCGTGAGTTAAATAACAGTACAAGTTGGCCCTTCTTAAAGTCTTTAATCCTGAGTCTACTGTCATGCCATATTTTTGTCTTTTCTTTGTACATCTTGGCATTCTCATAGGCCATGTGCCTAAGCTCATCAAGTTCATGTAGCTGTAAAGATCTTAATGTCCCCGCATCCTTCACACAAAAATTCAATTCTTTCATGGCCCAAAATGCCTTATTTTCTAACTCAAGTGGTAAGTGACAAGCCTTGCCATATACCAACCTATAGGGAGACATACCTAGAGGTGTCTTATATGCTGTTCTATAAGCCCAAAGTGCATCCTCAAGCTTAAATGACCAGTCTTTCCTATTAGGTTTGACTACCTTCTCTAGGATGTTCTTAATTTCCCTATTTGAAATTTCAGCTTGACCATTTGAGTGTGGGTGATAGGGAGTAGCTACTCTATGCCTAATGTTATATTTAGCCAATATCTTCTCCATAGCTTTATTAATGAAATGTGACCCCTCATCACTAATGATAGCACGAGGAGTCCCAAATCTAGTGAAAATGTGCCTATGCAAGAAGTTAGTGACTGTCTTAGCATCATTATTAGGACATGCTTTAGCCTCTACCCATTTGGACACGTAGTCTACTGCTACTAAGATGTACAGGTTACCTGATGATGGAGGGAATGGTCCCATGAAATCAATGCCCCACACATCAAAGAGCTCCAACTCCAAGATGTAGGTGAGGGGCATCTCATCCTTGCGACTGAGATTACCTGTCCTTTGGCACTCATCACAGCTGTGAGCGTAATCATGTGCGTCCTTGAAGATTGTTGGCCAGTAGTAGCCACTCTGAAAGACCTTCGCAGCTGTCCTTTGGCCACCAAAGTGTCCACCATAAGGAGATGAGTGACAGTGCTGCAGCACAGATTTTGCTTCAGCAGCTGAAACACATTTCCTCAGCAAGCCATCGGCACAGGTTCTGTAAAGTGTGGGATCATCCCAGATGAATTTCCTTGCTTCATGCAGGAACCGCTTCTTCTCTTGTCCTCCCTTGAACACTGGTAGTACCTGTGATGCACGGAAGTTAGCAATATCAGCAAACCACGGTTCCTCATCGTTATCACGATGAGCCAAAGCAAAAACATGTTCATCTATGAAAGCATCAGAAATTGCGGACTCCGCAATTTTTTCGCAATTGTGCTGCAATCGAGACAGGTGATCTGCAACCACATTTTCACAACCCTTCTTGTCCCGAATGTCCAAATCAAATTCCTGCAGCAATAACACCCATCTAATCAGTCTAGGCTTAGCATCAGCCTTTCTCAT